>CM041777.1:102254045-102854045 GCA_023374045.1 Limonium bicolor | reverse complement strand
GATTTTACAGCAAAATTCCCTTGGGAAGTCACTTAATTAAAATCCCGAAGAATCTGGTTTTCACTAGATTTTCTTTATCTTTAAGGAAATCTATATAAAGGGGTAAATCTCTTGATCGAAACAGAATCTCATAAGCTCCCAGAACCCTAGGCAATCAAAACTCTCTTCCATAACCAGCCTCTCACGTTTTTGCACTTCCAAGCACCAAAACAATACTGAAATTCTTCTCAAATCCACACTTTCACACAATTTTCAACTACCAACTTTGTTCTAACCATCAAACCGCGGCTAAATTACCACCAAAACGTGAGGAATACCATCAACAATCAATAGTCAAAAGCCAGCTTCGAACTCAATCCAGAACCGAGATCAACGGAGCATCGAAAATCCTGACGTGAAGAGTCTCGTTGTTCCAAGAGCCAAAACAGGTTATAATCACACTTTTCTGAAACCATTACGACTTTATTAGTCTTATGTCAAATTTTGGGTTAAAACTGACCCTTTTCGGCGTCTATATTGCTATTTGTTTTTTTTGCTTCTGCCTTGTTACTTGTTTGCTAAGTTTCGTGCTTAGTTCGACTTCAAACTGTGAATATTTGATTACTAACATCTTGGAAATCTTTCAGGCTACACGTGCATAAATTTTGAGTCGAAAACACCGTCGGGAACCACCAAAAACCCATTGTCCGTGGGTGGTCCGTGACCTCGCGGACCCATGGTCCGGGACCACGGACACCCACAGACAGTGGCGGGATTTCTTATTTTTCTAATTTTCAAATTTTAGGGTTTTTAACAGTATATGTCCAGGCCCACGGACACCTGTCCGTGGCCCTAGACTTTTCAAGTATACGTTTTTATTTTGATTCAGTTTTCATAATCATGTAGTTCAACTGCGATCCGTGGTCTCGGACATTAGGTCCATGGCTATGGACACAATTAAAATTTGACCTATCTCTGCCTCAGAAACCCTAGTTTAGGTAGTTTTAATTTTCACTTTATTTTATGTCAAAAAGTGTTAAAAAATTAAAAAAATCAAAGTGCGCACTTAGGTTAAAACGACTCGTAGTAAGCCGTAATTAAACTAAGTAGAGGAATAGCGACTTCTAGGGGTAATGAAAGTAATTGAACCCTGATTAAGTCGAATATCAAGATCCCGAACCCGAACTCTCCTTTCCTAATTTGATCTAGGTTAAAATTAGGTGGCAACTCATAATAGGTTCCAGTGAGCTAGCTTAGGTTTTAATAATTATGGTTATATGACTTAGTTATTGAACTTAGGTTATAAGTGGACCTAAAATCCAATCAGATCCTAATCAACTCGAATCAACATAGGACAGGGTTTAAAAACTGAGGCTCACAGGCTGGCGACTCTACTGGGGACAAAATTCTTAATATTAACTTGTTTAATTTTAAGAAAGAGGGCTTAACTCGAAAATGTTTATTTACGGATTTTCATTATGTTGATTGTTTACTTTTGTGCAATTTAAATTTCTGTACCTTTGCATCATATGAGAGCGAGGGTCCACATAAACCGATTTCACCCCGGGACCTGTTTAAGGGTCCCCTGTCAAGGACTCACACCTTTTAGGTGATGTGAATAAGCGGGGAAAAGAGGAGGATGTTGTCTAACCACATCCTCTTAATACCTGAGCTTTAGCCCCAAGCGTTTTCGTGACAGTGCCCTTACCTAGCCTTGTTTGGTTCCAAAGACCCGACCGTAGATGCACACCTTTAGGTGATGTGAGAAAAGTGGGGGAGCCCAATGAGAATAGCATGCAAGCCCTATTCCTTTGTGGTAACCTGGGCCCACGCCCTAAGCACCTCTCCGGATCGACCCATACCCGTTGAACTGAATCATTTTGTGAGGACATCTGCATAACTCTCTTTGTATGATCTTTGTTTGTATAATTTTTCTGGACCCCAGGCCCAAACATCTGTATCAAGTCTCCAAATACCCCTAGACCCCATTAGGTATCTAAAAATCCCTTTTGGCCTAAATACTTTCACTTCCCCAAAATTGTCCCCTTAAGATGAGCTTAAAGGCTCCAGTTTAAGCTGGTTTTCCTTGAAATTGCTAGCCCAATCCACATTCTCAGGGCTTCTGGCTCAAGTAGATCACGTGCCCGTAGGACTGATGTGTTTTATGGCCCAGATTTGTAGCCTAAAATGAATCCTTTTGAATTCTAGATCCAGTTTCCACCATAGACGTCTAATCTCTTTTGGGCCAAACACACTGATCCTCGGCCCGTGTTTCTAAGTATAGTTCCAATTTCACCTCCACGACGCTGATTTACTTTCTCCTATTCAAAGTAGGCAGAACCTCTTTACTGCCAGAATGTCATCCAGGACTAATGATAGAAGCACCCAACTTTCCGAGCTTGTGAGCTGATTGGAAAGCTCTGCTAGGAGCTCAGGATTTGTGTCGGCTGCAAGGGAAGTAAGGGCTCTTATTCATGCCCTCGGAGAAATTATCCCTTTTTCTGGCCCCCAACACGGACGTGATCAAGCCACCGGGGAACCTAGAACCACGACAAGAGTAGGCCGCGCAGGTACCTATCGTAGATCTGCAGCAGCCGCAGAGTCAGATTCTGAGAATGCTTTTAGGGCGAAAGCTAGTCCAACTCAAAGTCTCGCGGTTTCGCGGGTGGCATCTAGGGGCATATCTCTAGCAATTCTGTCGTTTCCACCTGCTCACAGGCCACTCTAACGAATGATTGTCGTAATTTAAGGTCGAAGATTTTGTCGTTGGCCCAAAAAGGAAAAATCTAGATTGTGACCCCGATACTAGAGCTTCCCCGCGAAGCCAAAAGGGAATTCACACCCATTGGATGTACCTTAAGCCAAGCCCTCAAAGAATTGCAAGATGAAGGGCTCATACGACCACTCATCCCTTGCCATGGAGAAACTCGAAAGGGGAGTAGGCTGAGCCAATTTTGTAGATACCATCAGCTAGCGGGACACGACACCAATGATTGTAAGGCCTTGAGGCATCGGATCTAGGACCTGATTGATTAGGGATATCAGTGTTCGGACGACCTTGAGAGTTCAGAGTCCGAGACCCGGTGTGCCTCTTTTACTGTTTTCTGGGACGACAAGAAGCCAGCACGAGGAACGGGATGGAAGCCCACAAACTCGGTTAGCTTTGTCCCTGCAAACACCCATATTACCCGGTCAGGCAAGCACTACGGGCCTCCCAAAATACCAGTACAAGAGAAGGAACCGGCACTACCTTCCCCAGTAGTTGAGGAAGTTCCTGGTGAACAAGAATTACTTCAAAAACTGAAGGCAACGACTATCCCCATGGCAATCTGGTCTTTGCTCACAATTTCTTCAGAGCACCGGTGGGCCATTGCTAAGCACTTGGGAGGGCTAGGGGAAAGTTTGGCCCCAGAAAGAATGGTCGTAGCCCTCTGGCAAAAGCAAGAAGAAGAGATCAGTTTCCACGATTATGAAGTCTCTGAAGATTCGGGAAAGGCGTTCTATATTACTGTGTGGTGCGGAGCCTTTAAGGTACCAAAAGTCCTCGTCGACGCGGGTGCGGATGTCATTATTTGCCCTTTAAAGGTGGTAGAAGGTATGGGCTACGACAAGTTTGAGCCTTGCCAAATAGTGTTACGTGGATATGATGACAACCCAAGACATGTCTTCGGTCTCTTTGATCTTCCACTCAAGTTTGGGATGATCGTTCACCCGATAAAATTCTTGGTCCTGCAAATTCCCCACTCCTTTAATCTGATTCTAGGACGTGATGTCCTTCAAGATTTGAAGGTCGTACCTTCTACGGTGCATCAGTGTTTGAAGTTTAAAGAGATGGGAAGGTCCACATCGTCAAAGGAGAACCACACCAGAAAGAGTTGCCGGTGTGCATGGTCGAGGAAGAAGGTTCTTCCCACTTAAACAGGTTCAATGTCATACCAGAACAGTTCGATCCAACTTCTCTTCAGAAGCTCAAGGTCGGACCAGGGAAAGTTATCATGGAAAAATACGGCTATCAGAAGGGTAAGGGTCTTGGCAAGAATCTCCAAGGGACCCCAACATCTTGTCGTCAATAGCAAATCCTGGTCATTAAGGACTCGGATACGGCAAGAGCAAAGGAGGAGGCGGTGCCTGACTGGATGTTCCATGAAGAATAGATCTTAGTTTAAGAATAGTTAGCTTGTCTTTTAGATTTCATCCGTTGCATTGATTTCCCACTTTGGAACCATTAGGAACCATTGTTTTTATTCTTTTCCTTGCAGTTGTTCAGCTTAGTTTCTTTTTCCTATTTTTAGTTCAGCTTTTCTTTTCTTTTAGATAGCGCTCAATATCATGTTTTGAACCCTTTGACTATTAATAAGAGAAGTATTCATTTTTCTTTCCGTGTTCATGTTCTTTTGTGTTAAGTTCGAATTAATGATTATACATTAGTTTGTCAAAAAGAAAAGAAAAGAAAAGAAGAAGTACCGTTTCATAAAACATGGCCACAAACATCAAAAAAATGAATGAACCCCTTGCTCTCACAGGTTCTCTTGTACAAAACCCCCGACCCATGTACATTCATCGTCCTCATCACATGCATCCCACATACCTCACCACTCTTCCACCAGGACCTAAAGGCAAGAAAACTCCAGAAAAAGACATGTCGGTCAGTCACCACATCACCTCACCCATCACCCCTTCACCAGATCACCTCATCACCACTCACCATCATCATTCACCATACAACCACCTTCCACAAATAACCCGGGTATCCAAAAGGCTTGTTAAAAGACCCCAAAACAATACTGGGGGTAATCTGAGTTAAGGAACGTTAATGTTTATTTCTTTTGTTTAAACGTGCAAACAAGTCTCTGAGTGTACACTTTGCGAGAGTGCCTAGAGCGGTAAAACCAAGAGCGAAAGAGCGTGTCATTCTTACACGACTCCAGAGAGGTCACATTCAAAAGCAAGGTAAACGGCATAACTCTGACCGAAGGAGATGTTTTGTAAATTTACGTTTAAACTGTGAAAAGTAACAAAGAACAGATATACAACTATTAAGGATGACGAAGCACCTAGGTACAGCACTACACAACCAAAAGCTTGTGAACCCTGACATTACACCCTAGGCACCCCCGCTGAGCTTTTCGTATATGTCCTCTTTTACAACATTACAAACTCCACAAAACAAGCCAGCCAATGATGAATAACCGACCCAGTGACCAAAGGAAGCAAGGAGTCCGACTTCTGAACAACAACTTCACAAGTCCAAAGAAGCAAAACTGCTACTAGCATGACGAAACGATCCGTAAATGGTCCCAAAGTGACACAGGATCCAAATGAGCTCACATCAAAAACAGCTTTCAAAGTTCAAAACTGGGAAACACAAGAACCCCGAGGAAAAAGAGATTCAATGAAAGGCAAATCTGAAAAGCCTCAAAGAAATCCAAGATCGGAAGAAAGAGAGAAGGTGCAAGGAACAACCCAAAAGTCCTAAATTCCAAGCTCACAAGCGAAGTCATCACGAAGTAGCCAAACGATTTCAAGACAAAGAAGGCAAGTCCGAGAGAAGGTGCAAGTTGTAGCTTTGGTCACCCTTATAGCACCACATATCTCAAACATTCCTCCATGGTCCCGTTGTCATTCATCACACCCCATAGCCACGTTATAAGCTTAAAAGACTTCTGACTTAGTAGTTGTGTATCTAATCACGTGAAAGTAACAGGTTGAATGCGTAAATCTAACAAATGTCAAATTCAATGGTTGAGATGTTTTGACCAAAAGGAGAGCACGAGTGCAAGTATCAAACACTTCAAGTGTAGGATAGAAAGCACCACATTAAAATAAACCTTGACCTTATGAGAGTGAGACTTGTTTTTGTGCAATTAATCAAAAAAAATACTGGGAGAACGATTGATTGCCATAAAATCCTAAAAAACTCAGGTTGCCTTAAGGAAAAATACTAGGGGCAATTGTTGGTTCCAACAATTGCAACAACGACACCGATTGAGGCCCAAGAACCCAAAACCCAATGGTTCAAACCCTCCTTATATCACACAGGCTCGTCCTTAGGCCTACCTCCACATTCAAACCGTCCTAAGCCTTATCTCCAAAACCCTCCTCATATCACACAGGCTCGTCCTTAGGCCTACCTCCACAGGCCCGTCCTAAGCCTTATCTCCACATTTGTATCATCCTTAGGCTCGTCATAAGACCTAGAACCATCTTTAGGCTCGTCATAAGACCTAGAACCATCCTTAGGCTCGTCATAAGACCTAGAACCATCCTTAGGCTCATCATAAAACCTAGAACCATCCTTAGGCTCGTCATAAGACCTAGAACCATCCTTAGGCTCGTCATAAGACCTAGTTCCAACCTTTAGGATCATCATAAGACCTAGTTCCAACCTTTAGGCTCGTCATAAGACCTAGTTCCAACCTTTAGGCTTGTCATAAGACCTAGATCCAACCTTTAGGCTCGTCAGAAGACCTATTTCCAATCATTAGGCTCGTCATAAGACCTAGTTCCAACCTTTAGGCTTGTCATAAGACCTAGATCCAACCTTTAGGCTCGTCATAAGACCTAGTTCTAACCTTTAGGCTTGTCATAAGACCTAGAACCATCTTTAGGCTCGTCATAAGACCTATAATCATCCCCTTATGCTCGTAGTAAGACCTAGCATCACTCTTTAGTTTACCTACTCTTATCGAACACATTGTATTCTTTTCATTCATATAGGCGCGTCACAAGACCTATTTGCATTACCCAGGCACGTCACAAGACCTGGCGACAGAATGTTGTCGAGGTGATGGCAATAAATCCTCCTATGCTATGTCAACTTATTTTGGGATCAGCGAATGGTGGGCGATGTCAATAAGTCCCCAGGGTTTTTGCCAGTAGTTATCTCTGCACACCGGCTTGGGGGGCAATGGCAATAAGTCCACAATGGGTCCAACCAGGAGCATTGGCACGCGTTTTGTTCCCTAGAAGCATCCGAGCATCATCAACATCATCAGTATCATCAGCATCATCAACATCATCTGCATCATCAGCATCATTAGCATCACTAGCATATCAGCATTCCTACATCTACACATTATTTCACTTTCATCATTTTTAGGTAGTCAACGCCTTAGAATAGCTTGGCATCATTTTCAGGTAGTCAACGCCTTAGAATAGCTTGGCATCATTTTCATCATTTTCAGGTAGTCAACGCCTTAAAATAGCTTGACATCATTTTCACCATTTTTAGGTAGTCAACGCCTTAGAATAGCTTGACATTGTTTTCATCATTTTAGTTAGTCAATGCCTTAGAATAGCTTGACATAATTTTCATCACTTTAGGTAGTCAGCGTCTTAGAATAGCTCGACCACATATCATCATTTCAGGTAGTTGGTGCCTTCGAATAGTTCAATAGCATCTCCTTCTCCTTTAGGTAGTCAGCGGCTTCGAATAGCTCGACATAACCCATTAGATTTCAAACGGCATGCAGGGTCTATTTACGATCTGAAATTTTAGGGTATCACTCAAGCATCAACCAGACTTTTCATATTCATTACAAAGTCTAGTTGACGTGGGGCAATCTGTTATACCCAAACATTTAACCCCCCAGAAGAGAGTCTCTTGAGGCATAGGTGCAAAAAGGGTAGTTTTGTCAAGCAGCAAGGATTTCCGGTTCTATCGGTGCATTCCGGGGCATCAAGGGTAGCTTAGTCATCTTCAAGGGCATTTTCGTAATCTTTCAAGGCTCCTAAGCCCCCTATGAGCTTTCTCTCTCCTCCTAAAGTGATGCAAATCAACTTGGAATGTTTTGAAATTCTAACCATGATATAGGATGACATTTTAAGCATAATGGCGTTGGAATTTTGATTTTTCGAATTCTCAATAATTTTCTAGCAATTTTTGATTGAATCTGACGAGAAATTAAATTTAAAAATATTCCAATATTTAAAAAATTCGATTCCACCTTAGAAAAATCTTAATTGTCATCCTTGACATGTGGCTAATATTTTACAGTAAAATTTCCTTGGGAACTCACTTAATTAAAATCCCGAAGAATCTCGTTTTCACTAGATTTTCTTTATCTTTAAGGAAGTCTATATAAAGGGTAAATATCTTGATCAAAACCAAATCTCATAACCTCCCAGAACCCTAGGCAATCAAAACTCTCTTCCATAACCAGCCTCTCACTTTTTTGCACTACCAAGCACCAAAACAATACCGAAATTCTTCTCAAATCCACACTTTCACACAATTTTCAACTCCCAACATTGTTCTAACCATCAAACAGAGGCTACATTACCACCAAAACATGATGAATGCCATCAAAATCAATAGTCAGAAGCCAGCTTCGAACTCAATCCAGAACCGAGATCAACAGAGCACCGAAAGAATCCCGACGTGAAGAGTCTCATTGTTCCAGGAGCCAAAACATGTTGTAATCACACTTTGCTGAAATCTTATGAATTTATTAGTATCCTATCAAATTTTGGGTTCAAACCGACCCTTTTTGGCTTCTGTATTACTATTTGTTTTTGCTTCTGCCTTGTTACTTGTTTGCTAAGTTTCATGTTTTGTTCGACTTCAAACTGTGAATATTTGATTACTAACATCTTGGAAATCGTTCAGGCTACACGTGCATAAGTTTTGAGTTGAAAACACCGTCGGGAACCACCAAAAACCCATTGTCTGGGTGGTCCGTGACCTTGGACCCATGGTCCAGGACCACGGACACCCACAGACGATGGCGGGATTTCTTATTTTTCAATTTTTCAAATTTTAGGGTTTTTAACAGTACATGTCTGGGCCTATGGACACCCTGTCTGTGGCCCTGGATTTTTCAAGTTTACATTTTTATTTTGATTCGGTTTTCTTAATCATGTAGTTCAACTGGGGTCCATGGTCTCGGACATTAGGTCCGTGGCTACGGACACAATTAAAATTGGACCTAACTCTGCCTCTGAAACCCTAGTTTAGGTAGTTTTAATTTTCACTTTATTTTCTTCAAAAAGTGTTAAAAATTAAAAAAAATCAGAAGTGCGCACTTAGGTTAAAACAACTCGTAATAAGCCGTAATTAAACTATGTAGAGGAAAACGACTTTTAGGGGTAATGAAAGTAATTGAACACTGATTAAGTCGAATATCAAGCCCCCGAACCTGAACTCTCCTTTCCTAATTTGATCTAGGTTAAAATTCGGTGGCGACTCATAATAGGTTCTAGTGAGCTAGTTTAGGTTTTAATAATTATGGTTATATGACTTAGCTATTGAACCTAGGTTATAAGTGGACCTAAAACCCGATCAGATCCTAATCAACTCGAATCAACATAGGATAAGGTTTAAAAATTGAGGCTCACAGTAGCCTCTCTCTCTCTCTCCTTCCTATTGTGTGTAAAATTATCTCCTCTGTGTGTATTCTGGAATGCCCCTCTCGTAAGGTAAGTCTTCTCTTTTTATATCTTCAATTCTCTCTCTTCCATTTATGATCTTCTATGATTTTATCTATTTGGTCCAGAACTTAGTCCATGTCTAAGGTCCCGGACCACCCTTTAAAAAGTGCCGAGAAAAAGTCTTTACATATGGTCCGGGACTTAGGGTATGTATAAAGTCCCGGACCAGCCTTCAAATCTGGTCGAAAGTTGGGTTGTATGTGGTCCGGGACTTAAGTTATGTAACAAGTCCTGGACCGGTCTTAATGTAGGTAGTGAATTTGGCCTGTATGTGGTCCGGGACTTAAGGTATGTAACAAGTCCCGGACCAGTCTTCAATGTAGGTCGACAATCTGGCTAAAGATTGGTCCGGGACTTAGGACCTGTATAAGGTCCTAGACCCAACCTAAAAATCATGTCTTTGCTTCATTCAGCTTTTTGAAAATCTAGAATACCGCTACAATGATGGACAACATGTTTTCTTGAGATTTTTACCTAAAATAGCACAAAAACCTATCATAGAAGACAATTGCAAAATAAAACACAAATAAAACCATAAGACGGGAATTTATTAGTAAATAACAACAAATTAGGCATAATTAGACCCCATAGAAATAGGTAACTTCCTGACTTATCATGAAGCTTCATTGTAAATCTGTGGAGGCCGATTTAATTTCCTCAAAACGATTAAAAAAGGAAGCGGTGGAAGAGGTTAATCACCTAAGAGAAAAAATTTAGCTTGACAAGAAAGAGCAGGGCGCAAGAGTTAGCATCCTCTATGGAGGGTGATTTTTCGGTATGAGGGGGTCTAAATAAATGGTTCTTGAGTGAAAAGCCTAGATCCTAAAATTGCCATTTCGTGGAGGGTGAAAACCTGTTATCATGGCATCCCTTAAATACCTACTTTATCGTTCGTCATTCCTAGAAAGCTTAAGGGGAATGCTAGTGAGCACTACATCCGCTCTCAGTGGGCTCCATGCGGACTTATGTCCTAAGGGTGAAAATTGACTAGATTCGCCACCAAGTTTGACCTAAGAGTAACTAGGAAGGAAAAGAAAAGGGTTTTAAGAATCATTAATTGACTCTGAGGTTTGTTCCCTATGAATAGGAGTTATTGTTCATACTAGAGATTATGTGTGGGTTCGTACTGAGTTACACTCCTTGGAAGTGGCAACGACCACAACTTCGGATGGTGCTAGAGGAAACCTCAGTCTTCAATTGTCAGGATTACTTTCTTTCAAAACCTTTAAAGAGATTCATTTTAGGGGTCATAAGGATAGGACAGGAGAGGATTAGAATAAGGAGAGTACTGAATGAGTATGGAACAAATGATTAGGGAGTTCTAAGGGTCGATGGATGAAGCCGATTTGAAGTATCAGTTTGAGGGCTTTATGGAAGCTGAAGGGAGACCTTGTCTTGAAAGGTGTTTGAATTGCTTGAAGAGTTTTGAGGGACATTTCAGTCTTTTGTAGAGTTAATCGGATTTGAGTCATTTTTGTGATGTGCATTTCTAAGGGTGAGTTGTCCTTGAGGTAACTGGGAGTTGATATCTAGGTTTTGTTTGACAAAGGTGAGATTGATTATGGGGAGTATTTTGGTCTTTTGATGGAGTTCGGACTTTTGAGTCTTTGAGATAATTGAGGCTTGGAAGTGTTCAGGTGTTTGAGGAGGTCGATACTCGAGGCTTGGTGATGTTACAATTTTTTTTTGAGATGGCTAGGATTTTTAGAAGCTAAGGGTTGTTGAGGTGTTCGAGTTTGAAGGGATTTGTTTTTTTAAAGAAAGTCGGAAATGTAAACTTTATAAGGTTATCTGGGAATATTTGAGGAGTTCAGGGGTAATCTGATCATTTTGCAATGCTTGGTTGGGATGTCGGAATTATTTACTGATGTTGGAGTATGGGATTTAGGATTTCGAAGAGCTCTTTATAATTCTGAAAAGCTTG
The DNA here is from genome assembly GCA_023374045.1 of Limonium bicolor. NCBI lineage: Eukaryota > Viridiplantae > Streptophyta > Magnoliopsida > Caryophyllales > Plumbaginaceae > Limonium > Limonium bicolor. The sequence goes on along the minus strand of CM041777.1, from coordinate 102,842,713 downwards.
AAGTTTTTGAATGTGTTGGGATTTGAAAGAATGATTGTCAAAGTTGTCTCTCTTTTATTTTTTAAAACAACAATTGGTTTTTTAGAAAAGGTTGATGATCCCAAAATTTACCCATGTATGTCCTCAAACACGACACTTAATTGATGGTAAGTGTCGAGGTTTGAAAGATGAGGCAATGCATTTATGTCGAAAACTAGGGTTTAGAGAGAAACACCATGAATGAGATGTCATTGTTTAAACCCTAATAACGTCTCTAACTCCTGGTTTTTAAAATGTTGAAATCAAGTAGAAGGGAGTTAGACGATTCTAAAATCTAGGTTACAACTAGGCAGTTACATCCCAAGCACCCTGCCTTGTAAAATCTGGGCTGCAATTAGGGGAATTTAGTCACCCAAATGTCCCGCCTAAAGAAATCCAGACTACGACAAGGGATGTTATGACCCTAGTGCCTCGCCATGGATTTTATTTGGAAGAGAGACAAGTGATGTCTAACTAGGAGGGAAATATTTTGAAGGTGTTAGACATTCCTTGTCCTCGTGAGAACAATTTAATTTTTAGTTTGACAAAAATGATTTAGGAAAAACTTTTGAAGGTGTTCGGAATTCTAGAAACACTGGATTTTATGAAAAGTTTTTTAAAAGAACTTTCTGATATGTGAGAAAAACTTTCTGCATGTTTGAGATGAGTTTTCTTTTAAATTTCACAAAATGGTATCTTTGAATTTGGAATCTTTGATGAGATTTGAATTGCAAGAACTGTTTAGAAATTTGGAATGGTTTTTGAAATTTCTGGATTATGAATTTTGAAGTTTAGGGATGAAACTTGAATTTTAAACTAACTGTTACATTTTTGAAGGTTATTTGGAAAAGTGATTTTGAATTTTAATCTAGTTTAAAAAGATGATTTTTTATTTTTGATAGATTGGTTAAATTTGAAAAGAGGATCAATGATTTTAAATGGTTGGTTTATTTCATTTAAGATTGAGCTTTTTGGAATGTTTGGATGGGCTCTTTGAGTTGTTCGGATGGAGCTTGGGTACAGGTCGGGCTTGGGTACGGGTCAAGCTTGGGTACGGGTGGGCTTGGGTAAAGGTCAAGGTTGGGTACGGTCGGGCTTGGACCGGGTCAGATTGGTGGGCCGTGTCGAATTTGGGTTCGTGGATCGGGTCAGATTTAGGCTCATGGGCCAGGTCAGATTTGGGCTCGCGGGCCGGGTCAGATTTGGGATTTAGGCCAAATTTGGATTAGGGGATGTGAATTCAGGTATCTTGGGCTATTTGGAAATAGGTTTGAGTTAGGCATTTGACTCAGATGGATTTCTGAACTTTATTTGCTATTTTCTTTAGTTTGGATTTCTGAAAAAATAGTCTAAACTTTAATTAGAAGGAATTTGGCTTTAGCCATTTTTTCTGAATTTATAAGGATTATTTAATTAATTCATTATCAATTAAGGTAATTAATATTTATGATATTTCAACTTCTAATCCTTAGAGCGTTCCTTCGCCCTGATACCACTTCTGTAACATCCCCTTATTGTGCAAAAACTATATAACAAAGTATATAAATAAATGCAAAGAAGAGGCAAGTGCACCTAATCGATGTAGTACAACAAGTATCGCATCCACAAGGAAATTGATCCTACTTTCCTAGTCTCGGTAACTAGTAACTGAAATGAAAGCAAAATAAATGGGGGTTTAGCCAGCGGCAAGCTTGATTATGTTGATTTGGTAAATGAAAGAATAACAACTCAACTAGAGATGATAGTTTAATGGATTAGATGGATGAGTACTTTAGGAATTTGGCGATCACCCAAACTACCTAAATATGCTAGCAATTCTTCTTATGCCATAGTTGTATTTTTAGAACAAGGATAATAACCCTCTAAACCAAAGATGGGCTAAGTCTTACTTGGTTAATTTTAACCTTCAAAATCAATTAGTGTTAAACTCACTAAGTAGCATTAAACAAGTTCTAGATAAAAGCCCCAAATTATACCCACTAACCCTAGGGGTGTAAATCAAGGGTTCCCTTATAATTTGGTCACAAACCCTAACTCAAAACCAAATTGTAGCAAGGGTTCACCAAGAATGCACTCAAGTGATCAATTCAAAAGCATTGAATGATAATTAAGAGATAAACAACTATATTGAGGCATAACAAGATTTACAAGCATATTCTTGGGTTTGGGGTAAAAAACCCATCCCAAAGCACTAAATGAGTTTACTCAAACATTGGAGCTACAAAGGATAGAAAGGAGAAGAGATAGCCATTAAATGAGAGTGGTTGAGCTTTGAATACGGTGAGGTTTTCCCCTTTCTCCTATTCTTCTTCTCTTCTCTTTTTCTCCTCTTCTGTCACTTCTATTTGTCACCTTTGTCTGTTCTCAAACGGAGCTGAAGTGGGCGAGTCGATGAATTAAATTTTCATTCTCCAAAACCTACGTTTTAACAAGTCTAGGGTACCTCTGTGTGTCTGGTTTGGGTTTGCGTCCGGCTAATAAACCCGGACCACACTGACGTGGATATATCTGGGAGCGTAGATGGGTGGTCCGAGTTTGTAAACCCGGACACAAACCCGAACCATGTCGAAATGTTGGCAGAGAGTTGGGCGAGAGTGTGGTCCAGGTTTGTAAACTCGGACATAAACCCGGACTATGTCAAAAAAAGGGCAGTAGCTTCAGTGGGGGATTGGTCTGGGTTTGTAAACCCGGACCATGTCAAAATCTTGGCAGAAGGTTGTGCAAAGGATTGGTCCGGGTTTGTAAACCCAGACACAAACCCGGACAAGTCTAAAAATGCATCAGAATGCCCATTTTTCTCCAGTTTGGCCCTGAGCTGGCCTAGACTCTCGTGGCACGCATCTCCAAGTCTCATATAAGTATCCAAACAGCTCCTTTTCATCATTCACTTGTGCTCCAGTTATCTTTTACCTAAATTTTATCCAAAAGTGTGTAAGTTCACTAATGATTACTAAATACTCTATAAAGTGGTGAAAATAGGTTATTATCCAAGTAAAATACAGGTGAATATAAACCTAATAAATGCATATTTTCACCACTTATCAACTCCCCCGCACTTATCTATTTGTTTGTCCTTAAGCAAAACTAGGAACCCACAAGAAGGAGAGATATTTAAAGCAAGCAAGTGTTTAGATGAATTCTTGAATTTTAGTGAACACAATGGTGGGAAACTCATGAGGAGTGCAAACCAACCTAATCATGGTGGTGAAGGTGTGCTTAGGGCAAATTAAAATTTAGAGTTTTGGGGTATGATCTAGAGTGCTTCGAAGTTATAAAGATTAGGTGACTTGAAGAACTTTTACCATGGCCAACTTCTCTCAAGAATGGACATTAAGGATAAAGCAAATGGAAAAAAAAGATGATTGTATTCGTTTCGCAAATGCATAAGAGATGATGAAAAGAATTTGGGCATTTTAGCCTTTGGATTACAGAGCACATAACTCTCATTTTGTTGGTTACCAATGGTGTCTCACAAGTCCCTTTTTAGATTTTCACAATGAAGCACCTTTTAGCAATCCCTAAGAGAGAAGATAGAAGGAACCCCTAAGCAATAAAAATTCACCAAGATAAGGTTATTTGGTTGCACCACATATAAATGCTCCTCAAAGAGAGAAATTTTCAAAAAAATTGATGGAAAATCTCAAGAATTCAAAGAAAACTTTCTTATTCTAAATATGACTCCTAAAGGGAAGTAATAGATAAGCACAAAGAAATTGAGCAGTGCGTAAAAAGAAAAGGTCGTCTCCCCCACACTTGAATAGGATAATGTCCTCATTGTTCAATGACTAATCTCGGGATAAAGTAAAAGACCTTTTTGAAGCACTAGCATAGAGTTTACAAAAATTGTGTGTGATTTGCATGGTGTAAAAATAAAAGGTAAGATGAAACTAGTACTCCCCTGATATGATGCGGATTGAAGATGGTTTTCCCTCGCACTTGTGAGTGTCCGGGGTCCTTGAAGCGTAGCCTTGGGTCGTTGAAGCCGAAGGTCCTTGGGAAAATTTCACCAGAGTTCCCTTTGCAATTGTCCGAAATTCATCCCTTTTTCAGAGGGGCACACCTATTTCCAAAATATTCACAACACAAGCAACACCAATTTGGGTACAAAAATGTAATTCCGAGGAATGCTTAAAAAGTCCGTTAACTCTCAAGAGTTCAAAATGTTGTGCAAGTTTTAAACTAAAGAAATTTTAAAGAAATGACATGAAATGAAATCCGGGCTACCTCCCGGAGAGTTTCCCTTCTTTAATGTCTTTAGCTAAACGCCATAAGGAGGAAACCTGGGGGTTCCTAAAGGAAGATAGGACGAGCTTCTACCCGTTTGATGTCACCTCCCATGTAGTGCTTGAGCTTCAAGCCGTTTACCATGAAGGTTCCACCTTTTGTATTTCTTAACTCCACAACACCATATGAGGTCACCTTAGTGATAGAGAAGGGTCCGGCCCAATGAGATTTGAGCTTAGACGGGAAGAGTTTTAACCGAGAGTTGTAAAGTAAGACCCGATCTCCCTCCTGGAACTCCCTCTTAAGGATCATTTTATCATGCCATTTCTTGGTCTTTTCCTTGTAGATCCAGTTATTCTCAGAAGCTTCTTCCTGGATCTCCTCCAACTCTATCAGCTGAAATTTCCTCTCCTCTCCAGCATTCTTGAGAATATAATTAAGCACTTTCACAGCCCAATATGACTTATGTGCAAGCTCAATCGCTAAGTGACCAGCTTTCCAGTAGACAAGGTGGTAAGGAGACATACCGATGGGGGTCTTGTAGGATGTTCGGTAGGCTCACAGTGCATCGTCAAGCTTCATGGACCAATCCTTCCTTGATAAGTTCACCGTTTTCTACAAGATCCATTTCATCTCTCTGTTGGTGACTTAGGCTTGACCGTTAGTTTGGGGGTGGTAAGGTAAAGCAACCTTATGTCTCACTCCAAATTTCTCCATCAAAGCCTTCAATTGTTTGTTGCAGAAGTGAGAACCCCTTTCACTAAGGATTGCTTTAGGCACTCCAAACCTTATGAAGATGTTCTTCCTTAAGAACTTGGTCCCCACCTTTGAATCATTTGTGGGAGAGGCGATGGCTTCCACCCACTTGGTCACATAGTCCACTACTACGAGGATAAAGAGATTTGAGCAGGAGGAAGGAAAGGGACCCATGAAGTCTATGCCCCACAAGTCAAATGGCTCAACCTCTAACATCACATTGAGAGGCATTTCATGTTTTCAGGAGATGTTTCCCAACATTTGACAGCGGTCACAGGAAGCGACAAAGTTATGATAATCTCTATGTAGGATTTTCTAGAAGAACCCTGCTTGTAGAACTTTTGCTGCAGTCCTTGCCAGCCCATGATGATCTTCCACTTCAAGAGAGTGGAAATGAGTGAGGATGTCTTGCACTTCACTCAGAGGCACACATCTTCTTATCACCCCATCAGCACAAATCTTGAAGAGGTAAGGATCATCCCAGAAGTAGTGCTTCGAGTCAGCGAAAAATTTCTTCCTCTGCTGGTAGGTCAATTGATGGGGCACTACTCATCTTGCCAAGTGTAGCAGAAATATGTGACTATCTCTACCTACTTAGACAGTGTACCTGTCGTTTTGGGAATAGTGAATAAAGTGGGGGTCGTCGATCTCTGGGACCTCGTTCAATTAATTGACAATTTATTAACTAACTGAGAAACTAAACTAAGAAAACATGGAACATCACTTTTTCATGTTTTACTTAATTTAACAAAAAGAATGACTCAATAAACAAATATAAAATAATAAAACAATCAAAATAAACTTAGTAAATAAATAAAGATTAAAACTCTAAATCTAAGGAAGCACCCCGGATTGTTTTGCAAACCTTCACTTTTCACAAATCTATTAATAAACTATTCCCTAATACTACAATAAACTCAGGAATCTTAATTTCCGTTGACCGGTCCCTGTAAAACGAATCCTAACTGGTAGAAACAACAAGCCGCAAACCATGCCCAAATCAATTCTAACCAATCCTTTATAACTAATTCCTATTGGAGACAGATTAACCTATGGGCAAACCATGCTTCTAGTTGTTAATCCAGTTTAACTTTCTATGTCTTGTTAACTAATATTAGCACCGTATTTTGATTAGAGAACAACAAAGATTGCTTTAATAATTAGCTAGAGAATTAAAGCGCATGAAGAAGTAGAATTAAACTATAACAATAATGAATTCGTGGAAAGTTTACAAATAAAATAAAAAGATCCGGTTTGCTACTCCAATCCGGGGAGCTTGTCTAACTACGCTAACATAAATATAAAAATAACAAAAATAACAAAGAATGACATTAAACGAATTAAGAGATAGGGCAAAGAAAACTCTAGTTAACAAGTTTGACTCTAGCTCCCCTCTCCGACTTCGTCTTCACGTCAGTGCAACAATGGTGGATTATGGATATGTGGTGGTGGTGGCGTGTGTGGTGGTGCGGTGGATGATTATGGTGGTGGTGGTCTACGGTGATGATGGTGGTGGTGTGTACGTGAGGATAGTGGTGGTGATAATGGTGATGGATGGGTAGTGTGATGGAGGTGTAAAAGCAATGGAGGCATAAGGCTCCTGTACTGGGACGTGTCCAAATTTGTTCTTGTCTGGCTTCATTATATAGAGCAGCACTCATCTTTTATCTACATCTGGGATCGATTTTTGAGATAAAAATAATTTTTATCTTTTAAACGTGATGAAAACGTGCTTTGGGACTGCTCCGTCGGTCGTGTCTAGACATGTGTCCGGACTGGTATGTCTGGACACCTCTTTTCCCCATGATTTCTTATTTTTTCAACTTTCGACTTGTGTCCAGACATGCAAGTCCAGACACAAGTCTGGACAGCACCTCTGGACAATCGAACACAACTCAAACAGGGCCTAGATTCTTCGTTTTAGCTCCGTTTCACTCCCCGTTTGTTGTGTTGGAATCCTCATGAAAAATTATGTGTATTTCCAAGTCTTTTAACTGCATTAGACACATAAAATGCATTAGTTCATATCAAAACATAAATCTAAGGAAAACATATGATAAGTGAGAAATATGACATGGATTGTTGTAAAAATAGGAAGAATTATAGCCCTAAAAGTAGATATATTTCATACTTATCACCAAGTAGTTCGCAAGATCAGCATACCAAGGATCATCAGCCTTTTTTTATGTGAAAATAGTCTCATCCGGAAAGAACTCATTTATAGTCACACCTTCATCGGGCACTTCCATACGGGAGAGGTGGTCGGCCACTACATTTTGCACACCCGGTTTGTCTCTGATTTTGTTCTTAAACTCTTGTAGCAATAAAATCCATCTCAACAACCTTGGTTTGGCATCCTCTTTGGTAAACAAGTATTTTAATGTTGAATGGTCCGTGTGCACAATTACTTTGCTTCCAAGGAGATATGACCGGAACTTGTTCAAGGCAAAGACCACCACCATAAGTTCCTTTTCAGTTGTGGCATATTTCTTTTAAGCATCATTCAAAGCTTGCTAGCATTGTAGATAGTTCTCAAAACCTTGTCTCTTCTGACACAAAGCTGCCCCAACTGCGTAGTCATTGGCATTGCACATAATTTCGAATGGGAGACTCCAATCTGGTGGCACTACAATGGGGGCTGAGATGAGGCATTCCTTTAGAGTGTTGAAGGATTCAAGACACTCTTTGGTGAAGTCAAACTTGGCATCCTTAGCTAGGAGGTCACAAAGTGGTTTAAAATTTTTGAGAAATCTTTTATGAACCTCCTATAGAAACCGACATGCCCTAGGAAGCTTCGGATGTCCTTGACTGAGGTCGGTGGTGGCAGCTTTTCAATAACCTCTACCTTGGCTTGGTTTAATTCTATGCCTTTGGAGGAGATCTTATGTCTAAGGACTATCCCCTCTCTAACCATGAAGTGGCACTTCGCCCAGTTGAGCACCAAATTTGTCTCTTCACACTAGGTTAGTATGACTTCCAAATTGTCCGAGAAAGTTTCAAATGTGATCCCAAACACCGAAAAGTCATCCATGAACACTTCGATGCTTTTCTCCAAGAAGATAGAGAATATGGCCATCATGCATATCTGGAATGTAGCTGGGGTGTTGCATAGACCAAACGGCATCCTTCGGTAGGCAAATGTTCCATAAAGGCAAGTGAAGGTAGTCTTTTCTTGATCTTCGGGAGCTATGGGAATTTGAAAGTATCCCGAATAGCCATCAAGAAAATAGTAGTAGTCTTGACCTACCAGCCTCTCGAGCATCTAATCGATGAAGGGTAGAGGGAAATGATCCTTCCTGGTGGCTGCGTTCAATTTTCTGCAATCTATGTAAACTCTCCACCCGGTGGTAGTTCTTCGAGGGACCATCTCACCCTTATCGTTGAGGACTACTGTTGTTCCTCCTTTCTTGGGCACCACTTGCACCAAACTCACTCACTTACTGTCTGATATGGAGTAGATGATGTCGGAGTCAAGTAGTTTCAGCACTTCCTTTTTGACCACCTCTTTCATATTCGGATTTAGCCTCCTTTGTGGTTGAACTAAGGGTTTAAAGCTATCTTCCATGAAGATTCAGTGAGTGCAGAAATTGGGGTTGATACCCTTTATGTCGAAGATTGACCAACCAATTGCCCCCTTATGGTTTTGAAGCACCTTCAACAAACTGTCCTCCTGTGCACCTGTGAGGAAGGAGGAGATAATGACAGGTAGATCACAAGGTTCAGTTAGATAAATATATTTCAAATGAGAAGGTAGAAGTTTCAACTCCACGGTGGGAGGCTTCTCAACTGGGGGGGGGGGTATTCTTTGCTCGCTTCTCTCTAGTGGTTCCGGTGGTGGATAGTGCGCTCTGAAGTATCTTGGAGCTCTATCCAAAGCAGCTACCATCTCATTCACCTCCGGATCCATCTCCTGTTCATCATCAGACTCAAGCAAAGCAGAGGTCAAAGCATCATAATTAGAAGGAGGAGGTAGGTTATTTTGCAAAATGGAGTCAATAATGTTTATTGCAAAAGTAGGCTCCGCGTGTGATAAGTACAAAATATATCTATTTTCTGGGCTATATTTCATGCTATATTTACAATGAATTGTGATATATTTCTCACTTATCATATGCTTTTTCTTATATTTATTTTTAGATAAGAACTGATATATTTTATTTGTCAAGTGCAGGAAAAAAGTCATAGATTTACATTATATATATATGTTCCACGGTCATATTGTTGCTGCAATGAAACGGAAAAAAAGAAATAAAAAGCAATGAGGCTGAAATATTGTTATTTCTACTACTGCATATATCATTCACGGAGGCAGCAAATTGATGATTCAGATTAATCATCGTTCTCACGTGGGCTGCTATATTAATTAAAGAGGGTCACTACGCTCAGTCGGGTTTTCACTTCGCTCAGTCGGAAAAAGACTATTTTGCCCCTAGTATAATAATTTTCAAAAATTACTATATTTACCCACAATTTATGATATATTACAAGGTGACCCCAAATTTCATTATATAAAGGAGGTGAATATGATATGAAATCATATTCAAATTCAAAAATCCTAAAGTTAGAGAGTATTAAGAGATAAGGAGAGGAAATGGTTTCTTTCGAAGTTTGAAGAAAAAACTGTTCGGTAAGAAAAGTAAAAAAATGGAGGAAATGCTGAAGGTGGTGTTCCAGAAATGCAAGACGAGTATGCAGATGATGTTAGGAGCGAGGAGTACTCACGAGGAGCTCATTCTGAGGTACTTTCTGTTGTTATTTTAGCAATTTATGTATAAAAGTAGCTAGAATATATACAAAACTGAACGAAAAAAAAAAAAAAAACTGCGCCCACCCCGGCTATGGCGCGCCCGCGCCCACCCACTCTCCCGCGCGCCTGCTCGCACCCATCCTCCCTCGCGCCCTCCGCCCACCCCGCTCCCGCTCGCCCCGCCCCCCTTTCAACGCTCGCCTGCGCGCCTCCTTTGCTGCGGACGCCGGCGCCCGTCTTTATGTCGGCGTCTGCGCCGGTGCTCGTTTTTCAAATCGCTGTATCTTCTTCGTTATTGCTCCGTTTTTCGATCTGTTTGCACCGTTGCGTTTGTCTTTTCATGTACTTTACGATGATATAGTTTTTTGTTTATTTTCGGGCCTTATGTGTGATTTACTCTAAAGTATGTAGTATTAGGGTTTACGAGTATCACTTTGTGAAGAACGACGTTTTTCTGCGTAGGGTGATACCGATGATGAATTCGAGGAAGCGAACGTAGACACAAGTCATGTATTTAATAGTAGCATGATCTTTGGTGATGAAGAGGAGGCGGTAGATTATGCGCTTCGCACCGGACAGGAAAATAATATTTATCTTATCAGACAGACTAAGAGAGACGACGGTGAAGTAATACTAATGTGTGAGAGGTATGGCAAGCATAGGCCACGGGTTAGCACAGGAGAATCGTCATCATCTAGTCAAAGGCCACGGCGTGCCACGAAGAAATGCAACTGCCGTTCCGCCTAAGCATCAGGGGTGGGGAAGTTACGGGCTGGTCTATCTTGGTGATGGTCCCGACGCACAACCACGAGTTAGCTAGTAACCCGCAATCTCACTTCGTCCGGCCTCGCTTTAGTGTCGACGAAAGGGCAAGCATGAAAAGTTTGTACAGGAGTGGTGTTGCGCCTAGGCAGATGTGGGCCCATTTGCATGACAAGAACCCCCAAAGTACTGCAGACAAGACATCGATTCATAACCTAGTTTCGAAATTCAAAAGAAGATCGTGGCGGACGTACAGATGTAGCGTCCTTCATGCACTCGCTAGATGAACGTAATTACAGTTGGTGGTCCGAGAAAGATGCAAGTAAGTGTCAGCACATCTGTTTAGTGTCGGTTTATTTGTATGTTAGTCACTTTAAATGTTAGTTCTAATTAAATGTCCATTTTGCAGGGAATGCATCTAGGTTGGGTCTTGTCTTGTTTGCGCACCCTTTTTTGCTGACGCTCGTTAAGATGTTTCCTTATTTAGTGCTTATTGATAGCACTTACAAGACGAACATGTACAAGCTGCCTCTAGTGGAGTTCATCGGAGTCACGTCGTGCGGCAAGAACTTCTGTATAGCGTTCTGTTTTGGTCAGAGAGGATGAGTCTGCATACACATGGATGCTTAATCAGTTGAAGAAGGTGTTGATCTATCCTCCAAATGTGTTTGTCACTAACAATGAAAAGGTGCTAGTGAAAGCACTTTCAGTGGTATATCCTTCTGTACCACATCTTCTATGTCGTTGGCATATATGCAAGAACGTGGCTGCCAATGCGCTCAAGATAATGCATGTTGAGCGTGAGAGAGTCGATTTAGTAGTGTATCGGTGGAAGCGACTAGTTTACGCCTCAACTATTGCGAAGTACGATGAACAGTACGGAAAATTAGTACACTCTTACGGCGCCAACAATCCTTTCGTTGCGTACTTGAACAACACATGGCTATGTCAGCGTGAGAAATTTTGTGAGGTATGGGTTAGGAGATTCATGCATTTCGGCAACACATCTACCAACAGGTTAGCTTAACTTCAATTGTCAACATGTTCTGCTGTTTGTATTGGTATGTTTCCCATTTATCTGCTACTAATTGACTTCCAATCTATAGGGCGGAGAGCGCCCACTCAGCTCTAAAGTGTTGGCTTCATACATCCACTGGATCTCTAGACACATGCTTCGACAGCATACATAGATTCATCGAAGGGCAACATTTCCACATTAAACAAGACTTCGAGTTCTCCATTGACAGAAGGGTTTCGGAAGACCAGCAAGTCCCATTTTTGTTTCTGGTCAATCAAGTGAGCCTCAAATGTTTGGAAATACTCCAGGATCAGCTGAGAAGAGGTCGTTGCGATATTGACCACACAACATCGTACGAAGATGTTTGTGCGTTTACTTCGACCATGAGATTACCGTGCGCGTTTCGTATGTTTCAGTACATTCAAGTCGGTCTGAATATACCAGTTGAAGAAGTGCATATCTTCTGGCGAACACTCAGATATGACGCACAACAAGAATTTGAAGCACAACGCCAAACATACGATGAGTCGTATAGCACAGAGGAACAAATCTCATGTGTAGGTTTATGGTATGATGATCTGTCTCAGCGGTATGATCCAACGACGATCGAACAAACGTTCAACGCGTGGAAGCCAATATGGGAGCCCGAGGATGATCACACTGGTTTACAGCCACCAGAGGTGAAGGTGCCTAAGGGTAGGCCCACTACCAAAAAAAAGAAGAGGCCAAACACTAGGGACAAGTCCGAGCACGAGCATTTAGGTCTTGGAAACCGTGGCCCGGCCGTACGACGTTCGCAGTCTCAGCCGCCCGACAGCACCCGAAAGTGCAAGTGATCGTGGGCCGTCAATGCAACACAGTCAATCACAGCATTGGCCATCTGAGCAAATGAGTCGAACTAGAGAAGGACCGACAATGCAACACAATCCACCTCAACAACATGCACCATATCCGACATACTGGAGCCCCTGGAAATACTCGCCGTATTGGAGTGACCTCGATCCGCAATTAGGTAATTATATTATAGGTTACAGGGAGATAGTGGGTGATGGAAACTGTGGGTTTCGAGCTATTGCTGATGCCGTGTACAACGATGAAGGCCTATGGAAAAGGTTAGACGTGCATGCTTGGATGAGCTGGAGGATAGAAGAGATTGGTGGTTAAATAAATGTGAACGAGTTTGGTACGATAGACAGTACCGTCGACTGAATTGGTTTGAAGACATATTTGCACCACCGCAATACTGGATTGAAATTCTAGATCTTGGTGTCATCTTGTGCACTGTATACCACATTGCGCTTATCAGTTTTTCAAAAGCATACGATGGTAAGGCTAGTGGGTTGGTCGCACTGCCGCTACGTGATGATCGGGGGTTAGGTCGTCCAACAGCAGAGGTCAGTATTGCATGTGTCGCTGAGCAGTCTCATTTCATTAGACTCCAAACAGTCGAAAATTGTCCAGTCCCAATCATGAATCCGATGTGGCGACGTTGGCATGAGCCCTCAGTTACAGCTTATATTGAGCCGTACTTACCGCGCAATGCAGAGTGGTACAGATTGTTTCCCCCAACTGGTGAATCAGGACACTTGATTATAGAAGATTAGAATTTGTAAAATTTTGTTGAATTCTTGTATGCCATTAATATATTCAAGAAGTCTTGTAATGTTTTGCAAGATGAATGTATTGAAGAAGGACACTTAAATTTTTGAATATTGAGTGTCTCATGTTGATACAGTGGGTTATACTTTATCTAATAAAAGCAAATTCATCGTAGATACAATGCGTTCTAATACTACTGCTGTTAGCGACTCAACGACCAACAAAGAATTTAGACCACCCAGATTGACATTGATCTTAAGAAGCACATTTGACACCTAATTTACCAAAAAAAAAGTTGTAGAATATTTCATCCATCACTAATGATCGAATTTTGGCCCATCTGTGTTTCTAACCACTGGACAAGATGCTGATCCTTACTTGGTCGACCAAGGGTAACTTTTCAAGTATACCTTCGTTCACAACATCAGGAAGGTTACTGATTCTATCCGTAAGCACGAGACGAACATGTGGATTATACTTTATCTAATAAAAGCAAATTCATCGTAGATACAATGCGTTCTAATACTACTGTTGTTAGCGACTCAACGACCAACAAAGAATTTAGACCACCCAGATTGAAATTGATCTTAAGAAGCACATTTGACACCTAATTTACCAAAAAAAAGTTGTAGAATATTTCATCCATCACTAATGATCGAATTTTGGCCCATCTGTGTTTCTAACCACTGGACAAGATGCTGATCCTTACTTGGTCGACCAAGGGTAACTTTTCAAGTATACCTTCGTTCACAACATCAGGAAGGTTACTGATTCTATCCGTAAGCACGAGACGAACATGTGGATTATACTTTATCTAATAAAAGCAAATTCATCGTAGATACAATGCGTTCTAATACTACTGCTGTTAGCGACTCAACGACCAACAAAGAATTTAGACCACCCAGATTGACATTGATCTTAAGAAGTACATTTGACACCTAATTTACCAAAAAAAAGTTGTAGAATATTTCATCCATCACTAATGATCGAATTTTGGCCCATCTGTGTTTCTAACCACTGGACAAGATGCTGATCCTTACTTGGTCGACCAAGGGTAACTTTTCAAGTATACCTTCATTCACAACATCAGGAAGGTTACTGATTCTATCTTGCATTTTGACCATCAGTATTCGTAGGTTGAATACCATACTGATAGTGAATACGTATAGTGACTTCATGTTGAGTGGATGCTTTTATCCCATTAGTGAAGAACTAAAGTTAAGGAATTAAGATTGGTTTCTTGTCACACAGCTAATACTAGAATTTGGGAGTTCGTTAACACCTTGTCAAAAAAGGACTTTTAGCAGCCAAAATCAATGCGATTACGTTTAGACTATTTACTCTAGATTCTACTAGACTGCAACAGTGATGAGGAAATCATGGAAAGTGAGAGGAAAAGAAAAACAAGCAGTATTGCTATGGAGGAAAATATCACGACCATTCTCGACGTATTTGGAGCCGACGATTGTTGAAAAAAATGTTTATTTTTAACAAATGAAATTGAATACATATTTGAAACATATTTTCAGGACTTCAAAAGCGAGATCGGTTTGTCGTCGAGATTGTTGAAAAAATGTTTTTTTTACTAATAAATTTTATACATATTTGAAACATATTTTCTGCACTTCAAAAGCAAGATCGGTTTGTCGTCGGAGATTGCTCAAAATTTTTTTTACTAATTAAATGTAATTGTACACATATTTGAAACATATTTTCAAGACTTCAAAAGCGATTCTATTTTAGAGTTTCATTTTCAATCAACATTGTTCACACGTCATTTCTCATAATGTTACAACTTATTCCACACACACACATCATTTTAAATCTTAAAACAAATAACAATTCTGATGACTACCAGTACATGAAAGCCAAATGTGGTTGCACTGATCAAGCGGGAGGAGGTCGTCTCCTCGTACTAGCCCTGTAGCGTGAATTGTGTTCCCTACGGTCCGCCTCAGCCCTGCTTCGTATTACATCTGGGTCTTCGAAGTCTGAATCATCTTCATACTTCACAAGAATCCTAACTCTTTCCATTATTTCTCCAAGGTCTAAGTAATTCTATAACATCATGCGTACGTCCGCATCGGTTAGTATATCGACGATAGAGTCGTTGTACAGATCTTGGTCCATCCTAAGGTAGACAATGGAAAAGACGTTGAGTTGCTGATTATCAAAATGTGATCTGACAATTTGATTTAATGAAGCTGTTAGGTTGTTAACACTTCTCGGAGTTCTAATTTCTGTATTGATCACTGCCCATCCCGGAGCACGTTGGAACCGTGCCCCGTATTCATTGAGTGGGTGTAATGGTTCACGTGAATTGCAAAGGGAATTGACATCCTAATGACATAAACAAGAATGAATTATTTAAAAACCAAATAAACATAAATTAAATTACAACAACCACACCAGTTTAAGCATCAGTACAGAATGTTTAAAAACAAACATAAACTAATAAGTCTACTAATATCCAAACCCACCACCACTATACCCACCCCTACCATACCCACCACCACCATACCCACCCCCACTATACTCACCCGCCCAGCCCCAGAACCACCACCAGCATGTCCTCCCCTGCCATCACCACGCCCTCCCCTCCCATCACCCGGTCCCCTCGCATCATCACCGTGCCCACCATCACCCCCATGACGACGCGCCTGCTCCATGTGCCTACGGTGCATACCCTCCCCTCTAGGCCTAAGGCCTCTGGTGCGACGCCCCGCGATGTACCACTCCATGCCAGCACGAGGCTGGTTAGAGTTCCTGTGACGTGTGGGCGAATCAGGGGTGGTCGGGACATTAAGCCGGCAGTACTCAAAGGCCATCTCCAGTGTATCAGCCGCCCAGGGGGGGAAGCCGGTGGGCCAGCCCGGGTTGTTCTCCGGTGCGAGTCTCATGATAAGCGGCGCTGTCTCATCCCAATACTGCAGTAAGGTATAAATGTGAAGTTAGTATTTAAAAACAATTACAAACAACAAAAAAATTTAACAAGACAAAGTATTTACCTGGAGCTGATCCTCTCGTCGTGTACTGGGCCCACCGTCCGCTCCTAGTGGACGCACCTGAACATGAGAAAGGCGCTGGAACCACCAGATGTAATCCGGGGCCATGGCCCATGCCATCTGCGCACGCGTCAGAGGAAACCTCCACCTGCTGGGCCCGGTTGTGTTGTCCCACACGGCTGTCCCGTAGTCGTACGTAGCAAGGTACGTCTTCCCATGTTTGGTACGATAATGGCTGTCGGGTCTGATAGGCTGAGGGGGGATAGTCTGCACGTATCCAAACTGGCGCAGACACCGCTCCGGCATATACGGCTCAGCAATATCCAAGAACTGTATGGTGCCATAGTACCGGGAGCGCGCCTGTGATACGAGGGCACCCTCTGCCTCAAATGGCAGCCAAGTAACCTACGTTTCATTTAATGGAAAACAATTAACAACTTAAATGAGAAACAACGTTTGACGATACGTTAAACATCAACTTTTTATTACTACAATCGCTAAGCAACTCGTACCTCAGTAGAGGACATCGTGTCCAGCCGTCCCCTCACGAAACATAGCCTCTCATCATCCATCAAATTCCTCGTGTAACGTGGCCACCTCGCCGCCGTCGGGGAGCAACCATCCCAGTCTGAAAGGGGCTCCGGTCTGAACATGGGGAAGTACTCGTAGATCCAGCACTGCGGTGATCATCCGAAAACATTAGCCAAGATAGTCAAACAATAACTTTACAATACTTAAGTCGTGAGCTCGCAATCAAGTTCTCACCTGAAACAACGTCAGGCAACCAGCCAGCTGACGTGTATCCGCCCGGGAAGCGATGCCGAGCTGTCGGTACAGGTATGCCAGTGTCCCGGTCCCCCACGCATACAAGTGGACCCTACTAGGGTCACGGATGGGCCAGTAGGACGAGGGCATAACACGATCCCCGCCCTTGTCGATGATCAATGAGTGGGACACCAGCCACCAGAGGAAGGCCGTCATCTCCTGAAGTGGGGTAGAGTATGGACCGCCACAAGTATCATGAAGAGCTCGGTAACGTACCTGACTCTTCTCCAGGAACCTACAGTCTATCAGCTCCTGCTGGTCCGCCGCGAAACAGCCGTAGGAAGTGGGGATGAGAACATGTAACGGTGGGGCCGCTATACCGAGGCGGGCGCCATCCTCGGGCTGGTACGAAATCACCATGCCAGTGATGGGGATACCCAAAATGTGGTAGACGTCATGGAGAGTAATAGTCATCTCTCCGAATGGCATGTGAAATGAGTTCGCGTCAGGCTGCCATCTCTCCACGAACGCTGAGAGGAGCGCAAGGTCAAAACAACCATGCGCTATGTCGACAAGATGCGCAAGTCCGCTATCCTTGACCGCTGCTAGAGACTCTGGGTGTCTCAATGTACTCAGAGTCCACGCCTCCAAATACTTCGTCTTAGGCTTGAAGCTAAGACATCCCTTCTCCTGTTGAATATTTATAATTGAGTTCACACTATGTTAACCATTTCCTAAACAATCTAAAATTTTATGGAATCTATTACCAGACGGGAAACATACCACTCCTCGCCACACGTCTTGCGCGACGTGACCACCGAAACTCGGGATCAAACTCGTATCCTGAGGGCCTCCGGGCACTGGAGTCTGCCCAAGCACCCAAGCATCAGCAGCCGGCATCTACGCCACCCCCTCTGCCGGACCATGTACTGGGGACCGGAGACAACGGCGTACCCGTGTGCCCTCATGCTCAACACCCGGCTCATCTATATCCTCGTCATCAGCGTCAGCCTCGCCATGACACACGTCTCCGGTCCCCCTCGGTGGAGGAGTAGACCAAGAAGGACTATCAGACCTCACGACCAGCGTCCCATCGCCGATCAATGAGTCCAGATCCACACCACGCAGTTGGTCCACCTCCTGCTCCTCCCTCTGCTCCTCCTCCTCTGCATACTCCTCCTCCTCCCCCTCCCCCTGCTCCAGCTCATACTCCGCCCGCAACCTCTCCTCACGGGCTCGTAGAAACTCAAGCTCCCTACGCTTCCTCGACAGCATGTAGGTACTGTGTACGCCTCCTCTCTATAGCAGCAGCATCAGGCCCAGTCACACGAGGGTGTGATGAGCTCTCGCCTCGGTCGGAAATCGTCTTACCCTTACCCAGACCGAACCTACCAAGCAAACCCTTGCCTTTTCCTCCCGCCATCTGTTGTTTACCGTAGAATTTAGTCATACTATTTTTACAGTTAGTCAAGACCGGTCGAGGTTAGTAATACCGGTCATACATGCATCTCAGTAGTTCAACGTCAAAAACAAATTCATACAAATCCAGGAACTGATTAAAACACGCATAATAGAGGTATACAATGTAAAAAACGACCAATTATATAACAAAACAGCAAAAAACGACCAATTATATAACAAAACAGCAAAAAACGACCAATTATATAACAAAACAGCAAAAAACGAGCCCCGAGCGCTCCCGACAGCGCGCACCCGCATGCACCCAGCATCCCCGGCGCCCGCGCCCTGTCTTCCTCCGCCGCGCCCGCGCCCGCCCTGTCTTCCTCCGCCGCGCCCGCGCCAAGTCTTCCTCCGCCGCGCCAGCGCGCACCCATCCACCCGCGCGCCTGCGCGCATCCAGACTCCCGCGCGCCCGCGCGCACACCATGTTGCCGGCGCCTGCGCCGGCTGTTCTTCCTCCCCCGTTTCCGAATTCGTCTACTGTATATATTAAGGACGTCCATACCATTCAGGCCGCGCTGCTACATGCCCACAACAGGGGCTATGCCTCTGTCATTCTCTTCACCACCATACATCATATTCATCTACACACCACCACCATCAGGCGTCGAGCATCACGCCACACACCTCCACCGTACCACCTCGCACACACAACCAAACACACCACCACACCACTACCATACCACATATCACCATTGTCACACATTAATGACTCCCGTTGTTATTTTTGTTACTTTCATGTTTATTTTTGAGTAGTTAATTTAGCTCCCCGGATTGGGGTGGCAAACCAGATCTTTATATTTATTTTGTTAACCCTTTACTAATTCAATTATGCAGTAGTTTAATTCCAGTTCTTCATGCACTTTAATTCTCTAGCTAATTATTAAAGCTATTTTTGTAGTTTTCTAATCAACACACGAGAGCTGAGATAGATAACAAGATAAAGGAATTAAACCTGATTAATGACTAGAAGCATGATCCTGCCTATAGGTTAATCGGTCTCAAATAGAAACTGTTCTTTATGCGATTAGTTGTGTTCGGATTAGAGCATTAGTCTGCTGCTAATTCTAACAATTGGTTAGGATTCGTTAGACTAAGCCTTTGACGAACTAATTATAGTTTTTGAGTTTATTGCAGAATTAGGGAAGAGTTTATTAATAGATTAAAAAGTGAAGGTTTGCAGAACAATCCGGGGTGCTTCCTTTTATTTAGAATTTAAATCTTTATTTTCTTAGTTTATTTTTACTGTTTTATTAGTTTCTTATTTAATGTTAGTTTGTTGAGTATTCTTTTCATTAAATTAAGTAAACTTGAAAAAAGTGACGTTTCCTGTTGTTGTGCAAAATAGTGGTGAGACTATTTTGCTAACTATGGGCAGTGAACCCAATCATTGTAGTACAACAAGGTCGTATCCACAGGGACTTCGTAACTATCTAGCTAATTATAAGCTTAGTAAATGTGCAAGAGGATATATCCAAAAGTGCATAAATGTAAATTATGGGTTTTGGGTTTTTGGGTTGTAATTGGAGAAATAAAGAAAAGCAATAAACACTAAACTAACTATCTAGGATAGGTGTAGCCCGGGATGGATATTTGCACCCGTCCTCCCCTTACTACCGATTGTCAAACCTCGAACTCATAGCTAAACCACGGGAACGCTTAATTAATTAGAAACCTAATCTAGGCCTACTAATCCTAACCAATTTAATCGAGACTTCTCATTCAGCTAAGCCCCGGGTCAATCGATAGCACTAAGCTCAAGTTCCACTAAGGTTGCAATGTCTAATCTCAAAATTATCGAAATCAGAGTACACTGTTTTAGTCTCTAACAGTTTAGGATTCTATCTCTGAATACCATTTTGATAGAATCCCACAATAATGCTAAACTAATCGGTAGGCCAAACCAACCAATTTAACACATAGAAGACAAATTGAGCAAAACCCTTAACAAATCCCCAAATCATGAGCAACAAGTTTAGAAGTCATAAACACTCAATAATCATCTTCATTAAGCTCAAAGACTAAAATAAAACCATAAATGAGTTCAGGAATCTACAATGGAGTTTAGAGATTTTGGGACAAAATCCCCAATCCCTAGCTACAAATGATTCTACACAGCCATAGAGAAAAGAAAAGCATAAAAGGGAGAAGAAGAAGCCATTAATGGAGCTTGGAAGCTTTGGAGAAGGTGAGCTCTTTCTTCTCTTCTTTCTCCTCTTCTTTCTCTTCTTCTTCCCCTTCTTTTTCGCCCTCTTTCTCTGTGTTTTTGACTGGTGGAGTCGTGGTTCAAGAATGGGGAGAAGTGTCCCCAAAATTCCCGTTTTAAAACTCAATTCTGGGCAAATTTTACGACCGACCGACCTTGCGACCGGACTTGCAAGGTCGGTCGGAGTCAGTAGCGATTTTCGGGCGCGTTTTTAAGTTCGACCGAACTTGCAACGTCAGTCCTAAGGTCGGTCGATTCCAGTAGCTTGCAAAAACGCAAATCTGGGCAAAATTTCGACCCGGCCGACCTTGCAAGGTCGGTCCTAAGGTCGGTCGGAGTCAGGCTAACTTCAAAACACTGTATCTTCTTCGTTTTAACGCCGATTTTGGATCCGTTTGCGCCCACGCGTTCCTCTCTTCGTCTACTTTACTCCTAGCTATGTTACTCCTCCTGTTTAAACAATAAATGTGTAAGACACCAATGAAACACAAAACTAGAGGAAAACAAGTCAAACTGGAGAAATGAGCATGAAACTTGTTGATTAAACATATGAAATACTCCCCTAAAACATGCTCATTTAGACACTCATCACACCCCCACACTTACCTTTTTGCTTGTCCTCAAGCAAAACCAAGCCCCCAAGCAAGTAAGGAATGCTCAATACTAACAAATACTAACATGAATTGTAGGATAAGAGAAGAAGCAAAAAG
This sequence comes from Limonium bicolor, assembly GCA_023374045.1. Classification (NCBI taxonomy): domain Eukaryota; kingdom Viridiplantae; phylum Streptophyta; class Magnoliopsida; order Caryophyllales; family Plumbaginaceae; genus Limonium; species Limonium bicolor. The sequence continues at coordinate 102,821,442 of CM041777.1, read as the reverse complement.
TGATTAAAACCTTTGAGGAGTGTGAACCATCTCTTAGTGGTGGCATAGGTGTACTTAGGGGAAAAACAAAAACTAGAGTTTCGGGGTATGATCCGGAGTGCTTCAAAGTTCTAAAGATTAGGTAACTTGGAGAGCTTTTACCATGGCCAACTTCTCTCAAGAATGGGCATTGAGAAGAAAACAAAAGGAAAAATAGATTTATGCATTTGTTTCACTTTTGCATGAGAGATGAGAGGATAACATTTTGGCATCAAGTCTTTGCATTTAAGAACACTCAACTCTCATTATTGGTTACCAATGGCGTCTCACAAGTCCCTTAAAGGATTTTCACGAAGAAGCACCCCTTAGCAATCCCTAAGAAAGAAGACAGAAGGAACCCCAAAGCAATAAAAATCCAACCATATAAGATCACTTGGCCACACCGCATGTAAAATGCTCCTCAAAAGCAATCAAAAAGAAAAATTTAAGCATTTATCCCATAACTCATAATAGTATTTGTTCTTAATGAGAACAACTCACAACACAAGGGTCCAAGTTTTTTATTTTGGACAATCGCAAGATAATAATGAAGTATTAAGCATTTAAACACACAATTCACCGAAAAGGTTACTCCCCCACACTTAAATTGAATAATGTCCCCATTGTTCACCAAACAAACCGGGGAAGGTTTCAGAAGACCTTTTCAGGAAGCAGGCAAAAGAGGAAACGCAAGGGACATAAACACCATTATACCACAGCAGCTATCCCCAGATTTGCAGATTCAAAATTAGAGAAGAGAGAACGAAAACTAAAAGAAACTAGTACTCCCCTGAGATTGTTATTGCTATCAGTTTGTAGAACTCCCCCACACTTGAGCTTCAGCCTCAAGTAGCGTAGCTTAGTTGCGGTGTGGACTGGAAGGTGCACCTGCATAAAAACACTAGAAGAAAACAAACTACAACTGGAGTTAAGGGTTAGCAAAAACAAAACCAAAGGAGAACGAAAACCAAAAACAGGAAATAAAAATAGTGGAGTCGTTGTGGGCAAACATTAAAGGAAGGGTGAAACGAGTACTCCCCGATAAGATGCGGAAGGAAGATAGGGTGCCCGCACAATTGCAAGTGGGAGGGGTCGTTGAGGTGCTACCTTCAATCGTTGGAGATGAAGGTCCTCTTGGAAAAATTTCGCCAGAGGTTCCTTTGTAATTGTTCCTAATTCCATCCCTTTTTCAGAGGGGCTTACCTGTTTCCAAAATATTCACAACACAGACGCCACCAATTGGGCGTAAAAGGGCAAGTCCAAAGAATGCCAAAATAGCCCATTATTGAAAACAATGCAAAATCTAAACTAACGGAATTTAAAAGACCAGACACGAAATGAAATCCGGGTTGCCTCCCAGTAAGCGGCCCTTCTTTAAGGTCTTTGGCTAGACGATACCACCATGAAGTCATCCGGGATCGAATATGAACGTTGAAGTCAGCTTCAACGGGTGGGTTAGGCGGGCATCATCTAGCAATGAAGAACGACCCGGGTCAAAAGGAAATGTGGCCTCAACACATAGGATGTGAAAGTGTAAACTCCACCGATCGTTCATCAGGTGGAAGTGTTGAGGTGGGTGATCCTTGGTACGAGGATCAAACTGTGGTGGAGCCTCCTCTTCAAATTCAAGGATGTAAACATCCTTATCTTCAGTGACCGGTGCAGGGTGAACTCCGGAGCGGACTTTGTCTTCAATCTTTGGTCCCAGATCAAATGGGAAGGTGGCCTCCACACTTAGCGGGTGTACGTTGAGCTTCCACCCAACTTCATTAGTGCACGGGTGGGGGCCTTGATCCTTCAAATGAAGATCAAATTTAGTGGGCTCCTCCTCCTCAAATTCAAGGATGTAGACATCCTCGACCTCGGGGTGAGGCTCATAGGAAGAGCCGAGGTGGACATCAACTTCAGAAGGGGGTGGCTCCTTGAAGTCGATGGTGGTACTCTCCTCTGAGGAGTCAGAGGGAGACAGTGTCTCCTCCTTCTCAAAGTTGAGGATGTGAGCATCCTCGTGATCTTAATGGAGCACGGAGAAGGCGGGTAAATATGGGTAGCTGACTTCAGAGGGAGAAAGCTCCTTGAAGTCAGAGTGAAGACTCTCTTCTGATGAAGTGTCTTCATAGTCAAGCCGGGGGTGGAGTGGTGCTGGGCTTTCAGATTCGCACAGGGGAGGAGTTGGAGAGTAGCTCAAGTCCTCAGCAGGCTGTTCCACATCATGAACTGTTTCGCTCTCAAGTCGTTGCGCAATCTGATCGATCTGAGCTTGAACATTCATGTTGAAGGTATTTTGCTTCATGGTAAAAGTATCTTGCATAGTCGAGTTAGGCTTGCAAGAAGAGATAAGATCAGACATGAGCTCCTCCAAACTGGGTGAATCAACCTCTACTGTGATCACAGGATAGTGAGCGCTCTCGTGGTCTCCTCCACACTCTTGGCACACAAGCCTCCGGCAGACATATGAGTTGAGGTCCTCCATAAGAGCTCTCAATTCTGCCATTGTTGTTGGACATTGGGGGCTCTCATGGTACTCTCCGCACCTTTGGCATACACTCCAATAATCGGTGTTTTGCTCGGTGTAGTCGCCATGCCAACCTTCTGCTGGGGGAGTGACAGATGGTTCGAAGTTTTCCATAAGAGCTCTCAATTCTGCCATTGTTGTTGGACATTGGGGGCTCTCATGATATTCTCCGCACCTCTGACATACATCCCATTGATTGTAGTTCTCTGCGCCATAGGAGTAACCGTACCAACCTCCTGCTTGATCGTAGTGACCATCCATCAAAATTAAGTACCTAAAAAAAAAGAAACAAAAATTTACACAAAATGGGCAAATAAATGAAATGAAAATCTGCACAAAAACTAAATAGATAATAAACCAGATAGTTGGACCGAAGTCCCCGGCAACGGCGCCAAAAACTTGTTGTGCAAAATAGTGGTGAGACTATCTTGCTAACTATGGGCAGTGAACCCAATCATTGTAGTACAACAAGGTCGTATCCACAGGGACTTCGTAACTATCTAGCTAATTATAAGCTTAGTAAATGTGCAAGAGGATATATACAAAAGTGCATAAATGTAAATTATGGGTTTTAGGTTTTTGGGTTGTAATTGGAGAAATAAAGAAAAGCAATAAACACTAAACTAACTATCTAGGATAGGTGTAGCCCGGGATGGATATTTGCACCTGTCCTCCCCTTACTACCGATTGCCAAACCTCGAACTCATAGCTAAACCACGGGAACGCTTAATTAATTAGAAACCTAATCTAGGCCTACTAATCCTAACCAATTTAATCGAGACTTCTCATTCAGCTAAGCCCCGGGTCAATCGATAGCACTAAGCTCAAGTTCCACTAAGGTTGCAATGTAGTCTAATCTCAAAATTATCGAAATCAGAGTACACTGTTTTAGTCTCTAACAGTTTAGGATTCTATCTCTGAATACCATTTTGATAGAATCCCACAATAATGCTAAACTAATCGGTAGGCCAAACCAACCAATTTAACACATAGAAGACAAATTGAGCAAAACCCTTAACAAATCCCCAAATCATGAGCAAAAGTTTAGAAGTCATAAACACTCAATAATCATCTTCATTAAGCTCAAAGACTAAAATAAAACCATAAATGAGTTCAAGAATCTACAATGGAGTTTAGAGATTTTGGGACAAAATCCCCAATCCCTAGCTACAAATGATTCTACACAGCCATAGAGAAAAGAAAAGCATAAAAGGGAGAAGAAGAAGCCATTAATGGAGCTTGGAAGCTTTGGAGAAGGTGAGCTCTTTCTTCTCTTCTTTCTCCTCTTCTTTCTCTTCTTCTTCCCCTTCTTTTTCGCCCTCTTTCTCTGTGTTTTGACTGGTGGAGTCGTGGTTCAAGAATGGGGAGAAGTGTCCCCAAAATTCCCGTTTTAAAACTCAATTCTGGGCAAATTTTACGACCGACCGACCTTGCGACCGGACTTGCAAGGTCGGTCGGAGTCAGTAGCGATTTTCGGGCGCGTTTTTAAGGTCAGTCCTAAGGTCGGTCGATTCCAGTAGCTTGCAAAAACGCAAATCTGGGCAAAATTTCGACCCGACCGACCTTGCAAGGTCGGTCCTAAGGTCGGTCGGAGTCAGGCTAACTTCAAAACACTGTATCTTCTTCGTTTTAACTCCGATTTTGGATCCGTTTGCGCCCACGCGTTCCTCTATTCGTCTACTTTACTCCTAGATATGTTACTCCTCCTGTTTAAACAATAAATGTGTAAGACACCAATGAAACACAAAATTAGAGGAAAACAAGTCAAACTAGAGAAATGAGCATGAAACTTGTTGATTAAACATATGAAATACTCCCCTAAAACATGCTCATTTAGACACTCATCACCTGTTTTCTTAGTTTAGTTTCTTAGTAAGTAAATAAATTGTCAATTAATTGAACGAGGTCCCTGAGATCGACAACCCCCACTCAATTCACTATCCCGTAAAAAGATAGGTACCCTGCCTAAGTAGAAGTAAAGTAACACATATTTCTGCTAACAGCGTGCGTGGGTCTTTTCACTATCTTAGACATGTCAAACTCAAGATTTTCATCATGGAAACGCAAAATAATCTTCCCTTTCTCCACATCTATCAAGGTCCTTGCAGTTCTTAAGAATGGACGACCTAAAATAAGAGGGACCTTGACATCTTCTTCCATGTCAATCACTATGAAATCAGCAGGGAAAACAAAGGTTCCCACAGTCACTACCAAATTCTCAACTTTTCCTTTTGTAAACATAAAAGATTTATCAACAAGTTGTAATTGCATAGCAGTAGGTGTGCACTCACCAATCCCAAGGTTGTTAAAAATTGAAAATGGCATGAGACTTATACTAGCTCCTAAATCACATAAACCACTACCATAATTATATTCACCGATAGAACAAGGGATGATAGGCAAACTAGGGTCTCCAATCTTTAGAGGAGGATGCTTAAGTAGAATAACTGAAATTTCTTCAGTGAGATGCACCGTTTTAGCCTCCAGCAAAGATCTCTTGTTAGTGAGAATGCATTTCATGAACTTTGCATAGATAGGCATCTGTTTCAAAGCATCAGCAAAAGAAATGTTAATTGTCAATTTCTTGAAAACACTTAGAAACTTCCCAAATTGCTCATCTAAATTCTTTTCTTTGAGCCTATTTAAGAAAGGAAGTGGAGGAAGATGTTTAACAAGAGTGGAAGGGATAGGTAATTCAGGAGATTCCTTCTCCTTGGAAATGTTTTTCGGTGGAGATTGAACTTCCTCAATTATCACTCGATCCTCCTCTTGATTTTTCTTGATTTTGCTTCTCTTGGTCATCAATTTCATCTTGGGGAGAGGATTCTTCTAGGAGCTTACCGCTTCTCAACGTCACCGCCTTAGCTTGCTCTCTTGGGTTTGGCTTCGGTTGACTTGGAAGGTGCCCAGTGGTCTCTAAGCAAGTTGTTCTGAGATTTGATCAACTTGAGTCTTAAGGCTCTCATTAAATGTCATCTAGCTAGCATTGAAGGCCTCTTGCTCGGTGAACTTAGTTTGGGCAGTTGTGATGAAGTTCATCGTCATGGTTTGCATATTTTGCATCATGGCTTCCATCCTATCTAAGTTACCATCAGAAGAGGAGGATGATGGTTGTTGTTGTTGTTGCATAATCCCGGTGGGCCACCTTGTGGTCTATACCCCATTTGAGAATTGTTTGCTTAGTGTGGCCCTTGAGTTTTATATCCCATCGAGTTGTTGGAAGTATTACTCGGTCCTCATTGGGTTGAATCATTGTTTCTCCATGAGAAATTTGGATGATTTCTCCATGGAGTATTGTTGTTGTAGTTGTAGCCGGGGCGGTTGCCAACAAAGTTAACATCTTCTTATTCCTCGATGTAACTTCTTCCTTTGCAAAGTGGGTCTCATGAGGACCCGCACACATAGCACACCCTCTATGGCTGAAGCGGAAGATGATGAAGCTATAGATTTGGCATTCTCCTTTTGAGATGTAGTAAGTTTCTCCACCATCTTCGTAAGTGAGGATATTTGGGCGGAAAAGTGATCGGATGGCTCGACATGAAGAAGATCCGCCGCCCTTGGAGTTCTTCCCTTATTCCTATCCCATTGTCTCGTGTTGCTAGTCATTGTCTCAAGAAGTTCCATTCCTTCTTGAGGGGAATTGGTCATGAAGCTACCTTCCATAGACGAATTAACAAGCAATCGGTTGCTATCGTCAAGCCCATTAAAGAAGGATGGGCATAACGATTGATCATCCAAACCATGGTGATCAGAGAAATTCATCAACATCTACTTGAACCGGTCCCATGCATCGTACAAGGTTTCTCTGGGTTCTTGGTAGAACATATTGATTTCTCCAATTATTTGCCTCGTCCTACTAGTCGGGTAGTACTTGGCGTGGAACTTTTGAGCCATTTGTGCCCATGTGTGGATTGATCTGGAAGGTAGGCTTAAGAACCAATGCGATGTAGTGTCAAATAAGAATATGGGGGAAGAGCTGCAGCCAGATTCTCTCATTAACCGCACCAGTTTTCCTAAAGGAATTGTAAAAGTCGAGGAAGAGACTTAGATGGTTCGGGGTGTCATCCGGATTTGCTCTGCTGAAATTCTCTAAGTCCCGGATTGCGGTAATGACATGAGTTTTAAGAACCCATTGTCTATTTTCCTCCGGTGTCAACACCGGGAAAACTATAGCTAAGGGCCGCCCTTCGGTGTCCGGCTGGTGGTAATTAGAGAGAGCTCAGTGTTGTTGTTGCCCATTATCCTTAATTTCTGGTGGTTCTTGATCCGCCATGTTTAAATCTATTATGTGTCTTCTCAAAGTGTGCTCAAATTCGGATCTCGGACTAGCAAGCGGGAAACCACTAGACCGAGTGCTTAGCATACACAGAAGAGACACAAGGTACCTAATCAATCACAAGAACAACTAGCACTACCAATTAGCAACAGAAAATATAAACAAAGATAGATAAAAACAACAACACCAAAAACTTGTTGGTGCAAAATACTATATAACAAAGTATATAAATAAATGCAAAGAAGAGGCAAGTGCTGATAAGTCTCAGACTTATCATGTTTTGTAGACTATAATTGTAAGATTATTAGTAAATTTAGGGATAGAATAGTTAGTATTTACACTAATTTATATAAAAAGTCCATTTTATATAATCACACTTATGTGTGATGTATTTTTCAACGTAAGGAATAAATTTCCGACCAAGGGATGAATATCGCCGGACATAATGCCAGAAGTACAACTCACGGCAGCAGCTTGGAGTAACACTGGAGATTCCCAGATGTCGTGCCGGGTACTCCCTAGCCGGCACCAGTGGAAAGTCGTCTCGGTTCGCCTAGAGTTAGCGGTTAATTACCGTTAACAAACTACCTAATGCCGGGTATGGTGCCAGACATCCCCTGTCCAGTACAAGCATCATTTCACTGTTTTGGCGGTTTCGACCGTTAAGGGAAAGCACGTGTTTTTATCTGATGCCGGATGAAGTCGACCCGGCATGCCATTCAGCACAAGGAGAAATTGGTGCTTATAAATAGGCTGAGAGTCTACACTTCAACATACATCATTCATTCCACATTTCGCTCCATACTCCACAAAATTCAGTACGAAGTGCTACCAAGAGTTCTTCACAATCAACCTTCGAAGAGAAGACGTTATCGGGTTCAAGGGAAATTTTACCAAGTTTGATTCTCTCTTTTTCTCCTTATATCTCTTCTTGTAATGGAATGGTTGATTGAGTAGAATTCTTGATCTTCCTTGGTTAGAGATAGTTCTCTTGTAAAACATTTGTGATCATTAATAAAGTCAAGAGTTTCAACTTAAATTTTTTATTTGTGTGCAAAGTGAATGAGTTCGCTACTCTTTCCCTTCTCTTCTAAATTCTTCCCTTGTTAATCAAAATAAAGGCATAACAGGTTGAGGAAATTTAAGTGGTCTTTATCTTCATTTCTTATACCTTAGGAAATGATAATTAAGATTTGGAATTAGTCATTCTATTCTCCTATTTCCTGTTCGTTTATTGGCACAAAATTTGCTGGAATCAATAATGGATTGAAATGTTTTGTTTTGAATTTGAAACTAGAAAACAACATTGACATTTGGACATTGCTGGATGCAATGCCGGATCTCTGGTGTCCTGCACATTCAAAGTTCTTGAATGTGCCGTGCATCTTATGTCCGGCACGTAATTCGGTGAGTTCAAGAGTAGGTCAATTCTTGACTATTCAACTTAACTTTGTGATCATGTTTGTTCTTATGAAGATTATTATCTTGAATTAAGGATAATCCTTTGTAAATATCGTTTAATTAGATCCTTAGTTTTTTTTCAATTTTAATTATTATTCATCTTTTCCCCACTTATTTAGGATAGGCAGTTACTAGGATTAGGACTAATTTTCTACTAAGTCCCTAGTGTTCGATACTCTTGGTCGTAATTTACTTATACTACATTCTGACCGATATTTTTGCTACCCGTAGTAGAGTTGTAGGATTTCTTTTATTATTTTATTCATTTCGTACATTCTTTTCCCTACAAATATCCTGTTACCAAAATGGCGCCGTTACCGGGAATTAGTCCAAGTCCTTAAACTCGTGATTTCCACATTTCTTATTCTTTGATTCGTTATTTTTTAGTAATAAGTTGAATGAGCCGTGCGTGAAGCCGGACTTCGTAATCCGGTATATTCAGAGGAAGTCCGATGCCGGGCATGAAACTCCTGGTAAAGTGTTCGGCACATTCAAAAATTCAATTTTTTTATTATTTTCACCAATTAATAAATCTGTATTAATGTGTTTTTTTTATTTCATTTAAACATGCTGTGTGTGATGCCGAGGGTTGGCATCCGGTACATTTGAAGGAAGTCTGACACCGGGAACTATGCTTCCTGTAATCCACCCAACACGTCTCAATTTAGTGTTCTTTTTCTTGGTTTCGACCCTCCTATATCTATCTCACCCTGTTATTGAACTTTGTGTTCAGGATGCCTACGAATATGTGGGTGGCTAAATTGCAAAGTGGGGAATCAAGGCCCTTTCATTTTTTACACATATATGTAGAGAATGCCCTGGAACCCCGTACAGGGGTAGAAATTTTTATAAAGCGGAGGAAGTTGAATCCAGCCCTTGCCTACCACCGTCTTAGAACCCAAGCACGCATGAGGGTTCTACCTGTAGATGAACTTAGGGGGAGATACCCTCATATGGGTATCTTCACTAGTAGAGTTCACAAGAGGGACCCCTTCTATGCCATATTTACTAGTAGGGTTATGCGGAGTAGATTTAGGGCTATCTATTAGATATGTATTGGTGTTTTTTTATTACGTAATAACAATGATACTTTATTTTAAATAAATGGTTACAGTTATCTTCATATTACATAAAAACATTTCTCTTTGTCATCTCTTAGGTACTCATTCTTCTAAGTGAATGCTTTTGTGATCACATAGTCATCCTGACGAATTAGCAAGCTTCGACTCTGAGATCGAGAGGACCCTTCTGTAATCTTTAAGACAACGAAGGAATCAATGAATCACACAAGAAGATTCAAGTACTTCTCACGAGATGACAACACCTACCGTCCGTAACATCAACAGGCCATCCAGTCAAGGCCAACAACCCGCCATCAACCTCCCTCAACTTCCACAAGCCGATTATGATGTGGCAAAAGTTAAAGCCTTATCACCAAATCTGTTGTGTCAAGGAGTTGGGCATGTTTGATGGCTCGAACCTAGACGAAGCCCTGCTACATAAAACAAAGTTTCTGCAGCACGTCAACAGCCTTACTGCGACAGAGGTCATCCTACAGTACGCACGACTCTCTCTATTCCCTCACAGCCTCATAGGGATTGCTAGCAAATGGTACCATAGTCTGACTCCGAGTACCATCTCCACATGGGATGACATGGCAACCAAATTCTACGACAAGTTCCTGCCACCAAGTCAAACCCTGGATATGATCACTGAGATCTATAATTTCAAGTAACCAGGGTCAGAGAACATCTGCGAGACTTGGGATCGGTTCACGGGGTTGCTTCTGACATGTCCCCACCACGGTCTCACAAAGGAGCAACTTTCCCAGTTGTTCTACAAGGGACTGGTGAACCAATGCAAGACTATGGTGTTGTCCTCCCTTGGTGCTGACATCCTGAAGAAACCAGGGGAGTAATTTCTGAGTGGGATCGAATCCCTCTGTGAAGAAATTCAAGACTGGGCCACCGGTGGGACTAGAGGCAGTATCCCAAGGTTGTACCACATCAGGGAAAATGATAACAAATTTGACAAGTTAATGAAGAGTCATGAGCAGTTGTTGGAGAGCAATGCTCAGTAGGCAACCAAGGTAAGTACCCTGTAAAAGGTCGTGGAGCAGTTGGCCATGAGTTCTTTTCCTCAACAAGCATATGTGGTTAACGCAAGACCACATGCTCAGGTATCTCGTCCTTCTATGTTTCCTTTACCACCTTCTAACATGCCTTGTTCATAGTGTGGTGGACCACATGATTCGAGCAATGCCCTAAGTTGCAAGAACTTAAGGCATCTGAGGAAGTTAATTATGTAGCCAACAACCAAGGGTTTCGACAGCCTTGGCAACGTGGTACTCAACCCCCTCAAAACTTTCAAAACAATGTCGGCTATCAAGGAGGTTTGAGACAATTCTCACAACCCCCTTATGGCAGAGTCTCCTCTCACCAATCCTCCCAACTCCCATCAAATTCTAAAGCCAAAATGGCAGAGATGCGTGATATGATGAAGACGCTCATGAATAAATCAAGAGATACTCAAGAAGAGATCTCAGCCCTTCGCAAGGACTAAAAATTGTTGCAATCTTAACTCCAACAAATACTTACCCAGCCAAGGCCACCTGGCCAATTCCCATCTCAGACCCAACTGAACCCTAGAGAGCATGCGAAGTCGGTCTCCATTGAGAGTAAAGATGTAAGCGCCATCACTCTCAGAAGTGGAAGGGAAGTAAGTAGAAATCAAGAAAAAGAAAAAGAAAAAGAAAAGCAAGTGACGCCTGGTGATATGGAGGAAGTAACACCCTTCATATTACCCCAAGAGACATAGGCTCCTACTTCTTTCCCCTCTATTTCTAACATTCCCTCTAATGACTCCTCTCCTCTTAATAATCAATCTTCTACTGAAAATTTACCATTTCGTAGTAGGCTCAAGAAAAAGCATATGGATGAGCAATTTAAGAAATTTTAAGGAATTTTTAAACGTTTGACTATTGACATTCCCTTGATCGATGCTTTAAGACAGATGCCCACTTATGCTAAATTCCTCGAGGAATTAATGAGCAACAAGAGGTAAATGGAAGAGTTGGAAATGGTCACGCTGACGAAAGAGTGTTCGGCGGCCCTAGTGCGCGCAATGCATCCCAAGCAGAAAGACCCTGGGATATCGATCGTACCTTGCTACATAGGCAATGATAACTGCGGCCATGGTTTATGTGACCTTGGCGTAAGCATCAACATCATGCCATACTCCATATTCACAAGGATCCAAGGTAGTCAACTTAAGCCAGTTTCCTTCTCTCTCCAATTAGTAGATCGGTCCTCCATTAAACCAATGGGTGTGGTAGAAAATTTGGTGGTTGGAGTTGATAAATTCATCTTTCCTACCGCTTTTGTCGTTCGGGATATCAACGAGGATACTGAAGTCCCCTTGATTCTTGGGTGACCATTCTTAACCACTACAAGAGCGGTCATAGTTTTTTATGATGGCAAGGTCACCTTCCGCTTCGAGGATGAGAAAATTGAGTTTAATATGGTAAAGATGGTAAGGAAGAGTGTCTCTGCCCATACTGTTTGTTGTGTTGGTCTTTTAGCAAATGGTGGCGACAATGATTTCGTAGACGATGAAGAGGTATTCTCCATACCTTCAGTTGAACCTCATGAGTTGGAGGCCTTAGAGCAACTCTTGGTGTCATCCATTGAAGAGTCTTCAATTAAGGAAGTCAATGTCATCGTTAAACAATTGGATAATGGTATAAGGAAAAATCCTATCTACCAACCACCACTGGAGAGACTAGATCACCCACCTCAAAAGGCTACACCATCCACCGAACAACCACCGGAGGTAAAACTTAAGGAACTTCCAGCTGAATTAAAATATGTCTTCCTATCAGGTAACAATTCTCTCCCTGTGATTATTTCCTCACTTCTCTCTCTTGAACAAGAAGTCAAATTGTTAGAAGTCTTAGGAAATCACAAGAGAGCCATAGGTTGGTGTTTGGCGGATCTAAAAGGGATTGACCCTAGTTTTTGTAGCCACTGTATTTGCATGGAAGAAAACCACAAACCTCTAAGGCAATGTCAGAGGAGACTAAACCCTAATTTAAAAGAGGTTGTCAAGAATGAGGTTCTAAAAATTATTAGATGCTGGTATTATTTACCCCATTTCTGATAGCCCTTGGGTTAGTCCTGTCCAAGTGGTACCCAAAAAGGTGGGATAGAGGCGGTCCCAAATGAAAAAGGGGAGTTGATCCCTCAAAGGAAAACAATGGGGTGGCGAATGTGTATAGATTATAGGAAGTTGAACTCTGCCACCAGAAAAGATCACTTTCCCTTACCTTTTATTGATCAGATATTGGAAAGATTAGCGGGGCAAGAATTCTATTGTTTTCTTGATTGTTTCTCGGGGTATTTTCAAATCCCAATTGCAAATGAGGATTAGGAGAAGACAACCTTCACCTGTCCTTATGGAACTTTCGCCTATACCCGAATGCCATTTGGGCTCTGTAATGCCCCTGCCACTTTTCAACGTTGCATGCAAGCAATTTTCACTGATTTCATTGAAAAAAGTATTGAAGTTTTCATGGATGACTGCAATGTTTATGGTCCTAGTTTTGATAATGGTTTGTAGCAATTAGATCTTATTTTAACCAGGTGTGAAAATACTAACCTGGTGTTAAATTGGGAGAAATTCCACTTCATAGCGAAAGAGGGCATAGTTTTGGGACATCGGGTATCAAAAACTGGGATTGAAGCTGACCAGGCCAAGGTCGAGGTCATAAAGAAACTTCCTCCTACCACCGTCGAGGAAGTTCGAGCATTCCTGGGTCATGCTGGCTTTTACCGCAGGTTCATCAATGATTTCTCCAAGATAGCAAAGCCTCTGAGTGATCTATTGGTAAAAGATAAAAAGTTCAACTTCTCTGAAGAATGTTTAGAGGCCTTTGAGATCATCAAGGAAAAGTTAATTTCCGCTCCTGTAGTTGTTGGCCCTGATTGGTCTCTCTCCTTTAAGATCATGTGCAACGCTAGTGACTACACTGTGGGGGTCGCTCTCTGTCAAAGAAAAGACAAGATATTACAGATTATCACATACGCAAGCAAAACTCTTGTGGATGCTCAAAAGAATTATACAACCACAGAGAAAGAGCTTCTCGCCGTCGTTTTCGCCCTCGACAAGTTCCGCTCATACTTATGGGGTAGCGAGGTGATCATCCATACTGACCATTCGCCTTGAAATACCTTTTTACAAAAGCATACACCAATCCAAGATTGTTATGCTAGATTTTGCTGCTACAAGAACTTGATGTGCTAGTTGTGGACAAGAAAGGGTGCCACAACGTGGTAGCTGATCACCTCTCTCATAGGGAGGCCATATGATGGATTTCCCATTAGGGAATATTTTCCAGACGAGACCGTGTTTAGTGTCTAGCAGGTAGAAGAACTGGCAGAAAAGAAAATTTAGGCAAATCGGGTTGATTTGTTTGCTACTTTACGGGTAAGCTCTAAGGAACCATGGTATGTTGACATCACTAACTACCTAGCCTCCGGAATAGTGCCTCATGGTATCTCTTCGCAGCAAAAGAAGAGATTCCTTTCTCAAATCAAACACTTCTTCTCGGATGACCCTTACCTTTTTAAGGTATGTGCTGATAGAGTCATCCGGAGGTGTATCCTGAAAATGAGGCCACCGCATGTTTACATTTTTGCCATTCTAAGGAGGCTGGAGGACATCATGGTTCCACCAGAATTGATGCTAAGGTTCTAGAATAAGGTTTGTTTTGGCCTACACTGCATAAAGATGCTCATAAATTTGTCTCACAGTGTGATAGTTGTCAAAGGAAGGGCAATATTTCCAGACATCATGAGATGCCTTTGAACAACAACTTGGAAGTTGAGTTATTTGATGTTTAGGGGATTGATTTCATGGGTTCCTTTCCCCCTTCTCAAGGACATCAATACATTTTAGTCGTTGGACTATGTCTCCAAATGGGTAGAAGCCATTTCCTGCCCTTCTGTAGATGCCAAGACAGTCCTCAATTCTTAAAGAAAAACATCTTCACTAGATTCGGCGTGCCCAGGGCAATTATTTCTGATGGTGGTTCCCACTTCTGCAACCGCCAGTTCAATGCACTCCTACAAACTATGGGGTCCATCACAAAGTAGCACTTCCCTATCATCTGTAAAGCAATGGACATGCTGAAGTTTCCAATCGTGAACTGAAGTGGATTCTGTAGAAAACGGTCAGTTCATCTAGGTGAGATTGGTCCCAGAAGCTTGATGATGCCTTGTAGGCCTATATGATCGCCTTCAAAACTTCTATTGGGACCACTCCCTTCCGTCTAGTGTTTGGTAAAGCATGTCATCTACCTGTAGAGCTCGAGCATAGAGCCTACTGGTCCCTCAAGGCTTTAAATTATGACATAACGGCCGCTGGCGTTAAAAGAAACTTTCAGCTTTCTGAACTTGAAGAATTACGCCACAACGCTTACGAGAATGCCCATATTTATAAGGAAAGAACCAAGAAGATTCATGATCAAGCCATCCTTGTGCGCAATTTTCAAGTTGATGATAAAGTCCTCTATAATTCTCGACTTCGACTTTTTCCGGGGAAGTTAAAATCTCATTGGGCTGGACCTTTCATCATCACTTCTACAAATGAGTTTGGTTCTCTTGAACTTGAGAATGCTATAGGCGAACGCTTCAAAGTCAACGGGTCCCGGCTTAAGACATATCTGAGTAGTGACCCTAACAAAATAATTTCCGCCTACATTTGTTTTCAAGATAGCTTCCAGATTCCTTCTTCCAGCAAAAAGAAACCTACATGGCATCGCCATTCCACAAGAAAGCACGCTCTGGCCAAAGCCCAAGTGTAGGGCCTCCTCCGTTGGGCATCCACTTCCAAGGGAGTCTTTTCTTTCATTTTCCTTTTTCTTTTACTATTCTTTATGTATTTCCTTATTTTTCCTTAGAACACTGGGGACAGTGTTCCTGCCAAGTGTAGGGCAGGGGGTCCCCATTAATAATATTATAAATTTTAAATTAAAAAAAAGCATATCTAGTGTATAATATAATAAGTTGAAGTTTATTGATCTTCTACTGAGCTTTTTGCATGCCTTTGGCAAAGTAAGATTAGGGAAGAGTAAATGGTTATTCTCTCATGAGGTAAGCTTTCTAATGACTTTTGGATTTTTGTTTTAACTTCATGACTCTCTTTATTAACATAAGTATGTGATCCACTCCTATTTTTATCTCTAATTTACTTCTGGGTAATATTTTTCCAATTTTTAGAAATGGTGAAAATCCTTTTGGGTGAATATCTTAGATAGGGATTATGTATAGAAAAAAAGGAAAAAAAGTATACAAAAAAAGAGAAAAATAAAAAGAAAAAAAATCTTCTTACAAAAAAAGAAGAAGAAGCATTATTCTACAAGGTTGCAAAAATTACCTCAGAATAAAGAAACAATTGAGACTTTTTTCTTTTGTTTTTCTCCTAAATTCCCCATTATAAATAAAAAAATCATGGTCAGGTTCTGAAACCTAGAAAAATAGGCCTGAATCATGAAAACCATTCATGAGGGTCTTGGCCACATTCAGAAACCCTTGAAAAATAGGGCGGCATGTTGGAAACTTGAAAAAGGAAAGACTACAGATTCCCTTATGCAAAATAGCCCTAGAGTTTTTTATCGAGTTTTAATTGAATGTTTTATTTTATACCCATTAGTATGTTTTTGACGATTTAGGAAGGTTAAGTGATGCTTGTGAATTAGAGTCAGGTAGTTGGAAATGATTATCTAGTTGTCATTCTTAAGATTATTTGTTTTGTGCATAAGTAGTTATTCTTTCTGGTTAAGTTTTGCTCGAGGACTAGCAAAAGGTAAGTGTAGGGCCTTGATAAGCCTCAGACTTATCATGTTTTGTAGACTAGAATTGTAAGATTATTAGTAAAATTAGGCATAGAATAGTTAGTATTTACACTATTTTATATAAAAAGTCCATTTTATATGACCAGACTTATGTGTGGTGTATTTTTCTATGTTAGGAATAAATTTCCGACCAAGGGACGAACATCGCCAGACATAATGCCGAAAGTACAACTCACGGCAGCAGCTTGGAGTAACATTGGAGATTGCCGGATGTGGTGCCGGGTACTCCCTAGCCGGCACCAGTGGTGAGTCGTCTTGGTTCGCCAAGAGTTAGTGGTTAATTACCGTTAACAAACTACCTAATGCCGGGTATGGTGCCAGACATCCCCTGTCCGGTACAAGCATCGTTTCGCTGTTTTGGCGGTTTCGACCGTTAAGGGAAAGCACGTGTTTTTATCTGATGCCGGATGAAGTCGACCCGGCATGCCATCCGGCACAAGGAGAAATTGGTGCTTATAAATAGGCTGAGAGTCTGCACTTCAACATACATCATTCATTCCACATTTCGCTCCATACTCCACAAAATTCAGTACGAAGTGCTGCCAAGAGTTCTTCACAATCAACCTTCGAAGAGAAGACGTTATCGGGTTCAAGGGAAATTTTACCAAGTTTGATTCTCTCTTTTTCTCCTTATATCTCTTCTTGTAATGGAATGGTTGATTGAGTAGAATTCTTGATCTTCCTTGGTTAGAGATAGTTCTCTTGTAAAACATTTGTGATCATTAATAAAGTCAAGAGTTTCAACTTAAATTTTTTATTTGTGTGCAAAGTGAATGAGTTCGCTACTCTTTCCCTTCTCTTCTAAATTCTTCCCTTGTTAATCAAAATAAAGGCATAACAGGTTGAGGAAATTTAAGTGGTCTTTATCTTCATTTCTTATAACTTAGGAAATGATAATTAAGATTTGGAATTAGTCATTTTATTCTCCTCTTTCCTGTTCGTTTATTGGCACAAAATTTGCTGGAATCGATAATGGATTGAGAGTGTTTTGTTTTGAATTTGAAACTAGAAAACAACATTGACATTTGGACATTGCTGGATGCAATGCCGGATCTCTGGTGTCCTGCACATTCAAAGTTCTTGAATGTGCCATGCATCTTATGTCCGGCACGCAATTCGGTGTGTTCAAGAGTAGGTCAATTCTTGACTATTCAACTTAACTTTGTGATCATGTTTGTTCTTATGAAGATTATTATCTTGAATTAAGGATAATCCTTTGTAAATATCGTTTAATTAGATCCTTAGTTAGTTTTTTTTCAATTTTAATTATTATTCATCTTTTCCCCACTTATTTAGGATAGGTAGTTACTAGGATTAGGACGAATTTTCTACTAAGTCCCTAGGGCTTGATACTCTTGGTCGTAATTTACTTACACTATATTCCGACTGGGATTTTTACTACCCGTAGTAGAGTTGTAGGATTTATGTTATTATTTTATTCATTTTGTACATTCTCTTCCCTGCAAATATCCTATTAGCAAGTGCACCTAGTCGATGTAGTACAACAAGTGTCGTATCCACAAGGAAATTGATCCTACTTTCCTAGTCTCGGTAATTAGTAATTGAAATGAAAGCAAAATAAATGGGGGTTTAGCCAGCGCAAGCTTGATTATGTTGATTTGGTAAATGAAAGAATAACAACTAAACTAGAGATGATAGTTTAATGGATTGGATGGAGGAGTACTTTGGGAATTTGGCGATCACCCAAACTACCTAAATATGCTAGCATTTCTTTGTATGCCATAGTTGTCCTTTTAGAACAAGGATAATAACCCTCTAAACCAAAGATGGGCTAACTCTTACTTAGTTAATTTTAACCTTCAAAATCAATTACGGTTAAATTCACTAAGTAGCATTAAGCAAGTTCTAGATAAACGCCCCAAATTATACCCACTAACCCTAGGGGTGTAAATTCAGGTTCTCTTTTAATTTGGTCACAAACCCTAACTCAAATCCAAATTGTAGCAAGGGTTCACCCAGAATGCAGTCAAGTGATCATTTAAGAGCATTGAATGATAATTAAGAGATAAACAACTATATGAGGCATAACAAGATTTAGAAGCATATTCTAGGGTTTGGGGTCAAAACCCATCTCTAAGCACTAAATGAGTTTACTCAAACATTGGAGCTACAAAGGAGAGAAAGGATAAAGAGATAGCCATTAAATGAGAGTGGTTGAGCTTTGAATGAGGTGGGTTTTTCCCTTTCGTCTCTTCTTCTTCTCTTCTCTTTTTCTCCTCTTATGTCACTTTGTTTGTCGCCTATGTCTGTTCTCGAATGGGGCTGAAGTGGGCGATTCTATGAATTAAATTTTCATTCTCCAAAATATGTGTTTTAACAAGGCTGGGGCGCCTTTGTGTGTGTGGTCCAGGTTTACGTTTGGCTAATAAACCCAGACAACACTGACTTGGATACATCTGGGAGCCTAGATGGGTGGGCCGGGTTCGTAAACCCAAACACAAACCCGGACCATATCGAAATGTAGGCAAGAGTTGGGCGAGAGTGTGGTCCCAGTTTGTAAACTCGAACACAAACCGGGCCATGTCAAAAAGAGGGTAGTAGCTTCAGCGGAGGATTGGTCCGGGTTTTTAAACTCGGACACAAACCCGGACCAGGTCAAAATCTTGGCAGAAGGTTGCGTAAAGGATTAGTTCGGGTTTGTAAAACCGGACACAAACCCGGACAGGTCTAGAAAGGCATTAGAATTCCCATTTTTCTCTAGTTTGGTACCGACTCGGTCTCGACTCTCCTAGCATGCATCCCCAAGTCTTGTATAAGCATCCAAATAGCTCATTTTCATCATTCGCTTGCGCTCCAGTGATCTCTTACCTAAATTATATCCAAAAGCGTGTAAGTTTACTAATGATTACTACATACTCTATAAAGTGGTAAAAATAGGTTATAATCCAAGTAAAACGCAGGTGAATATAAACCAATTAAATGTATATTTTTACCACTTATCACCCCTTCTCATATCACAGCAGAAATGATCTCTACCTCTTCGGGATGTTACCGTCGTTGCACACTTAGATGCACAACAACTGTTGTTCACCTTGATGCACAACAAGGCTACCATCTAATAGGAACATTGTGCATGACTAGTAATACGATTCAAAAATACATAATTCCATATTACGACCACACTCTTTGTCCCACAACTAGGAGCAAATTACACTACTTGTCTAAAGTAAACCACTATCTTAATTAACTACCTCGAGCTACCTAACCCTTGCTCCGGCTGGATATCTTTGCTTAAGCACCTGTAACAAAAACATTGTTGAAGGGTTCAGCCCAACTACTGAGTATGATATCATGCAACCCTGATACACCCTCGGGCTATACTCAGGTTATTTAGTCAAGTTGCATGCAGTCAATTTTAATATATTCAGAATACCATAAATAATAAATAGATAATCACATAATAACACGAATCCACAATACCAATATTCAGTAGGTAACCATAATCACCAACCAACCAATCATATGGATAATACATCATAATCAACATTTGAGTGATAAAGAAGCTTAGGCGTGTTTTAAGCTTCCATTTGATTTGTTCGATTTTGAAGGGAATTTGAGTTTATATTTATCTCATGGAGTTTCCCGAGTGTTTATACCTTTTAAATATTTAGAATCTTAAGTTTTACCTTTCCATAAACCTGTTGTGCCACCAGGTTAGAAGGTGGACACATCTCTCAATTTTATTTATTTATTCCCTGTTATAAGGTTGGGGCCTACAACCAGTATGGCCTACACCAGACGGGGTGTCCCAACCAACGATCAATGAACTAATTGGATTTCCAACCTGACAATTTTTATTTTTATCCCCTATTATAAGGCGGGGGCCTACAACCAATGGCCTGTGTCAGACGAGGCGACCCGACCAGTGGATTACAAAGGAGCAAAGCTGTTTTCAGTCATCCACTCCTATACACAACGCGAGACCAAGTTTCCTAACTTGGGTTTCTCACAATATTTGTCTCACCATTTAGTATGGTTTCAATAACATTTACCTCTGGAATGTACTTGAGTAATTTATTAGTTAATGGATATGAGGTCCAACATTGTTTAGTCCATAGAATCTTGATCCAATTCTCACTTGCCATATATTAAGGCGTTCCACTTAATTACTTAAGAAAAGTTCTTAGTATTTTACATAATGAATAATGAATTTCAATATTTTACTTACATTCGTGTGTGCATAATTATGTTTATTACATATAATTCTACACACATTCAGTGGATAAGCAAACAAATCACAATCATACAAAACTGTTTACTGGAATAATTATAATTAAGTGAGCACGAGTATCTTCTTGTCACGTAGTTCAAGTAAGCACACAAACCCAAGGTAAACCCTCAGGGTATTCAGACGACTTAACACCATACCCCGTTCACATGATCCAAGAAAACGTCTTGCCTGAGAAATAGATTATCCAAGTCCTAATTGAAAACGAGAGACAATTTATTAAATTCTCATTACTTTTGGTTCAAGGTTTTCTATTCGTTTTAATTGTCTGTTCTACCGAATTATATTATTAAGGTCCTTTATTAGCTAATCATAACTCTCCTTTTAATTACACCAAATCGACATCATCTAACTCTCCCAACCTAACTTAATCCTATCTCTTAATCTATTACTTATTATTCATCTATTACTTATTATTCATTATTCTTTCCTTATTCATGACCTTTACTTTTAGCCTAAGGTTTTCTATTTTATTAAATTGGTCAATACATTAACCTAGCCATTCGACCTTAACTTAGCCCATTTCCTAATTAACTTAGATTATTGCTAAATGAATCCTCTACTTTAGTCAACCTAAACCCCCTAACATATCCATTTAGCCTAGTGATGTTATGACCTACTCACCTTATGTTCAACATTAAATACACTTTCAAATCTTAACCTCTCACTTAGGTAACCCATTAGTTCTTTAGGTTCTCAATTTTCTTTTCACTTAAGAGCCACTAATCTTTTCACGAATTTCCAAATAGAACTCAAGACCTCTAAAAATCACCAAACCGGCCACATCTAAATGTAAGCATCAAAATTAATTTTTCTCCATAGTAACCCCAAATATTGTCTTAGAATTTTGAGCTGCTACAAACACCAACTAACTTCCTTTTTCAAATTTCCAACCGGTTCCCTAAGTTACTAAACTTACCAATTTGACCCATGATTGTCAATTCCTCCATTAACTTAATCTTACACATCCAAGACCTATCTTTTCCAAATTGATCCCAAAATTTACTCTTAAAGTTTTCAAACTATTACAATCACTAACCACTAACCTTTTCTTCCCAAAATTTCCTAACAACACCCATAACTTTTAAAATTGACCAAATCGGCCCACAACTTATACATAACCATCAAAACCCATTTTTTCAAAGTCATCCTCAACTTTTACCCTGAACTTCCAATTTACAGCATCCTCTAACTAACCAAAGTTTACATCAGGTTTTCAGGCCTAGCCATCACCACCAAGTAACCAAGATCCACCACAAGTTTAGACATTATTTAGAATCGAATTACACGCAATTAGGTACCATGTTAAACTAAATCATTTGAAAAAATAACCCAACATAATAAAGTAGTTTAGGACTTGTTTTAGAGGTAATTTTACCAATAAATTTTGTCCCTATTAATAAAAATAAGGTAAGTTAAGTCTTTAGTGCCAAGATTCTCAAACTGAAGAGGATATGTAGATCCTCATACACCACTTACCCCTTTGTTTAGGTTTCAGTTGTCTTTGTCACTTCTCTTAAAATTTAGGACCTTGTACCCAAGACAAGGTTTCAAGAGGTTCCTATATGTGCATGGAGGGAAGGATGAGCATAATAGGGGCTGGAAAGATAAATAAGAAAACTTTCGAAGGAAGGTAGGGTAAGAACATAGATCTACCTCTTTGGTGTTGGTTAGGGCAGGAATAACCTTAATACTTAATCTCCTCTTGAAATAGGTTATTCCACCCTATTGTATTGAAGGAAAGAAGAGATTAAGGCTGGGTTTTAAACCCACACTAAATTTTCAAAATAGGAGTCACAAGGATTACAACACCAAAACAACAAGATCTTACTGAAATATGCTCAACCGCACTCGTCACTTCTTTGTTTCACCCAGTACTCAAACAACCATTAAATTACAAGTACTTTATATGTATGGAATCATATTTCACAGAGGGACAATTTTGGTGTTGAACAAATGTTCTGACAGCTTACCGAAAGTTCATAATTCCTGTGTGAATTTGAGACTACTCATAAAGATTGGCTAAATGTACTCTAACTTCACTCTTTACTTACTTGATTCACCCAGAACTGAAACGGCCATGGAAATATGAGTTATTTATATGGATGAAAATCTCATTCACATGGAAACAACTTGTTGTTGAAGAAATTTTTAGAAATCTTACCAAAACCTGTAATTCCTTTTTGAATCGAGACTAGTTAGAAAGATTGGCTATCAGCACACCTTTCCTTTTGTGGCTTACTCAGACTGGAATATGTAACAAAAATGGACAAGTGTATAGTTGAACAAAAGCTATTTGAAAGATATACACTTTGATGTACGATTCATGAACTTTGGTGGAGGAATAAAGGAGAACAGTGGCTGGAAGTGGAGGCTTGTTTATGGTTTTCTCAAGAAGGAAGAAGGAAGTGTGCTCCCATTGTTAAGTTGCATGAAAACGTGAGAATGAATGCAGAAGTAAGTGAGGAAATTCTGATTAATAGGTGGGACTGAAGACTTCATCTTTCAAGGCATTCCCGTTAGAAAAAATATGACAAGTGTAAGGAGGAAGGAGGAATGAAGAAAGAATGGAGGAATGAGGTGTACAAATGCCAACGTGGGAGAATGAAAGCAAGGAAATCAGATTTAGGAAATGTGTAACTCAAAGGCATTCAATGTCAAACAACTATAAAATAAAGAAAGAAAGGAGTATGTGTGTTCCTTGCTTGTTTGACAATCGTGAGAGTATGAAATGAATTTAGAAATTGAGACAAATAACCATAACTAAGGAGCTGGAAAAAGAGAAATTAAGTGAATAAGGATTTTAAGAAGTTGGGTATGCTCACGTGAGGATAAGTGAGGAGTGAGTATGCCCTTACTTTAACTTGTTATTTTATGTAGTAACTCCATATTTTGGTGTATTTACATTTTACACCTTATAATTACTTCTTATTTTATGGTTGGTTTTCTCCTTTTCTCTAAGTATAGGTTTAATACAACATAATTACTTTAGGGATATTTCATGCTACGAATCCTACTTTTTGGGGTTCTTAACTAAGGGCATCCACAGCGATGTGGATTCCACTCTTATGTGTCAGTAAGAAAAATTAAAATACTCCTACGCTTGTGTGGAATTCACCCTGTTTTCTCTCTCATTGTTGCTTAATTAAGCAACGCTCTGTAAACCAAGACTATTGGTTAAAACACTGCCACAATAATAAATGAAAAGTCCTAACATAATGTTAAAGTGAAAATAGTGGATGGGAGGAGAGAGAATGTTAAGGAACTCTACCATATTGTAGAGATGAGAGTTTATTATATAATATACTAGTATATTATGTTGACATAGCACCTAGAAATGTGCTAAGAAACTCATCACCATTGTGGATGCCCTAAGAACTCTTCTCTTTGCCTCTTTCTTCCATGTAAGCATTTATCTTTTTTTTGTGTCAGTAAAGAATACATAAGACACTATGTTGTGGATGCTCTTAGTATTGTGGATTATGTAATTAATTGCCTAGAAATAAAATAAAAAAAATTGGTTATTGCTACACAAAGTATAGTTTTAGTTTTATAAATAATATGTGGCCATAGGAAAATTTCTGAAAATAATAATGGGTATATGAAAATGATATGTGCTTAAGCACAAAAAAGACACAACCTGATAGAAGGAGTAAAGTGCTTTTAAGTAGGGGTTGCAATTTTTACCCAACTCGATAACCCAACCCAAACCCAACCCGTAAATAGCGGGTATGGGTTAAGATTATTGACCCATTTAATTTTGGGTCGGGTATATTACCTATTAAATATATGGGTTGGGTATGGGTTAAGGGTTCTAACCAGAATTCAACTTGACCTGTTTACTTGATTTAATTAAAAATAAATAAATAAGTAAATATTTTACTTAGATATGTATTAATTCTATAACCATTAGTATAATAGCAAACAAAAGTATTATCACTTCTTTAGGCCCACACAAATAATTATTTTATAAATCCAAATACATTCTCTAGGCCATCTATATCCATCATTCACTCTTTGTTTGAAAACCTAAATACTATGTCAATCACTAGTCGCATAAACTCCTCGTTCACACTATTTCATCCGTACAAATAACGGCTATGAGAAGAAATTATTGATCCATTTATAGACATTGTCATATGCACGCTTTTATGGACGACTGATCATTCTGCAGAAAATAAATGTATACGGGTCAGGTTTGGGTTCAATGATTTTATATGGGTTGAGTATGAGTTGAAAATTTGTAACCCGATTATTTTGGGTCGGGTATGGATCAATACAATTTTAATCGGGTTGGATATGGATGAGTTTCAACCCGACCCATTAACCCGAATTGCCACCTCTACTTTTAAGGCTGAAGTTTAAGTTGTTTTAATAATATTTAAAAACTTCACTGGGACATTGTTTGAGTAACTATTTAGATCCAGATGTAGAGTGTGTAGAGGTTATGTGATTATGTATATGCAATTTTTTATGTATTCTTGGACATTCATATGGTTCAAATGATTAATTAAGAATTAATATGTTGCTAATCTATTGAGAAGTGGGTCTTTGGCAATGGAGTATGAAACGGATTGGGACTCTACATGAGTAATATGTGGTAAGGTTGTTAAGGAGTTGGTAACGAGGAACCACCCAGGAGGATGATCATGATGTGCAGAGTCATGCGCAACTTAGATGACTTGAGGAGTTTAGCATGCATGTCTGCGAAACGGGGCCAAATGACTAAGCTTCACCTGAACACTCGGTGTGATGGTAATGTGTAGGCAAAGTGCACGACATCGGGTCTGGCATCACAAGTGACCGGGAGTGTCATGCTATGCGGACATGACATGATGCATATGAGGGTGTGTAGGCGTTGGGTGCAAGTGTGAACCTTTAGTGGAGATTAACGGGCGGGATACAAATTGTAGATGATAGATTATGTAGTTTGTAATTATCTTTGTTGTTAAACAGTTTCTTATTTGCAGGCAATCTGTTTTGGCTAGATGTGACTGTAGGTAGACATGGCTACAATCGAGGAGTAGCAACGCACGGTATGTTTTTTTTTCTTTTTTATATTATAAAAATTTTAAATGATTATAACTTTTAATATATAAGTTCAAAATGAAAAAAAAATATATCATTGTTAATCTAAATTCAAGCTCTTCAAAACAAGACCAATCATGGATATATTTTGACAACTTGACAAAAATTATTTGTACATGTATAGTGCTCAGAACGTAAAAGAAAACTTGTACAGATGGTCATACAAACCTGTACAAATATTCACTAAAACATGTACATCTTCACGTAAAAACATGTACATCCTCGCATTAAAAACATATAGATAGTCATATAAACCTGTACGAATCATTAAATATGTACATCATTAGATAAAAACCTATACATATAAAGAAGAACATATGTACATGTTTGTATGCACTTGTACATATGGTCATACAAACATGTACAGATGTTCATTAAAACATACATTCTCATAATTGAACATGTACATTCTCACATTTGAACATGTACATCATCACATTAAAACATGTACATTCTCATATTGAAATATGTACATTTTCACATTAAAGTATATAACGACTTCCAAATAGATTACCCTAATCCCACACACCCTAAAATCCATCCTAGAAAAGCTAAAAAACGTCAAAGACATTTTTAGGGTTTGTAGTGGGGGTTTAGGGTAGACCCTAAACCCGCGACCACAAACTCTAAAAACCTGTCGAGTTAGTTGCTACAATATAAAGTATAGAACGGTTTCCAAATAGATTACCCTACCCCCCAAAACACCCCAAAACCCACCCTAGGATAGCTAAAAACGTCGAAGACATTTGTAGGGTTTGTAGTGGCGGGTTTAGGGCGACCCTAAACCCGCTACCACAAACCCTAAAAACCTGTCGAGTTAGTTGCTACAATATAAAGTAGAGAACGGTTTCCAAATAGATTACCCTACCCCAAAACACCCTAAAACCCACCCTAGAATAGCTAAAAACGTCGAATGCATTTTTAGGGTTTGTAGTGGCGGGTTTAGGGTCTAACGCTCTTAAACCCGCTACCACAAACCCTAAAAACCTGTTAAGTTAGTTGCTACAATATAAAGTATAGAACGGTTTCCAAATAGATTCGACCGTAATTCTCACGAGCGATATACCCAAATAATTCAAATCTCTCCTCTCCTTTTCTTTCCAGTGGCCGATCAATCCAAGTTCCATCCTACGCTTGTAGTGACAAATGTCAAAAACTTTATACCCATTATATTAGATTTGGAAACGGGTCAATACACCTCCTGGGCTGAACTGTTCAAAATTCATGCGAAGGCATATGATATGAGGTCCTCGATCATATTATTACTCCCTCTACTGATTCTGATAGGTTATCAGCCGACCTCCCTAACTGTCGTTTCCTTCACCCGCTTGTGGGCTCGCCTTGACCCTATTATCCTACAATGGATATATGACACCGTCTCCAACGATATCCTCCACACAATCCTTGAACCCGATGCTATTGGCATGACTGTGCGGTATCACCTGGCCGATCACTTTTAGGACAACAAGCATTCACATGCCATCAATCTTGAGCATCAGTTCCCACACCAATCTTGATGATTTAGATAATATCAGTGTGTACTGTCAACACTTGAAGATGCTTGTTGATCAGCTAGCTAATGCCGGTGCCCCTATCTCTAACCCTCGGCTGGTTCTTCAACTTGTCGTTGGCCTCAATGATTCCTACAGAGGTGTTGCCACTCGCATCCAACAGAGTTAGTCGCTTCCAATTTTCTACAATACGTATTTGATGCTTATTCTAGAGGAATCCAATCTCGCTCGCTAAACGCGCCACTCACATGCCAGTTCTACCATGATCGTCGCTCTTCACAATCTCTCACCGACGATTCTTCACCCCCCATATGTCACACCACACCTTCCTCAGCTACAGCATCGTCACATCACCCCCACAACACACGACAAGAAGCAACTGTAATGGTGGCCAGCATAGTAAGAGTGGGTGGCCAATGGTGGCGTTCTCCCCCACACAATGGTCTTTCTTCACCTTGGTCTTATACCTGTGAGCAGCTTATTCTCCACAAACCGTGGGGCATTCCTTCATCGCCTTATATGACCACCTCTAGGCCTCCTCATCACACTACCAGTCAGCAAGGTGGTTAGGGCCTTGTCCTCCTCAGGCACACCATATCGCGGCCGCACCGCCAACCGCCTCATATTTTTTTTTGATAATTGAGGTTGTAAGTCATTTTATTTATCAATTCCTGGAGAACCAGGTGGATGGGATTTATGGGCCTCATTAAAACCCTTCTAAGTAAAACCCGGAGGGATAAAAGCTTAGAAGGGAAAAAGAGTACCCCCACATCCAAGTACAAGCCTAGGGATCCAACTATGGAACAAGAGCACCTTATGCGACATGCTCGTACCAGAAAGAAACATAACAAGGCACAAACTTACTGTGCGCACAACACTAAACATAGTCAGCTACGCATTCTACAATAAAAAACAAACCGGCGAATCAAACAAACAAACTGAGATGGCAATTCCACACTTTACAAGTAATCTTTTAGAGATGAAGTTCCAATGAAAGAGTTACAAGGTAAGGGGAGGTCACTCCACCATACCTTTGTCCATCTCCAGGTACCTAACTTGGTATGCAGCATAATGCGTTCAATATCACATGCCTCACCCTTGAAGATTGCACTATTACGCTGCATCCAAATGTAGTACACACAGTAGCAAAAAGTAGATTTCCAAACCCTCTTTGCCTTACTTGTCAAAGGGAGTGCAAACCAATCCTTATAGATTTCCTCAACTTGATCCTTGAAGTGAAAAGACACATTCCACCATCTCAAGATAAGTGTCCAAACTTTCAAAATCCTAGGGCAATGGAACAAAACATGCTCCACGCCCTCCATTACGCGCCTGCACCATGGGCACAAGCTTTGCCCCAAAGGTATGATATCTCTCTCAAAGAGGAGTTCCCGAGTTACTAAACGCCTTATGAGGGTAAACCAAAGGGTCATGCCTATTCTTGGTTCACAAAGACCTTTCCAGATTTGGTTAATACCTTCAGGCAAGATATTAGAAGTATCCATGTTCACCGCATAAAAAGAAGAGGTTATTTCCTTTGTGATTGAACAATTACCTCTAGAAGACCATGCACACTCATCCGGGGCATGTGTAGATGATGGCGTGTTGGTTAGTGCTTCATACATTTGAGCAGCTACTTCTTCCTCATAAGCAAATAGGTTACGACGCCATTGGAAGCACCACTCCCAACAATCATTTTCCCATGATCCCATCTGGGCTACTGTACAATGTTGCTGCAAACTTATGTGATACAACCGGGGGAATCTGGTTTGGAGCGCTCCAGCATTGGTCCAGTTGTCATGCCAAAACATAGCATCCTGCCCATTATTCAGAGCAATTTGAACCTTCTCTTCAAGGAGTGACTGAATGTGAGGGTTTCTTGTTGGCTCTTACAATCGATGCCCATGGCCCCCTACATCGGGCTGCCCTTCCATTCAATTCACCTGTGTGCAAGCCATCCCTCATGTGATATATTGATTGTACTACTCTTTTCCATAGAGGTTTGGAGTTTGTTGCATAGCTACACCGCCACTTGGCTAGGAAGGCCAAATTTTTAAGTTGTAGGTTTGTAAAACCCAGGCCTCCTTCATCCTTTGGCTTCGCCATTCTTTTCCAAGAGGTAGGTGTGAGGAATGTTTTCTTGTTCTTGCCCCAGAAGAACTGTCTCTGGATGGATGTGAGTTCCTTTCTTACAACAGATGGGATTACAAAGAGACTTGCATAGTATAGTGGAATAGACTCAAGCACAGATCTAACAAGGACTGCACGACCCGATTTTGAGAGGCTTGCAGCCTTCCATGTTGCCAACCTTGTTTTGACTTTTTGGATGACCGGTTGCCATGTACTTGATTTTCTTACATTTGCTCCTAGGGGGCAACCTAGGTATGTGCTTGGTAGGCTTCCCACTTGGCATTGAAAGATATTTGCTACTCTGTGTGATTCTTTCGCGGTTTGCATTGATACAAAAGGCCCTTGACTTTTCCAAGTTGATCCTTAAACCACTCATTTCCGTAAAAAATATGAGAATTCTTTGTAGGTGCACAAGTTCCTCCAGGTTCAATTCACTAAAGAGCATGATATCATCCGCAAACTGAAGGTGAGTTACCCTAACTTGTCTTGCACCTATCTTCAGCCCCGAGAAGCTATGTTGTGCAACTGCTGCTTGTATTAACCAGTTTAGTACTTCAACAGATATGACAAACAATGAGGGAGACAACGGGTCTCCTTGCCTTAAGCCGCGGGTGGGAGAGAATGGCCTAGTTGGTGAGCCATTGACTAGGAGTGAAATCCTTGGGGTTGTAACACATTCTTTCATCCATTTCCTCCATGTGTCTCCAAATCCCATGCATTCTAGCATCTTGTCTAGGAACTCCCAGGAGATAGAGTCATAAGCTTTCTTCAAGTCAATTTTCAATAAGACCCCTTTTTTCTTGTTCTTCTTTAGCCATGATATGACTTCATTAGCAACAAGTGGCCCTTCGAGGATATTCCTTCCTTTGACAAATCCGGATTGGCTTTCTCCAATGAGGCTAGGCAAGAGGGATGCTAGCCGATTGTTTAGAAGCTTAGCTATCACCTTGTACATACTCGCAACCATACTTATAGGCCTATAGTCTTTCAACTGTGATGCATCTGGTTGCTTAGGAATCAAGGTTATCCATGTGGTGTTTACTCTTCGATCAATCTTGGAAGAGACAAAGAATCTTCTCACATCATTCCCAAAGTCGGCCCCAATAATGTGCCACATCTTCTTTATGAACTTCATATTGTAGCCATCAAAACCCGGGGCCTTTGAACTATCACATAGTAAGAGAGCTTGCCTGATTTCAGCCAAGGTAGGTATAGTTTCTATTGATGCCGCTTGCTGTACCGAAAGAGTAGGGTGAGAGGTTTGAGGTGGTACACTTCCTGAGGAGGGCACCGCTTGGCAGAGCCTTGTGAAGAACTCTACAATATGGGCTATAATTTCAGATGGGCTGTCAAGTATGCCACTCTCAGTCACCAAACATGTAATAAGATTCTTTCGGTGGTTTAGGGTTGCCCTTCTGTGAAAGTATTTGGTGTTACTCTTGCTCTTTGACCCATTTATCTCTTGAAAGTTGCCTCCAATGTACTTCTTTGTATCTCTCAGCTGATTGGAGCTTCTTCAAGGACTGTAGCCGATCCCTCTCAATGGTACTAGAGGTATCTCCTTCTTCAATCTTCTTCTCTATCTTCATTAGATCAGCTTTTTGGTTTTCGATCTTCTGATTCATCTCACCAAAAACTTCTCTATTCCATCTCTTCAAGGGTCTTTTCAACCTTTTTAGTTTCATCATTGTTGTTCCACCCCGCAGGTCTTTCCATTGTTTGGCAACAAAACTTTCAAACCCTGGATGCTCCAGCCAGGAGTCCATTGATCTAAAAGGCTTTGGACCCCAATTGATCTTCCCAGTATTCAACACCAAAAGTCTATGATCAGATATATTCCATTCACCGGATCTGAGTGTGACATCTGCATGTTGAGACAACCATTCATGCGTAGCAAGCATTCTATCAATTTTACTACATGACATACCTCCTTTCCATGTGAATTTTGTATCTTGAAGTTGGATTTCGGTTAGTTGCATTTCGTTGACCCAAGTTTGGAAGTCCTTCATGCCTCTGGTATGTGTAGCACTAGGAGGCATTCTTTCAGAAGGCTTCAAGATTTAATTAAAGTCCCCCAAAAACAATATTTCAGGTCGCCAATTATTTTTTACTTGGAGCAGCTCCTCAAAAAGTATCTTCCTCTCTCTTGGGTCACATGGCGCATACCCCACCACTAAAGTGCTAATGTTGCCTTCTGCCCTTGGTTTGATCTCAAGCATGAGCCATCTTATACCCTTTTCAACTTTCTTGACTTCGATCGCCTCTTCATCCCACATAGCTACTATCCCCCCGGATCTCCCTTGGCTTGGTACCTCTTCCCACGCTAGGCTTGTCTTCTTCTTCCCCCAAAAATGTGGAATTCGGTGGGTGACATTTCCTCCATGTTGTGTTTCCACTAAGCTTAATAATGAGATATTTAAGCTTCTAGTTTCTTCCCTTAGCTTTCTTTGTTTCTCACGTGACCCCAGGCCCCTTATATTTTGCACTCCAATACCACCATCTCAACATCAGAGTGCCTTGTCTTTGTTTTTCTTCCTCGGTTGTGCTTTGGACCCTACTGTTTGGAGTGGGTGGGTCACGTTCTCCTCCTCTCCCCTACTGCCTTCTTGGGGGAGTTTGTAGTTGGTTTATAATGTTGGCTTGTGTGAGCTCAGGGTCAGGAACTTGGCAGCCTAATTTCTTCATTAGATTAACACATGCTCTTGCTTCTTCTTCTTTATTGATGATTCTCCCTTCTGAGTCTCTCGCCTGAAGTTGGGATTGCTGTTTCGATTTTGGCGGTGGCGTATCGTGCACTAACTCTACGAGGAGACTGACTGCATTCCTCTTTTCTTCTTCAGAATTTTCTGCCAGGTCAATAGCTTTTTCGTTTGACTCCTCCCCACTCTCGGCTCCATGGGTGGATATTTTATCTGCTATTTTTTGCTGTGTGGGTTGGAAAAGTATACCACTCTCTCTTTCCTCTGTGCCTTGAGCCTGGTGCCGCCGCCCCCTCATCACCCTACAGCATTTATTATTTTTTGGATGTGCCAGCATGTCACTATTTGAGGGAATATTATAATTCTCTTCCTCATACGTACTCAGCATGAGTGGTTCGGTATTGGGACATGCGCCGCCTATTATATTTTTTCCTTCTCTAATCCTTTCTCCTATCACATCAGATTTTGTCTTTTCCTCACCTCTCTCCACTAATCCTATGCCATCAGAGGCTGAAATTTCGTGAGCTACCACACTCCCCTCCTTACTAACTTCTCTGCTAATTACCTTTTCATGCGCATAGTCTTCCCCTCTGCCAATATCTTCTTTTTATTCTCACCCTTTCACACGCGGCATATGCGATGGGAGCGGTGGAGGAAATCGCGGCACAGGACTCGACAGCTTCGGTGAGTGTACTGACATGAGATATTGCTATCTCCTTAATCTGCTCTCTTATACTCCCTCCGTCCCTATTTGACCATCTCATCCACTATTTGAGCATGTCGTTTGATTTTAATATTAACATATAAGATAATATAATTTTACAAATCTAAGTTTTGCAATGAAATCCTCACATGAAAAATTACATGTTGGTAGAAATTATTTTGTAAAATTCATTTATCTTATAAGTTTAATATTGAAGTGGAAAAAACATGTCAAAAAGCAAACAGGAAGATCAATATGGGACGGAGGTAGTATATTTCTCCATCCATCTAGTCCGTTTGTCTCTTGCACAATAGTATCACCTTGTTGACTTCCTTTATCAACTTCTCTGCATTGACCAGTAGGACTATACTCTCAGAGGGCTCCTTCGTTTGGACTTGGGTCCGTGCGAATCAATTTCCACTATGCTGACTGGGAATTTTTGCTCTTCTACTTGGACCATGATTTTCCAGTTGATCATTTGAAGGGTTGTGGTTTCTATCTGAACTTGAATCTCGACATTTTCTACGAATGCACTTCCTCCTCTTCAATCTTGATTACTTCCCCGACTGTTTTAGCAATTTTCCTAACATTGGTTTTATTCCAAGCATGGAGGGGTATACCCCTAATGACTATCCAAGTTCTACGCCTCTCAACTTGATCACCAATACTCCACTGTCTGAGCTCTACTATCCCTTCGCTAATGCCATTAATTTGTGCCTTATTAACCACTTCGTCTGCTTCCCCCATGGAGTTAAAGACCACGAGGAACTTCTTCCTTGAAAATACTAATAAGCCACCATGTTTGGCCAGAGGTTATGTAGAAAAGCCATAGCTTCTCCAGCAGCTCTTTTCTTCTTTGGTGGTCACGACCGTGCACTTCTCTAGACATGACACCATTTCTCTGTCCACTTTGAGACTAATGGATAACCTTGAGACAACACTATGGTATTTCTTTGTCTCCCAACCGTACTGGCCTAGCGATTTAGGTACTAACAGCATTTTTCCTTCTTGGCCTTGCCTTTTCCCATATACTTGGCTACGTTTCTCAGTGGATCGCCTCCTCTTCTGCCCTTGGAACTCTATTAGTGCCGTGAGTGTACTCCCGTTAATTCTCCACCCAGATATTCCATTAATCACCCTCCTAGCATCCAGAACATGTTGGACGTCCACAAAGGCACAATTTTTGTTTGTTCCCTCCTCCATTTTCTGCTGATTAATATCCTTGTCCACTTTGCAAACCTATTTACTAATCTCCCGAGCTGATAATCAGAGACTTTTCTACTGATATTATCAATGAATATTGTACTGCTTAGAGGTAGGTCAAGGACTTCTCCTATATTGCGGCTGAGGTGGTCTTTGTGGCTGGTTACGTAGGGTTGGATAAGAGGGGTTCTATTTCTTGGGTTTTGACTCCTCCTGGGGTTGAGAGAATGAAGCTTGAGTGTATCACGTGGACCTCCTTGTCTTCGATGCAAGCCTTCTTTCCATTTCACCGCCCTCCATGACCATCTCTTCTCCCTTGAGTCAGCTGCACTACGAGACCTCTCTCTCCACCTTGTCTCCACATTTTATTATAAGGTTTCTCGCTGATTAGGTTCGTGTAGGTGGTGGGGCAGCTGGGCGTAACTTGTGGCAGGGGAAACTTAGAAGTGGTTTGGTGGTGGATGGGAGTGGGGTCTTTGCGGGTGTGTTTGGGTTGATGGTGAGGTTTAGTGGTGTAGTTGTGGCCGTGGGTTGTAGTGAAGGAGTTTTGTGATGGTGGTGAGGGCTGTGGTGGGGATTTGTCTGTGCGGTGAAGACAGGCGGTGGTGAGGCTTAGGTGACGATACGGTGGCCATTATAGGAGGAGGACAGGTGGTGGGTGAGGGAGGAGGGTGGGTGGGAGAGGGGGAGGGAGGAATGAGGAGAGAGGAGGGAGCATATCTAATTTCTAATATGCACACATATGATACTTTCACGCCAACCGCCTCATATGCTCCCACGAACATCGATTCTCCTATGCATGCTCTTTCGCTTGCACCAACCATAACAATTGGTACTTGGTTACTGGAATGACATCACACATGATGTCTAACTCAGGTATTCTCTCGTCTTATTCTACTTTTAGCATCTCTATGTCACCTCTGTTGGATGTGGTCAAAAAATTCTCATTCAAGGTTGTGGCGACTCCCCCTTTGTCATTTAATAATTTTTTTTTGATAATTTGGGCTTAACGCCAATTTATTAAATTCCTGGAAAACCAGGCGGATGGGTGTTTTTTGGGCCTCATTAAAACCTCTCAAGGTAAAACCCAGTGGGAAAAAACCCAGAGAGGAAAAAGAGTACCCCACCCATCCAGTTACAATCCTAAAACCAAACTACCAAACTACCAATCAGTTTAAACAGCAGAGTCACAACAAACAAGTCCAAACCAAACAAATCCAGCCAAGCAAAATACCACCGCAAACAAACCAAATCCTAAATTCTCCTATCGGTATTACAAATAGTCCTTTAGTGACCTCAACTCCACAAAACTAGCGCAAGGAAGAGGGAAGTCCTTCCACCATAATTTTGTCCATCCCCAAATACCAAGCTTTGTCTTCATTACGGTCCGGGGCATGTTCAAGGCTTCATCGCGAAATATTACTTCATTTCTGTGCATCCACACATGATAAATCCCATAGCACAACGTAGATCTCCACACCCTCTTAGCTTTTTGGCTTAACATAACAGGGAACCAATCAGTTTAAATTCCTTTGTCATTTAATAATGTCCTTCATGCTCCAAAATTCATCAAGATCTTGGTCTTTGTTTGCAAGTTTACTATCGATAATCATGTTTCTATTGAGTTTGATCCTTTGGTTTTTCTGTCAAGGATTTATAATGGGCCGGCGTCTAATGGGGTGTAATATAGGTTTTTTTTATCCTATATAGTCCCTTTAGCAACACAGATTCTAGCCACCTCTTCATTGACTTTTTCCGCCATCTCTGCCCTTGTCTAGTATGCTCGGCTTGGCCACCGGGGAGCTCCTGTTTTCAGTTCTCTTTGTCAACATAGATTTATTGATTATTGTCCTTCATGTTTTCTTCTTGCTCTCTAGGGAAACATATTAAGTTACCATTTGTAAAATCTCTATCTCATACTATACTGCCTTTTGATATTGTCCACACAGATCTTTGGATCAAATTTGAGCTCTTTAGGCCAGAGTTATTATGTTTTTTCTTTGATGAATATAATTTTTTATGGGCTTACCTATTACTCATAAGTCTCAAGTTTTTTGGTCTTTATATCTTTCCACGCCTATATAACACATATATAGTTTGAATGGGACATTAAATATCTCCAGTGTTAAAATGTGCAAGAATATGATAATGGTGTGTTCCATAAATTTTGTGCCACCACTGGGATGCACCTCCATTTCTTGCCCTCATACCTCCTCATAAAATGGCAAGGCTGAACACGAAATTCTCACCATCAATAATATTATTCGTATTCTTACACTCATCATGTACCCCTTATCCCTTTTGGCACCATGCTCTTCAAATGGCAACATATCTTCTTAACATCCTTCCTAAGTGCCTCATGTATCCATCACCAGTGGCGGACCCAGAGATTAAAAATTATGGGGTCACTGACAAATAAAAATTTCTATAGTTAAATTTTTATGATATTTGTGGGGTCACTAAGACATAAAATATCTACTTTTATAAAAAACTACATTAAAACTCACTATATTAATTTTTTTTTTACAAAAGTCATGGGGTCACGTGACCCCACGTGACCCCTACTAGGTCCGCCCCTGTCCATCACCCACTACAACTCCTATATCAGCAGAAACCTGCTTACTCCATCTTCACGTCTTTGGCTATTTATGCTTCCCTATTTTTCCCTCTTCCACCGTAAATAAGCTTCTAGCCGCTCCACCCCTTGTGTTTTCCTAGGTTATCCCTCTAATCATCGTGGGTACAAGTGTTATAACCTTTCTAGCAAGAAAATAATTCTCAGTTGTCAGTTTGTTTAATGAACTCCATTTTCCATTTGCAGACCGTCATACATCATCATCACACACGTACACATTCCTAGGCCATGATCTCTCTCCTGTTTTATGGCACCACCTACATCACCCTCTCTCTCCCGAACCCGTAACTAATGACTTTGTGTTTGTGTGTTTGTAGAAGAAAAGCTCGGTGTTACTGAGCAGATAGGAAGACGAGTATAGGACAGAGGAAGACGCAAGAAATCTGTATTGTTATTCTTCTCTGTATAATTACTTTCTTTTTTGTACATGGTACAATAATGTTTATATAGATAGATTACAACCTAAATAATCGTAACTACCAGATTTGTATAAACAGAAAGTATCTAAACTAACTTGGAGATAAATACTGAATGAATAAATAATATGCCACTAAGTGGGCTGATGTGAACTTGTATTATGGGGAGTGGTTGGATTATGCGGACAGCCCAACACCCCCCGCAAGACACAGGTGGGCTTGCTCACCAAGTCTTGGATTGTCGCTGTCGCCCATACCCATGGCCTGAATATGTTGTCTGTAACGTGTGCCGAGTAGAGCCTTCGTCATCATATCCGCGAGCTATGTGGAAGAAGAAGTATAAGAGAGATCAACCAACCCTTGTTGAATTTTTTCACGAACGAAGTGGCAATCCAGCTCTATATGTTTAGTGCGTTCATGGAAGACCGGATTACGAGCAATATGAATGGCGGACTGGTTGTCACACTTGATAGAAATGGGAGTGATGTTGTCGACCTCAAGCTCATGGAGAAGACGACTGAGCCAAGTCAGCTCGGCTGTGACTCGTCGTAAAGAACGATACTCAGCCTCAGCACTAGATAGAGAGACTGTAGCTTGTTTCTTGGTTTTCCAAGACAGAGGGCTATCTCCCAAGAAAATATAGAAGCCCGATACGGACCTGTGCGTAGTAGGGCAAGCTGACAATAGGTAGTGAGACCGAAGCTAGCAGCGGGTGCAACCTTCAAAACAATTCCATATCCCATAGTTCCTTTGACGTAGCGAAGCACATGTAAGGCAGCGTCCATATGGGCATCACAAGGCTTGTGCATAAATTGGCTCAAAGCCTGAACCGTAAAACTAATATCTGGCCGTGTGTTCGAAAGATAATTGAGCTTCCCTACAAGCTGTCAGTAAGCACAGGATCCTCAAGAATAGCCCCATGATCTGCAAGTAGAGGATGGCCTACAACCATGGGGCTGGCAGTAGACTTGGTAGTGTCACACCCATACTCCTTGACGAGATCAGCGCAAAACTTGCGCTGAGACAAGATAAAACCATTCGAAATAGGCGCAAACTCAATGCCAAGAAAAAATAGTGAAGAGTACCAAGGTCCTTAATCTTAAAGTTCTCATCAAGAGACAGTTTAAGAGCATCAACATCTTATTGATGAGACCAACCACTAACAATCATCAACATAAACGGCGACAAAGAGGAGATGGCCATCTCTCTTGACATGAAACAACGAGTAGTCATTCTTAGACTGTGTGAACCCAAGGTCTGAAGAAACTGAGTCAACTTGTAAAACCACTGTCGTGAAGCTTGTTTGAGTCCATAAAGGGACTTCTTCAACAAGCAAGCTTTATTTTTCCCTAGAACCTCAAGACCATGAGGAATCTTCATGTAAAGCTCTTCATCGAGGTGACCATGGAGAAAAGCATTATTAACGTCAAGTTGATTGATAAACCATCCTTTACGTAGTGCAACAGTAACGAGAGCTCGAATAGTAGTCATTTTAACCACTGGCGAGAAGGTCTCATGATAATCAAAACCGTGTCGCTGGGTAAATCCTTTAGCCACTAATCGAGCCTTATATCGTTCCAAGGAGCCATCAGATTTAAGCTTAACCTTGTAAACCCATTTGCAACCTACCGTCTTTTTCCTTAGGTAAATCAACAATTTCCCAAGTCCCGTTGTCTGCAAGTGCACGCAACTCTTGCTGCATGGCTTCCCGCCAATACGGATACTGAACAGCCTCTTTGTAGTGTGTAGGTTCTTCCATGCTGGACAAAGTTGCACGGGTCATGTTCGAATGCTGAGCCATGAGACTAGATGACAAACTTGGAGTTGTATCAGTCAAACTTTCACAACCAGTGAGCACATTAGAGCCTGTGCGACCGTAGACCCTTTCATCAAGAATCTCTTGAAACAGGGTGTTGCAGACGTAATCCTCCAGGTAGCGTGGTTTATGACTATCACGCGTAGAACGACGTAACTCAAGACCACTATCTTCGGAAACTACTGCTTCCTCTGGCTCTGGACAAGGAGAAGAAGCAATCTCGGCTTCTGCATCGTTACAGGGCACAAGAGATGGCTGAGAATGCACAACGGGTTCATCGTCGTCATACCAATCTGGCTCACCACAAGTGCTAGAGATAGCAGTCAACTCTTCTTGGGCTCGGTTCTGATACGGAAACATATTAGTATGAAACCGGACATCTCTGCTCACATCAACTGTCTGAGTATCCAGATGTAAAACCTTATGCCCCTTCTTACGGGGATGTTCTCCTAGGTACACACAAGTTTCTGCCCGAGGAGCAAACTTACCATCCTTCGGTCCAACAATTGTTTTGTAACAAAGACAACCGAAAGGCTTGATAGACTTATAATCGGGCCTTTTATTGTGTAACACTTCAAACGGTGACCTACCCTTCAAAGCTTTAGTGGGAAGGCGGTTGATTAAATAAACTGCATGAAGTATACATTCACCCCAATATGATAGTGGAATGTGGGACTGAAAATATAATGCTCTTGCCGTCTCGAGGAGATATTTGTGCTTTCACTCCACAACTGCATTCTGTTGCGGGGTGTGGGCACATGTAGTTTGATGGATAATTCCTGCACGTTTATAAAAATCTCGCCCTTCATTTGAACTCTCAAGCTCTTTGGCGTTATCACTTCGGATGATTTGACTGTAGTGTCAAACTGTTTCTCCACCATGCGTATAAATGTGACGATGGCTTGCCATGCCTCCCCCTTATGTGACAACAACTGGACCCACATAGTGTGAGTATAATCATCAACAAAATATATAAAATATTTGAACACGTTATATGTTTTTGCTTGGAACGGGCCCCATACATTAACATGGATCATTTCAAAACAACACGTCGTTTTGATTTCTGAAGTACCAAAAGAATGTCGTTGAGCTCGAGCTTTATAACATATATCACAAACAATTTGCTTAGAAATATCTTGCTGCTTTATTAAACCCATAGCAAACAGTTTGTCAAACGGCACATGACCGAGAGCAACATGCAAATCAAAAACTGAAATATCTTCAACTGAAAAACAAACTTCGGGAACCAAATCCACATCTAAATTGTTTCGTTGAAATTGAAAAGAGCAGGCCCAATCTTGTGCTGGGCTTTGTTGTTTTCCTCGAATAGGTGGGCGGCCCAAGTTTCCATCCAATCCTCGTCCAGGAAATACAACCCATCTCGTACTACCCCAAAATGCTTATTCTTCCCTGTAACAGGGTCCTGAACAAAACAGTCGTGGTGAGAAATACCAATTTACACATATACTGATCGACGAGCTTGCGAACGGAAAGCAGATTAAATCGAAAATCGGGCACACATAATACGCTGGTGAGGACGAAATTTCTTCCAAAAACAATGTCGCCGATCTGTTCAACGACCTGTTGTCGTCCGTCGGGCAAACAACACACCGATTGTATTTCGGTTTTCTCAGATTATGAAATAAAGCAAACATCCCACTCATGTGGTCAGTCGCGCCTGTGTCAATCACCCAGTTGCCTCTGAAATCGGTGGAACTGACAGATTTATTGCTCAATAAGCTGTGAAAACTATAAACCGTACCTAAGAAACACAAGACGAGGAAGCCTGTTCGTCTTTGGCTGTGACGGGGCGGCTTTCATGCCTGAATTAAACCAACGATTTGTTGTAGAAGCTCAGGGCTAAGTTGATTCACAACTCCCACAGCCTGACTCGATTCAGCTGGGTGAGCTTCTTCCTCTCGAAAACGCTGCGATGTCCTTCTTCTTCCTGGCTAACACTGTCTTTACCGTGCAGGTGGAAACAGTCTGCAGCGAGATGGCCAGAACGCCCGCAGTGCGAACACTTCAACCTGGAAAGCACTCTTCGAAAACATGTCCTACCTTTTTACAGTAGGTGCAGGTAAGCCTTTCCTGTCTCCAGTCTTGGCTCTGACTGCCTCATTAGAGAATTTGGCTGATGCGTTTGCACTAAGAAAAGACATAGACTCTTCCTGTTCTTTCTCATCTCCACGTTGATTCTCCCCCTGAATCAGTATTGAAAACGCCTTTTCAAGGTTTGGCGTTTCCTTCATAGCTAATATTTGACCCTGAATTTGGACGTAACTCTTGTTTAGTCCCATCAGAAATTGGATCAATTTATCTTCTTCTTCCCGCTTCGCTAGGGATTCCTAAACGGCACAACTGCAGTCAAGGGGTGGTCTCGCCAAATCTATTTCTCCCCATATGTTCTTGAGTCTGGTGAAGTATGCAGTGATAGTATCACCGCCCTGCTTTATTTCTGCTAATGATTGTTTCAATCCATGTATCATAGCTAAGTTATTTTCCTCATACCTACGACATAGTGTATCCCAGATCTATTTTGGATTGTCTGAGAACATTAAACTTCCCGCGATATGTGGTGCAAGTGAGCTGGTTATCCATGAGGCAACCAGTGAATTCGAACGTACCCAGGCTGACAAACGAATTGGTTCATCCGCTCCTGGTTTTTTGACTTCTCCGGTCACGAATCCGAATTTGTTTTTAGCCTTGAGGCTAAGCGTCATGGACCACTTCCACCCCAAGAATCCTGTACCCGAGAATTTGGATGCCAGATTCAGATTTGGGTTCTCCGATCCATGGACATAAAGTGGGTCTGAAACATCAATGGCAATAACGGGTGTTATAGGTGATTCTACTTTCTTTCCCTTCTCATTACCATCGATAATAGGAGATTGCTCTGATACCATAATGACTTTGTGTTTGTGTGTTTGTAGAAGAAAAGCTCGGTGTTACTGAGCAGATAGGAAGACGAGTATAGGACAGAGGAAGACGCAAGAAATCGGTATTGTTATTCTTCTCTGTATAATTACTTTCTTTTCTGTACATGGTACAATAATGTTTATATAGATAGATTACAACCTAAATAATCGTAACTACCAGATTTGTATAAACAGAAAGTATCTAAACTAACTTGGAGATAAATACTGAATGAATAAATAATATGCCACTAAGTGGGCTGATGTGAACTTTTATTATGTGGACTGGTTGGATTATGCGGACCAGCCCAACACTAACTGCACCCGCAGCCACATTCTCATCTACCCCTTCCTCAGTTGACAACACCACCCCTGATTCCCAAACCCTCTCTACTTCTTCCTCTAACACTCTTCCTCAATTACCTACTTCACCCCCTTCTGCTACACTTGTCGCACCCGTCCTAACTACTCTTGCACCTACAGCCTCTGCCCCACCTCCACATCTCCACAAATGACCTCTTGTTGTCAGCATGGAATATAAAAGCCAAAAAGATATATACTTCTATGTCCACGGTCAGACAGTCTTCCATTTCTCGTACTATCTTGGCATCTCTTTCTAACGTAATTGGAAATTAGACATGCAAGATGAATATGCAGCTCTCATTAACAATAAGACCAAGGAATTGGTACCATGACCACCTGATGTAAAAGTTATTCATTATAGGTGAATTTTTCAGCATAAGCATCATTCTGATGATATGTTTGAGCGGTATAAGGCTCATGTTGTTGGTGATGGAAGATCTCAACAAATTGGTCTGAACTGTGACAAATCTTAAACCTAGTGGTGAAAGCGGCAACCATTCGTACAATATTGAGTATTGCTTTATCTAGATTATGACCAATGTCAAGCATGTTTTCTGCACAGGCACTTACATGAGAAAGTTTATATGCACCAACTTCTAGGGTTTTACGATCCTCAACACCATGACTATGTCTGCATCTTGAAGATGTTGCTCTATGGCCTTAAGCAAGCCCCGCGGGCTTGGTATCAACGTGTTGCTGATTATGTCGCTTCTATGGGTTTCGCACATAACAAGTATGATCAGTCTCTTTTCATCTTTCGTTGTCATCGTGACATTGCTTATCTATTACTTTATGTGGAAGATATTATCCTCAATGCCTCCTCTAATGCTCCACGCCGTTGTGTCATGAATATTCTTGCATCCGAGTTTGCTATGAAGGATTTAGGGCCCTTGAGTTATTTTTTGGGTATTGTTGACAATCGCCACGCCCGAGGGTTGTTCATTACACAGCGAAAATATACAGAGGACATCATTTCCTGAACTGGTATTACCCTGTCAAGCCTTGCCCCACGCCAGTCAATTCTAAACCATTCTTGGTGCCTCCACAGATGATGCTCCTCACACGGACCCCTCCAAGTTTGTAGCTTAGCTGGTGCTCTGCAATATCTTACTTTTGCGAGATCTAATAGTGTGCAACAGATCTATCTTTATATGCATGATCCTCGAGAAGAGCAA
Source organism: Limonium bicolor (assembly GCA_023374045.1). Taxonomy (NCBI): domain Eukaryota; kingdom Viridiplantae; phylum Streptophyta; class Magnoliopsida; order Caryophyllales; family Plumbaginaceae; genus Limonium; species Limonium bicolor. The sequence continues at coordinate 102,778,357 of CM041777.1, read as the reverse complement.
ATGCGAGTGTGCAAGTGCATTGTCCGCTATCTTCAAGGTACTCTTGATATGGGCTTATATCGGTTTTCGACATCCACAAATGACCTTGTCTGTTATACGAATGTCGATTGCGGTGGTTGTCCGGATACTCAACGCTCCACATCAGGTTATTGTGTATTTCTTGATGGTAATTTGATCTCGTGGTCCTCTAAGTTTCAACCAACATTGTCTCGTTCCAGCATAGAGGTCGAGTTCAGGGGTGTTGTCAATGTGGTTTCTAGATCTTGTTGGATATGAAACTTACTATTCGATCTACATTGTCTGGTTCCGAAGGCAACTCTTGTCTATTGTGATAATGTTAGTGCTATATATCTATCAAGTAATCCAATTCAACACCAACACACGAAGCATACTGAATTGGATATACACTTTGTTCGTGAGAAGGTGGCACGTGGACACGTTCGTGTCCTTCATGTTCCCTCCCGTTATCATATTGCAGACATTTTCATGAAAGGCCTTCAGATATACTCTTTGAAGATTTTTGGTCCAGTCTTGGCATTTACCCTCCTCCCGCGTGCGGGGGTGTAATAGATTATGTAAATATAATAAGTTGTACTTATCCTTATATTTGTAATTATCTTTATTGTAAGGTAGTTTTCTTATTTGTTTAATCTTGTTGCTTTTTATTCTTATTTTTCTTTCAGGCGGGAAAAGCATTACGCTAAAGTATTGACTTATGTAACTGGCTATCCAGTAATTATAAAAAAAATTGATATTGTGAAGATTAACGACAAGGACACACACATTCAGTACATACACATAGTGATCGCAAGGATCATTATTACATGGCAATCTTGAGTTATCGGGGTAGCCTTGCAAGATAAATGAAATATATCCGAATAAATTGTTTATAGTGTCAAACGTTATACATTTGATACTAAAGGAAATAAAATTGCATTTAAAATAAGATTTTCGGGTTCATTTCTCAATTAAGTGAAATTATGTCTTAAAGATTAAGTATATAAAGCCTGATATCTCATTGATAATTGCTCTCGGAAAATAACTAATAGGGGGTTGCTATTCGCAGTACAAAATTACTAATCACCGCAGTACAAAAATTTTTTAATTCATATTGACGTTGTACATATGTAATGATGTGTCGCTGTGTTTTTTTTTTTCAAAAATGATATCTGTAAGTAAATTTACCGAAGTAGTTTGTAGTTGATTAGTAGCGAATTTTACTAGTTACTTTTTTGTTGGAATCAATACAGGAACCTTTTTTTTGTAAAAAAAAGTGTTGGATTACATTTTTATGTGTTTATATTACATTTTTATGTGTTTATATTATTAATTTGACTTAAAATTAATTTGTACTGCGAATAGCAAATACTTTACTATTCGCAGTACAAATTTTTTTTTTACCAAACTTAGTTGAATAAGTTTGAATGTTACGGGGAGACACTTTTTTTTGAAATAATAGATGTTTGAATAACCAAATTTAAGTCAATATGAGTAAAACAACAACTAAGTTAAAGAGAAACTAAGTTACAACAACTAATTTATAGAAAAACTAAGTTACAACAACTAAGTTAAAGAAAGACTAAGTTACAACAACTAAGTTAAAGAAAAACTAAGGTACAACGTTGATCCAACTATCTAACCTAGATTGTAATTGATGAATCCAAGGTCCGACAGTGTTTGGATCTCTATAAGCGAACCACTGCGGATAGACAGGGGGGAGTGGGGAGTCATGAACCATGCCGAACCTTATGAAATGACCCTGGGGGCAAATTCCTATGTGGATCTCTCCTCTTGGGCTATCACGATCGGTATAATTATCGAGCGGAAGGTATGTGGCACTTGCCGCACCCCCATAGAAGTAGAGTAGAAAACTACTATCGAAGTGTACCTTGTCGCGATCGCCAACCCCATTTCCGTGTGCATCCATTTATGTGGAGGTGCTGGCTCTCCTGAATTCCAATGAAGCGCTCTTAACATGCCGTTGTACGGTCCTTCGTTAAAAATGGCCTTGTATAGTCCATTCGCCGGTGCTTGATTCTTCATGTGATTGACAATGCTACACGGACATCTTTCCACCTCTCTTCGTTTGAATATAGGTAGTCAGCAATGACCCTGAAACCACAATTCCCATCTCCACGAACATCAATATACCCAGTCATATATTGATATAGGTTGGGGTTGAAATCTGGTAGTATGGGAAGTTGTCAAGGGGCTGGAATCGACTCGGATTTGATGATCCTCTATTACGTGATCTTATTTGATGGCGCTCCTTCTGACTGGCCTGCCCTTGGTCGGTTACGCTCCCAAGACGAAGGTTCCCGTCGGTTTGGTCTTGAGGGCCCGGTAGGTCTGCCAATCCCAACCTGTTCCAATGGCTCTCCTAATTGGCACACCATATCTGGGTGAAGGAAGTTTTGGAGTTGACTGTAACATTTCGCCATCAGAGTAGGATCATCTGACTGTGCTACCTCAGAAGCTATGTCTCGCCATCTATTCTGTTCTTCCTCCATGTAGGATACCATATCAATTGTCGATTCATGCTTCTCCCAGCTTAGGGTATACCAAAACGATGTATATCCCTCTTCGAGCATAGTATACCACTATCCAGCATGTAGTTTAATTTACAAGCGCAAGGTAATCCATGAGAGGTTACCTTGTCACATCCACAGATTGAGCTGTCCATTTGCACATAATTCGCCCTTCCAAGCTCCTTGACTAGCTCATCTAAGCAAAGGGTACTAACCTTCCCGATCAGGTCAGCGATTGGAACCCTCATGTGCTCTCTTCTGTGTTTTGTCCTGGCTGCCTCAAAATCCTTTTTTAACTCCCGGATGCTTGTATTCACATGATCGTTAATCTTTGGAAAGATTACATCCAAAGTGTGTCTAGCACTCCTTAATCTCGCCTTTAGAGAAGAATGTGCGCTCTCCACCCTATCAAATGTTTAAGTAAGTTTTATAGATCTATAACAATCACTGTATTATCTTAAACATTACAAGATTAACAATTTTACCTATTTGTCGTTGTGTTGCCGAAGTGCAACACATTCTTGACCCAAGCCTCCACAAATTTTTCCTTGTATTTCTCCCAGACTGATGCAACATACGTAATGAAACGTGGGTAGCTTTGGTATGTATTCTTGAAATGTGCGTACCTCTCGTTGTAGTCCTGCTCTGTGCTCGAGTAGACAACCGAAGTCCACATTCGGACTGCAGCCGCCGCCCTTCCTCTATCACCCATATAAGTCTCGGCTTTCCCCTGAACGTTCCTACTTATGTGCCACCGACATAGTAGATGATGAGATTCAGGAAATACCTCTTCTAAGGCATTCATCAGGGCCAGACATCTGTCGGTGATAAATGTAGAGGTTGTAGTCCGCCCGAGGAGGTCCCTTAATTGTTGAAGTGCCCACACATACATGTCTGTTGATTCTGATACAAGAAAGGCGAAGGCAATGCTGAAGTTTTTGCCTATACTCGTCATCCCGATGAACTGAACCAAAGGCATTTTTGCTATGTTTGTTTTATAGGTAGCATCAATGCCTATGACATACGGGAACGCATGGAGCAGTAATCTAGATGTAGGGTGTGCAAAGAAGATGGACCCAAGTCGTGTTTGATCACTAAATGTGAAATATAATCATGTTATCTATCAAATTAATATGAAACCTAAATGATTGAAGTTATTTGAGACATACTGAGTTGACTTACTTGGATCTGTAGTGTAATCGTAGTAGTAGTTGTTTTTGTCTAGCTCACTCAGCAGAGTCTGCACCATAGATCGACCATCTCTATTTACTAGTTTTGTTTTTTGTATCCGGTTGTATATGTCTTTCCTTGTTGCTGACGTTTCTGGGTTGATTGTTGTGAGCTCGGAATAAATTGCACAGGGGCACACCGACTCTGGTTCTCTGGTCGATCATAATCTCCTCCGCCTCAGTCAGGCGTTTTCCCACAAAATGACCCTCTGCCCACTCTGCGAGATCATGGTTATGCCATCCGTTACCCACTTGCAAGAAACACCCGTAGCTTGTGTAATACCCCTTAATTTTAAAAGGACAACCACATTTCTTTGAACCAGATGATCTGCGCCGGTTGATGACACCAGGTCGTGACGTCCTTCGTGGTTTCCAATACCTCTCGCATGTTATGTGGAAATCTTGGCCCGACCGAGAACTTTGAATTATGGTGTAGATATGGTTGGGATGGCCAACACTATCTACCCAAGCTTTCGCTTCTTCTTTACCCCTAAAGGCCTGGTTTGTTTGAAATAAGTAACCTGTGTCCACCACCGGAGCTCGATTATACATCTCTTGCATGTAGTCATCCATCTGTGCATTATGATCCGGAACGCTTCATCAAATTCATCCCAATCTGAATCAGTGGTTGAGTCACTATCCTGCAATAAGGGTCGAGAGAATGTTAGATGAATATTGAAATATGAAATGTTAGTGCGAATATGATTAACAAAGACAATAAACTAAATACTTACTGGGCTTGATATTGGAACATACTCATGATCGGAATCTGAAGATTGACTCATGTTTAGAGAGAGCTTGCACAGTTTTACGAAATAATTTTTGGAAGAGAGTAAGGAAATAGAGAGCTTCGAGAATATGGAGAGAGAGTGTGTGAAGATGAAATGGAGGAGGCATCCCTTATATAGAGGTTGGTCATGAACTAGCCACAAGGTTACAAGTTAAAAAAACGGTAACCTGGTACGTGTACAGTGACCTGGTACGTGTACCTTTCCTGACAAAAGTAATTACCTATGGTAACTTTGAATTCACTTTGTACTGCAAACGGTAACCTGGTACGTGTACAGTGACCTGGTACGTGTACCTTTCCTGACAAAAGTAATTACCTATGGTAACTTTGAATTCACTTTGTACTGCAAACGGTAACCTGGTACGTGTACAGTGACCTGGTACGTGTACCTTTCCTGACAAAAGTAATTACTTGGTAAATTTGAATTCACTTTGTACTGCAAACGGTAACCTGGTACGTGTACAGCGACCTGGTACGTGTACCTTACCTGACAAAAGTAATTACCTATGGTAACTTTGAATTCACTTTGTACTGCAAACGGTAACCTGGTACGTGTACAGTGACCTGGTACGTGTACCTTACCTGACAAAAGTAATTACCTATGGTAACTTTGAATTCACTTTGTACTGCAAACGGTAACCTGGTACGTGTACAGTGACCTGGTACGTGTACCTTTCCTGACAAAAGTAATTACCTATGGTAACTTTGAATTCACTTTGTACTGCAAACGGTAACCTGGTACGTGTACAGCGACCTGGTACGTGTACCTTACCTGACAAAAGTAATTACCTAAGGTAACTTTGAATTCACTTTGTACTGCAAACGGTAACCTGGTACGTGTACCTTTCCTGACAAAAGTAATTACCTATGGTAACTTTGAATTCACTTTGTACTGCAAACGGTAACCTGGTACGTGTACCTTTCCTGACAAAAGTAATTACCTATGGTAACTTTGAATTCACTTTGTACTGCAAACGGTAACCTGGTACGTGTACAGCGACCTGGTACGTGTACCTTTCCTGACAAAAGTAATTACCTATGGTAACTTTGAATTCACTTTGTACTGCACATGGTGTGTTTGGTACGCTTCCTTTCAGTAGTCGTTGAACTAGCCATTGGACATGTCAGTGTTACTCAAATATTATAAAAGTGGGTATTAGTGTCCCAACATACTCATTCCTTACCCCGTGCTCTCAAATCTGTCTAATTACATCTTGCTTGAACTCTTCACACCTAATTCCCATTTCGCTCTCAAAATCAAATGGAGTTTCCTTTCTGTTTGCACGTTAATTATGTAGCTACTTTTGGTCGTCATGGAGCACAATTTGATAGAAGAATGGGGCACAGACGCGTAGAAGTTACTATGCCATATCCTAGTAATCTCCGGGATCTACAACGACGAGTAATACGAGCACTACAGTCCCTCCTCGGCAGAATAAACATAACAACAATGGTGTATTTGGGGCTGGAGGGCGACTACGAGTGGACTTTTATTCATGTACGAAATGATACATCAGTTCGCCGGATGATGGAGAATTACATGGAGTATAATGATTTCATCGCTCATATTCCATTACTTGTTATTTATGATCCTATTGAGCCCGATGATGATGATTTTCAACACCAAGAACCAATTTATGAGATGAGACGTAATGTAATAGCACGGGGAATAGAGAGACAAAGGTTAGGAAATAATTAGGTTATTGGTTATTGCGTAATTGATCTTGTAAGTTCTCGCGTTGTTATAATTTTCAGGATTTATAATCTTTAGTAGATGTTTGGACGTGGAATAAACTTGTTGTTATAGTTATTGACTTTCTTCAGGCAGCAGCACAACAGAAACAAAGGCATTCCGGAAAGTTCAGATTGAAGCTGGTCACACATCTTTTCTTTCTTAGGAATTTCTACATTTTGATATATTTCATTTCTCGTAACATATTCAATCTTTGGTACATGTTAGATATTTCATTTCGACACTATCCTTCCTTAGAACACTCAACGACCAACAAAGAATTTAGACCACCTAGATTGGCATTGATCTTAAGAAGCACATTTGTCAAATATTGATCGTTAACTTTTAAAGGAGCCATGCATTGTGTGACGACACCAAATTCTACCAAATTCTTCTTCTGCCAAGGCCCATAAATATCACAATTCTTTCTCTCAGGCAGCAAGCACAACAGAAACAAAGGCATTCCGGAAAGTTCAGATTGAAGTTGGTCACACATCTTTTCTTTCTTAAGAATTTCTACATTTTGATATATTTCATTTCTCGTAACATATTCAATCTTTGGTACATGTTAGATATTTCATTTCGACACTATCCTTCCTGAGAACACTCAATGACCAACAAAGAATTTAGACCACCTAGATTGGCATTGATCTTAAGAAGCACATTTGTCAAATATTGATCGTTAACTTTTAAAGGAGCCATGCATTGTGTGACGACACCAAATTATACCAAATTCTTCTTCTGCCAAGGCCCATAAATATCACAATTCTTTCTCTCAGGCAGCAAGCACAACAGAAACAAAGGCATTCCGGAAAGTTCAGATTGAAGCTGGTCACACATCTTTTCTTTCTTAGGAATTTCTACATTTTGTTATATTTCATTTCTAGTAACATATTCAATCTTTGGTACATGTTAGATATTTCATTTCGACACTATCCAGATTGGCATTGCAGAAACGATGCATTTCTAGAAAACTTTTGGCATAGTCTCCCCTGTTTTTCTTATCTCCACCGGTTCTAAGAACCTCCACAAAATCAACCAACAGATCATCAACAAGGTCACCAGCATTGTCAGCAATAATTCCACCATCACCAAGTCCACCAGAAAAAAAACTACATCCAAACAAATTGTACTAGCATCTAACACACCAAGTAAAAATGAAAGACAACAAATAGTTCCAAGATGATACTAAAGTTTATTACATCCAAATCCAAGATGACAAGCACTAGGGTGCACCATGCTGGCGCTAGTAACTATCCCATATGTATAAAGAGCTGAACACATCCACAAGACCATCAGTTGCAGCCCTTTGTTCTTCTTCTGGCATCCCCTGATGATAGTATGACCAGTCCCATGCATTGTTCTCTTGGTAGTACGGGCGTGCAAGCTCACTTGCCTCAGACAGTAGCTGTAACACACTTGGTCAGGTAAGTACACATAAAAAATAAAAGTGATATGTAATGAAGTACTATGAAAATATGACTTACTAGACAGGAATCTGGACGATGAACCAAGGTGGTCTGATAAGTCTCAGGGTTTAGGATCTTCGGGTGTGTGTGCTTGGTGTACCAATCTAGGTAGAGTGGGTCACAAGCATGCAACCGTGCATTTGTGCGCGTATACCCTGGAACCAGCAATTTAGGAGTGTTTTCCCACAAACTATACATGGGGGGGGGTATACACAGGTGTAGGGTTGGGTTTTTCCTCTTTTTTCAGACCTTGGGTTGGGTCTAATAGGAGGTTCAGGGATATCCTGAATGTAACCAAACTGGCGTAGACAGCGACCAGACATGTATGGCTCATTCAACCCCAAAACCTGTATGTTACCTCTATACCATGTACGCCCTCCATGAACATTAACATTATCTCGACCGTAGGGCAACCAATCAATCTACAATGAACATTAATAGTAAAATGTAACCAACAACGGAAGACCAAAATAATAATGGTTCAATGTGTTAGCAACTACAAACACTTACATTTAGAGCAGTCAAAGCATCTAGATGCTCACGATATCCTTGCAGTGAACGATGATCCTGCACTTGAGAGGTAGATCTCACCCATCTTAGAGCCCAAGGTCTATCATCATTAGCGCGCCAGTCCGGGCTAATCGCTGGTGAAATACCCCTGAACATTAAACGCATAAAATCATAACGCGTTTATAATTCGGACATAAAATAATTTATGAACAATTAAATTTAGCAACGTTATATGTTAATATAGTCGTACTTATATATGTCCGAATACGAGAATACATGTACCTAACGTTATAATATTATAACGTTGTAAATAATAAATAGTAATGTTACATAACATCGTAACGTTGTAATATAAATGATAACGTCCCATAACTTGTGACAAATAAATAAATAAATATAACGCGGTATATTATATAGTCTTACATATATAAATAAGCAAGTTTAACTTATACAAAAAAAAAAGAGAAAGAAAAAGGAGCAGAAACGCTCCCACCGAGGTTCGAACCCCGCACCTCCCGTACTTCCCTAGAGTGTTTAACCGGTTGAGCTATGCTTGTATTCGATAATAATATGTACCTCTAAACATATGAAGCTACCAAGTGACTATAAAAAAAAAGAGGCCCAGACACTCGTTTTATTACAGTGGGCAACAATCCCCCTTACATAACTCAAAATAAAACAATGGCAACAGTCCCTTCTTGTCTCAATTACCGGCGCACGCTGGGAAGGAAAAAATACATTGCCCGACAACAATATGTTCTCCTTAACCCCATGCCGGTGACTAGCATCAGAGAGTGGTGTTCAAATCAATTCCTCGCCATTCTGGGAACAGTCACAGAACGCACTGCCACATTCTCGAACAGAACCAAACCCAAACACCAAGTGGCTTTCTCTCCTTTCTATTCTCGACACAAAAAAAAAATTCCCCATGAACATGCCCACTGAACAACAAGTCCTTCTTTATCTCCTTCTGTGTCGTTCCCGTGCAACAGCATTATCTCCAACCTGCTGCTACCTCTTCACATGACTGACGATAAAGAGCGCATAGGCTCTGTGCCTTTTTCCTTCTTTCACAAAAAAACTAGGGAATCCAGTCACATGCCCACGCACGACACTACCCGCATGAATATATATCAGAAGAGATACAATCAAGAATGAATGGATTTTCCATCCTCATTAATGTTGCAGACGAGCTGGTGAACAAGAGCATACACGCTCTGCGTGCCTTCACTTCCTCCTGAGCATGTCCAGTAATGGGTACTACAGCCTCTGAAAAACGGGAGCAAACAGGCGTGAACTGATAAGGAAATCAGCGACCAACTTCATTCTCTTCTTCTGTCCGAAAACCATGTTTTTCTTGGCTCCTTTATGTCCCTTCTTTCATGCATGAAAGCTGCGGGAAAAAGGCTTCATAATGTGTGCTGAGGCATACTAAGAAAACTCAGAAACATCCTGGAAAAAAAAATCCACTCCACGATATGTGATCTAACTCTAACTACTCCTTCGCTTTCTGCTTCAATGTTCTATCAAGTGCTCCAGAAATTGTACGGGTGTGAGAGCAATAATCTGTTCGAAACGTTCGTGTACATTCTCCAAGCAAGTGTAGACATTCTACAGCAACAACCTGATTACATTGTATCTGGCAAAGAAAAAAATTATCCAAGGGCCGTAGGGAACTCCGACCGGGACCCCGTGTGTGAGATGACTCTTGCTTCTAAATCAGGTATGGACATGTGTGGTTCGTATGTTGCCGTGTTACACGGCTTGTTTGCTTTGTGTGCTGTGTGCTTTGTGTGAAAATGACATAAGATCAAAGCATGAAATTGGATTGCTTGTTTATCATGTTGTATGATTTCTATATCATTGTTGAATATATCATTGCGTGCACACAGTAGTTTAGTCCCTTTCGCTTATGGAACTTTGAGATGAGACTCAATGAACTATGTAACAGAAACTACATAAAGGAAAACTATACGAGAACTACTACGAACTATGAAAACAAAGGAAAACTCTATAAGGGGAACTCCTCTCTAAACCATTGAGGACTACCATGACACCCACTATGGTGTCTATTTATTAATGTTAATGAAGAGCAAGTCTCCTTGGGTGAGACATGACGAACCACGTAGACAAAACAAAAGAACTATACAAAGAGACGAATCCTCTCTAACTTTAGAGGACCGCTAATGACACCCACTATGGTGTCGAGATTATAATGATAATGAAACGAAAAGTATCAACTGTGAAACATGAGAATAACCCGGGAAGACAACAGCTCGGGCCGCGCGGTATGGATGATCGGGAGTTGGTATCTGCATCAGATCCTTCGACCGTCTATGATGGAATATATTTTGGTGAAGCACATCCCGGAGTCCAGAGGTGACTTCCGCTTCCTTGACCCTGGGTGTCGGGAATGGGGGAGTGACAAGTTGGTGAAGCACATCCCGGAGTCCAGAGGTGACTTCCGCTTCCTTGACCCTGGGTGTCGGGAATGGGGGAGTGACAAGTTAGTGAAGCACATCCCGGAGTCCAGAGGTGACTTCCGCTTCCTTGACCCTGGGTGTCGGGAATGAAGGAGTGACAAGTTGGTGAAGCTTATCCTGGAGTCTAGAGGTGACTTCCGCTTCCTTGACCCTGGGTGTCGGGAATGGGGGACTAGCTATGGAGGAGACGTCCTCCAACGTGCGGTGATAAAAGAATTCACAAATAATCCTTAAAGAAACAAGGAACGATTAGCACCTACATAATGAAGTCTCGGGATCTAATCTATATCCCCTGACTCGGTGCCAGAGAATAAAGGAAAACTTGTGTAATGAGACCAAGCAAACAAGAGAAAGTCACAAATGTGATCCTTTAAGAAAACAAGGAATGAATAGCACCTACATAACAAGGTCTCGGGATCTAATCTATATCCCCTGACTCGGTGCAAGAGAAGATATGAAAACATATGTAATGAGAACAAGAAAACAATACGCAATCTCTTGAATGATCCCATAGCGAGGATCGACGGTATAATGTACCTACGCACACGTCCTATAATTACTTGACTGTTGTTGCTACACTAGCAGCTTATTGTGCTGGACTGCGTGTTTGACATTGTTATGCTACTGGCAAGTTGTGCTTGGTTGCTTATTGATATTGCTGTGCTACTTGCAAGATGTGCTTGGTTGCTTGCTGATATTGCTATGCTACCGATGAGTGTGTATGATATCGTGATGTACTGATGTGTGCTTTACTGCTTTATCATAGCATGTAAAATTGACTTAATAATATTCGACCAATTAGTCGTGTGGCCCGGTAACATACGGGCTTCACACGTTCATACTCAGCGTAGTTTGCTGAGTCCTTTACACCCAATTTTTCCAGGCTTGTGCTGGACGATGGCGGAGAGTAGGCAAGTGACTACCGTGGGGGTAGTCCACATGGCAAGACTTTTAGTAGTATGCTTTTAATGTATGGGTTGTACTTTCGGTTTATGTTGTTGGATTAAGAATTTATGTTGTAGACTCTCGGTACTCGGTTTGTATCTTTTATGTTGTGTTTGGACTTCCAGTCATACAGACCGTAACTTGGAGTTGGTATTGTGGTCTGTCAACCACGTGGGTGGTTGGCGTCTGTGACACCCGGATGGAGGTCATTCCGCTGCAAGCTTGTTTAAATTATCGTCGGGCGTTCAATTAAACTAGGGATGCTTTATTCGGGGGTGTTACAGCTGGTCTTAATGTAGGGAAGTACGCATAAATCCAGCACTATGCATATAAAACACTAGAATGATTAAGTAGTACCAATTATTAATACTCAGTGAGTTATCATATACTAGATGCACATTAGGACACATACCTCAAGTAACGTCATAGAACCACCTATCCCACTGGAGCCGGCACGAGATGCTATCCCTAGCTGGAGATATAACCATGCAAGAGTACCAGCTCCCCATGCATATTTACGAAGCTTGGTACCTTTCTTCACAGGAGCTACTAAACTGAACAGCTGTGGACTCAGACGACCATTTGATTTTCCAACTAATATGGTGGTACCAATCAGATGATACAACCAACCATATGCCTGATTCATTGCCTCTTCATTTTTATCCCTACATTGCTGCAACAAGCTCGAAATTGATACATCACCGGTATTCCACAGTGCCTCTGTCATACTCTCAACATCTGCCCCAAAATTGAGACAATCAGCCATTACCTCCTTCAACTCAGTGGTGGATGAATCCCCTATCAATGGATGACCGACGATGGGGATTTGCAGTATCATCCACACATCATGCAGGGTAATCGTCATCTCACCAAACGGCATATGGAATGAGTTTGTATCAGGCTACCACCTCTCCACAAAAGCACTGATGAGGGACATATTGCTGTATGGCATCATAATATCCTGTAGGTGCTCTATACCAGAATACTCAAGCATCTTCCTTTTTCTTGGTTTGGAAATTTGATCTTTTGACCAGCAGGTAAGCATCACCCTACGGGATTTGAAACTCAAAACCCCACGATCCTACATAATGACCAATATTTAACACTTACAAAACGTAGTATGATATTAAATGATCAAATACAGGAGAAGATAGAGAACATACCTTAGTCGAGGTCCATAAGTCAAGCGCTACATGACCCCCAAAGCTAGTGATAACACTAGTGAGTAGTGGACCGCCAGGAACTGGCACCTCTGTCAACTTCCAAGAGGTAGGAATGACTGGAACCATCGCTAGCGCTGCTTCCTCGTCAGTGTCATCCTCCTTATCCATGACTTCATCATCTTCCTTATCCTGCTCCTCATCCACGTCGGGTGAGTCCTCATCATCAGCACCACGACCATCGTCATCAGCATGTGGCGAACGCTCAGTCATCACATGGTCCTCAACAGCAGGGGATGGGCGTGGTGGACGTGATGAACTACCACCACCTGACGGAGCAGTCTGGTGGCTTGATTCCCCCGAGATATTGTAGCTAGAGTTGTGCAGTGATCTGTCAGAAAAAGCACTACTGGATGATGACAACACTAGCATGCGTCTCCTCGGTATATTGAACACTGCCGAGTCATCCTCCGCTACCATTGGTGGTGCTGGTACTTGAAACGCCGGGTCGTTGGAAGATTGACCCGGATGGAAAGATGAATGGCGTGCTGCTTCCATGCGGGGGGCAGGATTACTCGGCCCTTCACCAGGAGCATGTGCACGACGACGGTACGAGGCCGTCATAGCCTGCTGCACACCTCGGTCTTTATTCTTCCTCTTCGTGACATGTCTCACTGCTTTTTTCAGACGATCCATCACTGCATACGAATATCACACAGTTATATTCCTCATTCAAAAAAAAAATTCAAACATGTATAATCATAGCAGCACAACAACAAAAAAAAATTCAAACAGATAAATCATCACAATAGTTAAAATTAAAAAAAAACAAATTAAAACATTTAAAAATCATTCACAATATTATAATTCAAAAATAAACAAATTAAAACATTAAAAAAAATCATTCAAAATTAAAAAAAAATAATAATAATATGGGTCGAGCAGCGCTGCTACTCGACTGAAGCTGGGTAGAGCAGCGCCGCTCCTCGCCGTCGCCAGGGTGAGCAGTGGTGGTCCTCGGCAGAGTCAGGAGCGAGCAGCGCCGGTCCTCGCATCCACCCGAGGCGAGCAGCAGCCGTCCTCGGCTCCATCTTCGGGCGCGCGCACAAGCAGACGCGAGCAGTGCCGCTCCTCGCCGGCTGGTGACCCGAGTAGCCCCGGTCCTCGGTTTCGTCTGGGGCGAGCGGCGGCGGTACTCGCCCGTCTCCGGTTAGAGCAGCGGTGGTGCTCGCCCTGGTTTTTTTTTTTTTGAAAATTTTCAAAAAAATTTCATGCTAGATCTAGCTCAAATGATGTTGAATTTCAAAAAACTAACACCAAATTCATACTCAGGACACCCAAATCTATAAGTTGCAAAAAAAAAATTCGAAAAACTCACCGGAAAATTTTTCCGGCGGTGGTTGGCTGGCGGCGGCGGGTGGCGGCTCGGCGGCGGCTCCGGCAATCAGAAGAGAGCTTCTTCCTTAAGAGAGATAGAGAGAGAGAGAGTGAGGAAGTGAGAAATGAACAACCAAGGAAGGTTAGGCTATATATAGTACGAGCGTTTTTTACCGAAATTGACGTTTTCAACTGCGATTCAATACAACGTTCTGAAAGTGTAACAATGTTTGTAATTTAGTCAAACACAACATAAAATGTCATTAACTTATGTGGAGTCACAAATAACGTTTAAATACGATTAATAGGGTTTAACGTTTTTATTACAATTAGAGCATTTTTCACCCGAAATTGGCGTTTTTAACTATGAATTCAGTACGGCATTCTGAATATGTACCAATGTTTGTAATTTAGTCAAACATAACATAAAATGTCGTCCAAATTACGTGGATTCACAATTAAAATCATATTGACGCAATTAATACGGGTTTATAATATTTTGTAACAATCAGAGTGTTTTTCACTGTCTACGCTCAAGAAATTATTAAAAAAAAAAAAAGTTACAATAGGACATCATTACATGTGTACAACACCAGTATGAATTAAAAAAAATTTTGTACTGCGAATAGCAACCCAATTGGAGGAGAAAATTATAGTAGTAAAAAGAGGTACAAAATCAGGCGGTTGGCTTATGAAGCAAGCAAAAGATTTGTTATTCTACATCCTAAAGATACTAGAAAAAGCAAGAAGCTAAAATTCGTTTATTAGGGCACAACATTGGATTCACTAACTAACATGTTTTTTAAATTACATTCTCTACTGGTCTCTTTAGTTTACCTAGGTTCATGATAGGAAAATTTCTTAGTTAAGAACCTGACTTACATCTTCCTTCTATTCATCATTTCCTTTTTCTTTTTACCACATGGTAGAATCCACACACCAATGAGACATCCTTATTGTATTTTGTTTTAACTATTTTATGTGATACTCCCTCCTATTTGTAATTATAAGTCGTTTTAGACTTTTTCACAATATGTAAGAAAGAGTTTAAAAGACTAGTATACCTTTATTTTGTATTGGAAGAATAAAAAAGTAAGTACTTTATTGGTAAGATAAAAAGTAGAGCGTAATGACAAATAATAAAAAAAGTATAATGGGTAAAAGTAGAAAAATAGATACAAAAAAGTCTAAAACGATTATAATTGTGAATATAATGCTAAGCTAAAACGACTTATATTTAGAATATGAGGGAGGAGAGTATTATTGAAAGGGAACACAAGTGATTGCGTGTGAAACAGAAAGAGAAAGGTCATGTGTTAATTCATCGACCAATCAAGATTAAAGAGTATTCATCAAATACAAATAAAGTTTAAAAACAACTCAGTTGAGTAAATGGATTATCGCAGGTAGCAAAGTATTTCTAGATTTAGGCAACTGAAACTGTATTTTAGTCACCAAATTATTTTATGCGGTATTTTTTCATGTAGAGGGAGAGAGCCGAAAGCAGGCTTGGATAGGGATAACCGCCCAGTGGCTACCACTATCATAGCTAACCAGCGGCTGAAGGCCATATAGCCGCCCAACGGTTGTGGCCCTTATAACCCCAGCGACCAAAGCTGCTTTAGCTTGTTGTCTGCTACCCTGAAATGTATTATTCGACGTTTTAACAGTTCTATGGTGGTTTTTTAGGGTGTGTCTTGGATGTTCAACTTTTCTATGGTGGTGTTTATGGTGTGTGGTGTAGGGTATTTGTTTAAATCGTTTTATACTTTGTAATGTTATCACTGACTCGACATATTTTTAGAATTTATGTTTACGGTTTAGGGTTGTTAGACCTTAATCCCTTCACTACAAACTCTAAAATAACCCTTCGACATTTTTAACTTTTCTATGGTGGTTTTTAGGATGTGCGGTGTAGGGTAATCTTTTTTTAACTCGTTATATATTGTATTATGTCGTCACTGACTCAATAGATTTTTAGGGTTTGTGGTTTAGGATTTCAGACCTTAAGCCCTCCACCACAAACCCTAAAATAAGCTTTTGTCATTTTTAACTTTCCTATGGTCGTTTTTAGGGTGCATGATGTTGGTATATTTTTTAACTGGTTTTATACATTAATGTCGCCACTGACTTGGTAGAATTTTAGGGTTTGTGGTTCCCATCCCTAAAATAAACCATTGACATTTTAATATTCTTATAGTGATTATGAGGTGTGGATGTGTAGGGTAATCTTTTTTTACTCGTTCTATATTTTATATTGTCACCACTGATGTAGCCTGGCAAAAAAACAATGTTAGATAAATTTAACAAAAACCAAAATTTGGGCCGCCCGGCGGCTAGCCCCTGAAGAGAGCCATCAGGTGGCTACAAGGGTCTATGGCTACCAGTGGCGGACCCATGATTTCATAATATGGGTGTCAAAATATAAGATTATTACTATAATGTTATTAAATTTTCATCATTGTTCTAATAAACAAAATGAAACAATAACATCCAATACTAAGAAGCTATAATTTATACAACAAATTAGACTTCTACGACTTTTCATGTTATGAAACCTAATAATAATAACATCATTGGCTATAGTAGAAAACATATTTTTCTCAATAAGGTCACTAGAGTATCATTCATGAATTCATCGCCAATTCGGTTTTGTAGACGAGCCTTCACAATTTTCATTGTAGAAAAGCTCATTCCACAATTTGCAATTATTATTGGAAGAACCAAAGTGACTTTTAGAAGTTGATAAACCAACGAATACCTCTCATGCTTCTTGGTTGTCACTAAATTTTGAGAAAGACCTTTAAAATAAATAAGTGATGAAACTGAATATATTATTCTTGACATGTTGTTGTCGGAAAGGTGTGATGTTGTTTGCAGCCTAATGTGAACAAAAGTAGAATTTATTGAAAAAAATTGTATGTCTAGTCTATAGACACACACTTTTGTTCTTTAAAAAATTATTATAGTGATATATGTTTTAAAAAGCGTAAATCTTGTAAACCCATTACAATATATCCAATTCTTTAGTGTCAACCTAGTAAATTAATTACAAATAATTATAATAAATAAGTAAAACTTCAGAATTTATTTTTTAAATGTGTGTTAACAGACACACTACGCACCAATGTAGGTCCACCCCTGATGGCTGCTACTCTGCTGCAGAGTCTCTGTCCGCTAGTTAGCTGTAGAGTCTCTAAACATTAGTCGGCTGGAAGACTTGTAGCCCGCGCGTTGTCGGTTGCCTGCATGGAGTGATTTAGTGACGGCAAAAAACACTTTTCTTGCAGGCCTGGCAATTTGGGTCACTCGGTACGGGTTCAGTTCGGTTCGGTTCGGTTCGGGTCAATTTGTAGATATTCACTATTCGGTTCGGTTCGGATCGGGTTATCTGGTTAAAATTAGATTCGGGTAACTTCGGTTTGGTTGATTTCGGGTTCGGGTGGTTTCAGTTCGGCTATGCCTCTATGTTTTTCGGTTTTTTCGGGTTATGGGTCAAATTCGGATGGCTTACCGCGTTATGCTTAATTGACAAAAATTTTAAAGTACAAATTTAAGCAACCTTTGTAACTTGTATTGATTTTCATATTTGGATCCAAATTCTCTTAATATATTGTTACTCTTGATGAAGATTGCTATTGTGTATTGTTTGGTTATATATAATCAAATTGGATGACAATATCTTTAATATTAATTTTTAACTATAGATTTATTAATTGTATCGACCAAGTATAAATTTAAAATTTGGTGAATCATCGGTCAATATTCGGCACTCAATGCCCAGTCTATACCTCCCCTCTCCATGCCCGACGATGTGCCTGTGCCTCCTACCATCCCGCGCCCGACACACCCTACGCGCGTCCTGCGTCAGCGCGTGTCATCTCGAGTCTGCGTCGTGCGCCCATGCCAATCCATCACCACCTCACGCCTGTGCCCCCCTATGCGCCCGTCATCACCTCACGCCCATGACTTCATGTTGTGTGTGCGACACCGATCACCGTCTCGCTTGCATGCCTCGTGCGGGCGTCCTTCAGTAGCTTATTGCCCTCAGGCTGGGGTTCTCCCTTTATTTTCTTATTTTGTCATTTTTAATCCTAATTTAATTTAATTATTCATACAAATATATTTACATAAGATGTAATTTGTAATCTTTATTCTTTTGAACCAATTTCCTTGGACACGGCAAAAGATGGCAAGAATTATCAAAATAGAATGAAAACATTCCTTATTTTAGTCCCAGTTCATGGAAATTATGCGTTCGTACATGCCAACAATAAACAGAAGGATAGTGGAAGTTTGTCTAGTTTCATGTATGGTTTGAGTGAATTCAGTTCGAGTCAAATCGGTTCGGGTCAATTCGGTTCGGGTCAATTCGGTTCGGATGGATTCGGGTATATCAAATTTCGGTTTGATTCGGTTTTGGTTTGGTTCGGTTCGGATTTTCGGGTCATATTTTGGGTCACATCATTCGGTTTAAATTTGGGTTCGGATCGGGTTGGATTGGGTCGGTTTTTCTGATTCGGGTCACCTTTGCCAGGATTTATAGGTAGTAAATGTAGACTCGGTTTTTTCCTTTTTTTTTGGTACCCAGCTAGACTGTGGAATATAATAACCAATAAAAATGACAAATGTTATATTTTCACTCATACAAATACTTGAGATGAACAAATTCTACCGAGAAAAGATCTATTTTTTCAACAAGTAAAATTTGCCACATGACGCTTTCTAAAACTACAAAATTGGCCGGCTATTGATGAGGTATAGTCAGAGGATTAACTATGATTTACAACCGCATCCTATTTAGGTGTGAGATTAACCATACTTAGTATGTTTGTCAAAAGAAAAACTATACTTAGCAAGTTCCATTTTGTATATTAGGTCGACCCACGGAACCAAAGACATTTTTAAGAAGATTTAACTCCCTCACTCAAAGATATATTCAACAAGCGACAAGAAATAAACGTCCTCTGTCAAAGCGTATATAATCTTTACCGAGCGGCCGGAGGGTATCTGAGCCTTATCCAATCCTGGCTTCGGGTCGAGTTGGCTAGCTTGCATGATTGAAGAAATGGCTAGATACTACTCAATACTACACTTAGTTGGCTTCTGTTGTCTTTTTATTATATCCATCAGTCCCAAACATGTCCTATCCCATGACCCTCCGGAAGCTGCTCAATGTCCATATTCCGCGGAAGATAATGTCTGTGCCAGGACAGCAAGTAAGGATCTTTGCGAATCTGCAGTCAAGGATGACCCTCGTGATGACCTCAAATCATCCCGGATAGGAATCCTTACAATACTAATGGATGCCGCAAGGAGAAAGAATCCTTACGCCAAGGGCATGGAAAAGCCCGCAATTGATGATCTTTCTAAAAATTGTGTTAAACTCTTGGACGATGAAGATAAAGCTTTTCCTATTGAATGTCAGAAAGAAGTAGATAAAGCGGTTGGTACTTTTGCTTCCCCCTTAGGGCAACATTCTAATGACAAGCTCGCTGAAAATGGCGTTATGTTCGTGTCGAAGAGATATTTCGAATCCGTGTACAGTTGGTAGTAGTACTAGTGTTGCTCAATATATACTAAAAGATCTAGGATTATTCACCGCTCCTACAAATAACGCTCCCCATCTCGTTTCCAAAAAGAAAAATGTATACTTTTCGAAATGCTTGTCTAGAGATGCAACAAGCAATCTTGTTGATTTAAATGGTATTAGTTATGATTATTGTTACTCCCTCCCTACCCAATTGATCTTCACTTTTATTATTTGGATATGTCATTTGACTTCAATATTTAACATGTAAGATAATATAATTTTATAAATCTAAGTGTTGCAATGGAATCCTTATGTAAAAAATTATATGTTGTAGAAATTTGTTTTATAAATTATTTTATCTTATATGTTTAATATTGAAGTGGAAAAACGTACCAAAAAGCAAACATGAAAGTCAATTAGGGACGGAGGTAGTATTATTTATTGAGCCCTGAATCAAATTAAAGGATTGAAGCCAACATCATTTGGATTGATATAAATAAATAGATTGCTTTTCTTAAAAAAACGTAATATATCTAAATTAAAAATAGATTTTAATCTAAATATTAAAATACATACAAAAAGGTGACAAAAGAAAGAATTTGGAATTGTAAAATGTGAATAAATTTATTAGACATAAAATTTGGATATTATTTTTTAAAAAATATATACACAATTGTGTCAAACTATAAATATTTGGTATTGTCCCCAATTCAAAATGCAAGTTTTTCTAGTTTTTTTCTCTTGAAATTAAGAAATATAAAACTACCTAAATTATCCCTAATTTATGGATGATGTCTAAGTTTACTAATATCTCTTATGATATTAAAATCAGTTTTTAAAAAATGTATCAACCAATTTATAGTATGTAAAGTATTGTAGAAAAAAGATCGATTAAAAGCTTACGTTGTTAATTGGAGGGAGTATAATATAATCTGCACATAACTCTCTGAGTTGAGAACACTAGTTAGGATCAAAAGTAGTTTTAGGAACATAAAAGTGTATTGCAGGCTACGAGTGGCGGATCCGAAATTTTGTTTAAGGGGGGCAAAAAAAAAAATTTTGATACTGTTATTCTTTAAAACATTATATTATGTTACATTTTTCTAAAATACATAAAGAGCATTTTACAAATTTTCAAAAATTTCGGAGGGGGGTAGAGCCCCCCTAGCCCCCCCTGCGTCCGCCTCTGACAGGCTATGCCTACATATGTCATGAGTGTGATTCTGCCCAAGAAGTCATGATGACCTGACCCGTATTATGTCAAAGTTTTGGTGGGTGGTTCTTTAACTAAAAACAAAATGCATTGGAGGAAATTGTGGTATTGTGTAAGAGTTTAAGGGAAGGGTCTTGGATTTAGAGACTTAATCTCTTTTAATCGGGCCATGTTAGTTAAGCAGTTATGGAGAATTCTGGTTAACCCGCACTCACTTCTCTCGAGAGTTATGAAATGCAGATATTTTCCGAATGGTAATGTATTGAGTTCTACTCTTGGTTGTAAGCCAAGTCCGATATGGCGGGCTTTTAAGTACTATGGATCTCTTAGGAGTGGTTTGTGTAGGAGTGTAGGGAATGGTGAAAATATTTATATTAAAGATAAGTGGCTGCGTACGAAGCCGGGTGGCCGGCCATTTTTATTTAAGATGCCTAGTTATGCTGTTGTTGGTGGTAAAGTATCTTGGCTGATAGATATAGAGAGGCGTGTTTGGAAGGATCGACTTGTTAGGTCATGGTTTGACATAGAAGATGCAAAATATATTTTATCTACTCCGCTTCCAGTTAATGCTAATGAGGATGGGTGGTGTTGGGGTCCTTCAAAATCAGAGGTTTTAACAGTGTGTTCTGCTTATTCTCTTGATTTGCATTCAAGGTTGTTCTCATGTGCAGGGTCAAGCAAGGGTCTTTTAGGGAAGGCGGTTAATAGAATCTGAAAACTGATTTGCCAAATAGAGTTAAGCTTTTTGTCTGGCGTTTGCTTCATGGTTTTTTACCGGTGAAAACGGTTCTAGCAGCTCAGAGGAAGGGTGCGTTTTCTTGTCTATGTAGTTGTGGTGAAGAAGAAACTTTTAGGCATGTTTTTTATGAATGCTTTAATGCTGCAGCATTTTGGGTGCGAGAATATCTAATTTGGCCGGATAATGTCTCTCTGGAAAATTAGTTCAAGGATTGGGTTTTAGAGAAGGCTCTGACAGCCTCGACATCATATCTTTGTCATTTTTTTGCACACTTATGGAAACTTTGGTTTTGCAAATGCAAAATGGTGCATGGTGAAGCAAAAGATATGCGCTGGGCTTGGGAGCTTGCTGAAGGCTTTCTTCGTCTTTCATGGAGGAAGTGTGTTTCTCTGTTGGATTTTGGGGCAGGAGCTGTTTGTCGACAAGGTGATGCTATTGTGGGTGTGGCAATGAAGGGCGGTTGGGGTCTTAATAATCCAAAGCTTGCAGAAGTTGAAGCTATTAAGCTTGGGCTACGCTGTGCTCTAAGATTGGGTAGTGTGAAGATTTGTGTTTTCTCTGACTGCAAGTCTGTAATAGATTATGTTAATGAGGGTGGGAATCTAGAGTATGAAGTTAGGATTTTGATTGATGATGTGCAAAAGTATGCAAGTGAAAAGTTTAGGGAACTAAGATGGTTTTTTTGCCAAGGTTGCATAACTTGGGGGCGCATATGATGGCAAACTTGGGAAGGTTTGGTAGTAGTGATTTTGTATGGTTACATAATGTGCCTGAACATATTGTAAGTTTATGTAAGTAATATACATATATATATGCTTGGTTCAAAAAAAAAAGAAAGTAGTTTAGGAACATAAGGAAATTTTGACAAAAAATTGACTAGACATACCACATAACTCTAAGATTCAAAACTGTTTTTTCCTTTTATAATTAGAGGCACATGACCAAGTAATCCACAAATGTTTGAAACGGTGAAAGTTATATGCTACCAACACAAAAACTACCTCCCTACATTCAATCCTACTTAAAATAACCTTTCAAGACTTGCAACCATAATTCTTACCTCAACTATTTCGTCCGTCCTATGATCTTACCCCTACACATGAATATTCAAAATTGTATAGAAGGAAAGCTTACAAAGCACTAACGGGTTGTTTGGTACCAACTAGGGTTGTCAATTTTAGATTTTAGATCGGGTTGACTTCAACCTGAACCCGACCTGCTCATGTTTCACCCCAACCCAAAACCGACCCGAACCCAAAATGGGTTGTGATTTGTCAACCCTAACCTGACTTGCCGACCCGAAATCAACCCGAAACTGATCTGACGACCCGAAATCAACCCAAAAGCGACCCGAAATCACCCCGAAATTAAAAATATTGTACTATCAATATAAAGTTTACACAAAATCACCAAGATAATATAACATAACATATAAAACCATCAAAAATAAATGGATACATGATTGATATATTTAGGGTTATGTCACATAGCTATAAGAATATATATTTTCTTTTCTTTTTTAAAAATGTTTTCGTGTTGCGGGTTGAAATCAGGTTGACAAGTCAAACCCAAAACCGACCTTGATTTTTAGCAACCCAACCCAAAAATATTTTCGGGTTAAAATTGCAACCCAAACCCGCGTTTTAGCGTGTCAGGTTCGGGTCAGATTTTGGGTTCGTGTTAAGATTGACAACCTTAGTACCAAGGAATAACATTATAATTCTTGGAATTATAGCTATTCCCATGTTTGGTATGGAGAAAACCAATTACAGGAATTTAGCTTATTCTAATTTGTAGGTAACTCATTGAGAATAGTATTCCCCGTTGAAACGTTGGGAATTGCTATTCCAAACGACTTACCACATTATCTAAATACTCGATAAATTTAACATATATGTAGATATTCATCTATAGTTTTTATTATTATTTTTATTAGTATTTTAGTTACAATTAATTTAGAATATTATACATATTAATTTATAAATGAATTTTTTTATATATTTAAAAAATAAGAAATAAACCATTTTATTATGAGTAGATTTATTAGCTGTTATATATATACATTAAAATAAAATGCTATGTATTATATATTAGTAATTAATTTAAAAAATTAAATATATTAATACTTATTATATTTTAATTTTAAATGGAATAAATAATACCGTTGAAATTAAAAACAATTCTTACTAATAATAAAATAATTCACTATAAGCAAATATGTATGTGTGTAGCTATCACTTACTATTTCCATATTATATATTGTTCAATTGTTAGTAAAAAATTATTTATTTATTTTAAACATATATTTTTTGTTAAAACAATATAGTGTATCAAATAAAAAAATGGGAATTTTCACCAAATATCACTGAGTTTTTGCTTAATTCACGATATACCACCGTGTTTTTAAAATTACACAAGATG
Organism: Limonium bicolor; assembly: GCA_023374045.1. Taxonomy (NCBI): domain Eukaryota; kingdom Viridiplantae; phylum Streptophyta; class Magnoliopsida; order Caryophyllales; family Plumbaginaceae; genus Limonium; species Limonium bicolor. The sequence continues at coordinate 102,754,228 of CM041777.1, read as the reverse complement.
ACACCGAGTTTTTACGTATTTCACCAGATAACACTCTGTCTTATATTTTGTTAACTTTTGTTTTAATTTTCTTGGAAAATGACAAAAATACTCATGTTATTAATTAATTACCTGACAATGAATTATCATATTGACAAATTCCATAACATACCACCTTAGTTTAGCTAATAACATGGGTAGTTTAGTCTTTTTTCTAGGAATATTAGCGGAGCAGTTAATGAAATATGGGACATAATGTTATCTGGTGAAATAAGTAAAAACTCGGTGTTATCCTATGTAATTTTAGAAACACAGTGGTATATCATGAATTAAGTAAAAACTCAATGGTATTTGATGAAATTTCCCTAAAAAAATTAATGAAATTTAAAAAACGTAAAATTTAATTTAATACTGGATATAATGAAAATAAAGTATATTATCATATAAATTTGTTGTTGAATTATTAAGCGCGATATAAAATCTGTAATAACTTTAATATGTAGTTAAAACCTAATAGTTTGTAGAAATATTTAGGGAAATTTCATCAAATACCATTGAGTTTTTACTTAAACGATATACCATTGTGTTTTTAAAATTACACATGATGACATTGAGTTTTTACTTATTTCACCATATAACACTATGTCCCATATTCTGTTAACTTCTTTGTTTTTCCTGAAAATGACAAAAGTACTCCTGTTATTAATTAATTGCCTCACAATGAATCGTCATATTGATAAATTTCATAATACCACCTTAGTTTAACTGATAATAGGGCAACTTAGTCTTTTTTCTAAGGATATTAACGGAGAAGTTAACAAAATATGTGACAGAGTGTTATCCAGTGAAATGAGTAAAAACTCGGTGTTATCCTGTGTAATTTTAGAAACACAGTGGTATATCATGAATTAAGCAAAAACTCAGTGGTATTTGGTAAAATTTTCCAATATTTTATAAATGATAATAACTTCACAAGTGCAATACTTATAATTAATCATTCTGAATATACTACAAATATCTGTTACTATAATAACTTTAATATATGATTAAAAGTTTTACACTATAACTTTATTAGTTTGTTCTTTTCCTTGTCGGTTTTTTTTTTAATTTGAATAATTAGTAACAGTTTTAAAAGACTATATATCCGTATTTGAATAAGTGGTATGATGTTCAAATTATATTAATCACATTCATATTACATACTAGAACAATGTTTCTTTTATGGTCTATATACTCGATAATTACAAGTTTATATTCATAATGTCGTTTTAATATTATTCTGAAAATTTAAATAGTATAATTTTTTTAAAATAATTTATTAACTTATCTTTCGGGTTCTTAGAATTACGAAAAGTAAAGTTTATTAATTATTCTGTAATAATATATTTTTAACGTATTTTCAAATTAATACATAAATTTTAAATTTATAGCTTATCATACAACAATAATAATAATGTGTTACATATCAATGATAGATTCATAACTATATACTTATTCCAAGTGTATTTCTAGCATTAGTCTGCCAACCAAACAAAAGAAACATCAAATTCCAAATATTCACATCATAACAAGCAAATGAAATCATATTCTATTTTTAGAATTCCATTCTAAGTAATCTTATTCTGGGAATTAATCTTATTTTTAGAATTCCATTAGTCTGCCAACCAAACAAAAGAAACATTAACATTCCAAATATTCACATCATAACAAGCAAATGAAATCATATTCTATTTTTAGAATTCCATTCTAAGTAATCTTATTCTAGGGAGTCCCTAACAATTAGGTTGAGCCTAAGAGAATTTTCTCATTTTCCTTCGCCAGCTCTCGAAAACCCGCTGGCTTAAGTGTGTGGGCTCTAACACCACCTTCTTTCATAGAGCCATTAAGGCGAGAAGGAATAAAAACTTCATTGCGTCCATTATGAATGATCAGGGGAGATCCTCCAAACCCCCATCCGACATTGAAAACTGTCTGGTAGGTCACTTCTGTCAATCTTTAGGCTCCCGGACTCACCCCAGCGCTCCTTTGCTGAGCTCAACTTGGACAATGTTAGAACTCTTGACCACTCATCATGGACTCTCTTAACCCATCCCATTGAGAACAGTGACATTAGATCAACCCTTTTTTCCATTATGATAAAGCCCCGGGCCCGAATGGCTTCACTGCAAAATTCTTCAAAGCAGCATGGGACATTATTGGGGAGCACATTTGTGGCACCATCAAAAGCTTCTTCCATAATGGTAAACTCCTCAAAGGGTTATCAATGCCACTCTTATCACCCTTATTCCAAAACATACAACGCCTTGTCCCGGGGGGACTATAGGCCCATCTCCTACTGCAATACGCTGTAAATCATTAGCGAAATCCTGGCTGATAGGCTCAAGAACGTCCTCCCCTCTATTGTGAATTCTAGCCAAGGAGCTTTAATTAATGGCCGCCTTATCTCAGATAACATCCAACTCTGCTCGTGCCTTATGAAAAACTACCAAAGGGCAAACATCTCCCCTCGGTGTACAATGAAAATGGATATCAGGAAGGCTTTTGACACGTGGACTGGAAATTCCTCCATGCACTCTCTCCTTCCTAAACTCCCCCCCCCAGAATTTAGTAACTGGATTATCCAATGTGTCACCTCCACCACCTTCTCGATCAACATAAACGGCTCCCCCTCTACTTCTTTCAAAGGGAACTAGGCTGCGCCAAGGCGACCCTCTTTCCCCTACATCCTTGCGCTAGTTATGGACATGCTCTCTCAGCTGCTCGACCAGCTCCTTATCACCCCAAACTTCCACTATCACCCATCATGAAAATCTCTCTGTTTCTCCCACCTATTCTTTGTTGATGATGCCCTATTATTCTGTAGAGGTGACCAAAGCTCCATAATTACTATGCTCAACAAGGTTAATCTCTTTTTCAAGCCTTGGGTCTTATGCTTAACCCTACTAAATCTGACATTTTCTTTGGGAAGGGTTAATCATACCCTTGCTAAATCCTAGTCCAACTACCATGGTTTAAATTGGGTTCATTTCCATTCCGCTATCTCGGCATCCCATTCACTAGTAGGAAGCCTAGAGCCACTGACTTTAACCCCCTCATTGACAGCATTCGTAAAAAATCACATCTTGGGAAGTAAGTCTCTCTCTTTTGCCGAAGACTCCTGATAAGTGTGAAACATATAGGTTTTTTTTAGGGTTTAATTACCTATCATCAACACGTTTAGGCAATCTTTCCCACTTATTATGCGTTTTTAAGATTGATGTTTTGATATGAATTGACGCATTATATGTGTTAAATATAGGAAAAACCCATGGAATGAAGAGTTTACATCATAAGGATACAACGCAACAAACGGAGACAAATCGGGAAAAGACGCAAAAATTGGTCCGTCCGACCCAAACTCACCCGGACGCAACTCCGGGTGGCCGTTAATGAACGCGTCTGGATCCGGACATTGAGCCGGACGTGACACAAGACGCAGACCCAAACTTCTATCTCACGTCCGGATCCGGACACAAAGCCGGACGTGAGGCGAGATCCAGATCTAAACTGTTATCTCACGTCCGGATCCGGACACAGATCCGGACGTCACACAGAGTCGAAAAATAAAAAGAAGATCAGGCTGATAATTACGCTTTCGGCGCAATTATCAGCCGAAAGCTGAAGAAGTTTCTTTCCAGTGCTCCATTAATCTCACTCAACTCACCCACTAATCCATGTTCTTGCTTTTCTCTCCTATTTAAACTCCCGTTCACTTCCGAATTGAGGCGTACCAGACACTCTCGTCTACTCATACACACACTCACTCTTTACTTCTACTTCCATTCACGATCAATCTCATCTCCATTCACTTATCTTTCTTCATAAATCCTTCTCCCTGAGTCACAGATGTAAACCTGCTCACGCTCCTCATTTAGCCACGTCAGGATCTACGTCCGGATCCGGGCTGACCATCTTCGTGCGTCCGGATTGACGTCTGACCCTGGGTGACCCGGACGTGACACAAACAGAAGAGGAAATTGCGGAATCGGCAACGGCTTCTAAAATCAGTTTTTCTGCTAAATCCCTCTAACTTTATTCTGTTTAAATTGAGCATTGTTATTATGTCTATGGCTGAGTAGTCACTTTTAATTCCGGTTTACTATGTATCCCTAGATTAATTATTTCCAAACCTTTGTGATTTTCTGCAGTTCAATAGAATAAAGTTCTTTTCCCTTATGAATTCCTAAATCTTCTTTAATCTGATCAATTATTGAGTTTATCGGTTAGTTAGCTTATAAGTGAGAACTGCAACTATCAATTGACTACAGGGAAAGAACCGGTTAGTGTAGAGATGGTAATTCCTCTAAACTACTAGCTGACCATTAATATAGACTTTGCTTAAAGCAATTAGCAAACAGTGGATTCATAACGAGAGTTAGGACTCGGTCTTTGCTAATTAGAATTCGTTGAGCGGGAGACCAGATGCGAATTGCCTTTATTCTAGGGTTTTATTCAGAATTCTGCAGAAATCGCTTAGGGAAAGAAATTGCAGATCTAGGGAGAAGTAGTAAACCAGGATTTCCCTTATCAATCAAATTCAAATCAGTTTTTTTCTAGTTATTTATTGCTTATCGATCTCTTTTACAGCATTCACTATCACATACAAAACCCCCCAATTTCCTGTTATTTTTACATTATTCTTGTTTTGTTTGTGAGTAAAGATTAAACTAGACATCGCCTCCCCTGGTTCGATACTCAGGGAATACTCTGAGATTTAAACTTGTTATAATCGACCGGTGCACTTGCCGTTAGGTTTTACCCCCAACAAGTTTTTGGCGCCATTGCCGGGGGAGCACGGTTATTTAGTTTAATTTTTATTTTGGTATTCTCTTATTTATTTTTGTTTTGTTTGTGTTTGCAGAATGGAAAATGAGAGTGATTGGAACTGACGTATTTAAAACAAATGAAAAAGAAATTAAAAACTCAAAATACCTTACGGGCTGCAAACAAAATCCCGGTAGCAGAGTAGTAGTATAGTAAAGTGGGGTGACCGGATATCGAACCGTGGGACTAAAGGGGAATTATCTAATTCCTAAGCGGTGTCACAAAAAGGGGGGATTAATTGACTTGTTTTTTTATAAATAAAAAGGAAAGATAAAATAAACTGAGTAAAAGGTAAATTAATCGGGACTCTAGCTTCAGGTTTATATAGTCTGCTCTTTTATGCTATGTCTACCAGTTTTATTATAATAGTTTGGCAAAATTCCTGTTATTATCTTGAGGACTAAATCATAGACTCAAGAGAACTCGATTACCAGAACATGCTCGGTCTAATCCAGATTCGAGCAAAAACATGTAAACGGATTAAGTATGAGAAATTATATTTGCGTCTGAAAATACTAATTATTAATCATAATAAGCTTCTACAGTTGACGGCTTAATTCACCTGTCTATTTATCACGGATCTGATCAAAATAGATTTAGTAAAGCATTTTAATAAATTCATGAAATTATTAAAAAGGCGAGAGATAAGCTTTAATCGTAACAAACTGTATTTAATTAAACCGGTAAAAATAGATACATAATTAAACAGACTATAAATTAAACCTTCACCCGGAGTATATCCTCTAAGCCTGACATATTAACTGGTAATATGTTGGTCAGAGGTTGGACAGAATAATAATGCAGAGTGGTTTTGTGGATGAAAATGGAGTGAGATGGTGATTTTGTGGAGGAAAATTGACATGGTTTTTGGGGTGGAATGAGATATGAATTAATGGGTTATAGGTGTATTTATAGTGGAAAATGGGGTAAAAAGAGATGGTATGTCGGTGTGTGAAAAGATAAAATATATTTATCTTTTCAAACACAATGTCGATGCAGCCCTGTATGCTGTCAAATTTGACGTGTCCGGACCAGCTGGTTCGGACATGTTGACACCTGTGTGAAAAATGCTTCGCGACATGTGTCCGGACTTGCATCCGGACCTATAGTGAAATACCCCAAACTTAGTATGTGTGTTAAACATTTAAATATGGTATATTAAGACTAAAAAGAGTCTTAGAAAATTAGTAAACAATTTAAACCATAGAAAACAGAAATAAATGCCTAAAGTCAATTAGGGCTAAAATGTGTTCTAAGCTTGGAATAAGCTTGGGTAAGACCTAATGAGCTTACCAAGTCTTATTTATATACTAATGAACATATTAAAACCAAATTACCAAAGAAAACCAAGCTTGAAAATAAGTTAAAACATAAAATGTGCTTTAAGGAGTCTTAAAGCACATTTTTGAAAAATTGGTTGTAAAGGAGTTTTGAATGGCTAAATGTCCATCATTACTTTAATTAACATGTGACTACATTAGTATCACATTGGACGTCTTATATCAATGGGAAATCAAAAATTTCACATCTATGTGCCTTGTTTAGGTGAATAGTAACTAAAATAAGCTAGTTTGAAACATATGTTTGTATAAGTAATTAAATTGGCCAACAAAGACAAAAATGCCCTTAGTAACAAAGGGGGCCGGTTTTTATGGTAATGATCACCATACTTAAACAAAAAAATAAGCTAACTAAAGTAGTAAAGTAGAAGTACTATTTACTTTTACTACTTAAATATCTAAAAACTTACAACTTTTATCATTCTACTCATTTCCCTTCATTCACACGTCTTCACACTCTCTATCGCATCTTTCCTCTGCTCTCATTCACGGTTTGCAATAGTACACACACAATACCATCTTTGACCACTTGTATCTCTAGCTCATTTTGAAAATCAAATTCTAAGACCACCATTATCTTCCTCTATCAAGCTCTTACAATTCTATCCTTTACAAAATCTCAAGAGCTCCATTTTGGTGCCAAAGAAGAATCTCCTGGAGGAGCTTGAGCTCATCTTTCACATAGTATTGCTTTCTCCTTTGCTTCAAGGTAAGGAAACTCAAAGAAAAATGATGTTCCTTCAGTTTGTGTGTTGTCCGAAAAATAATCTTAATGGGTTTCTGTTGCTTTGTTCTAGCTTCATTCCAACCTTCATGGACTAGGTGGAGTTCTCTTGATATATTCAAACTCTATTCAAGTTCTAAGGTAAAAATACTTCCTGTTTTTAAAACAATGTATAATCTAGGGTTACAATGAGATGAAGCTTAAAGCTTGAATATCATTATATTGTTGTATATTGTTAGAAGTTGACAAGGAAAACCAAACTCATACCGATTTTAATCAAGGAAACAAGGAAGAAGTTGTGAGGAAAAGAGATAAAAGTGCTAACCTAATGTGGTTTAAAGTCTTAGGAGAAATGAGCTTATATTGCTTGTTGAAATGATCTAAGGAGCCAATGGTGAATGACTTAGTAAAATGTTCTCAAAGGCTTAGTAAAAGGCATATGTGTTGTTGAGTGTATTTTAAGGTCAAAGGCAAATATAATGTGGGAAATTCAGTGTTTATGATTTATGCATCTTAAGGGCCTAAGAGCCATGTTATTTAAGGGCCTAAGTGCCAAGCAATTTAAATTATGCACTATATTGTGATGTAGTGCTAAATGAGTGAAGTTTTGTGTATGAGAATGTGTTTGATGGATTTTAGTGTTCTTGATTGTCTAATGGTGAAAACAATGTGTTTTGGTTTAGTAATGTTCTAGGAGAACCTATGTCGAAATTTAGATAATGTATAAGAAGTTCTAAGGGTTTAAAATGAGTTTTGGTAAGTTAGGAAGTGTTTAGAATGGTTAAGTGCTTTCCTAGTGAAGGAAACATACATTAAGGTGTTTAAAGATGTAAAAAGGGCTTAGGAAATGTTCTAGAGGATTTAGAATGCAAAAGAATGTTTTGGGACATTTCAAGATCATGGTGTGATTGTGTTTAGGACTTGTGCAGTGTTGATGTATAAGGAAGAAGTAATTTGTTGTATGGAGGATCTATAAGCTTGTAGAGATATTCAAGGAATTGGTTAGGAAGTAAAGATGCTTGGGAGATGATGTTGTAGTGGTGAGAAAACATTCTTGGCATAGTGGTTATCATAGGTATGAAACACCACTTAGGAAATTAAGGAGAAAAACATTATAAGTGTTAGGAATTTTGGTAAGAAATGAGTAAGTGTTTAAGGAGATAGAAAATGAGTTTCATGGATGTTGTATGAGGGTGTAAGTGTACCAAATGATGTTAGAACACAATAGGAGGCTTTAGAAGAAGTTTAGTGAAGATTTAACAATGTTTGGGCATGTTCTGGTGGCGTCCGACCCAGGGGTCCGATCCAAGTTTGGGTCGGACAGCCTCTGTTAGACGCCAGTAAATGGTTCTGGAACGGTCCGACCCAGAGGACTTGGGTCGGACATGGGTCGGACAAGTAAAAATTTTTCAAAACCGAAAATTACTGGAAGGGTCCGACCCAGTTGGTTGGGTCGGACGGTGGGTCGGATTGACCAAAACTTGTCAAAAAAAACATAAAAGTATGGCTTAAGTAATAAACCCAAGGGGGTATAATGTAGGTAATCAAGTATAAGTTTGGGCATTAAAACATGTCGTATAATCATGTTAAACACTTAGTGAATTTGAAGCTAAGTAAGTAATTAACTGACATTCTTAAACATGTATAGGAGTGACCTACGGTGGAAATCAATCGAAGCAAGGACCAAGGTATGGTTTTCTTGCAGTCTGTTGCCTACCGGTTTACACCGGCTTGTGTGTTGTTTGTTTTTATGTGTGTTTATAACGTTATAAGACTTAATCATGTAATGAGTTTACAGTTGTTCATATTATTGTGATGTTATGATGTGACTCATTTCCCTTGTGTGTGTCTAACATGACTTACCACTTGTTGTGAATTGTTTGTTAAGTTCCACGGTTGAACTTCTAACAAGTGCTAACTGGGAAGTGAGGAATCCGGTTGTCCGGTCATGCATGTAAGTTTAAGAGTAGATATCTGAATCAGATTCGACTCTTATGTTGTTAAGATTGTTCTCCTTCATTTGGCGTTCGATCTCCCGCTAGCTTCCTCCAAAGCTTACCTATTCTGACTTATGATCGGTTTAGTGGGAACATGTGTTTGTGTGGTGTGTTCGGGTCACAATATCCGAACCATCTGTGACTTAAGTTACTCGTTCGAATAACAGAACGGTAATGAGTGTGTGTAACGAGCTTAACATGAGAGTGAACCATTCTCTAGGCTTCTTATGTTGTTTAACCTTCTTGGTTGTTATTGTGGAAAGAGTATCCACTGTGTATGTGATATTGTGCTATGCAATAATATTGCTATGCCATATGTTATGTTATGTTATGTTTAAAATGAATGCCATGTCATCATGACAATTAGTTGCGCGTATCCCGGTAGCCGATGGGCTGCGCGTTAACCATACCAGCCAAGGGTTGCTGACCCCCTCGGGGGCTCCATATTTTTACTGCAGGATGAGGATCGAGGAAGCAGAGTGGCTGTAGGTTCTAGGCTGCAGATGTACTTTTGGTTATTTTGGATGTTGAGCCCGGGATGCGCCTGTGCTCCCGTGGCATTATATTTTGGTACTGTTCATGTTACGGATGACAGTGGAGTTATATGTACAGTATACAGTGACAGTTTGTACTAAATACTCGGTATGTTGGTTATATATATATATGTGGATGTTAGTACCTAATGCTCGGGAGTCTGATCATCAGACCGGTACACTTGTATTTATTCTGCCTTGTTAACCACGTGGGTGGTTGACGGCGTTGTAGCACCGAATCGTTTAGTTATTGTTTAGTTATTTTTCCGCTGCGATTTCATTTGATGTTAAGTGCGTAGTAGTGGTGTTACAAAAAGTGGTATCAGAGCGAAGTATCGCTCTGATGACTAGAATACCGAGCTTAGGAATATACCGAGTTAGGAAACCTAACCACAGTTACCTAAGTGAGCAGTTATGGAAAGGTTAACCACTAACCAAGTGTGGAGATACCTTATTGTCGGGAAACGTTACAACCGTTGGAACCGATAAGTGTGTAAGCACAATGCTAATGAATGTTCGTGTGAATTCAGATGTCAGGTAGACCACGAGGTCGAGGCCGCGGGCGCGGCATTGGTGATACTGGGAACTTGGGAGAGAACCCTACGGCACAAGCCATGGCCGATGCTGTAGCGGCCGCCGTAGCCCAAATGGTCCCATAACTAGTAGCTGCAATTCAGCAGGGGCAACAGCCCGAAGTTCAACCACCACCGCCACCGCCACGAGAGACCAACTGGGTCAAGGCATTGGCAGACTTGAGACCCCCGTCGTTTCATGGGGAGACCGACCCACGTAAGCTGGAGGCGTACATCTCCGAGTTGGAGACCGCCTACGAGACCTTGGATGTACCTGCTGGGGCCAAGGTCCGTCTTGCCGCTTACTACCTGAAGGGTTCGGCACAAAGTTGGTGGAAGCTTGTGAGAGAGGACCGGATGGCGGATCCTCAGTTTGGTTGGAGGGAGTACACGGCTCTGCTGCGAGCCAAGTATTACCCTGTGCGTTCAAGAGGCTAAGCGCCTGGAGCTGGATAGTCTGAGGCAGGGGGACAAGATGTCGGTCGATGAGTACTACACTGCATTCACCGGTCTTATCCACCTGTTACCGGACCTGGGATACTCGAACCGGGTGCTGGTAAACCGTTTCTACAACGGTCTCAGCCACCGTCTTCGCTATGGGATGGGGCCAGCTGAGTATACTACCTTGCAGGTAATTAGAATACAGTGTGATGTGAATAAGTGTAATCTATAAGTGAGTATTAATGTGAGTTTGTGAGTATGTTTTGCGGGGCATGACTGACATCCTAAATTCAGGAGTGCTATCATGCTGCTGCTAAGGTCGAGATTACCGTCCGTCTGAGGGACGAGGAGAACGCGCACAAGCGCAAGGCCACGAGCGAGGGCCAGAGTCCGCAGGGGTACGGGGGAGGAAAGAAGAAGAAGAAGCCTTATCCCCAGCCCCAGAAGAGTCAGCACCAGGGTGACAAGGGCCAAGCCCAAACCACCACAGCTGAGGAGCCACTGAAGCTCACATATGCATACGCGGCGAAACCCCTACGCTCTTACCCGCCTAAGGGTAATTATTTAACCATGTGTGTCAAGTTGAAGTGTATGTTGTTAAGTTATGAAGTAAGTATTGATTGTGTACTGTGATAGCAGCTAGCACGGGTTCTGGACCGGAGCGCCACTACTACTGTAAGTGGTGTAACGGAGACCACCCCGACAAAGACTGCAAAGGGAATGACGTGCAGTGTCGCTACTGCGAGAAGTGGGGTCACCGTGACTACGAGTGTTACCGGAACCCCAACAGCAGAGTCAACAAGCCCATGGGGCAGTGGAAGGGTAAGGCCACAGCGACCATTGATGGCCCGAAGACGGTTAACCAGCCACCCCAGATCAGAGGAGCACTGATTCCCAGAAGGGGAAGGGGTCGGGACCTAGCAAGGCCACCCTGCATGTGGTGGACCGGTCTGAGGCGCCAGTGCCCTCTACTAGACCAGGTACCGCCTAAACTGTTGAGTGAAATAAGTGATTGCATACCGCATTTCATGCATGTGAGTTAGTGAGTCTGAGTGTACTACCATGTGAGTAAAGAATTAAAGTATAATGTGAAAGTCACCTAATTAGATAATTCTAAACTTAAAGGAGCCTTCAATATGTTATCCAATCCCACCCACACCAAACCCTGAAGAAACCACCATCAACATCACCGACTTTCCAATGGAGCAATGTCAGGTATCCAGCCAGGTATGATACTCTTAAATGGATACCTGACACCGGAAGCACAAATCCATATCATCAGACGATGCAATGAACTTGGAGCAAAACCTGGAGGTTTCTACACACCCGAATACCCGAGCGGATCAAGAATGAAATTGAAGATGATGTGCATGGGTAAGGACTGGAATCCTTACACCAAGACATATCAAGAAGTGCGAGCTGAAGACGGAGCAATTGTACCAAGCATACCGAGGAGTTCCTTGCGGTCGTTAACCACGCCGTGGGAATTGCTCAGCAAGTTGAAGCGGATTCAATTCCAAGTGTTAAGCAGATTTGTGTATTGTGAACTTCTACCAGAAAGGTGGACGATTAGGTTTACACCAAGATAAGGACGAGTCACCCGAGTCTCTAAGTAAGGGAGTACCCGTGGTGTCTTGGTCCATTGGTGATACCGCAGTGTTTATATATGGCGAGCAGAAGCGTGCTGATCTCGCAAAGAAGTTAGTACTAAAATCAGGAGATGTGTTAATCATGGGTGGCAGTCAAGGATGCTATATCATGGCATCAGGAAGATCAAACTGAATACCGCACCGTCGGCAGTGATCAATGCCACACACATGAAACCCGGACGTTTGAATTTGACCTTCAGACAGTATTAAAGCCTTGTATAGTTATGTAATGTGTTAAGCCAGTGAATGTTAAGGATGTTGTATGTGTTAGTTATGTCAACAGTGTAAACCAACGTATGATGTAAGAAGAGTGTGTTAATGAATAAAGTGGAGTTGTTGAAGTATATCAACCGTGTTGTTACCCAATACTTATTAGTTTGCCAATGAATTAGGCTGTGCTCTCGGAACGGGAGGTATACTGAGTGTCTGCAATGAGGCAGAAGCCGGCAAGAGCGGCACAATCCTCACCGGTACCTTTCCAGTCAATGGCGTGGACGCTTCGATCTTGTTCGACTCCGGAGCCTCACACACATTTATTTCGCTATCTTTTGCGAAGAGGCTGGGGTTAGACGGTGATGAGATGCCAGACTTCCTAGTCACTCTCCCGTCGAAAGAGCGGATCAGGTGTACCCGCTACCACCGAGATGTTGTTGTGCGAATCAGAGGTGAAGAGTTTCCGATCGACTTGATAGAGTTCGACGGACTTGGTTTTGATGTGATTGTCGGGATGAACTGGTTGGAGCGGTACAAGGGCAGAATCCTGTGTGCCGAGCATCGCCTGCTTCTTCGGAGTCCGTCTGGGGTTACTATATCTTACCGCCAGAGGCCCAGGGAGCCTTCGACTCAGATCATCACCGCCATGGCTATGTATCGTGAACTACGGCGAGGGAATGATGTATACCTCTGCTATGTCCATGACATAGAGAGAGACCCAGAGTTTAGCCCAGATGTGCCGGTAGTGTCGGAGTTTCCTGATGTATTTCCTAAGGAACTGTTGGGCATGCCGCCAGCACGGGAAGTTGAGTTTGAAATTGATTTGGTTTCGGGCACCGGACCAATTGCGAAGGCGCCCTATCGTATGGCTCCAGCAGAAATGACAGAGCTCAAGGAGCAGCTGAGAGACCTACTCGACAAGGGATTTATCCGCCCTAGCGTTTCACCATGGGGAGGCCGGTCCTCTTCGTGAAGAAGAAGGACGGTAGCCTCCGCCTGTGTATTGACTATCGAGAGCTGAATGCAGTTACGGTGAAGAACCGTTACCCTTTACCACGCATCGACGACTTATTTGATCAGTTGAGGGGAGCATCAGTATTCTCCAAGATAGATCTACGATCCGGATACCATCAGATTGCCATCCGTGACAGTGATATTGAGAAGACAGCATTCAGAACCAGATATGGACATTACGAGTTTACGGTTTGCCGTTTGGTTTATCCAATGCACCAGCAAGTTCATGGACTTAATGAACCGCTTGTTCCAAGATCAGTTGGACAAGTCAGTGGTAGTCTTCATCGACGATATTCTTGTGTACTCGAAATCGAGAGGTGAGCATGAAAGCCACCTGAGAAATGTGTTACAAACATTGAGGAAGAATCAGTTGTATGCTAAATTTTCAAAGTGTGAGTTTTGGTTGAACCAAGTTTTTGGTCATGTGATTCTGAGGCCGGGATCGCTGTTGATCCGGCAAAGATTGATGCAGTGCGCACCTGGCCTAGGCCGAAGACAGTTACCGATATCAGGAGCTTCCTCGGTCTGGCAGGTTATTATAGGAGGTTTGTGAAGGACTTCTCCAGTGTCTCGAAGCCGATGACTTCCTTGATGAAGAAGGATGCACCATTCGAGTGGACAGTCGACTGTGAGAGTTCTTTCCAGAGTCTCAAGGATGCTCTGACATCTGCACCAGTCCTGACTATACCAGACGGTCCAGATGGTTTTGAGGTCTATTGCGACGCATCAGGCAGAGGTATGGGTTGTGTGTTGATGCAACACGGGAAGGTCGTAGCTTACGCCTCCCGACAGCTGAAGAAGCATGAAGAGAACTACCCTACCCACGATTTAGAACTGGGTGCCATTGTCTTCGCATTGAAGATATGGCGACATTATTTGTATGGGGTAAGTGTGACAATTTATTCTGACCACAAAAGTTTAAAGTACTTGTTCACTCAGAAGGAGTTGAACATGAGGCAAAGAAGGTGGGTTGAGTTTCTAAACGACTACGACATTAATCTACAGTACAAAGAGGGTAAGGCAAATGTGGTAGCTGACGCATTGAGTCGCCGAGCACACTCTCTCCATTCGCTAGTCTCTCATACTGGCTTGGTTGAAGAGGTGCGGAGTGCTCAGATGACGGATCAGTATATGTTGGAGATCAGGCAGAAGCTTATTGATGGCACATTCGAGGGTCAGAAGTACGACTTCCGACTCCACGATGATGACCTGATTAGGCTCAATGGCCGACTGTGTATTCCGAGGAGTAGCGCTGAGCTGAAGGAGCGCATACTGAGTGAATCCCACTGTTCTACTACTTCGATTCACCCCGGAGCTTCAAAGATGTATAAGGGTATGAAACGTTATTTTTGGTGGACTGGCATGAAAAAGGATGTTACTGATTATGTATTGAGGTGTCTCACTTGTCAGAAGGTCAAGTTTGAGCACCGACGGCCTGGTGGTATGGTACAGCCAATGCCAGTGCCTGAGTGGAAGTTCCATGATATTTCTATGGACTTCGTAGTAGGGCTTCCGCCTACAAGGGGAGGTCTGAATATGATTTGGGTTGTTGTTGACCGACTGACCAAGGTGGCTCGATTCATACCGATGAAGGACACCTGGAAAGTGGCAAAACTAGCAGAGCTCTTCGACAGAGAGATTGTAAGACATCATGGGGTACCGAAAACAATTGTGTCTGACAGGGATACCAGATTCCTCTCTAGGTATTGGAAATCCACACGGGAAGCGCTTGGTACCGAGCTGAAGCTAAGTACAGCGTTCCACCCACAGACAGATGGTCAGAGTGAGCGCACCATCCAGACACTTGAGGATATGTTACGTGCATGTGCACTTGACTTTCAGACCAGCTGGATTGATAAGTTACATCTGATCGAGTTTAGTTACAACAACAGTTACCATGCTTCGATCAAGATGTCTCCCTTCCAGGCTTTGTACGGTAGACCATGCCGCACGCCATTATGCTGGGATGAGTCGAGTGAGACGGTCATTATAGGACCAGAGTATCTGGAACAAGTTCAGGCAGAAGTTCGCCAGATCCGGGCTAACATGAAGGCAGCTCAGGATAGACAGAAGTCGTACGCAGATGTGCGCAGACGTGACCTGGAGTTCGCCGTGGGCGATCAGGTATTTCAGGGTATCCCCCATGAAGGGAGTATTTCGTTTTGGCCAGAAAGGCAAGTTGAGCCCAAAATATGTGGGGCCTTATGTTGTGACGGAGTGGATCGGCCGGTAGCTTACAGACTTGATCTACCCGCCGAGCTGGGCAAGGTACATGATGTATTTCATGTGTCCCAGTTGAAGAAATATATGTCTCATCCGTCTCATGTGCTTCAGCCTGAAAGGCTAACCGTAGAGCCGACCATGCGATCAGTGGAGACTCCGGTACGGATTCTGGATACTAAGACTCGAGACACTCGCCATAAGTCAGTGAGACTGGTGAAGGTTCTTTGGTCTAACCAGGACGTCGAGGAGGCCACTTGGGAGCTGGAAGATAAGATGAAGGCGAAGTACCCGTCATTGTTTACTTCTTAGTGTTTATGTGTATAGGGTACGGGGCGTACCCCTTTTTAAGGGGGGTAGAGCCGTTTCGGTTATGTGTGTACGACGTGTATTTAAATACATCGTCTATATTATGTTGTATGTTACAGACCGTTGTGTCTGAATGATGTTGATGTTATGTTGTATGGACCTTGTGTCCAATGTTATATGTTATGTAAGTGTGTTGTTAATGTTGTTATGGAAATATTGTTTATATGTATTCCCGTGTTCTAACATTTAGGATATGTGGAAGTGTGAACTTTGAGGACAAAGTTCTTTTAAGGGGGGTAGATTGAAATACCCCAAACCTTAGTATGTTGTTTAAACATTTAAATATGGTATATTAAGACTAAAAAGAGTCTTAGAAACATTAGTAAACAATTTAAACCATAGAAAACACAAATAAATGCCTTAAAGTCAATTAGGGCTAAAATGTGTTCTAAGCTTGGAATAAGCTTGGGTAAGACCTAATGAGCTTACCAAGACCTTATTTATATACTAATGAACATATTAAACCAATTACCAAAGAAAACCAAGCTTGAAAACAAGTTAAAACACAAAATGTGCTTTAAGGAGTCTTAAAGCACATTTTTGAAAAATTGTCTTGTAAATGAGTTTTGAATGGCTAAATGTCCATCATTACTCTTTAATTAACATGTGTACTACTTAGTATCACATTTGGAAGTCTATATCAATGGGAAATCAAAAATTTCACATCTATGTGCCTTGTTTTAGTGAATAGTAACTAAAATAAGCTAGTTTGTAACATATGTTTGTATAAGTAATTAAATTGGCCAACAAAGACAAAAATGCCCTTAGTAACATAAAGGGGGCCGGTTTTTATGGTAATGACTCACCATACTTAAACAAAAAATAAGCTAACTAAAGTAGTAAAGTAGAAGTACTATTTGCTTTTACTACTTAAATATCTAAAACTTACAACTTATCTCATTCTCTCATTTCCCTCTTCATTTCACACGTCTTCAACCTCTCTTCTATCTCCTTCTTGCTCTCCATTCACGGTTTGCAATAGTACACACACAATACCATCTTTGACCACTTGTATCTCCTAGCTCATTTTGCCAAATCAAATTCTAAGACCACCATTCTCTTCCTCTCATCAAGCTCTTCAATTCTATCCTTTCAAAATCTCAAGAGCTCCATTTTGGTGCCAAGAAGAATCTCCATGGGAGGAGCTTGAGCTCATCTTTTCACATATTATTGTTCTCCTTTGCTTCAAGGTAAGGAAACTCAAAGAAAAATGATGTTTCCTTCATGTTTTTGTGTTGTCCGAAAATCACTCTTAATGGTGTCCTTATGTTGCTTTGTTCTAGCTTCATTCCAACCTTTCATGGACTAGGTGGAGTCCTCTCTTGATATATATTCAAACTCTCTTCAAGTTCTAAGGTAAAACAACTATCTTAATGTTTTTAAAACAATGTATAATCTAGGGTTTACAATGAGATGAAGCTTAAAGCTTGAATACTCATTATATTGTTTGTATGTTTAGAAGTTGACAAGAAAACCAAACATCATTACCGATTTTAATCAAGGAAACAAGGAAGAAGTTGTGAGGAAAAGAGTAAAGTGCTAACCTAATGTGGTTTAAAGTCTTAGGAGAAATGAGCTTATATTGCTTTGAAATGATCTAAGGAGCCAATGGTGAATGACTTAGTAAAATGTTCTCAAAGGCTTAGTAAAAGGCATATGTGTTGTTGAGTGTATTTGCAGGTCAAAGGCAAATATATGTGGGAAATTCAGTGTTTATGATTTATGCATCTTAAGGGCCTAAGAGCCATGTTATTTAAGGGCCTAAGTGCCAAGCAATTTAAATTATGTACTATATTGTGATGTAGTGCTAAATGAGTGAAGTTTTGTGTATGAGAATGTGTTTGATGGATTTTAGTGTTCTTGATTGTTTAATGGTGAAAACAATGTGTTTTGGTTTAGTAATGTTCTAGGAGAACCTATGTCGAAATTTAGATAATGTATAAGAAGTTCTAAGGGTTTTAAAATGAGTTTGGTAAGTTAGGAAGTGTTTAGAATGGTTAAGTGCTTTCCTAGT
This sequence comes from Limonium bicolor, assembly GCA_023374045.1. Taxonomy (NCBI): domain Eukaryota; kingdom Viridiplantae; phylum Streptophyta; class Magnoliopsida; order Caryophyllales; family Plumbaginaceae; genus Limonium; species Limonium bicolor. Next base: position 102,736,300 of record CM041777.1, on the reverse strand, counting down.
GAAGGAAACATACATTAAGGTGTTTAAAGATGTAAAAAGGGCTTAGGCAATGTTCTAGAGGATTTAGAATGCAAAAGAATGTTTTGGGACATTTCAAGATCATGGTGTGATTGTGTTTAGGACTTGTGCAGTGTTGATGTATAAGGAATAAGTAATTTGTTGTATGGAGGATCTATAAGCTTGTAGAGATATTCAAGGAATTGGTTAGGAAGTAAAGATGCTTGGGAGATGATGTTGTAGTGGTGAGAAAACATTCTTGGCATAGTGGTTATCATAGGTATGAAACACCACTTAGGAAATTAAGGAGAAAAACATTATAAGTGTTAGGAATTTTGGTAAGAAATGAGTAAGTGTTTAAGGAGAGTAGAAAATGAGTTTCATGGATGTGTATGAGGGGTGTAAGTGTACCAAATGATGTTAGAACACAATAGGAGGCTTTAGGAGAAGTTTAGTGAAGATTTAACAATGTTTGGGCATGTTCTGGTGGCGTCGACCCAGGGGTCCGATCCAAGTTTGGGTCGGACAGCCTCTGTTAGACGCCAGTAAATGGTTCTGGAACGGTCCGACCCAGAGGACTTGGGTCGGACATGGGTCGGACAAGTAAAAATTTTTCAAAACCGAAAATTACTGGAAGGGTCCGACCCAGTTGGTTGGGTCGGACGGTGGGTCGGACTGACCAAAACTTGTAAAAAAAAACATAAAAGTATGGCTTAAGTAATAAACCCAAGGGGGTATAATGTAGGTAATCAAGTATAAGTTTGGGCATTAAAACATGTCGTATAATCATGTTAAACACTTAGTGAATTTGAAGCTAAGTAAGTAATTAACCGACATTCTTAAACATGTATAGGAGTGACCTACGGTGGAAATCAATCGAAGCAAGGACCAAGGTATGGTTTTCTTGCAGTCTGTTGCCTACCGGTTTACACCGGCTTGTGTGTTGTTTGTTTTTATGTGTGTTTATGACGTTATAAGACTTAATCATGTAATGAGTTTACAGTTGTTCATATTATTGTGATGTTATGATGTGACTCATTTCCCTTGTGTGTGTCTAACATGACTTACCACTTGTTGTGAATTGTTTGTTAAGTTCCACGGTTGAACTTCTAACAAGTGCTAACGGGGAAGTGAGCAATCCGGTTGTCCGGTCATGCATGTAAGTTTAATAGTAGATATCTGAATCAGATTCGACTCTTATGTTGTTAAGATTGTTCTCCTTCATTTGGCGTTCGATCTCCCGCTAGCTTCCTCCAAAGCTTACCTATTCTGACTTATGATCGGTTTAGTGGGAACATGTGTTTGTGTGGTGTGTTCGGGTCACAATATCCGAACCATCTGTGACTTAAGTTACTCGTTCGAATAACAGAACGGTAATGAGTGTGTGTAACGAGCTTAACATGAGAGTGAACCATTCTCTAGGCTTCTTATGTTGTTTAACCTTCTTGGTTGTTATTGTGGAAAGAGTATCCACTGTGTATGTGATGTGTGCTATGCAATAATATTGCTATGCCATATGTTATTATGTTATGTTTAAAATGAATGCCATGTCATAATGACAATTAGTTGCGTGTATCCCGGTAGCCGATGGGCTGCGCGTTAACCATACCAGCCAAGGGTTGCTGACCCCCTCGGGGGCTCCATATTTTTACTGCAGGATGAGGATCGAGGAAGCAGAGTGGCTGTAGGTTCTAGGCTGCAGATGTACTTTTGGTTATTTTGGATGTTGAGCCCGGGATGCGCCTGTGCTCCCGTGGCATTATATTTTGGTATTGTTCATGTTACGGATAACAGTGGAGTTATATGTACAGTATACAGTGACAGTTTGTACTAAATACTCGGTATGTTGGTTATATATATATGTGTGTGTGTGGATGTTAGTACCTAATGCTCGGGAGTCTGATCATCAGACCGGTACACTTGTATTTATTCTGCCTTGTTAACCACGTGGGTGGTTGACGGCGTTGTAGCACTGAATCGTTTAGTTATTGTTTAGTTATTTTTCCGCTGCGATTTCATTTGATGTTAAGTGCGTAGTAGGGGTGTTACATATAGGGTCGGACAGGTGTTGCGTCCGGATCTGCATGTCCGGACACAGCTCCGGACGTGTGTATTTTTTTCTGCTTTCTTTGCAAACTTCGACGGGCTCCAGATTCTTCGTTTGAGCTCCGATTTGATCCCCGTTTGTTGCGTTGCGAAGCTTGTGAAGTGTACTATGTGATTCCAAGACTTTTTTCTGCATTTCATACATAAAATATATCAGTTCATATCAAAACATAAATCCAAGAAAATTCACATAGCAAGTGGGAAACATTGCCTAAAGTGTTGCAAGTTATAAGGTATTTAAACCCTAAAAGTCTATATATTTCGCACTTATCAAATTCCCCCATACTTATCTTTTGCTTGTCCTCAAGCAAATCTTTATGACAGAATCTTTAAACAAGTTAAATATAAAATAACCAAACAGGGAGAGCACAGAAAAGATTACTACAAAACTTCTAGATTAAAGGGTACTAGAAACTTCCTTCTTTTTTTTAAGTTTTTGAAAAAAGAACATTGAAATCATACAAACAACTATTAAGAAGGAAAAGTAGAACCATAAGAATCCAGTTCCTAACCCTGAGCCAATCCACTATTTTCTTTCACATTTCCTGAAACGACAAGGGGCATGAAGTAAAATCATATTCCATTATACCTTTCAATGCCACGTACTCATGATCCATAAATAAGAAGTTTTCATCATTTAAGTATATAATGCAAAGATACTTCGATTGAAGTTTAATTTCCTTTCACCTCAGACTTTTCTCTCCACCCTTGTAGCGGTTTTGGGTCAACTATCCTAGATATAAAATACCTTAGGTAGCTAGGTGATAAAGCACCCCAAAGAACTTAATAACCGAGTGGACGAGGCCTGCTTAGGTTTAGAATATGCCTGTTTGGATCAGAGGAGTACCTTGCCTTGTTCTTTTTCCACCTTTACATTCCAATTCAAATCCAGGCTCAAAGCTAAAAACAGGGCTCGAATGATAATTATTCTTAAACTTTAAGCAATTTCTAATCAGAATAAATTTTAAAATGGTTGAAAATTTTTAGTACCCCATAATGTTTGTAGGTTTGCAATATTTCCTCTATGGCTCCCTTTTTGACTAGTTCTAACTTAACAAATTTAAACAAATTGTCAAAAGAAAATACTTAAGAACAAGCTACGAGGGTACGAGTACTCCCCCATACTTAAGCTCTAGCAATGCCCTTATTGCGTAGAAAGAATTAAATTAACAGGGCAATGCAATATGTACAAGGAAATTATACATATCAAAGCAAAAGGGAATATGAAATATCCGAAGAGAAAGAGTGTACTCCCCAGAGTTCGCAGAGTGTGCAGAGCTCCCCCACACTTGAGTGCAGCTGAAGAATTACATGAAATGTACCTGTAAAGAATATTCTACACAGCCAGAAGAACTCAAGTAAAATCCGCATTTTATTATAACATATAAAAGGGAAATATAGTACAAAAGAGAAAACAAAATAAAAGGAAAGGCAAAGTATAGATAGTGGGTTGCCTCCCACCAAGCCGCCCGGGTTTAACGTCTCTAGCTAGACGCATGTTCTTCATTATCCCGGATCAAAAGTGAAAGTTGTCAATGGTAGTACCAGGAATAGGATATTGGCAACAAGTAGGATCGAACTACCTGGATCAAAACAAAGTATTACTGCAGCAATTAAATTAGGAAAATACAAACTCCACAAAACTTGGTTTTGAAGGAGATGTTTGCTACAAGAAATCTCTAATAGAGAACCGAGTGATGGTTGGTTTTCTTCCTTAAACTGGAGAATGTAAACATTCTCCTCCTGTTGTTGAGCCGGATGGAGGCAAGGTGGTAGTGGTTTCCTCGCTCAGAGTCGAGGATGTAAATTTCCTCCCCTGGATCGAAAATGAAGGTGGAAGTGGTCGTCAATGGGTGGGTTGGGCGGGCATTATTTTTCTTTGGAGAAGGGCCAAGATTTTTCAATGGATGACCCTTGGTGCGAGGATCATCTAGTTGTGGAGACTCCTCTTCAAATTTAAGGATGAAGACATCCTTAACTGCGTTGAACGGTGCAGGGAGAACTTGGGGCGGATTGTATCTTTAAATTCTGATCCTGGATCAAATGGGAAGGTGGCCTTCTCACTTAGCGAGTTGACTTCGAGTTTCCACCCTACTTCTTTGGTGCACAAGAGGGGAAGGCCGTGATCCTCCAGATGAAGATCAAAGTTGGATGGCTCCTCCTCCTCAAATTTGAGGATTTATATATCCTCATCTTCTTGGAGAGGGTCATAGGAAGAGCCCTGATTGAATTCAACTTAGAGGGAGGTGGCTCCTTGAAGTTGATTGTAGTGTTTTGTTTGGATGTCCTGGCGGGAGCGAGCATTTCCTCCTCTTCATTTTTGGATGTAACTATCCTCATTTTCTGGGTATACAAAGAAGGAGGGAAAATAACAGTAGTTGACTTTAGAGGGAGGAGACTCCATGAAGTTGTGGTAGAAGATGTCCTCTGATGGCTTGTCTTCAAGCTCAAGCAGAAGGTTTGATGTTGTTTACTCAGGTTCGAACGGGGGTGGTGAGAGAGTAACTCAAATCCTCAGTAAAGTTGTCCACTATATGAACCATTTCGCTCTCCGGTTGCTGCGATGCAAGGTTTAGTGGCCTTCCATCATTTCATTTATCTCAACTAATTTGGCATAGAGCTTCAGTTGGTTCATGTGAGGTATTCTTCCTCAGCCCGCTGTTCCACTTCATGAACCATTTCACTCTCTGGTTGTTGCTCCCTTTGAGCTAGTGTGATGGGCTGGTCCACTACATAAATTGCATTTGCATACTCTCGTGGATTTGGATTGGTTGTGTGGGGAGTTGACCAGGAGGTCTTTGTTGGATGAGAAGTTGTTGAATTTGGGACTGCAAGGCTTTTTGGTCTTTACGAAGGGCTGTGACTTCATCTTGCGTGTCTCGGGTCTTACTCATCATTGCTTTAAACATCCTGCATTTGGGACATTCCAGAGTCAGGATTTGAAGGTTGTTGAGTCGGTCGGCTTGAAGAAGCATCATTGCCATAAGGCGGTTGCTGATACTGCCTTTGGCCTCCTTGAAAATTGGGGTGCATGTTGTGCTGCCATGGTTGTTGTACCCTAAATTGTTGCCAACAAAGTTTGCTTCCTCTGCTGCTTTTAATTCTTGTAATTGGGGGCATTTTTCATAATGTGTGGCCCACCACATTGCGTACAAGAAATATCAGGAGATGATAGGGATAGAGGAGCATAGCCTGGAGGGGTTGTAGATGATCGGGAAGTCATCGACTTTGCTTGTTGGGGGTAGGAGTTCATGGCCATCTGCTCAACTACTTTCTGCAGTGTGCTTACCTTCGTCGCCTGCTGCGCATTGCTCTCCATGAGTTGCTCATGGCTTCTCATCAGCTGGTCAAACTTATTGTCACTTTCTCCTACGTGGTATAAGCCTGGAGTGTCGCCTTTTGATCCACCTGTGGCCCAGTCTCTGATTTCTTCACAAAGGGACTCTATCCCATTCAGAAACTGTTCACCTGGCTTTTTCAAAATGTCGGCACCTAAGGAAGACAGTACCATCGTTTTGCATTGATTGATTAAGCCTTTGTAGAACAATTGAGATAACTGTTCTTTTGTGAGACCATGGTGAGGACACGTCAGCAGCAGTCCTTTGAAACGGTCCCAAGTTTCACAGATGTTTCCGACCCTGGCTGCTTGAAATTGTAGATCTCAGCAATCATTTCCAACGTTCGGCTCGGGGGCAGGAACTTGTCGTAGAACTTGGTGGCCATATCATCCCAAGTACCAATGGTACTTGGTGTAAGGCTGTGGTACCATTTACTCGCATTTCCCGTCGGGCTGTGAGGAAACAAGGACAGTCTTGCGTATTGGAGTACTGCGTTGGTCGCGGTTAGACTGTTGGCATGCTGCAGAAACTTGGTGACATGCAACAGTGCTTCGTCAGGACTAGAGCCATCGAACATGCCTAACTCCTTTACACATCGGATCTGATGATATGGCTTCAGCTTTTGCCACTCATCGTATTCGGATGGGGTAAGGTGGGGAAGGATGATGGCGGGTCTGTTGTCCTTGATTAGATGGCCTGTTGATGTTACGAACTGTAGCTGGTAAAGAAGTCATGGCTGCTTCCTGGTTAGCCTCTATCACCGTGGTAGTTGTGTTTTGTTGAGATCGTTTCTGCCTTAAAGCGCGCAGAAAAGTTCTCTCGATCTCAGGGGTGTAACTACCTGTATGATTGTTAATATCGTCCGGAAGGCTGTGTGATCGAGTAACAGGCATTCACCACTCAAAACAGAAAAAGAAACTGTGATGTGATAAAATAAACAAAATAGAAAGAAATATGGAGGGGAATTTAAACAGCTAAAGAGAGACAATTTAATAAAATAAAATAAAGAACTTTTTTTTAATAAAAGTAAATAAACCGAAAATAAATAAACAAAAAGAAATAAACTAAATGCAGTTTAAGTAAATAATAAAATTAAAATAAAGAAAAAAGACAGAATTAAATTGTTGGAATTTAAATGACAGTAATTTAAATGACCAGAAAATAAAGAACTGAATTTAAATGACAATTAAATAAAGAACTAGAATTTAATTGACTGAAATTTAAATGACATAAAATTAAATGACAGAATTTAAATTACTGAAATTTAAAGGACAATGGAAATTTAAATAACTGGAAAATAAATGACAGGAATTTTAAATGACTGGAAAAATAAATAACTGTAATTAATACGATATTTAAATTGCTCGAATAATTATATGACAGAAATTAGTAGAAATAAAAATAGCAAAAGAAAATGACAAAATAAAAATAAGACTGAATTATGAAACAAAATCAATATAGCGAACAAAATATTTAAACAAAATATTAACAGAATAAATAAAACAAAATATTATAAACACAATATTATAATATAATAGGTGAATTATCCGGGGCTTAGGGACTAGAATAAATCAAGTCCCCGGCAACGGCGCCATTTTGCAGAAAGGAAAATGAGAGTGATTGGAACTGACGTATTTAAAACAAATGAAAAAGAAATTAAAAACTCAAAATACCTTACGGGTTGCAAACAAAATCCCGGTCGCAGTAGTATAGTAAAGTGGAGGCGGACCGAGGATATCGAACCGTGGGACTAAAGGGAATTATCTATTTCCTAAGCGGTGTCACAAAAAAGGGGGGATTAATTGACTGTTTTTTTTAAATAAAAAGGAAAGATAAAATAACTGAGTAAAAGGTAAATTAAACGGGACTCTGGCTTCAGGTTTATATAGTCTGCTCTTTTATGCTATTCTACCGTTTTATTATAATGTTGGCAAAATCCTGTTATTATCTTGAGGACTAAATCATAGACTCAAGAGAACTCGATTACCAGAACATGCTCGGTCTAATCCAGATTCGAGCAAAACACATGTAAACGGATTAGTATCGAAAATTATATTTGCGTCTGAAAATACTAACTTATTAAATCATAATAAGCTTCTACATATTTACGGCTAATTAACTGTCTATTTATCACGGATCTGATCAAAATAGATTTGTAAAGCATTTTATAAATTCATGAAATTTATTAAAAAGGCGAGAGATATCTTTAATCGTAACAAACTGTATTTAATTAAACCGGTAAAAAATATAGATTACATAATTAAATAGACTATAAATAACCTTCACCCGGAGTATATCCTCTAAGCCTGACATATTAACTGGTAATATGTTGGTCAGAGGTTGGACAGAATATAAAGCAGTGGTTTTGTGGATGAAAATGGAGTGAGATGGTGATTTTGTGGAGGAAAATTGACATGGTTTTGGGGTGGAATGAGATATGAATTATGGAGGGTTATAGGTGTATTTATAGTGAAAATGGGGTAAAAAGAGAGGGTATGTCGGTGTGTGAAAAGATAAAATATATTTCTTTTCACACAATGTCGATGCAGCCCTGTATGCTGTCAAATTTGACGTGTCTGAACCAGTGTCCGGACCAGCTGGTTCGGACATGTCGACGCTATGTGAAAAATGCTTCGTCGACATGTGTCCGGACTTGCGTCCGGACCTATAGGTTGGACAGGTGTTATGTCCGGATCTGCATGTCCGGACACAGGTCTGGACGTGTGTATTTTTTTCTTCTGCTTTTTTGCAAACTTCGACGGGCTCCAGATTCTTTGTTTGAGCTCCGATTTGATCCCGTTTATTGCGTTGCGAAGCTTGTGAAGTGTACTATGTGATTCCAAGACTTTTTCTACATTTCATACATAAAATATATCAGTTCATATCAAAACATAAATCCAAGAAAATTCACATAGCAAGTGGGAAACATTGCCTAAAGTGTTGCAAGTTATAAGGTATTTAAACCCTAAAAGTCTATAATTTCGCACTTATCAGTGTTCTTTTTAGTTTATTCTTGTTTTATTTTTTTTTTGTTCATTTTCTTAGCTTTGTGCGATTTGTTTCTTATTTTTGGTTCTGGTTTATTTGGTTTTATCCGATTGAGTTCACTTTTACAACTACGCAAAATTACTCTCGGTTATCTGATTTTGGTTTATGGTTACAACTCGTTCTACAGGAAATCCTGAATTTGAAATTGAACCAGAAATAAACAGACTAACAAGAAGGATTCGAAAAAGGTCAGTCCTGGATCCTCCAGTTGAGCAGGAGGTGCCTCTTAAAGATTCACCGGTTGATACGATCACCCCAGAGGAGTTAAATATGGTAGAAAAAGTCAAAACCAAGCAAGTAGAATGAATGATTATACTCATCTGAATGTGGAGGGACTCACATCACCTATAGTGACCCCTACACAACCGGCGAGAGAAAAGTGGCAATTCAAGACGCATTACATCACGATGGGACAGTTACAGAAGATCCAAACATCCATCTCACATCCTTTCTGTGATTGGTTAGAGCATGCTCAACACCAGCGTCTCAGGAAGTAGCCAAGTTAACCTTGTTTCCTTTCTCACTCAGGACAGAGCTGCAGAGTGGCTAAACTCCCTGCCGGCAAACAATATCACTTCATGGAGTGAGCTGGCAAATGCGTTCCTAGCAAAGTACTTTCCACCGTCTCGAATGCTGTCAATGAGAGGTGAGATCACGAATTTCAAATAGTATAGCAGTGAAACTCTTTTCTGAAGCTTGGGAGCGATTCAAAGGAATTGTAAGAAGAGTACCACATCATAGTCTAGGAGAAGAAGTTGTATTGCAATCATTTTATAAGGATCTAGACCCCCAGAGCCGTCTCTTAGTTGACACCTGTGCAGGTGGAAGTCTTATGGAGCTTCCAATCACCAGGATAAAGGATTTGTTGGAAACTCTATCCAATTCAGCCAACCAATGGGGAGGTGCTAGAGCTGCTACTGAAATCCTTCCAAAGAAGAATGCAGGAATTTATGAGGTAGATTCGAATACCCTCTTAGCTGCTAAGATGGACAGCATGTCTAAGCAGTTTGAGAAGATGTGCACATTGATGAATCCAAAATCAAATGCATCGGCTATCTCTGATTCGTTCCCTTAATGTGAGTATTATGGAAGAAGTTCAAATTTGTGTCAGTGTACACCTCAGCCAAGTGAAGAGTGAATTACCTGGGGAATAGACAAGGAAATTTCTACAACAACCAAAATAATCACGGATATCAGCAGCAAAGATTTCAAAGCACCAATTACAATCAGAAAGCACCACAACAATATAATCAATCTTATCATAGGCCTCCTCAGAACCAACAGATGCAAGGTCAAGAAGCTAGTAGTTCCTCAAATTTGGAAGCTATGATGAGCGAATTCATTGCATCAACAAAAGCCAGATTCAATGAGCAAGATGAAATCAATAACCAAAAGGCATTCATGCAGAACAAAAAGCTTACAATAAGCGAATGGAAAATCAAATGGCTGAGATTAGCCAAAAGCTTTCAGAGAGACCTGCAGGGTCTTTGTCAAGCCAGCCAGAGATGAATCCAAGGGAGTATGCTAAAGCAGTGAACTTGAGGAGTGGTAGACAGCTTGATCATCCGATCCCTGAAGTTGTGGATACTCTCACTCAACCCGATAAGGAAAATGACACTAGTCAAGAGGTTGAAATTGTTGAGCAACCAGTGTTGGAGAATCCGCCGGCTGGCGAACCTAAACAGTCAAAGAATGAGACATCAAACAAATCTACCCATGTTCCCAAACCATCACAGAGAGCAGCTGTTGAGTTGCCCATTCCTTTCCCGAACAGACTAAAGAAGAAAGACCTTGATGAGCAGTTCGGTAAGTTTTAAGCATCTTTAAGAAGCTAACCATAAATATTCCTTTTGCAGATGTGTTAAAGCAAATGCCTATCTATGCGAAATTCATGAAGGACATCCTCTCGAATAGAAGGTCATTGATAGAAAAGGAAACTGTCCAGCTGCCAGAGAGAGTTTATGATGTGCTCACTAAAAAGCTTCCCCCAAAGCTCAATGATCTAGGTCTTCCAATCATCCCATGTTCTATAGGTAATATCGATTGTGGTAAAGGACTATGTGATTTGGGTGCTAGCATCAATTTAATGCCTATGTCCATGTACCTTAAACTTGGACTGGGTGAATGTAAACCCACCCGTATTACTCTTCAACTAGCAGATAGGTCCATTATTTTACCGACAGGGGTAGTGCGAGATTTAGTTGTTTCAGTTGGCACCTTGTGTTTTCCCTGCCGACTTTGTGATCTTAGATATGGAGGAAGACAAAGAAGTACCACTAATCCTTGGACGTCCATTTATGCGAACAGCTAGAACCCTCATCGGTGTTGGGGGTGGTAAGATAATATTGAGAATGCATGATGAACAGCTTGTTTTTGATATGTCAAAGGTTACGAAACACCCATCTGACGTACATGCTTGTTTTAGTCTGGAATCTATCAATTCTCTACTGCAGGACTATGTATTTAGCCCTGCTGACATCGATGAGCTGGAGAAATGCTAGGTGGAATTTATAGATGGAATTCATGATGATCCGAAGGTCTCTGCTGTGGCATTCCAATTATCAGCAGGAGGACGATATCAAAAGGGTCCCAGAATAGAGAGTGAAAAGTTAAAAAGGGAACCTAAGGAGTTGATCCCCTCTATCAAAGAACCACCCTCTTGGAGCTGAAACCTCTCCTGAGCCATCTAAAATATGTTTTCTTAATTGAGCCCTCTAGTTTGCCTGTCATTATCTCTGTAGAACTAACTGATATACAGAAGGAGCAACTAGTACAGGTGCTTAGGAGGATATGAAGGCGATAGGTTGGTCAATCGTTGACATCCAGGGGATAGCTCCTCACTTTTGCACACACCGCATCTTCCTTGAAGAAAACTTTAAACCATTGGTCCAACCCCAGAGAAGATTGAACCCAAAACATGAAGGAGGTGGTAAAGAAGGAATCAATAAGCTTCTCAATGCAGGTATTATTTATGCAATTTCTGATAGTGAGTGGGTGAGTCCTACGCAGGTAGTGAGTGCCAAGAAAGGGGGATTTACTGTAGTTCCCAATGATAAAGGTGAGTTAGTTCCTCAGAGAACTATTACAGGGCACAGAGTGTGCATTGATTATAGAAAGTTGAATGATGCAACTAGAAAAGATCATTTTTCTCTTCCTTTCATTGACCAAATGTTAGAGAGACTTGCAGGGCATAAATATTACTATCTTTTCTTGGATGGTTACTTGGGTATTTCAGATTCCTATTTGGCTGAAGAGGACCAAGAGGACCAAAGAAAACCACTTTCACATGCCCCTATGGCACGTATGCCTACCGACGCATGCCCTTTGGTTTATGTAACACTCCAGCTACCTTCTAGCGCTACATGACAGCCATATTTCCGACTATATTGAAAAATGCATCGAGGTATTTATGGGATTTTTTAGTTTTTGGACTAACGTTTGATTCTTGTTTGGAAATTTTGGATCATATCTTAGCCAGAAAGTGCAAAAGAAACCAATTTAGTCTGAACTGGGAAAATGTCACTTCATGGTGCAAGAGGGCATTGTGATGGGACACAAGATCTCTAGTAGAGGTATTGAGGTGGACAAGGCTAAAGTTGAAGTGATCGATAAGTTACCACCACCAGCAACAGTAAAAGATGTGAGGAGCTTCCTAGGTAATGCTGGCTTCTACAGACGGTTCATCAAAGATTTTTCAAAGATATCTAAGCCGTTGTGTGATTTGCTGGCCAAAGATGCTGGCCAAAGATGTGAAATTCGAATTCACCAGAGAATGTCTTGAGGCATTTAACATCATCAGGAAAAGCTAGTATCTGCACTGGTTGTTGTTGCACCTGACTGGTCTCTACCATTCGAGATCATGTGTGTGATGCTAGCGATTTTGCTATGGGAGCAGTTCTAGGGCAAAAGACATGAGAAAATGCTAAGAGTAGTATAATATGCAAGTAAGATACTCAATGATGCACAGAGAAATTATGCAACTACAGAAAAGGAGTTGTTAGTTGTAGTCTTTGCATGTGATAAATTCAGATCGTACATCATTGGGAGTAAAGTCATAGTGCATACAGATCATTCCGCCCTTCGACATTTGTTCAAGAAGGCATAAGCGAAACCTAGGTCGATTCGATGGATCCTACTCCTTCAGGAGTTTGATATTGAGATAAAAGATAAGCCTGAAGTACAGAATGGAGTGGCTGATCATTTGTCCGGATGAAATGTGCTGATGACGGTAATACCAGTTAATGAGTACTTCCTAGATGAGTATGTTTTCAAGGTAGGTTTCATGGGAGATCCTTGGTATGCGGATATTGCGAACTATCTTGCTAAACAGATAGTACCCCCAGAAATGACTTATCAGCAGCGCAAGAATTTTTTCTCTATTGTCAAGTATTACCGGGGGATGACCATTTCTCTTCAAGGTATGTGGTGATGGGATCATCCGACGTTGTGTACCGGATGCAGATGTTTATATCGTGAGTGGTTAGAACTGGTGTAATTAAAATAAAAGTGGAAGAAATTAAAACTCAATTTAAACGGCGGGCTGCAAACAAATCCCGGTCGTGGTAGTATAGAAAAGTGTAAGCGACCGGATGTCGAACCGTGAGACTTATAGTGAAATAAGTAGTACCTAAGCTTGTCACAAAAGGGGGGAGATTAATTGACTTGTTTCTGAAAAGTAAATAACAGATTAATTAGTGAATTATGATAAATTAAACGGAACTCCGGGTACAGGTTAATATGACCTGATTAATTATGCTATCTCTACCGGTTTATTTATAAAGTTGGCAAAATTCCTGTTATTATCCTAAGGACTAAGTCATAGACTCATAAGAACTCGTTTACCAGAAAATGCTCGGTCTAATCCAGGTTCGAGCAAAATATAAATAAACGGACATTAGGTGCGAGGAATTATATTTGCATCTGAAAATATTAACTTATTAAATCATAATAAGCTTTCTCCAGATTTACGGCTAAATTAACCTGCTATTTATCACCGGTCTGATCAAAATAGACTTTGTAAAGCATTTTAATAAATCGATGAAATTTATTAAAAAGGTGAGAGATAAACTTTAATCGTAACAAACTGTATTTATTTTAACCGGTAGGTAGAAATATTACACAACTAAACAAACCATAATTAAACCTTCACCCGGAGTAAATCCTCCTTAGCCTGACATATTAACTGGTAATAATTCAGACAGAGGTTGGACGTAATAATAATACGAGATGCGTGGATGGAGAATGGAGAAAATGAAGAGAAAGAAGAATGGGAGCGTGCGTAAGATTTCTGTATATGAAATGAGAGATTTGGAGTGTTGAGTTTGGGGGTGGAACGTGTATGAGCGTGAGTCCTTTTTGATGAAGTAGCAGTGGCTTTTTATAGAGGAGAGGAAGAAGAAGATCGATTGTAGATAAAGTGGAAGAGCATTGATTGCTCATTAATTGCAGGGGACAGAGCTGATGACGCGTGAGGAAAATAAGGTAGGCGGAGGAGCAAGTCGATGGGCGAAGTCGACGAGCGAAGAAGAAAAACTGGCGCGCGTTGATTTTTAGTCACGTCCGCTTGTTGTCCTCGTTGGCGTCCGCCTCTGAAGCCATGCGGACGTCTCTGTCTTTTTTTTCTGTCCGCACTCACGTCCGCCTCTAGATAGGCGGTCTTGCTTGTGTGTGGTGTCCGCCAGCCGTCCGCCTCTAGCTAGGCGGTTGCCTTAGTGTCTTGTCCGCATCACGTCCGCCCAAGTAGACGCGGACACAAGGGAGAGTCCGCACTCACGTCCGCCCAAGTCCAGGCGGTTGCAAGTGTGGTCTGACTTATTTTCTTCTACGAACTTTGACCAGCTCTAGATTCTTCGTTTGGACTCCGTTTTCTGAGCCGTTTGCGTCTATGCGTTCGTCTCTTCGTCTACTTTACTCCCAGCTTGGTTTTCCTCATGTTAAACAATAAATTTGTGAGATAATAATAAAACATAAACTAGAGGAAAACTAACCGAAGTGGAGAAATGAGCAAGAAAAGTGCTAATATAATATATGAAATACACCTATAGAACATGCTCATTTGGACACTTATCACACCCCCACACTTATCTTTTTGCTTGTCCTCAAGCAAAACCACGTACCCAAGTAAGTAGGGAATGCTCAATACTAATAAATATTATTATGAAGGGTAGGATAAAGAAGTGAACAGCTCATGATCTTTTTAACTTATTGAGGAGTGTGAAAAATCAACTGCTGGTGGCATAGGTGTGCTCAGGGTAAAAATAAAATATAGAGTTTCGGGGTATGATCTAAGGTACTTCAATGTTTCTTTTGTTTAGGTGACTCTGAGAACTTTTACCATGGCCAACTTCTCTCAAGAATGGGCATTTGAGGAGAAAACAAAAGGAAAAATAGATTCATGCATTTGTTTCGCTTTTGCATAAGAGATGAGAAAATGTAGGCCGCCTTTGTATTTAAGAACACTCAACTCTCTTTTGTTGGTTACCAATGGTGTCTCGCAAGTCCCTTTTTTTGTTTTTTTTTTCTTTCTTTTTTTTTTTAACAGAGAAGCACCCCTTAGCAATCCCTAAGAGAGAAGACAGAAAGAAACCCTGAGCAATAAAATCCAACCATTTGCAGATTATTTGGTCACACCGCATATAAAATGCTCCTCAAAAGTAATCAAAATTTTAAAATTTGTACCATTTATCCCACAATTCATAACAGTATTATTTTTTTTAAAGAGAACAACCTACATTAGCAGGGTACATAATTTTAATTTTTGAACAAATGCAAGATAAGTAGAGAGAGAGATTTAAACATTTTAGCACAGAATGCCCTGAAAAGGCTCTTCCCCCCACACTTAAGTTCAAGCAATGCCCTCATTGCGTAGATGGTATTAAATTCACAAGGCATGCAATAAATAAAGGAAAGAGTGTACTCCCCAAATTCTGTAGAGTGTGTAGATCTCCCCCACACTTGAGTGCAGCTGTGGAATATCATGAAATGTACCTGCAAGGAATATTCTACACAGCCAGAAGAACTCAAGTAAAACCTGCATTTTATTAGAACATATAAAAGGGGAATATAGTACAAAAGGAAAATAACATTAAATTAAAGGAAAGACAAAAGATAGATAGTGGGTTGCCTCCCACCAAGCTGCCCGGGTTAACGTCTCTAGCTAGACGTATTTGACCAAGCTTTAGGTTGGAGAAGAGTTTGAGGGCGAGTTGTCCTGCTGTTCTTGGACAAGAGAAATTGTAAATAAGTCAGATGAAATATCAGAATGAGAAGTATACCTTTTAAGACGTGCCCCATTGACCTTGAAAGTTTCGCCCTGTTTGTTTTGGAGTTCAAAGGCACCGTATGGGGTCACACTAACAATCTGGAAAGGACCAGCCCAATGTGATTTGAGTTTCCCAGGGAAGATCTTTAATCTTGAGTTATATAGGAGAACCCAATCACCAATTTCGAAGTCTCTCTTGAGGATCATCCTGTCATGGAACTTCTTGGTGCGCTCCTTATAAATCTTAGCATTTTGGTAAGCCTGATCTCTCAACTCTTCTAACTCAGAAAGTTGGAATTTCCTTTTTTTCCTGCGGCTTCTAGATCGAAGTTTAGGGCCTTGAGTGCCCAATATGCCTTATGTTCCAGCTCTACAGGGAGGTGACAAGATTTCCCATAAACAAGCTTAAAAGGAGACATCCCGATGGGAGTCTTGAATGCGGTACGGTAAGCCCAAAGCGCATCATCTAACTTAAGTGCCCAATCCTTTCGTGATGAGTTAACCGTTTTCTGGAGAATCCATTTTAACTCACGGTTCGAAACTTCTGCTTGGCCGTTTGTCTGGGGGTGATAAGGTAGAGCTACCTTATGACGTACCCGTACTTACCCATAAGCGCTTCAAATGAACGGTTGCAGAAGTGAGATCCTCCGTCACTGATAATAATTCTAGGCACGCCAAAACGTAAAGATGTGCTTCTTAAGGAATCTGGTTACGGTCTTTGCATCAGCATGATGACAGGGTATGGCTTCGACCCATTTCGACACGTAATCCACTGCCACTAAAACATACTGGTGGCCCTGTGAGGAAGGGAACGGTCCCATAAAATCAATGCCCCAACAATCAAAGAGCTCTACTTCTAGTATTCCCTGTTGTGGCATTTCATGTCTCCTAGATGTGTTACCCATTCTTTGACAATTATCACATTGTTTGCAGAGATTGGTAAACATCTTTGTGAAGGGTCGGCCAATAAAATCCTGAGGCCAGGATCTTAGCAGCGGTCCTTGTGGGTCCATGGTGACCTCCGGCTTCCCGTGAGTGACAAAAATGTATGACGCTGTAAACCTCATCTTCAGGGAGACACCGGCGAATCAACCCATCAGCACAGACTCGGAACAAATACGGATCTTCCCAGAAATAATGCTTTGAGTCAGAAAGAAATTTCTTCTTCTGGGAGTAAGATAGATCATATGGTATTGTTCCAGAGACTAGATAATTGGCCAGGTCCGCATACCATGGCTCCTGTACCTTGGTGATTGAAAAGACAGTCTCATCGGGGAAGAATCGTTGATAGGCACAATATCCGTAGGAGTTACCAATCTAGAGAGATGGTCAGCGACGACATTTATTTTCCGCTCTTGTCTTTGACTTCGATGTCAAACTCTTGTAGTAGAAGAATCCAGCGCAATAAGCGAGGCTTGGCTTCTTGTTTTGCAAATAGGTATTTGAGAGCGGAGTGGTCTGTGTGCACTATGACTTTGCTTCCCCATAAGTACGACCTGAACTTATCAAGGGAGAATACTATAGCCAGAAGTTCTTTTTCAGTGGTCGTATAGTTCTTCTGGGCGTCGTTAAGTGTCCTGCTGGCATAAGCAATCACTCTCAAAATTTTCTCTTTTTTCTGGCATAGAGCTGCTCCCACGGCGTAGTCACTTGCATCACACATGATCTCAAACGGAAGAGACCAGTCGGGGTTATGACAACAGGTGCTGATACCAATTTTTGTGTTATAGTTTTGAAAGCAGCTGAACACCTTCATCAAAATGAAACGGGGCATCTTTCTTAGCAGGTCGGTCGGTCAATGGTTTAGTGATTTTTGAGAAGTCTTGTATAAACCGCCGATAGAATCCTGCATGCCCGAGAAACGCTCGAATGTCTTTAACAGTAGTTGGTGCTGGTAATTTCTCGATAACCTCTACCTTGGCTTTATCCACCTCTATTCCTTCAGCTGATATTTTATGTCCAAGGACAATCCCGTCCTTGACCATAAAATGACATTTTTCCCAGTTCAAAACGAGATTTGTATCCTCACACCGTCTTAGGATCAAATCAAGTTGTGCCAAGCATTTATCGAAACTAGAGCCATAGACCGAGAAGTCATCCATAAAGACTTCTATGCTCTGTTCGATGAAATCAGCGAATATTGCTTGCATGCATCTCTGGAAGGTAGCAGGGGCATTACATAGGCCGAAAGGCATTCGTCTGTATGCAAAGGTACCGTATGGACAAGTGAAGGTTGTCTTGTCCTGGTCCTCTGGTGCGATTGGTATTTGGAAATACCCTGAGAACCCATCTAAAAAACAGTAGTACTCTTGCCCTGCTAGTCGCTCCAACATCTGATCGATAAAGGGGAGAGGGAAATGATCCTTCCTGGTTCCAAGTTTAAGCGCCGATAGTCGATACACATGCGCCAACCTGTGATCTTTCTTTGAGGGATAGCCTCTCCCTTATCATTAATAACAGCTTCGATGCCCCCTTCTTCGGGACAACTTGAACAGGACTGACCCATGGACTGTCAGAAATTGGATAAATGATGTTCGCGTCAAGGAGTTTCAGAACTTCCTTTCGAACTACCTCTTTGAGGTTAGGGTTTAGCCGACGTTGAGGTTGCCTGACAGTTTTGTAATTGTCCTCCATATAGATGTGTGCGTGCGTAGTAGGAGGGATCAATTCCTTTGATATCAGCAATAGTCCACCCGATTGCCGTCTTATGCTTCTTTAGCACTTCGAGTAGCCTCGTTTCCTCCCGGAATTCAGAGAAGAGGAAATAATGACAGGCAAATGGTCATTTTCAGCTAAAAGGCATACTTGAGTTTAGAAGGCAGTTCCTTAAGCTCGAGCTCAGGTGGCTGTTCTATTGATGGAACTGATTTTTGAGGTTTTCTGTCGAGTGTTTCGATTGGTGGCCGGTAGGCTTGATAACCAGTCTTTCCTTTTTCTACATACGCCAGCATGGCGTTAACTTCCGGATCCTCCACCTTTTCTTCTAGAGAAGTAAATAATACTTGCTCTAGTGGTTCAGCTTCAACCTTCGGGATGGAAGATAGGGAATACATGTCCTCATCTGTAGAAAAATCGCCTTCCTCCTCCTCATCATCTGTTAATCCCACTGTCTTAGCATGAGGAGAAAAGTTAGAACTCTTCTTCATCATTTTCTGCATGTCGAATTCGATCGTTTCGTCCTCGTACCGCAGAGTGATTTTCCCATCGTGGACGTCAATGATGGCTTTGGCAGTACTTAGAAACGGTCGACCCAGAATCAGGGGAACCTCAACATCGTCATCCATTTCTAGAATGACGAAGTCAGCTGGAAAGATAAAGCGAGAAACTCCAACTACCAGATCGGACTATTCCCATGGGCTTGATCTCTGATCTGTCTGCTAGTTGGAGTTTGAAAGGAACCGGTTGCATTTCTCCTCCTTTTACTTTCAAGAAGGTGGTAGGGCATGATATTAATGCTGGCTCCCAGGTCGCATAAACCGCTTCCACAGTCCACTCCTCCTATAAAACACGGGATTACGGGATTTCCCGGATCTGTTTGTTTGGGGAGTGCTCGAAGAAGGGCAGCAGAGCATTCCTCCGTGAGATGCACTGTTTCTTTTCCAGGTTTCTTCTTCTTCTTTGTTAAGAGATCCTTTAGGAAATTTGGCGTAGTTAGGCATCTCTTGCAAAGCATCAATTAGAGGTATGTCGAGGGTCAGTTTCTTGAAAATGCTCAAGAATTTGGAGAACTGCTCATCTAGGTGTTTCTTTTTCATTCTGTTGGGAAATGGGAGTTCACTGTTTTTAGGAGATGAGGATGGAATGTCGATGGTAACTCGAGATGGAGGTGGAGTTTCAGGAGTAGGAACTTGGATTTTCTGAGGGAGGTGAGGCTGGATTGGTTGTGTCTTCATCATTGATGTAGGCCTCTTCATGATTTTCTTTTTCTTTTCCTTTTCTGGTGGCAAGTTCCCTTCCACTCCTTAAGGAGACTGCACACAAGTTTGTTGATTGGAATGTGTTGTCGTCTATAAGGATTGAATTTGCTTGTTCCTTTGGATTGGGGTTTGTCTGTGAAGGGAATTGACCAGGTGGTCTTTGTTGGGTGAGTAACTGTTGAATCTGAGATTGCAAGGCTTTTTGGTCTTTGCGCAGAGCTGCGACCTCTTCTTGCGTATCTCGGGACTTACCCATCATAGCCTTAAACATCTCTTGCATTTGAGACATTTCAGACTCAGGATTCGAAGGAGGTTGAGTCGGTCGACTCGAAGAAGCTTCATTGCCATAAGGCTGTTGTTGATATTGCCTTTGGCCTCCTTGGAAATTGGAATGAGGTCTGTAATTTTGAGATGGTTGAAGTGTATGTGGGTTTTGGATATTGTCGGTGTTTGAGTAGCGAAGGTTGGATTGCATGTTACGTTGCCAAGGTTGTCTGTATCCTGAATTGTTGGTGAGATAGTTTGCCTCCTCTGCTGCTTTTAATTCTTGTAGTGGGGGCATTGTTCATAGTCATGAGGCCCACCACATTGTGTACAAGAAATAACAGGAGATGATTGGGACAGAGGTGCATAGCCTGGAGGGGTTGTAGATGATCGGGAAATCATCGACTTAGCTTGCTGGGGGTAGGAGTTCATAGCCATCTGCTCAACCACTTTTTGCAGAGTACTGACTTTTGTTGCCTGCTGAGCATTGCTTTCCATGAGTTGCTCATGGCTTTTCATCAGCATGTCAAACTTGTTATCACTTTCCCCAACATGATATAAACCTGGAGTACCGCTCCTTGATCCACCGGAGGCCCAGTCTCTGATTTCTTCACAGAGAGACTCCATGCTATTCAGAAATTGTGCTCCTGGCTTTTTCAGAATATCAGCCCCTAAGGAGGATAATACCATTGTTCTGCATGGACCGATCAAGCCTTTGTAGAACAATTGTGATACTTGTTCTTTCGTCAGACCATGGTGAGGACAAGTAAGTAGTAGTCCTTTGAAACGGTCCCAAGTTTCACAAATATTCTCCGACCCAGGTTGCTTGAAATTATAGATTTCAGCAATCATTCCAACGTTCGGCTCGGGGGTAGGAATTTGTCATAGAACTTGGTGGCCATGTCATCCCAAGTACCAATGGTACTTGGTGTCAGGCTATGATACCACTTGCTCGCACTTCCCGTCAGGCTGTGAGGGAATAATGACAATTGCGTACTGGAGTACTGCGTCGGTTGCAGTAAGACTGTTGGCATGTTGCAAGAATTTTGTAACATGTAACAGGGCTTCGTCTGGACTGGTGCCATCAAACATGCCCAACTCTTTACACATCTGATTTGATGATATGGCTTCAGCTTCTGCCACTCATCGTATTCGGATGGGCTAAGGTGAGGAAGGATGATAGCAGGCTGTTGTCCTTGGTTAGACGGCCTGTTGATATTTCGAACTGTCGCTGGTGTAGATGTCATGTCAGCTTCCGGGTCAGATTCTATCACTGTGGTGGTAATGTTTTGTTGAGTTCGTCTCTGCCTTAGGGTGCGCAGAAAGGTTCTCTCGATCTCTGGATTGTAACCAACCGTGTGATTATTAATATTTTCTGGGAGGCTGTTTGACCTGGTAAAAGGCATTCACCACTCAAAACAGAGAAAAGAAACTCGTTATGTGTTAGAATAAATAAAAATGTTAGGAATTAGTTGACAGAAATTTAAGTTAGTAGTTAGAGACAATGGAAAGAAATGACAGAAAATTAAATGACAATGGAAAGAAATGACAGAAAATTAAAGTTAGTAGTTAGTATACTGGAAATTATAAGTTAGTATACTGGAAATTGAATGACAATGGAAATTAAATGTTAAGGACAATGGAAATTAAATGACAATAATAATAAGAGTTAGTAATTAGATGTCAGAAGTCAGAAGTCCGAAGTCCAAAGTTAGATGTCCAAAATTAGATTAAAACAAAATAATATTAACAGATTATTATATTATAACAGGTGAATTAACGGGGCTTAGGGACTAGAATAAATCAAGTCCCCGGCAACGGCGCCATTTTGCAGAATTTATATCGTGAGTGGTTAGAACTGGTGTAATTAAAATAAAAGTGAAGAAATTAAAACTCAAAATAAACGTCGGGCTGCAAACAAATCGGTCGTGGTAGTATAGAAAGTGTAAGCGACCGATGTCGAACCGTGGGACTTATAGTGAAATAAGTAGTACCTAAGCTTGTCACAAAAGGGGGGAGTTAATTGACTTGTTTCTGAAAAGTAAATAACAGATTATTTAGTGAATTATGATAAATTAAACGGAACTCCGGGTACAGGTTAATATGACCTGATTAATTATGCTATCTCTACCGGTTTATTTATAAGTTGGCAAAATTCCTGTTATTATCCTAAGGACTAAGTCATAGACTCATAAGAACTCGTTTACCAGAAAATGCTCGGTCTAATCCAGGTTCGAGCAAAATATAAATAAACGGACATTAGGTGCGAGGAATTATATTTGCATCTGAAAATATTAACTTATTAAATCATAATAAGCTTTCTCCAGATTTACGGCTTAATTAACCTGCCTATTTATCACCGGTCTGATCAAAATAGACTTTGTAAAGCATTTTAATAAATCGATGAAATTTATTAAAAAGGTGAGAGATAAACTTTAATCGTAACAAACTGTATTTATTTTAACCGGTAGAAATATTACACAACTAAACAAACCATAATTAAACCTTCACCCGGAGTAAATCCTCCTTAGCCTGACATATTAACTGGTAATAAGTCAGACAGAGGTTGGACGTAATAATAATACGAGATGCGTGGATGGAGAATGGAGAAATGAAGAGAAAGAAGAAGGGGTGCGTACGTAAGATTTCTGTATATGAAATGAGAGATTTGGAGTGTTGAGTTTGGGGGTGGACGTGTATGAGCGTGAGTCCGTTTTTGATGAAGTAGCAGTGGCTTTTTATAGAGGAGAGGAAGAAGAAGATCGATTGCAGACAGAGGTGGAAGAGCATTGATTGCTCATTAATTGCAGGGGACAGAGCTGATGACGCGTGAGGAAATAAGGTAGGCGGAAGCAAGTCGACGGGCGAAAGTCGACGAGCGAAGAAGAAAACTGGCGCGCGTTGATTTTTAGTCACGTCCGCTTGTTGTCCTCGTTGGCGTCCGCCTCTGAAGCCATGCGGACGTCTCTGTCTTTTTTTTCTGTCCGCACTCACGTCCGCCTCTAGATAGGCGGTTGCTTGTGTGTGGTGTCCGCCAGCCGTCCGCCTCTAGCTAGGCGGTTGCCTTAGTGTCTTGTCCGCATCACGTCCGCCCAAGTAGACGCGGACACAAGGGAGAGTCCGCACTCACGTCCGCCAAGTCCAGGCGGTTGCAAGTGTGGTCTGACTTATTTTCTTCTACGAACTTTGACCAGCTCTAGATTCTTCGTTTGGACTCCGTTTTCTGAGCCGTTTGCGTCTATGCGTTCGTCTCTTCGTCTACTTTACTCCCAGCTTGTTTTCCTCATGTTAAAACAATAAATTTGTGAGATAATAATAAAACATAAACTAGAGGAAAACTAACCGAAGTGGAGAAATGAGCAAGAAAAGTGCTAATATAATATATGAAATACACCTATAGAACATGCTCATTTGGACACTTATCACCGGAGACTGAAATTAAAAAATACAAGACATCCTAAATCATTGCAATCGAGGGAAGCTGAAGGACATTTCGGATCAACAAAAACAGCCACCAGGTATTGGAAGCCGGTTTCTTTGGAAAGCACTGCATAAAGACTGTCATACATATGTGGTTTCTTGTGACCGCTGCCCAACCCAGGTAATATCTCTCGACAACAGAGATGCTCTAAACTCTATCTAGGAGTTGAACCATTCTATTATGGGGGATGGATTTCATGAGACCGTTTCCCTCGTCACACTTGAATCTATACATCTTGGTAGCAGTGGATTACGCTACGAAATGGGCTAAAGCAATGGCCACACCTACCAACAATGCCAAGGTTGTGCTCCGGTTCTTAAAGAAAAATATCTTCTCCAGATTCGGTGTCCCTCGTGCAATATAAGTGATGGAGGATCCCATTTCTGTAACAAGCAATTCGAGGCTTTGTTACAGAAATATGGGGTACGACATAAGGTGTCTCTCCTTACCATCCACAGACCAACGGACAGGCTGAAGTCACAAACAGGGAAATAAAATGGATCTTACAGAAATCTGTTAATTCATCTCGTAAAGATTGGTCTCTAAAGCTGGATGACGCCCTATGGGCATACCGAAGAGCCTTTAAGACACCCTTGGGCATGTCACCTTACAAGCTGGTCTATGGAAAAGCTTGTCATTTGCCATTGGAGCTGGAACACAAATCGTTTTGGGCACTCAAGGCCCTAAATTTTGATCTTCAAAAAGCTGGTGAAGAGAGGAAGTTCCAGCTATGTGATTTGGATGAGTTCAGAGAAGAGGCATACGAAAATGCCAAGATATATAAGGAGCCGACAAAACGATGGCATTACAAGTTACTTATCAAGAGAGGGTTTCAGAACGGAGATCGTGTGTTGATGTTCAACTCTCGTTTGAAACTGTTTCCAGGTAAACTTAAATCTCATTGGTCAGGTCCTTTTACCATCACTAATGTTTCACCATATGAAGTTATAGAGTTAATCAACAAGGAAGGGAAAACATTCAAAGTAAACGGATCACATTTGAAACCCTATCAAGGTGGCGAAGTCGACACCGCTCATTCTACACTCTAGCTCATAGATCCCGAATCATAAAACAGACGAAAACAATGGTCTAGCCAAAGACCGTAAAAAGACAGGCAACTTGGTGGGAGGCAACCCATCGGTTTATATCTCTTTTTCTCTCTTAATTTAGTTGTTTTTATTTCTTTAGTCTGGTAACCTTTGTGTTTCTACTTGAGTTCTTCTGGCCTTGCAGATTCAAAATTTCTCAGTTATCTCAATTGTGCTTGGCTGAACTCAAGTGTGGGGGAATCCTGAAGCACTACTCCTTAAAAGATCAGGGACAATTCTTACACCCCCACTTTATACTTTTTGAATTATGTGTGCTTATTTGATTTTGTCTGATTCACTGATTATTTGTGTTTAATTAGTTAGCCATTTATTAATCGCTTGTGATATTTTGGGTAATTTGAAGTGTTAATATGTTTAATTCTAAATTATTTTATAAAAAAAAGATTTCAATGTGTCCGGATAAATTTAGTCCGGACGCAACTCTAGACGCAATTAAAGCGCAGCGTCCGGATCCGGACACATAGCCGGACACTACTACCGTTGCGTGTCGTCTTTCTTCTTCTTCATCCTTTCTCTTCGCCTTCCATCTCTTTCGACCACGACCACCACCGCGTACCCCCTTCTTCTTCTCCTACCTTATCCTCCCCCCACAACACCAACACCACCAACCACCACCGTTCTCGCCCAACACCAGCGCCGGTGAACACTAGAAGCCCAGCCGTGCCTCCTCAGCAACCCGCAACCACCACCAGTTTCCACAAAAAAATCAAACGCACTAGATTTACGCGTTTGCATTTTGGGTTTTTACAAATTCATTTTCTTCAGCTTCAAATTTCGATGACATTGATAGAGTATATAGTAGTTTGAGTAGATTAAGTGGTTAATTAGATGATTTCAGTGCAAAATATGTGCAATTTGAATGGGATTTGTGTGCTTTGGGCGACTTCTGTTCGCGGCGGCAATTTTAGGGTTCCTGAGTGCGTCCGGATTTGCGTCCGACCCAGCCCACCCGGACGTAGATCCGGACATGCACAAATTTTGCAGTTTTTCTGAAATTGACTTCTAGGCTTATGTTCTACTGTTTGATGCTATTTTTGCTATGTTTAGATGTTTTACAGCCTTAATTCTTGTGGATTGATTATGTGCAAGAATTTGTCTGAATAGAACTTGTTGCTCGCTCGTTTTCGGGTATATGTGTGTCTTTTGCTTATTCCTTATTACTTCATGTTGTTTTGGATTTTTAACTCATTTGTTTACCACATAGATGGCTAGAACTAGAGGTGGTGGTGGCACACGAACGGGATCCTTTTCTAGAGACCCGCGCCTGGATGATCAGTCAGCTCCACAGCCTCCTACACTTCACCCTGAGGGCTTCATCTCCGCTACAGCCTGTGCCTGGTTTGACCAAGGCAGGGCATTTGTCATAGAGCGGCGCATCACCCCAGAGGCGACATCTGCTACCGGGCTCAGGGATATGTTCGCTAGGTTCGGCTTAGAGAGCATATTGCGCATGGGCGAGGGCCTCTACTCCCCTTCTCTGGTACGGAAATTCTACACGAATGCTGAAGCAAACGGCACGACAAACGTTATAACCTCATATGTGCGCCACTTCCCTGTAGAGGTAACCCCCAAGTCCTTCAGCATTATTTTAAACTTACCTGATAATGAGGCGGCGCACTTAGACTTTACGGAGGGAGAGCTTAGGCGTAGTAAAACTAGATGGGTACAAGAGGTGGGAAGCACTACTCGCCGAAGGGGTGCAGAGCACAAGACTGTACTCCCATACGCTACCCTCCCCTCACTTCTACACAGGCTCATAGCAGAGATCCTCAGTTATCAGATTCGGCCTCATGCCGGAAATGATGCTTCTGATGAGGATTGTGTTCTGCTAAACTATCTCCTAGCTGCACCACCTCCACCAGCTCAGTAGATCTCCATCCCCTTCGTGATGTTTCGGCAGCTGTACAAGGTGGTGACATATCTGAGGACGAAGAAGAAGAAGATTACCCCCATCTTCCCCTTCTTCATCCAGCATTTTCTATCCCACACACTCCCCGAGGACGTCTTTACCGGTGTCGATGTGCGGGAGGGAGACAAACCCATCACATTACAGACCTTCAGGAGATGGGAATTCTTATGTCTCGATGACGGCAGTTAGATGAAAGGCAGCTCTAGCCTGGGGCCCGCTGGCACATCTTCGAGCTCTAGCTCTACTGCGGTACCTACTACAGCCATGCAGCCTCCTATCCCTCCGGTGATGAGCATCCCGCCAGAGATGCAAGCCATGATGGACTTCATCCTACAGCAGCAGTAGAGGATGGAGCAGCAGTTTGGGGATGTGCAGCAGCGCATGGAGGGGCATATCGATGACATCCGCCAGACACAGCAGCACCTCCAGACAGAGCAGACCACTCTCCGAGACACCCAGGCTCTGATCACATAGCGCTTGGAGCGTAGTGATGCATTTCAGAGAGAGACAACTCAGGTTATGGGAGAGCATCTACTCGGCAGAGAGAGGCAGCTCAGTTCATGGCAGACACATCTTCACAGCAGGCCCAAACTAGCATCTCCTACAGATGCTCCTTGACAGAATGAGCGTGGGAGTTCCACCACCACAACCACCTCAGTGACGAACATCACATCTCTTATTGCTTTCTTTATTTTATTTGTTTTTCTGTACTTTTATTTTGAATTGTTTTACTTTTGTTTGTTGAGACTAAGTTGAACAAGGAACTAGCAGGTGAAGTGGTAATATTTATATTGGCAGTGTTTAATTCTAAATGCTAAATTCCTGTTTCTCTTAGCAGTGTAGCGTTCTTAAATGATTTATTTACTTGTCAACTCTACTGCAAAACCAACGGCTATAAGTACAGGAAATGGAACCACTTTACTCTCAAACGTCCGCTAAGCTAGAACTCTGGGGGGTATTCCTTCTTTAACATTGATCATGCAATTCAAATATTCCCTATTGTTCGAGTTATGCACTTTATTCTGTGATCATACATGCCAGTGGAAAACTATCAACTTTTACTCTGCACAATAAGAGCTATGTCTGTGACTAGTGAGGAATGTCTCGACCCCTGCAAAGCTTCAAGTGTGAGGAAGGAAATCTTCCTCAATCTATGATACCAGGGGAGTCTCAGTTCCTAATTTATATATTGATGTTCCGTATTTCTTGCGTTGAGGTTTAATTATTGCAAATGCATCTATCATGAGTATGGCATGTTTGAAGGTCTTTTACTTGCATGTCTTTTATGACCAATGAGGACATTGCTCCTCTTAAGTGTGAGGATGGAAAAACCTTTCCCTGAAAAAACGAGTTGTATTTATGCCACACTCGCTTTTTACTGCTCAATGCCTGTGCATTCTGATAAATAAGATGAAATAATTGAGGAGTGTTTGAAATTACAAAGTGACAACCGTAAGAATCGTTGCTGAGGAAGTTTGGCTAAATAGTTTTGATTCAAAAAAATACTTCTCTGTTCATGAAATCAAGTAGATTAGCTAGTTGTGGAAACCGAATTATTTTAGCTTGAAATTTTGGAAATGAAGTGAATGTTTGGAATGAAAAGGATAAGGCAAGGTACTCCGCTGATCAAATTTTTTTCCTAACAATAGCAGGCCTCGTCTATCCGGTTATTAAGTCTTAAGGGTGCCTTAACACCTATCTATCTAAGGTCTCGGGATCTGGGATAGTTGGCCCAACATCATTTCAAGGATAGAGAGAAAAGTTTGGGTTATGGAATACTCTGCAAATCTCAAATATTCGTCTGTTTTGTATATATTTCTTGCAGAAGAATGTTTTTGCTTACGAAAAAGATAATTGCGGTTCAATTTTTGCTTTTGATCATGAGTACGTGGTGTTGAAAGGTATTGCGGAATACGGCATTACTTTACACCCCTTGTCATCCAAGGTTAGAGGAATGAAATTGGTGGGAAGTCCCAGGCTAATCTAACTTGTTTTCTACAGTCTAGCTTCTCTACGCTTTTATAAAATTGTTCTTCTTTTTTCACTGTTTGCGAAAACCTACTTCTAAGAGCAAGATTATTCTTTCATTTGTCATTTTGCTTGATTTCCCTCTGCACTTGTTTGATCTTGAGTTATTATGATGGCTTTAGAGATATTCTTAATTATTATTTTCTTGAGGACAAGCAAAAGCTTAAGTGTGAGGAAGTTGATAAGTGTAAAACATATAGGTTTTTTTAGGGTTTAATTACCTTATAATCTGCGAGAGTTTAGACAATCTTTCCCACTTATTATGCGTTTTTCCTGAGATTGATGTTTTGATATGAATTGACGCATTATATGTGTTAAATACATACAGGAAAACCCCATGGAAATGAAGAGTTTACATCATAAGGATTACAACGCAACAAACGGGGAACAAATCGGGAAAAAGACGTAAAAATTGGTCACGTCCGACCCAAACTCACCCGGACATAACTCCGGACGGCCGTTAATGAACGCGTCCAGATCCGGACATTAAGTCAGATGTGACACGAGACGCAGACCCAAACTTCTATCTCACGGCCGGATCCGGACACAAAGCCGGACGTGAGGCGAGATCCAGATCTAAACTTTTATCTCACGTCCAGATCCGGACACAGATCCAGACGTCACACAGAGTTGAAAAAAAAAAAAGAAGATCAGGCTGATAATTACGCTTTCGGCGAAATTATCAGCCGAAAGCTGCAAAAGTTTCTTTCTAGTGCTCCATTAATCTCACTCAACTCACCCACTAATCCCTGTTCTTGCTTTTCTCTCCTATTTAAACTCCTGTTCACTTCCTAATTGAGGCGCACCAAACACTCTCGTCTACTCATACACACACTCACTCTTTACTTCTGCTTCCATTCACGATCAATCTCATCTCCATTCACTTATCTTTCTTCATAAATCCTTCTCCCTGAGTCACAGACGTAAACCTGCTCACGCTCTCATTTAGCCACGTCCGGATCTACGTCCGGATCCAGACTGACCATCTTCGTGTGTCCGGATTGACGTTCGACCCTGGGTGACCCGGACGTGACACAAACAGAAGAGGAAATTGCAGAATCGGCAATGGCTTCTAAAATCAGTTTGTCTGCTAAATCCCTCTATCTTTATTCTATTTAAATTGAGCATTGTTATTATGTTTATGGCTGAGTAGTCACTTTTAATTCCGGTTTACTATGTATCCCTAGATTAATTATTTCCAAACCTTTGTGATTTTCTGCAGTTCAGTAGAATAAAGTTCTTTTCCCTTATGAATTCCTAAATCTTCTTTAATCTGATCAATTATTGAGTTTATCGGTTTGTTAGCTTATAAGTGAGAACTGTGGCTATCAATTGACTACAGGGAAAGAACCGGTTAGTGTAGAGATGGTAATTCCTGTAAACTACTAGCTAACCATTAATCTAGACTTTGCTTAAAGCAATTAGAAAATAGTGGATTCATAACGAGAGTTAGGACTTGGTCTTTGCTAATTAGAGTTCGTTGAGCGGGAGACCGGATGCGAATTGCCTTTATTCTAGGGTTTTATTCAAAATTCTGCAGAAATCGCTTAGAGAAAGAAACAGATCTAGGGAGAAGTAGTAAACCGGGATTTCCCTTATCAATGAAATTCAAATCAGTTATTTCCTGTTATTTATTGCTTATCGATCTCTTTTACAGCATTCACTATCACATACAAAACCCCCAATTTCCTGTTATTTTTACATTATTCTTGTTTTGTTTGTGAGTAAAGATTAAACTAGACATCGTCTCCCCTGGTTCATACTTAGGGAATATTCCAGATTTAAACTTGCTATAATCGACCAGTGCACTTGCCGCTACGTTTTACCCCCAACAAGTCCCCCTTATCCAGAGTACTCTATTTGGTGTAGTTGGCTTCTAGGCCTCCTGCATCGCTATTCCAAAGAACGTCATCAAAAGAGTCGTTAATTGCCTCAGGTTGTTCCTTTGGTCAGGGGAGGCTGACAGTAATGCCACCCCCTAGTGGCCTGGAACGCTATCACTAATACCGAGAAAAATGGTGGTCTAGGACTTAAGGACATCCACAAATGGAATATGTGTTTCATGCACAAGACCATCTCAGCCATCACTCATGACTCGGAGCGCCTTTGGATCCAATAGATCCAGAAGCTCTTCTTACCCAACCCCAGTAGCATCTGGACTACTACTGCTAAAAGCAATGATTCATGGACTTGGAAAGCTATCCTTCATGTCAGGGACTGGTGGTTGAAACAATGTGGCTCATCTAATGATAATCTCTCTTTTTCAGCTCCTACGCTTCCCTCCCTAGGGTTAACTCGTTCTATAAGGACATCTCCACCCCGGCCAGATTTTCCAATGGTACAATGTCTGCTGGAAAAATTGGTCTATCCCTAAAGCTAAATGTATCCTGTGGGTTACTTGAAAGGTAAACTTAAAACCTGTTATAAGCTCCAAACATGGGTCATATGTCTTGCTAACAGATGTGGCTATGTGAGCATGCTCAAGAGACAAGCAACCATCTTTTTTTCCATTGCAGGTACTCTTGCAGGATCTGGTGGATATCTGTGTCTGGCTGGGAATTCCTACCAACCGATAAGTCTTTGTAGCTGTACATCCTGGATCCTTCGCTACTGCAAGATGCATCGACCAATTGAATTACTAAAAAGAGCGGTAGTAGCCAATGTTTTCTATCATATCTAGGAGGAAAGGTGCAAGTGAGCTATGGCCAACCAATCCAGAGAACCCACTCTCGTTATTGTTGACATCAAAGCTGCAATTAAAGCCACTATTTGGACCAAGATGAATCGATTCCTCGCTGACTTCGACTGGCTAGATAGGGTGCTCTACTCCTAGAGCGACTTGTTCTGATATAGTTTGTACATGCTAGTTTGGTCGCTTCACGCTGCTTTTTTTCACTAACTTGGATTGTTTTGTACTAGCTATTTGCTACTTTGGTCAGCTTCACACTACGTTTTGTTCACTAGCTGGGGTTGTGTTCGTACTGGCTCTATGTTATTTTGTTCACACCTAGGGTGGGCTTTTGTATATCTCCCATCCCCCTAGGCGAGATGCCCCTAAATAGTTATCAGGTTATATGGCTTCTATGTATCTAACGCTACCATATCTTTTTACTTGATATATATTCATCCATTTCAAAAAAAAAGAATTACCTAGAGCTCATTTTTAACTGAAATTAATTCTAGAAATTGACATAAACTAAATCAAAAGGAGCGTTGAGCATCCTAGGTGAATATGTTATTACCGGCCTAACAAACCATGAAAAACCTAGAGGAGCATAGCCTTGTCTGAATTTGAAGATATTAGGTGAGTTGTTAAAACGAAAGAAAGTTGGACCACGGGTTTGGCAAAAAAAAAAAAAATTGGACCACGTCATCCCTACTCACTGACACAATCTCAGTTCAAATTCGTAAAAACGTCAGTCAAGCATGAACATCTTAATCAGTTATCATTCATAGTCATGATAGAGCTGAGTTGATCTATCTGTTTTATAAGTAGCGATAATGTTATGCCCCAATTTTTTTATTTCATTCTATATTTAATCTGCTTCAGTTCCATAAAGGGAATAATAATATTATCTTTTTGTTCGAGTGGGATTATGTCATTTATAGCAGATTATCCTAAGTTAGAGGGAATGTCTTTTTATTTTGCTACTAATTAGATAAGTAGATATCAAACTTCCTTTTTAATATATCTCATCCTAATTTTCCTTCCCTCTTCATTTAATTTCGCGATCTTCCCCTCACGTCAGTTTCTTCCTTCCTCCTCTCAACTCCACTTTGGAAATTTCTTCTCCCTCCCTCATCTTCTCTCTCCTCCTTGTCGATCACTAATTTGGAATTCTGGATACGTCATTGGTGATCCGAGTCTATCAGTTAGCAAGTGCGGGTAGAATTCAAAGTGAATTCCACTTTGTTGCTCTTCATTCCGGTTCCGGTCTGCTTCAATTTATTTCTAGTGTTTATGATTGCGGGTTGAGATTCGCGTAGGGATTATTGTCGGGTCCGTAGAGATCACTTAGCGTCATATGTGGTAGGTGGTAGATGGATTCGGGTGGGTGTGTTTGACCACAGAGGTTTCTGGCTTGTTCGTTTTCCGTATATGTTTGTTCGTTGCTTCTCTGATTTTGGTGTTTTGATCTATTCCTAAATTGTGTTTTTGGTGTGAAAAAAACCCCATGGTTTTGTATTTCATTTTGAGTATGTTGTTATGTAATTTTATGTTGTGGTAATGGAGATTTGGCACTCTGGTTTTCATCTGTTTTGCCATCGTTTTCTGGAAATTTTGTTGTGTCCGGACTTCCGTCCGGATAGGGCCGGACGGTCCTCGGACGTGTGTATCTGGCGCTGGTTGTGTGGTGTACGGACATCTGTCCGCACATGTAAGTTCGGACGCAATGCAAGGATGAATTCCGGATTTACATTCGGCATGTGTCCGAACATGTAAGTTCAGACATGTTCGGACACCTCATAACATTTTCTTGGACTTTGTCCGGACTTGTAAGTCCGGACGAAGGTTCAAACGCTTTTGATTTCAAAAATGACTTACGTCCGGACTTATATCCCAAACGTAAGTCTGGACGTCACTGAAAAATGACTTACGCCCAGATCACTTACCCGGACGCAAGTCTGAACGCAAGTTCGGACGCGGGTAAAGCTCCTTCCTCGAAGTGTGTTCGAACATGCAAGGTCGGATGCATGTCCGGACACGCGCCTATTTTTGCTTAACTCCTCATCTTAACTCCGTCATGAGTGCCGTTTGCGGGGTTGGTTTCCTTTCAGTGTGTACTATCTGTTTTGATGGGTTATAGCTTATGAATATGAGTTTTTGCATTCTGAAAACCTTCATTAAGTATCCAACCTTTGTCATGCTCCAAAGGAGCGTTTGAGAGTCTGATGTCTGTTTGGCTTTCGTATGTGTTAGTTGATATACGACTCTCATTTTGTTAATACTTCCAATCTATATTTTTTTGTCACCAGTTCTGTTTGGTTAAAGGCTTTTACTCAATTTTGAAAAGCTTTTGTTCTGGACCTATATGTTTAGCTTCTGAGCCTTGGATAGTCTGGTCGGGTCGTCCCGTAGCATGCTACGCAGGAATTCCTTCTGTTTTGTTCCTCGAGTTACCTTTCTGTTCTCTCTCAGGGTCCCCTGGATATTTAGTGACCGACGGGTCCATTGTCATCTCAATGACTTCTGTGTGGGATCTGCAGATCCATAGGGCCATGATGTTGCCCTTTTGATGTGTCAGCTGGTGTCTAGTGTCCTACCTCTGTTTTGTTAAGCTCTTTGTCTCAGTTTTGATCTACTCTTTATCTGATTTGGGAAAGCTTCTTCCTCTATCTAGGTTTTGCTTTGACTTTTGATCTGTTTTAACCTATATGTATGTGTACGTGTACGTGTACGTGTACGTACGTACGTGTACGTGTACGTGTACGTGTACGGTACGTGTACGTGTACGTGTACTGTACGTGTACGTGTACGTGTCGTGTACGTGTACGTGTACGTGTACGTGTACGTGTACGTGTACGTGTACGTGTACGTGTACGTGTACGTGTACGTGTACGTGTACGTGTACGTGTACGTGTACGTGTACTTGTACGTGTACGTGTTGAGCATGCTCAGCTGATGAAGTTATCACCTGCTGAGCTATAGTTTGGCTCACCCTATCTCCGTTTGATTTGCAGGTTTAAGCTTCCGTCGAATAATTTTGCTTTGCTTTTGGTTTTGTTTTTCGTTTTGCATTTGTAACTGTGGCTTGAGGCCCCCTTTGTATTTTGCTCAGTTATGTATAATAGTTTGGCTTCCACCTGTATATGTCATCACTTAAGCTTTGTAATCATGGTTTTAGTTAATAAAAGTGTACTTTGTTTCGATTTGGGTTTCGTGAGTTAGAGCCTTGCGTTATTAGGTAATAGATACGCGACGTGTAACGTCCCTAACTCCTAGGGTGGTTTTGGGGTCGTTAGAGATAGTATTGGCTAAACCAATACACCCGGCTTGACGGACATCTAAGACAAGTGATCATGATGTCATCCAAACTGACTTGCAAACATGCTCTTTTGAATCTACCTCTCCTAACATCAAGGATGAGTGAAGCAAAATTAGGGTGCTAAAAACCCAAAAACCAGCAGCCTTCCTTGTAGATCTATTACTAGATCTGGAGACAGCATTCCTAGATTTCTTAGATCCGGAAGCGACAAAAAAATTATTGCTAGAAACAAAACACAACTTAAGATCATAAGACAAGACCGACATGCAAAAGAAATTATTGCAAAAAGAAAACAGTCACAACTGAAAGCCACCAACGAGGCACTAACAAGGGGCAATAGCATAACCGGAAAACGACATGCAAGCACCCCAAAACCTCCAAATTGGTGCCGCAATGGAGAGAGAGTTTGGACTAAAAAAGCTGGATCCCGGATATGGCAACCCAAAACCAATATGCAACCTGGATCTACACCAGATATGGATGGAGCAAATAAGAGAAAGCAAAATACGAGAATGGTCGTCACCGGGACAGCAGAGAGCAAGACAAAACTCTCGTCGAAGATGAGTAAATTTGGGAAAGAAGATGAGCTTGAAGATGACAATGGCTATGAAACTTGCATGCTACTTGAACCAATAAATCAAGAAAATGGGGAAGAAGGGGATGAGAGAGGAGAGAGTTTTATATCTCTCCCCCTCCGCTACATTGTGCTTTTTTCCAATTCAACTATGATCTATCTATCTGTTGGTGAATGAGTGAGTGAGTGAACATTTTTATTTTTGAAACCACCACAAAGCTAGATTAAGAAATTAAGTTTAGAATACAGTTAGGGTATTGCTACATTGTGTGCATCTAGGTTTACATCTCTACTTACATGAGACCAAGTAACCTGGTTAATGAAGAAACAAATAAAAAAGATTCATGTAGCACAAGTTGGACATCAGGTCTAACGGTTCCACTACCTTTCAAAAGTTTTATATTAGCTAAGCAATCTGAGAAAAGATGAACTACTTGAGCTTCCAATTTTTTGGCAACTTCTAGGCGAAACAAAGTCGCCTTTGCTTCAATGGATTGGGTGCCTATACCACATCTTTTTGCAGTCCTCACAACATGAATAAGGCCACTTGCATCTTTACATACCACCCACATCCCTGAGTCGTGATACGCCACACTACCATCAGCAAAAACTTGGATTGCTTGATCATCAGGTTGTTGATTCTTCTCTGTTATGGATGAGTCCAGGGAACTACAAAAGATGCGGTCTCAAGGAACGATTTGGTCTGATCCATATTCTGGCTTAAATATTGGACCCTTCCATGCTGAAGTTGACATCTAGCAAGCCGAAGTTTCTAGAAAAAATAGGATTAATTTCTTAGCATAATCCAGATCTTAATGAACACAGACAAACATCAGCCAATCCCTGAAGGCGCTATCATCCACAATGCCCTTTGGTTTTGTTAAATCATTATGCAACCACCAAACTTTGATAATTAGACAATGCAAGAAGAGATGCATCATATTCTCGTAACCTCCACAAAAAGCACACCATTCTATTAGACCGTGCTGACAACGCTGCAAGAGATTGGCGCGACAAGGAAAGATTCCCTACAAAAGTTTCCAAGTAAATAATCTTACCCTCTGTGGGATGTTACACCTACAGATTTTTTTCATGGTTGAGCCAATAGGAGTGTTGTGAGAGGAAGAGTCACACTTTTTTGAGTGAATTGAACAAGCGAGATAATATGCTGACTTTATTGAAAACAAACCGTTTTTAATTCCACCCAACACCAACCATTAGGTTGGGAAGCACGAGTTAGAAATGTCTTGAGGATATATGTAACGACCCCAAAACCACCCTGGTTCTAAGACCGTCACACACCGCGCACTTATTACCTAAGATACGCAAGGCTACACCAATGAAACCCACAACTAAAGCAAAATGCTCATATATTATATTAACAAGAGTTACAAAGCCTCATCATTCACTTAAAACCGGAAGCTAACAGAACGTACAAAAGCTGTAAGGATACAAAGTACAGAAAGCCCACAAGGCCAACAATTCAAATACAAATTCGAACTCAAAACCAAAAGTGAAAGCAGAGATCTCCAAACAAATGCTAAAACCTGCAAAGCAGCGGAGATAGGGGTGAGCAAACCACAGCTCAGTAGGTGATATCAGCCCGAGCATGCTCAAAAACCATTTACAGAACATGTTATACTTTAAAGTACGCTTAGAAAATAGAATCAAAATCATAGCATAAGACCTTCAAAACAAACCAAAGTCCAAAGACATAGCAGAGCTAAGCGGAAGTCAAAATAAATAGCTAAACAGCGGAAGTCATAACAGAATCCAGAAGCCTTTCATAAAACGGAATTACTTAACAAAATGTCAGAAGAAGAAAACAGAGGCAGAAGTGGAATTCATAACAAAGTTCAAATGCAAAATAGATCAATCCCTTAGCAGAACGGAAGTTCATAAATCAGAATTGTCAGACTCAAAAGTGGAATGTGAGATAGAAACCACAAATCAAAGAGTTCTGAAAACAAAACGTTCTCAAATTAGAGCGGATATCAGACAGAGTGGTTTACAACATATCACTTTACAAACAAAAGTGGGACCCTAGTATAGCACTCACATATAGAAGGGTTAAGGCCCTATAGATCAAAGGATCTCACAAAGAAATGGTAGAGAGCCTTGTTGGATTCGTCAGTCGCTAATCATCCAGGAAACTTAAGGAACATAAAACAGAAAGACGTCATGCGCAATATTATGTGATAACTTGACCAGTCATCCACGTCTCAGAAGACTAACTAATTAGGTCCTAAAATAGAAGCTTTACTTAAAGAATGGAATGTGTTGTTAAGAGGAACAACACAACATAATAAGTGGCTTTACAAAAAAACAGAAGTCATTGCCAAAACAGAAGTCATATGCCAAGACTGCCAAAGCACAGAAAGCTAAACAGAAGTAAGAGACCGAATCAGATTTTCATAGCAGTTTAGAGACTAGAAACAGTTCAAAAACTTTCAAAATGGAAATGCATGCAAACACACATTAAAACATGTCAAAATAGCTTGTACACACTTAGGGAATCATAACCCTGCAAACGAAAGTTAAAACGGAGCTCAAACAAACATTTTAGGCGAAAATTGGAGAATATCCGACATGTGTCCGAACCTACAAGTCCGGACACATGCCATGACACAAAACAAAGGTGTCCAAACATTTTTCCAGACTTACAAGTTCAGTAGCATGCCAAATTTGGAAACCAGAGGGCGTCTGGACATTTATCCAAACTTACAAGTCCGAACGGAGTTCGAAAGAAGACATACGAGGTGTCTAGACTTGTGTCCAGGCTTGCTTGTTCAGACACAAGACAAACTGCAAACCTAGAACTCATCCTTGCACCCCGTCCAGACATACATGTCCGGATAGAAGTCCAAGCAAGGTAGAAACCGTCATAAAACAGAGGTGTCCAGAGCACGGTCCGGACATACAAGTCTGGACAGAAGCCCAGACGGAGTAAAAACTACAGAATCGCAAGGGGAAACAGATGAAAATCAGAGCCAAAAATTCACCACTGAATATACATATCTTTCCATAACAAATAAAGCAAATCAAAACACTTTCCATGAGGTTTTAACAGAGCCAAAACACATATCAAAATTAATACAGACTCATAATGGAATTAGAGAACAAATAGACGTAATCAGAAACAAAACAAAACCTAGAATTCCCATGGGTGAGCACACTCAAACAGAACCCATCTACCACCTACCTCAAATATGAAGCACTGCATAACTCTATAGACACCAGAGCAAACTCCTCGAATCTACACTCTAAACTCAATGAACTCACGACTGGATTAACCGGAAGTCGAAACCAAATTCAGAAATAGAGGAAATGAAATGAAGAACTGAAACAAAACTAACCTCACATTTCAAACCTGGAATATGATAGACTGACATAACGGAACTCCACAAGCAGACTATCCCAGGAATCGACCATTGGAAAAAAAAGAATAAGAGAAAAGGGAGCGTATAGAGAGCAAAAGTATGGGAGTTCATAAATAAAAAGAAGGAAAGAGAAAATTAAGAAAACAAAATGATGTGAATAGAACTTCCCTTTCCTAACTTAATAATTAATAACAAAGCAAAAGGACGTTCTTACCCCTCCTACCTCAAAGCTAATATAATCAACCAGAAATAACATACCCTCACTAACACAAGGTAGAAATATAACATACGCTCCCTTTGTGAACCAGAAACAAATTAACAAAAAAAAGGGGCACAACATATATTTTGTGTCATCTTCTAGAAATCAATCACAGGTTATCTCGTTACTCAGGGTACGCTCTCCCTCATTGATCAACTAAGAAACAGGACCTTGATCTCGGGCAAATGGTGGTAAACTCCATTCCCAAGATTTCTCGCTCTTCTTGTCAAGAAGCCAACGGTTAGTAAAACATGAATACGGTAGAGAGCTCCCCAAAGAGATCTTCAAACTGGACTTGAAAGGATACCCAACTAAGAATGTAATAGGTTGTTGTCCTCAAAGTACTTGGCCTTTAGATCCATGATACCAAAAGTTTGGGCTGATGTAGAACGTGCCAGCTAGCCAACAGGACATCACTAAAGTAGCTTAAATCCCAAAAACCCAAACCTCATTCTTCCTAGCTTTTACATAGAACATTTCAATTGTGCCAACAAATCCTCTTACGGCTCAAAGATCCCATCCACAAAAATTTTCTAATTGTACTTTAAATTTCCTTAATCAGAGAGTGAGATAGGTGAATGACATCCATCACAAAAGAGCGGATGGCATGCACAACATATATGATAAAGATACATCTTCCTACTTGAGATTTGTGCACTCCCAGAACTGCACTCTCTTGTACACTCCATCCCTTATGTGACCAAGTATCTTCCTCTTGTGTTTACCAAGCGAACTTGGGAATTCTAAATATAAACCTAGGTCCATGAACTTCTTTACTCCCAAAGTCTCAAAATTTTGGTCTCAAGTATAAGTAGGGTCTTGCATAGAACATGAGCCCGGACTTAGCAATGTTAATGCTTTGGCCGGTTGCTTCCCTGAATTCTTCAATCAGATCCATAATGCGTCCAGCATTAGCACGGTTGGCACGGCCAAAAACTATGCAATCATCAACAAAGAAAATACTTGTGACATCAAGTCCCAATCCCCAATAGGTGATGCCTTGAATAACCCCATAGAGAATAACAATCTGAGAGCTTGCTAATAGTGCCTCCATACAACAATCAAACAAGAAAGGGGAAAGATGATCACCCTGCCGTAAACCTCTTTGAGGAAAGAAAGTGTGACCAGGAAAGCCATTAATCATAACTGCAAATGAAACTAAAGTTGCTTTTCCATCAAACTAACCCACCGATCATGAAAGCTTATGCTCCTTAAAACCCATAGAACAAAAGATCATTTCACCCGATCAAAATCATTAGGCATATTAAGTTCCAAAGCAAAGTGGCCTCTTTTAGATGCCTTGGATAATTTCTTCATTTGAACTAATTCATGAGCAATTATTATGTTGTCGAAAATCAACCTTTCAGGGACAAAAGATTTCTGATCCTTAGAGATGAAAAACCTTATGACTTCTCTAATGAGGCTGACAAAAACCCATGAGATAACTCTATATAGTGTGTTACATAATGATATAGGACAAAAATCCTTCATGGAATTAGCACCAGTTTTCTTGGGCATAAGAGCAATATGAGTGTGATTCAAACCACAAAATAGCACTCATGTCAAGTACTAAAAGAGAATCATCAATTAAATCGTCACCCATAATGTCTCAATATGTTATAATGAATGTACCATTAATGTCATCCAGTTGAGGAGCCTTATTTGGGTGCATATTACGGAGGGATAAGAGCACTTCATCCCTTTCATAATGTCTTCCAATAAGATCATAATGATCCCATGGGACTCTATTCTCGACGCAAGCAAACATATGTGGGTTTTGGGCAGGGTGAGTAGATTGAAATAACCCTTCAAAATAATGGTGTGCCACCTCTTCCACTCCTTCCTGATCGGAATGGATACCCTGGTCATTACTAGCTCATGGAATTTTTCTGCATCCTTGATTGTACTCTATTAAGGAAAAATGTAGACGTAACACTCATATCTCATACCTGTCTTAAACCATAGCGTCTTAATAACCAAAACAGTTAAATATCATTCAGCAACGGAATTTAAAACTAAGACCCTTTACCAAAGATAGTATTTACAACATATTCCCCAACATTTAGCAGCACTAAGCAACACCTGTGAGCGAAATACATTATATACCACCAGACCCTATACCAAAAATAACTCCCTAATACCCAAGGTATTATCTAATCCCCGCTCTCTGGTTGCGAGTATTCACCTACACACCTGCAAGAGAATTTTGTTGAAGGGACAAGCCCAAGCGTTGAGTATGCTATCATGCAACCTTTTTTGTACCTTCATACCATACTTAGGTATTGGTCGAAGTTAACATACAGTTCGTTTTACAATAGTCCGGATTCCAATATTCAATAATCATAACATATAAACAATCAAATTAACATAAACCAAAATCCATAACTCACGTCCAACTGTCCAATAAGATAATTCACACAGATATTCACATCGTCCGGATATCAACAACCTTGACATAAATTCCAATTTCCAAGAATTCAAAACATAGCTGAAACATATCCAAAGTAATCACAAATCTTCTTACTTAACAGATCATCAGTAGATTAAATCATTCATACAGATATGCCCAAATAAGATAATCAAGAAGTATCGAACAAAAACATGATTGTTGTTATATCACTTGAACCCCAAGGCTTCCTTGTTATTTCTTATAAGATTCAATAAGTTTCTTAATTTTCTTATGAATCTATTGAGCATATTGTTATCCCCAAAATCTTCACCCTCTTTTATACATGAACAAGGCTTTTCTAAGGTCGGTGCATGGCTAAGGGAAAATAGAGGCTTCAAGGTGGTATGGATGAATGGGGATAACGTGAAAACTGACACAGGTGGTATATTTGACAAAAAGTCATGTTGGCATGGTGGCAAGGTCCGTGGAGGAGATATGAGAGGTTGATGGTTCGAAACTATTGACAAATAGCTTTTTGTAGCTTTCATTTTCTATTCAATTCTTTTATTTTGTATTCAATTCTTATTGTTTCATTTCTTTTAGTTTTTATTTTTGATTTTCAAATAGATTCTTTCTTTTTTTTTTACGTGATTGTTGCCAACAAAAAAAAACATAAAAAAATATATATTGTTGTTAGCATTTTGCTTATATCTCTTTGTTTTAGGTAATTTCTTTTTTATTCTTTTTCTCAACTTATAAGTTTGATTGTTTCCAAAATAAAAAGAAAGTCTTTTTTTACATCTTTTTCTTTATTGATTTCTATCAAACAAAAAAAAAACAAAAATGTATTTCCTTTTCCATATCTACTTGCTTCTTTAAAATGTTGTTTTCACAAAAATAATAATAAAAGGTTTGTAATCGGTTAGCTAGGATTTAGGTGACTGATCCATTCCTTTAGTTTGTTTTCTTATTTATTGTTTATTTTTTTTCTTCTCTCCATCTTATTTATTTATTTGATTGCTTTCAAAATTTAGAAAAAAATGCATTCTTTAGCTTTACTTTTCATCTCAAAATAACAAAAAAAATCTTTGAAAGTTCTTTATTTATTTATTTATTTATTCACATGAGTTGAATAACACAACTGAAAAACAAAACAATGATTTTAGTTGTTAAGATTTGAATTCCTTCCTTTTCTCTAACTCACCAATAGTTTTTCGATTTGTTTTGATCTAGCAAACCTCAAACTTTTACTATATATATTGACTCATCTTTTTCATGGAGGGGAAAAATACAGATAATACGCAATACACTCCCAATATTATTTTTGTTCCCATACTCCACAACCGTCATTTTTATCATATACCACAAAAATTCACCGGTTCTGCAGTAGCTAGTTCTCCTTCATCAACTAGTGTTCTTGCCTTCAAGTTACTAATCCATTGCTAGCGCAGATATGCATCAGACGAATACAAACAGTCCTGTCATTAGTATTACTTGCTAGTGTTTATCCCCATCCGGTGAAGAGATGTCCTGCGCAAATACTAAGCCACCACTACTCGTCCTTGTCTTCATCATCACGTCCTTGTCCCAGCCTATGTCGGCTAGCCATGAAAAAAAAGACAGAACCCACATAGTGTAAATCTTCTAAATTTTCTTCTGCGGTCACCACTACCATGGTGCATCCTAAGCAAACGTCGTCAACGCTTAGGAGAAACGTCCCCAACATGTTTCATTGCTAATGGTTGTCGTTGCACCGGTTCTATTCTATAGTTTGGTTCTGAACAAGGAGAATTCGAGCGTAGAGACCATCTAACCAGATATCTGCATATTACATCTCCATCACAAAACGTATGGCAGTTGAAGAAAAAGGAACATCGATAACGGGAAAGTGTCGACTACAGCATCACCGCTGTCCTTCAGCATAGTCCAGGACCACTACAACAAGAAACTCTTCACCGCTGCTCTTTCATCACATTAACGTGCTTCACGGTCCAACTCTGCTCAGCAGCACCGTACGAAAACAATCGGAAACAGCATCACCTTTACGTGCACCTGCATCG
This sequence comes from Limonium bicolor, assembly GCA_023374045.1. NCBI lineage: Eukaryota > Viridiplantae > Streptophyta > Magnoliopsida > Caryophyllales > Plumbaginaceae > Limonium > Limonium bicolor. The sequence goes on along the minus strand of CM041777.1, from coordinate 102,693,193 downwards.
CCAGATTTTATTCTCTTGTTTCCATCCTGTATGCGAGTCATCGATATATTCTACCAGCGACCGGTGAAGGAAGTAACAAAAAAAACAATGTACCTTTTTCTGCTTTGATCATGAACGGGAATTCCCAAGTTGGAAGTCGGTGAAATGAGGTATCATTGGTAATTTTCTTTTTATTTCCTTTTGTTTATTTTATGTCGTTCATAGTTTATTGTTGAAGTTATTTTATAATTTCCGGTAATTAGCAAGTAACTTTATTCTTTAGTTTATCAATAGGTTCTAGGTTTATAGAATAGTAGTTTCCCCTTGATGCAATAATGCATTCGAATATGTATTCTAATCGCGTATAAGATAGAACTAATTAAGTAAGTAAAATGTAGGTTACGGTAATTATATTGTTAATCTAGTCTTAATGCTTCATTGGTCAATCATTTTTTTTATGAACGGTTTAAATAAAAAAAGGGGCAAATTCAAAGTTGTTACAAAAATAAATATTGTCATAATTTGTTTAGCCTTAGAGTTTATCATGGTAAAGGAAAAGAAATTTCATATAGGGTAACGAAGGAATCTGAACCCTTTAAAAATTTCATATCAAGCCCCCGAACCCATAACTCTAAAAATTGCAATAACATTTCCTTTCCAAGTTTAAAAGGTTAAAACTTTGGTGGCGACTCTATATAGGTCTGTGTGGGCCAGTTAGAATAATTAAGCTTTAATTTTATCATTTCGGTTTATTTATTCTAATTGCAAATCGAGCCTTGAAGCCATAAGCTCAATACTTAAGGGTTCAAAACCTACGCCCACAGACTGGCGACTCTGCTGGGGACCACCACCTAAGTTTTAAAAATTTAAACTTAGCAAAGAGGGCTTAACTTGAATTTATAATCTTTAAGGCTTACTTTTTATGATATTATCCTTTTTAGCTTGTGCATTTTTATTATCTTGTGCATACGAGAGATGAGGGTCCAAATAAACCAATCATCGGTCATGCTTAGACATGGCCCGTTCTGAGACACACACCGTGGGGTGATGTGTAAAGGTGGGGGAAATGAGGAGGATGGCGTGCAAACCCCATCCCTTCACTACCTAGGCCCAAAGCCCCAAGCACCTCTCCGAATGTACCTTTACCCAAAAACCGAATTGCGGTCATGCCAAGACATGACCCATCCTGAGACACACACCTTAAGGTGATGTGTAAAGGTGGGGGAAATGAAGAGGATGCTCATCCCTTCACTACCTGGGCCCAAAGCCGCAACACTCTCCGGATGTACCCATACCCATTTGATGAAACTTGCATAGTGAGGACATGCATATTCTCTGTTGTGCTTTATGTCTTCGTGGTCTTGTGCTTCTATGATAAGCTTGATTGTGTGTGGTAAGCAGCTGAAATAAATCATCTTTTATTAGATCTTTACCTTTCAGCCCAAAGGCCCATTGTAGTCTAGGTGAACTATTTGCTTGGGCTTCGGCCTAGAAATCTTAGGTCAAGGTGGTCTCTTTTGGCCCAAAAGTGTCTAAATCAGAAACATCCATTTTAATCCACTTAGGTTTAGGCCTATAAAAATCCATTTGAATTTGCGATAATTCACAAGGCTTGAAAATGAATTTATGGATCATGTTTACATTCTGGCCCAAAGGCCCATCAGGAACTATGATTAGGTTTTTCACTTGAACACTGAAAACTCTTTCGATCCAGTAACCCATTCATATTCCATATAATTTCTTCCGGTTCATGTATGCCACCTTCAATTCAAGATGTTCAGGCCCAAGTGACTATTCACAATTCAAATGACATTGGGCCCAAGCACTCTACTCAATGTCTGAAACATTTCGGCCCAAGCGCCAATCTATAGTTAGAAATTATTTTGCCCCAAGGGCCTCATTCTCAAAGTGTTTCGAGCCAAGTGCCTCACTCACAATTCAGATCTATCAGGCCCAAGCGCCTATCCACAATCACGACACCGCTTTGGTCAATGTGCCTCACTTTCAGTTCAAAGAGATTCAGGCCCAAGCGCCTGTCCACAGTCCAAATGCATCCCGGCCTATGTGCCTCTCTTTTAGTCCACTGATATTCAGGCCCATGCGCCTATCCATAGTCCAAATGCATCCCGACCCATATGCCTCACTTTTAGTCCACAGATTTTCAGGCCCATGCGCTTATTCATAGTCCAAATGCATCCCGTCTCATGTGCCTCACTTTCAATCCACAGATATTTAGGCCCAAGTGCCTATCCATAATCCAAGAACATCCCGGCTCATGTGTCTCACTTCAAGTTTAAGAGCATTCAGGCCCGAGCGCTTATCCACAACCCAAAGAGCATTCCGGTCTAAGAACCTCATCAACAGTTAAGGGACACTCCTAGTTTAGATTTTTCAGCCCAAGAGCCCTCTCATAATACGTTAGATTTCCTTGTTGTATTTTCTTAGGTTTGCGTAGGAATTTCACCGTTTTAGTAGGTTTACAAATTTCTAGGACGTTTTGTCATTCATTAGCTCTGTTCCTTTTGTTAAGTTGTCTTAAAAAAAAGAAAAAAAAAGATCGGACATTTCTACGTTCTACTGAAGGTACATCATGGTTGAAAGCTCGAGTCTTCTGTGCGCCAACATCATGTAGATTGGCGGTACCGAGTTCAGTAAAGAGACTAAGGTTCACATGCATCATTCATCTTTAAAATGTGTTTGCAAATAAATGTTTTGTGAAAACTAAGTTCAGAAGTTTTCAAGCAATGACTGTTTTGAATGAACATCTCTTGACATCAACAATAAGAAGCATTGGTTTTGTTAAATCAACTTCTTCGTATTCACAAGCAAATGACTTTTTCAAGTTCAAAACTTTTCTAAGCTGAAAAGATAAATTCATGAGGAGCTTTCTTTGCAAGGAACATCCATTTCTGCTAAACAAATGTCTTTCGAAACTAAGGTTTGTGAAACGATCATTTCCTGACAGTGGAACACAAAGACTTGTTTTGTTTCTAAGAAAATGAACATCCTTATCCAAGTACCAAAACACGTCCCAAAACACCAAAGCAACCCACATAATGGTTAGTAGAGCACATGATCATCATCAATTGTTGAAATCCCCGACACAATATAGGGGCAATCTAAGTTAGAATCGTTTATTCCAAACTTCTTCTAACAAATGTGTGAACTAAACTCTCTGAGCGAAAGAGTGCAAGAGTGTCTTGAGGGGAAAAAAACCAATGAGAGAAAACGTGTGTTATCTTTACACGCGGTGAGGCCACATACATGTGAGGTAAGCAGCATAACTCTGACTGAGGGAGATAGCTTGTAAATTTACGCTAAGATTTGTGAATAGTAACAAGAAGAGACATATAACTATCAGGAATGACGAAGCATCTAGGTGAACCATCACATAGCCAAAAGCTTATGAAACCCTGAAATCAAACCCTAGGCACCCATGCTGAGCCTTTCACATGTATCCTTATTTACCAATAAAGCTCCACAAAAAGCCAGTTCATGATGATTATGTACACTGGTGACCAAAGGAAGCGAGGAGCACAACTCTCGGATGAGGACACCCGAAGTCTGAAATGAGAAGCGACACTACCACATACATGATGAAAAATCATAAACGGTCACAAAGTGATCCAGGATTCAAGAGCTCAAATGAATGTAGTCTAAAAGATCGGGAAACACAAGAACCCCGAAGATGAGTCAAAGTATCTCCAAGAGCTCCAAAAGATCGGGAAACACAAGAACCCCGAAAATGTTTCAAAGTAGCTCCAAGAGCTCCAAAAGATCAGAAAATACGAGAACCCCAGAGATGAATAGGAAATATGAAAGCCTCAAGTTTCCAAAAAAGCAGCAACAAAGCAACAGCAAGGACGGTGTCAAAGTCTAGAGCCCGAAGGCAAATCCACATACAGTAGCAAGACTGCTTCACACTTAAGGACGAAAAGATGAATCAGGAGAAGGTGCAAGTTGCAACTTTGGTCACCCTTAAGCTCCACAAAACTGAAAATATCCTCCATGGTCCCTATGACATTTATCATACCCAATGGCCCAATTATAAGCCTCAAACACTTTTGACGTGATAGTTATGTGTCTAAATCAACTGAAAGTAACAGATCGAAGGCGTAAGTTCATCAAATATCGAATTCAAAAGTCTGAAAGTTATGACTGTAAGTGAGGAATGAGTGCGAATGCTAAACACATCGAGTGTAGGTAGAAAAAGCACCATATCAAAGCAAACCTTAACCTTGTGAGGTTGAGAATTGTTCACATGCTTAATCAAAGATAATGTTGGGGGCAATCGATCGTTTCTATCGATTGCCATAATTTCTAACTCAGATAGCTCAAAGAAATACTAGGGGCAATTGTTTCCAAAAATTTCCACAGATGACACAAAAGCAATCCCAAAGTCTTAGGCTCGTCATGAGCTCTCAACACCATACCCCAAAATCTCAAGCCTTAAGCACTTCATAAGCCTTATGCACCGTGTTCCGACACTGCAATCCCAAAGCTTTAAGCAATCATAAGCCTTAAGCACCACATCTCAAAACCTCAAGCTCCACGATCCTGAGAAAATCATAAAGCCCGAAAGCATGTTTAGTTTCAAAGGATCAAATTTTGGTCTCAAAGTCTATTCCTGAAAATGAGAGTTCCATGAATTTTAGTTGAAAAGAAGTATTTGCTTATGCATCAGATTTTTGACAACAGAGTCAACACCAATCTTGACACCACGTCACCCATATTTTTGAAAATTGAGTCAATCTCATTTTGACATCGAGTCAACCACATATTTTTTTTAAACCTGAATCAATCTTGTTTTGACACCGAGTCAATTTCATTTTTTAATACTGAATCAATCTTGTCTTGACATCGCGTCAACCACATTTTTGAAATTGAGTCAATCTTGTCTTGACACCGAGTCGACCCCATTTTTGAAAATTGAGTCAGTCTTGTCTTGACACCGAGTCAACCCCATTTTTGAAAACTGAGCCAATCTTGTCAATCATTGTTGACAGCAGAGTCAACACTATTTTGTGATACCAAGTTTGTAAGTATGATAGTGATTAAGTACAGGTGGAGGTATGCTGCCCGTTGAATTGAAGCAGGGTGTATACTGGCCAATGTGTGCGAGTGGTTAAGTACAGGTGGAGGTATGCTGCTCGTTGAATTGAAGCAGGGTGTATACTAACCAATGTGTACAAGTGATTGAGTACAGGTGGAGGTATGTTGCCCGTTGAATTGAAGCAGGGTGTATACTGGCCAATGTGTACGAGTGGTGGAGTACAGGTGGAGGTATGCTGCCCGTTGAATTGAAGTAGGGTGTATACTGGCCAATGTGTACGAGTACAGGTGGAGGTATGCTGCCCGTTGAATTGATGCAGGGTGTATACTGGCCAATGTGTACAAGTTGGCGGGGCGATGGCAATAAGTCCTCATTTCTATGTCAACTTTTTGGATAACAACTGGCGGGCGATGGCAATAAGTCCCCTGTGAAAACCAGAAGTTCATCCCAGCAACCCAGTTGGCGGGCGATGGCAATAAGTCCCCTTGGAAAACCAACATGGAGCATTGTTTTTTGAATGGGTTTCGGTCCCCAGAGGCATCCGAGTTATTTTATTTTTGAATGGGTTTCGGTCCCCAGAGGCATCCGAGTTATTTTATTTTTGAATGGGTTTCGGTCCCCAGAGGCATCCGAGTTATTTTATTTTGAATGGGTTTCAGTCCCTAGAGGCATCCGAGTTATTTTCTTTTTGAATGGGTTTCGGTCCCCAGAGGCATCCGAGTTATTTTCTTTTTGAATGGGTTTCGGTCCCCAGAGGCATCCAAGTTATTTTCTTCTTTTTTTTTAATGGGTTTCGGTCCCCAGAGGCATCCGAGTTATTTTCTTCTTTTTTTTGAATGGGTTTCGGTCCCCAGAGGCATCCGAGGTATTTTCTTTTGAACGGGTTTCAGTCCTCATAAGCATCCGAATCACATCACACATCTTGGACTTCATTTTGAACAAGTTTTGGTTATCAAAAGCATCGAATCACATGACATATTTTGCATATAAGATCATGGGCTCTGGTTCTCGAAAACACCTGGATACACTATGGTTTGCTTGTATTTTCTCATTTGGATAGGTTCAGGCCCCTAAAAGTGCATTGGTACAATGACATGCTCGGTAAGCTCAAACATCTTTTCAAGGTAGTCAACATCTCTGAACACAGGAAAAGGGACAAGCAAGGTGAGACAAGGTTGGTAAAGATTTTGGGTATTATCAAGCGTCAACTTGACTTTTCATTGACATTCCAAAATCAAGTTAACGGGGGGCAATCTGTTATCCCCAAAATCTTTACCCTCTTTTATACATGAACAAGGCTTATCTAGGGTCGGTGCATGGCTAAGGGAAAATAGAGGCTTCAAGGTGGTATGGGATGAATGGGGATAACGTGAAAACTGAGATAGGTGGTATGCTTGACAAAAAGTCATGTTGGCATAGTGGTGGCAAGGTCCATGGATGAGATACGAGAGGTTGATGGTTTGAAACTATTAACAAATAGCTTTTTGTAGCTTTCATTTTCTATTCAATTCTTTTATTTTGTATTCAATTCTTATTGTTTCATTTCTTTTCATTTTTATTTGATTTTCAAATAGATTCTTTCTTTTTTTTTAGGTGATTGTTGCCAACCAAATAAAAAACATAAAAAAAAATATATATTGTTGTTAGTATTTTTCTTATTTATCTCTTCGTTTTAGGTAATTTCTTTTTTATTCTTTTTCTCAACTTATAAGTTTGATTGTCTCCAAAATAAAAAGAAAGTCTTTTTTTACATCTTTTTCTTTATTGATTTCTATAAACAAATAAAACAAAACAAAAATGTATTTCCTTTTCCATATCTACTTGCTTCTTTAAAATGTTGTTTTCACAAAAATAATAATAAAAGGTTTGTAATCGGTTAGCTAGGATTTGGGTGACTGATCAATTCCTTTAGTTTGTTTTCTTATTTATTGTTCATATTTTTTTTCTTCTCTCCATCTTATTTTATTTATTTGATTGCTTTCAAAATTTAGAAAAAAATGCGTTCTTTAGCTTTACTTTTCATCTCAAAATAACAAAAAAAATCTTTGAAATTTCTTTATTTTTTTATTTATTTATTTTCACATGAGTTGAATAACAAAACTGAAAAACAAAACAATGATTTTAGTTGTTAAGATTTGAATTCCTTCCTTTTCCCTAACCCACCAATAGTTTCTCGATTTGTTTTGATCTAGCAAACCTCAAACTCTTTTTCATGGAGGGGGGAAAAATACAGATAATACGCAATACACTCCCAATATTATTTTTGTTCCCATACTCCACAACCGTCATATTTTTTATCATATACCACAAAAATTCACCAGTTCTGCAGTAGCTAGTTCTCCTTCATCAACTAGTGTTCTTGCCTACAAGTTACTAATCCATTGCTAGCGCAGATATGCATCAGACGAACACAAACAGTCCTGTCATTAGTATTACTTGCTAGTGTTTATCCCCATCCAGTGAAGAGAAGTCTTGTGCAAATACTAAGCCACCACTACTCGTCCTTGTCTTCATCGTCACGTCCTTGTCCCAGGCTATGTCGGCTAGCCATGAAAAAAAAGATAGAACCCACATAGTGTAAATCTTCTGAATTTTCTTCTGCGGTCACCACTACCATGGTGCATCCTAAGCAAACGTCGTCAACGCTTAGGAGAAACGTCCCCAACATGTTTCATTGCTAATGGTTGTCGTTGCACCGGTTCTGTTCTATAGTTTGGTTCTGAACAATGAGAATTCGAGCGTAGAGACCATCTAACCAGATATCTGCATATTACATCTCCATCACAAAACGTATGGCGGTTGAAGAAAAAGGAACATCGATAACGGGAAAGCGTCGACTACAGCATCACCGCTGTCGTTGATAAAAACAAGAAACAAGTTCTCCAACTCACACACCTGTGTAAACCGAGAGGAAGAAGAAACAGAACTTGTATTTTCTCCAATCGGGAGAAACAACACACGCAGAAGCTACAGAGCCACCCACCCACCCTTCTTTACTTTGTCTGGAAAGATTACAGAAAGAAAGAACAAAACCCGAAAGTAATCCCACACACACACTACAAACAAAAGACCAGTACAGGAAATAAATAAGTCACGCTAATACTAGCTTAGACCCACTAAACACAACCAATAATAAAGCAGGGAACCGGGTTTTCTAACCCCACCCCCCCCCCCCCCTCAAACCTTAGGAGGTAACACATCCTAAGGTTTGGCAACCCGAACAACTGCTCCAGAAACAAATTATCCTCAACCAGCATCCAACTTCAGTCCCATCCTTCTGACTTGCACCGGATAGGCTCTTCCTGGCAGTGGTTTGGTGAGAGCATCAGCCATCTGCTCCTTTGAACCAACGAATTCAACAACTATCATGTCCTCCTGCAGTTTCTATCTAACGAAGTGGACATCCAGTTCTATGTATTTTGTCCGCTCATGTAGAACTGGATTCCTCGCTATATGTATCGCTACCTGGCTATCCGACTTAACAGGAACTGGTAGAATATCTATCACTCCAAACTCATGCAAAACCCTTGTGACCCAACTCAATTCTGCAGTAACGCTCCTCATCGCCCGGTATTCCGCTTCTGCAGAGGATAATGCGACGGTAGACTGCTTCTTTGACTTCCATGAGAGTGGGCTTCCTCCCAGCTGGATAAAAAAGCCACTAATTGACCTCCTTGTATTGGGACAACCTACCCAATCAGAGTCACAAAAAGCTGTCAAAGTGAAGTCAGATCTGGAATTAAAGAAAAGAGCATAATTCAGAGTGCCTTTGATATAATTGAGCGTATGAAAGGCTGCCTTTAAATGAATATCAGTGGGACTGCTTAGGAATTGACTAAGAACTTGTATAGTAAAGCAGAGATCAGGTCTACTGTGGGAAAGGTAACTAATCTTCCCAACCAGCCTTCTATAAACAAAAGGATCTTTTAGTGGCTTTCCAAGATCCTTTCTCAGTTTCAGCCCAGTGTTAAGCGGACTGACAGCACACTTGCCATCTGCAACCTTAAACTCTTTCAACAAGTCTTCACAGTACTTCTTTTGCATTAAAATAACACCATCTGTTGTGTGAACAAACTGCATTCCCAAAAAGTAATTAAGCACACCCAAGTCTTTGATCTTAAACTTACTGTGCAGATCCCTTTTTACAGATTCTATGAAAACAGTGTCATTACCACTAATCAAGATGTCATCTACATAAACAACCAAATAGCAAGCTTTACCAGAGACAACTCTAGAAAACAAAGAATAGTCATTGAGGGACTGAACAAAACCCAAGGATTTGAGAAAAACACTTAGTTTATGATGTCATTGCCTCGAAGCTTGTTTTAAACCATACAAGGACTTGTTTAACTTACAAACCTTACCAACAGCTTCCTGTTTGTACCCTAAAGGTACCTCCATATACACATTCTCTTCCAAATCATCATGCAAGAACGCATTATTTATGTCTAATTGGCTCACAATCTAGTTCCTTTTGGTGGCAACAATAATAAAAGCCTTAATTGTGGTAAACTTCACTACCGGGGAGAAAGTCTCAAGGTAATCAATACCATACTTTTGGGTAAACCCCTTTGCCACTAATCTGGCCTTAAATCTTTCTACCCCCCCTTTGGCATTATACTTGATCTTATAAACCCATTTGCACTTGATTGGCTTTACACCCTTGGGTAAATCAGTTAAATTCCATGTACTATTGTTTTCTAGAGCTTGGAACTCTTCATTCATGGCTTTTCTCCACCTAGAATCTATAACAGCCTCTTCGTAACAAGTGGGTTCTGTTTCTCCACTTAAATTAACATGCAAACAACATGAATCAGTTCTGTCCAACATAATAACTCCTACTGTTTGCAACAACTTATCAGATCTGATAATGCTATCACTCTCATCAAGATTAAAACATGCATCATCAGAATCAAGTATATGGGAATCACTACAGTTAGCAGCAATAATTCTGTCACTAAGGATGCGTGCAAAACAATCTGAAAAGGGAGTTTCAGTTTGGGACTTATCTTTCTTGCTAACCATAGATCCTAAGTCATAGTCACTCAAATATTTTGGCGCTTGTCTGATTCTTTCTGACATTCTGAGGGGTTCTTCTTGCTGATGTTCTGGTGATGCTTCCTCTGTGTCATGATCTTGACTGGATGTTGTCTCCGTTTGTTCATCAGCGCCTTGACTTTGACTCTCCTTTTGATTCTCACGTCTTGGCTGTCTTACACTTACTTCAAAATTGTTAGAATCATCATGAATAGGCAAGTTATCCACAAGTTCAAACAGGCTGCCTTCTTGATCACTGGAGACAACCTCATTACAATCACTAAAATCAGATTTGAAAGGATATACATCTTCGTGGAATTTCACATCTCTACGATATATAACCTTCTTGTTTTCTAGATTGTAAAGCTTGTAACCCTTTCTGTTTTGACCATATCCAAGCAGCACACATTTCATGGATCTTGGTTGAAACTTATCATGAAAACTTTTGTTAATGTGAGCAAAGCATAAACATCCAAAACTTCTAAGGAAAGCATAGTCAGGTTTTTCTTGGAAAACAACTTCATAAGGAGTCTTATTGTCAATACTAACAAGAGGCATGCGGTTAATTAAATAAGTAGCAGTGAGGACACTTTCCCCCCAAAATATTTTGGGAAGAGAGGAGTAGAACATAAGAGCACGAGCGGTTTCTAATATATGTCTGTGCTTCCTTTCGACCACCCCATTCTGCTGGGGTGTATAAGCACAACTTGTTTCATGTTTGATTCCTTTTAATTTAAAATATTCTACTCCTGCCCTAGAACTTCCTAGTTCTAGAGCATTGTATGTTCGAACGCGCTTGACTGTTTTATTGAATTGTGTCTCAATCATCCTAATGAAGGTAATTATCAGACCAAGACATTCTGATTTTGTACTACAAAGATGTGTCCAGGTGGCACGACTCTTGTCATCAACAATTGTAAGAAAATAAGAGAAACCATCATGTGTTTTGACATTATATGGACCCCAGAGATCTATGTGCAGCAATTCAAATATATGTTTGGTTTTAATGGAACTAGAAGGGAAAGCCATTCTGTGACTTTTAGCCCTGTCACAAGATTCACAAACCAAAGGCCTATGCAAAAAACTTCTATCCACAAAGTCAAGTCTAGTTATTCTTTCTTTTGGCAAATGGCCAAGTCTATGGTGCCATTGACTTAGAGAAACATTACATTCAGCTACAGTTTTTACAGAAACATCTTGAGATAAACTCGAATTCAGACACTTGTTGTTCCCTTTACTACAAGATTTATCTAAAACATAGAGCCCCCTATATACTTGACCAATCTTCAGTTCTTCATGCTGTTTATAATCCTGATAAAAGCAAGATACAGAATCAAAAGACAATCTCACGTTATTCTGTTTAGACAGTTTACTAACCGAGATAAGCCCAAATTTAAAACTGGGAACATATAAAACATTCTCAAGAGTAATTAAATCATTTATCTTAACCTTTCCAATCAGATTTACTGGTTGGGGGTGGCCATCAGGCATACCCACAGTGTGTGGTTTATCAAGGAAACTAACATCGCAGAAAACAGACAAAGCACCACACATATGGTCAGAGGCACCACTATCAATTATCCATTCAACTTTTTCAGAGTAATGACCATCAAAAGCATTAAATAGATTATGCATGTGATTAATTAGATAGGGGCGATGAAGAAAGGAGGAGTTACCGATGAATCCACAGTTGGATTCAGAGGTGGTTGAGTCTTTGTTACTGATGCGAGATCTGCTGATGTAATTCAGGAGTTGACTGATCTGATCACTTGTCAAGGTTCCTCCAAGGGGGTCTTTAGCAGCTTCTTCCTTCTGCTCAATAACACCATTAGTTTGGTGTTTCTTCTCCTTTCCAAATCGCCAATTCTGAGGGAAACCATGCTTTTGATAACATCGATCTTCCGTATGACCGGGTTTGTGACAGTGGGTGCACTGTAAATTGGTTCTCCTTGCTCCATTGTTTTGAGTTCGACTGAAATTGCGTTTGGGTTGATTAACAGAGAAGGCTGCAGGAGGTTCCGCATCTGGATTTGGGGATCCGGCTAGGGTTTTTTGTCTCTCTTGCTGAATTAATATGGAGAATGTTTGCTCAATTGATGGCAGGGGTGAAATCATAAGAATGTTTTCCCTCGCTGCCGCATACTTCTCATCAAGACCCATAAGAAATCTGATAACTCTTTGAGTTTTGATGTAATCCTTAAAAGAGTTTTCAGTCAAACAACCATAGGATGGTAAAATAGTGGTGGCGTCAATCTCGTCCCATATTCCCCTCAGCCTTGCGAAGTAGTCTCCGACGCTTTCTCCAGATTGGATCGTCTGTGCAAGGCGCTTCTCCAGTTGGTACACTCTGGTGGCATCTACTTGATCATAACGGGCACACAAATCATCCCAGATCTTGGACGCGGAAGACTTGAAAAGGAATGTGTCTGCTACTTTCTTCTCCAAACTCATGAGAATCCAGGCACGGACCATATTATCGCAAACTCATGAGAATCCAGGCACGGACAGTGTCGGAGTCGTCTGTTTTGGAACGGTTCCTTGGACAAAGCCCAACTTATTCTTGGAGGCTAGGGCAATTTGAACTTGATGTTTCCACCGAGGAAAGCCTGGACCGCCATCAAATTTTACTGCCAAGGCGTGACCAGGACTGTCGGAAGTCGATAGATATAGAGCGCTTCCAATAGGAATCGAGCTTCCGTCGGTGGCGTTGCTTTGAGTATTTTCTGGGCCGGTTTCCTCATTCTCAACGTCAGTTCACTAGTGGAAAAAATATCAAAAAACACGGCCTATAAAAGGCGGTTTTAGCGAAAACCGTCTTAAATTAGCTGTGTGCGCGCGCGAAGAGACTTTAAAAGACGGTTCTGTTAGAACCGTCTTTTAAAATGCACTCTTAAAAGACGGTTTATCTGAAACCGTCATTTAAAGTGCTGCTCATACGCGCGCGAAGCACTCTTAAAATACGGTTTTAAATGAACCGTCTTTTAAAGTGCACTCTTAAAAGACGGTTTACCTGAAACCGTCATTTAAAGTGCTGGCGAAGCACTTTAAATGACGGTTTACTTGAAACCGTCATTTAAAGTGTCGGCGAAGCACTTTTAAAAGACGGTTTACTTGAAACCGTCATTTAAAGCGCTAAACATATATATGTTATAAAAGCTTAGTAAATTAGTCTTTTTATAATAGCATTATAATTATTATTGAAAAAATATTTATTATTTATATAATTTCATAATTAGCATTGTAACTTGGTTTTATTATATAATTTTATAATTAGCATTTATCATTTTACTAAATTAGTAGTTTAATAAGATAAACGAATTAGTCTTATTTACATATATGTGTTTTGTTCATAAAATAAACGAATTTGATGCAGTAGCCTAGTGGTAAGGGGTGCGAGTGTGGGATCGATTTTATCATGGGTCGCGGGTTCGAATCCAGACACCGCCATAGATTACAAGTTAATCTTGGCAAATGAGACTAGATTAAAAAAAATTACGTTCAGGAGCTTTTAAAAGACGGTTCGAAAAAAACCGTCGCTTAATGTATCTTAAAAGACGTTTTTGAACCGTCGCTTAAGACATATGACAAAAAATGACGGGCGTTTAAAAGACGGTTCAGAACCGTCGTTTTTGAACAGTTTCAACCGTGTTTTCTGCTTCCGTTCGCACCAGTGGTTGGTGGCTGTTTCTTGCCATCGTCGTTACTCATCTTGAAAGCCCGTCAGGAAAGAGAGAGAAGAGAAGAAGGTGGCTGGTGGTGGTAATATTGCGTCACGACTCAAAATCTCGAAGGTGAGGGAGACTTTAGGGATTTGCGTGGCGACTCCAAGAATCTCGACTGGTAGTGTGGGTTTTTAGGGATTTCGCTTGTGGTGGTGGTGGTGGTGATATTCGATCGCGATACTGGAAAAACGGCTAAAGGGGTAGATTTTAGGGATTTGGCTTGTGGATATGAGGTTCTGTCGCGACGATTTGAAACGAAGAACGGCTTGAAGAAGGAAAGAACTCAGCCCAAAACACAATCAAAAGAACAGATCCCACGATCTGAGCTCTGATACCATGATAAAAACAAGAAACAAGTTCTCCAACTCACACACCTATGTAAACCGAGAGGAAGAAGAAACAGAACTTGTATTTTCTCCAATCGGGAGAAACAACACACGCAGAAGCTATAGAGCCACCCACCCACCCTTCTTTACTTTGTCTGGAAAGATTACAGAAAGAAAGAACAAAACCCGAAAGTAATCCCACACACACTACAAACAGAAGACCAGCACAGGAAATAAATAAGTCACGCTAATACTAGCTTAGACCCACTAAACACAACCAATAATACAGCAGTGAACCGGGTTTTCTAACATTCAGCATAGTCCAGGACCACTACGACAAGAAACTCTTCATCGCTGCTCTTTCATCACATTAACGTGCTTCACGGTCCAACTCTGCTCAGTAGCACCGTACGAACACAATCGGAAACAGCACCACCTTTACGTGCACCTACATCGCCAGATTTTCTTCTCTTGTTTTCATCCTGTATGCGAGTCATCGATATATTCTACCAGCGACCGGTGAAGGAAGTAACAAAAAAAAACAATACCTTTTTCTGCTTTGATCATGAACGGGAATTCCCAAGTCGAAAGTCGGTGAAATGAGGTATCATTGGTAATTTTTTTTTTATTTCCTTTTGTTTATTTTATGTCCGTTCATAGTTTATTGTTGAAGTTATTTTATAATTTCCGGTAATTAGCAAGTAACTTTATTCTTTAGTTTATCAATAGGTTCTAGGTTTATAGAATAGTAGTTTCCCCTTGATGCAATAATGCATTCGAATATGTATTCTAATCGCGTATAAGATAGAACTAATTAAGTAGGTAAAATGTAGGCTGCGGTAATTATATTGTTAACAGTAAATTACTCAGAACCCCCTTGAGGATTTAGGATATTACTGTTAACCCTCTTGTGTTTATCATAATTACTAGTAACCACCTCGAGGTTAAGGTATCTTTGACTACGAGCCCCCAAACTATAACTTTGTTATTAGGAAGTTAACTATGTGTTGACCTATCAGCTTAATCACATTAATAATGTCAGGCTGAACAAAAAACACTACTTAATCAACATTGTTATTTTCCTAAAAATGTCAACCCTGCCTAGAAAATGCATCTAAAGTGGGATGAGAGAGAGTTAGACGATGTTGATTGAGTAGTTTTGTTGTCCAGCCTAATATTATTAATGTTATTAAGCTGATAGATCAACACATAGTAAACTTTCTGATAACAGAGTTATAGTTCATGGACTCGTAGTCATAGATACCTTAACCTTGAGATGGTTACCTATAATTATGATAAACACAAGGGGGTTAACTGTAATATCCCAAATCCTCAAGGGAGTTCTGAGTAATTTACTCTATTGTTAATCTAGTCTTAATGCTTCATTGGTCAATCTTTTTTTAAGAACGGTTTAAATAAAAAAAAGGGGCAAATTCAAAGTTGTTACAAAAATAAATAATGTCATAATTTGTTTAGCCTTAGAGTTTATCATAGTAAAGGAAAAGAAATTTCATATAGGGTAATGAAGGAATCTGAACCCTTTAAAAATTTCATATCAAGCCCCCGAACCCATAACTCTAAAAATTGCAATAACATTTCCTTTCCAAGTTTAAAAGGTTAAAACTTTGGTGGCGACTCTATATAGTTTTGTGTGGGCCAGTTAGAATAATTAAGCTTTAATTTTATCGTTTCAGTTTATTTATTCTAATTGCAAATCGAGCCTTGAAGCCTTAAGCTTATCACATGGATTATTTAGATATCATATTACTCATCCCATAACCCTGATGGGCCACCATGTTAGAAGATGACACAATTTCCCTATTATGGGGGGGGGGTAACCTACGGCAATAGCCGTCACCAGAAGGGGTGATCCGACCGTCGATCAATTTGGACTCGTTTAATTTCTAATACCTTGAGTAGACCTGATCTCGGTAATCCACTATGTGACTACAATGGGTGACCAAGAACCTCTTGGATTTCTCAGCAATAATAATACCTCACCATTTATAATAATCTTGATCTCAATATGGATATAGGTGATCTATCCGCATCATAATTTAATAAATCTCAATATCAATATTTCATGAACATTCTTAGGTACTGTAACACCCCTACCGCTAATAACAACATTAACTCCTACTCGTCTCGTTCGTCATTACATTTACAGCAGAAAATTCAATTACAACAGTGAGTGATACAATGCAGTTAGCCACTCACGTGACTAACAAGGCCTAAATTAAAACAGTAATGGTCTGATGACCAGAATTCCCGAGTACTCATACAATATAGTCTCATTCCATCTCTAAACCGAGTCATATACACCTACAAACCAAATTGTACCAAGTCTATTTCATTCTACTTACCGATAACAATTTCGGACTTACTCTACTAACAATTATATATGTAATTAAATAAACTACCCATGTCGCAGCAATCCCGTCCTACTCTTGAACGATGGTCAGTTCTAGTGTACCTGAAAAGTTATAGGTAGCCCCAAAGGGGCTCAGCACCTTTACTAGTATGGTAGTCGTGCAACCCGCTACTACCGGGCCACACTCAGCTAGTTGTCATCTGAACATTCGATTGATTTTATTTAAATCAAAACATGAAATGTTGTAAACAAAGGAATACCAACAACAAGGATAACACATCAAGTTTGTTAGATTATCTTTCCTTGTTCTTTAGGCTTGAGGGTTTCTACCTCAATAACGCCTCATTCTCATTAGTAATTAACTTATCCATCTTAGTCGGTTAGTTTTTCCTTGTTCTCTTAGATCTATAGACACCCTCTGGTCTGGATCTTGTTTTCTTGATTATTCTACACCTGAATAACTCTTAAGTCAATTCACTTGACCTCGGTTAGAGACACTTACAACTCTCACTACTGGGCTTTTCCCATGCTTACCCACTCATCACTCAAGTCGAATAACTAGGGTTAAGTCTCTTAGACCTCCGGGTAGAGACACACATATAGATCTCACCCCGGGCTTTCGGGTTCTAGTCTTACTTCCCCGGTTTCGACCCTACCGGGTCTAGCATGGTGGGAAGGTTCAACTAGAAACCAGAACTACTCTCCTAGTTCCTCTTTCTCGCGTACGTCCGAATCTCTATCAGACTTCTCACATTCCCAATTACTCCTCTCCTCGGAGTCATAATATAATGATGTATTTTAGTCTAGAAGCATCGCTCTTGATGTCATCTAATAAACTTAGGGAATTTTCTTAAGTTCTTGTATTCTCATATTTAAGGGTTGCCCCTATGTTACCAATACTTAGACGTTTGGTTACAGTCTCTTGTTGGTTCGAATCCTCACGTAGGAGGTCAACTAACCATTGAAAGGGAGTTTAATAGTCTTGTATGTCTCTTTCACGTTCAAGTGAGTTCATAAGGTTGAACTATCGTTGTTCTCTAGTTGAGATTTCTTATGTGTTTCTCCACGTTTAATTATTTCGTGGTTTGACTCTCTCTACGAGTCACTAACCAAAATGTTATTCTTTCGTGAGTTGGTCTACACTACTCAGTTAGATCACAACTCAAACAAAGTTGGTTAGTGTTGGGGTATAACCTAACGGCAAGTGTACCGGTCAATTCTAGCAAGTTTTAATAGAGAGTAATCCCTAAGTATCGAACCAGAGGAGGCGATGTGTCTAGTTTAAATCTTTATTAATGAAAAATAAAACAGGAAATTGGGGTTTGATTAGATGACAATTAAAGACTGTAAACGGCATGCGAAACAATAACAAGCGGAAAAAAAATGTTGTGAAACTGATTTGGAGAAGAAGATCCCGGTTTACTACTGCACCCTAAATCCGTGATTCCTATCCCTAAGTGATTTAAAAGATAATCTGAGTAAAACCCTAGAACTAAGATAATTTACCTCCGGTCTCCCGCTTAGCAAATACTAGTTAATAAAGACCGAATTCTAACTCTCGTTACGAACCCACTGTTTACTAACCGCCTTAAGAACAATCTAGTTATTAGTCAATTAGCTATTTAGAGGAATTACCGTCTCAACTAACTGGTTATTTTCCTGAATTCAATTGAAAGCCGCAGTCGTCACATATAAGCTAACAAAATACTAATCCTTATAATTGGCCAAATTATAACGATTAAAGAAATTAAGCAAGGAAAATAACTTTACTCAATTAAATTGCATTAAATCACAAAGGAACAGGAATAGTCAATTTAGGGATACATAGCAAACCGAAATCTAAGGGAACTACTCAGCCATTGACATGTTTACATAAGCTTAGTAATAATAGAGAACAAGAAGAAACTATTGTTCAGTCTCCGTGGTGAACTCCTCTCTGTGCTCTGCTCCAAACTCCAAACTCCAAACAGACTCCAAGCTCTCAAACTAATTCTCTCTGTATCGTGATTATTCTGTGCGCTCAAGATGTGTATTCAGGTTGGCCAAGCTCCTCCTTTTATAATACCCCGGTCTCTATCTTCTAATCTATCTCTAAAATAAACGACGGCCACAATGTTAAAAGATATAATTTTCCGTCAATCTCGAAACAGAAACTCCGCGCTCCGTCTGTATTGTTCCGGGTTTCAAACCCATATGCAAACCCGGAACACATGAAATTTAAGGCAGTAGCTTCTCCGTCTGTATTGGTCCGGGTTGCAAACCCATATGCAAACCCGGAACATAAAATTTAAGGCAGTAGCTTCTCCGTCTGTATTGTTCGGGTTTCAAACCCATATGCAAACCCGGAAACATGAAATTTAAGGCAGTAGCTTCTCCGGTCTTGTGGTCCGGGTTGCAAACCAATATGCAAACCCGGAACAAGTCTGAAAAGAGGCAGAAGGTGAATGAAAATCTGTATTTGACTCTGGTTTGACTTCCCATGTTGCTCTAACCTCTAAAATCTTCATTTAAGCACTTTGTTGAGTATTTTATCCTGAAAACATATGAAATCGATCACTGGAGACAAATATAACAATGAAGAGTAATTAAAGCATTAAAGAGGAAAGTTAATGTCATAATGTAGAAAATTAAGCATGAATTAGTCTAGTAAACTTAGACAAATTCCTGACTTATCAACTTCCTCACACTTAATCTTTGCTTGCCCTCAAGCAAATAAAAACATACTTAAGTCTTACAGAAGGGAGCCGTCAGTTCAGAACTGTGCACAAGGAGATCTAATAATGAAAAGCAGTCATAGAGAACAATGATCCACACTTGCAGGTTTTCATAAACAGTGAATTGAGAAGTATTTTGCAAGAGCTTAAGGCACATAGTAAAACCACTGACTCCAATTTCACTCAGGGACTACTTTCCAATTAATTTTCCACAATCCATGGACGACAAGGGGTGAGAAGTAATATCTTATTCCATATTACCTTTCATCACCACGTACTCATAATCAAGAAAGATTTTGCACTTTGCATTTGAAATTAGCAAATTTCTTCAACTTTCTAAACAAGCATTAACTTTTCTTTTATATCCCTCAGACTTTTCTCTCCATTCATGTAGCGGTGTTGGGTCTTCTATCCCAGATCAGATGACCTTAGGTAGATGGGTGATGAGGCACCCCGAGGACTTAATTACCAAATGGGCGAGGCCTGTTTTCTGGGTTAAAAGTTCGATTAGAGGAGTACCTTGCCTTTGTCCTTCCTTCCTTTCATTCAATAATCATTCCCAAAGTCCCCAAGTGAAATCAAAATCAAATAGTTGCACTAATAGGCTTAACTTTTTAAAGAAGAAATAGACAAACATTAGTTAAAACTGTACATACAAGAAGTGCAACCAGAATTCCCACAACTGTTTTCCACCTCGACCTCATAAGAACTAGTGCTACTCGTGCGGTGTTCCAAACCAACTTAACCAACCACTGAATAAGACTCAGGTATGTTATGCAACCAAAATATTTTTTTGAGGGCCAACAAAAATATTGTGCAAATGGAATGATTGTCTTGAAAGAAAATTGGTCAAAATTAGCACATTCGAATGAAATTGAACATGAATATGAGTATGTGCAATTTCCCTTCCTCACACTTAAACTTAGCAATGGCCTCATTGCTTCATGAAAATGATTAAGATGGAAGGAAAACAAAAATTTCCAGAAAACAACGTTTGAAAAATAAAAGAAGTTAGAAAATCACGCCCCTGGGGTATGGTGAGGACAACGTCCTCACACTTATGTAAAACAGCGGGGTGTTGAATTCTGCAGAAATTTCGACAGAGCTTCCTTTAAATTTCCTCAATACCTCACACGCATCAAAAGGCAGACCTGTAGCGCAGAAAATATAACCAAAGCCAACACGAACTTGCAGAAAAACAGTAAGTGTATGAGTGTTACATCACAGTGAGCGACATCGGAATGAAATAAGTAGTAGTCGAATCCAAAGCAGGAAAGAAATACAACCAAAAGGAAAAATATCTCAGAAGCAAACACATCAAAAGATCTGAAAAGATAGAGAACGAAACAACCCAAACTCCAAAATCCTAGGAAGGTGGTGGAAGCTGTGTGACCCATGCTGAAGATGCCATGCCTCCATACGGGCGAAGCGTGTATCGTACTCAGCCATCCGCGCATCCTGGCGAACCTCAGCAGCGTGGCGACGCGCCTCCAAAGATGTCAGGCGAACTCCATAGTTCTGAACCTGAGTAGACAGATCGTCAAGGCGCGAGCCGAACTCATCAAAGCGGGCAGTACACACCCCCTGCCAATCTCGAAACTCTGTCATCAGCTCCTCAAAATCTGCGTCGGCGCTACAGCAGGTCCACCATCTCCCGAATCTGTGAAGGCCCGGCCCCATCAGCACCAGCAGCTCGGGCAGCTCTCTCACCCGGTCGGGCACGACGACGCTTAACCCAACCATCTCCTATCTTCTCCCACTGAAAGCGATGCATCGCCGTCATGTCCAGAGGAGGAGCTGAATGCTGAGGCCGCTCATCACTGAAATCCACCCTCTCCTTCTCAAAAAGATACTGCAGCAAAATGTGGGAAAGCAAGAGAAGCGGTGCTGTCCACATCCATGATACGTAAAATGTGGTTAAAAACAGCAGCAGAGAAAATAATAGGACAGGCGCCGCTAGAGAACTCATCATCCAGCAGATGACGCATAAAGAAACAATCCACAGCGTTCAAGTCAGCACACTCCCTCGGGCGGACATTATGCATAATAATAGCCAGAAGCAACCGCTCAATCGGAGTCTGCAGTTTGTCCCCTGTCACGACCTGCTTATCCCTTGAGACCGTTGTTGACGGTTCGGAACCTCAGGGTGTTCACCACCAGCCTCAGATAGTGCTCCTTTGCCCGTTTCTTATCATTTTCATAATTTTTCCTACGTTCCCTAAGCACATTATTATCAAAAACATCTTGCACTCCAAAGTATTCATCAATCACCTCATGATTAATCTCAATGTACCTCCCTTTATCACGCGCTATTATATCTTGCTCATCCTCTTCTCAGCATTAGCATAAATAACTTAACCAATCTTGGGTAATAACATCCCCCACCACGATGCAACAACCCCCCAACCCTTAGCAGCAAACACAGTTTGTAAATCAAATTCATTAATTAACTCCTCAGACACTGACCTCTCCGGAATAATTTTCCGGTCCTTGACATTGTACCAATCAAAAGCAGCCTCGCTGATGAAATCGGCACGCACGGACTCGCGGTATTGGACTGGAAGCGTCGGAGCAGGCGGAGCAGGTGCGGCCGAAGTCGAAGCTGCAGCAGCGGTGGAACGGCGAGTGCGCTTCGGAGCCATACCGATTGGAGCAGGCGAGGAAAGTGGTGATGATGCGGGTCGGGACTGGCGAGGGAGGGCAATGGACTGGGAAGGAACGGGTGGTGGCGGTGTCGGGGCGCGACCAAAGCCGAGAATAGGGGAGCAGCGGGGCAGTGTAGTGGCGAGGCGGAGATAGGAGATGGCGTCGGGGGTGGTGATGGGTGCAATTGAGGAGGGAGATTGGGGCTGGGTCGGGCGAAGTGGAGTGGTGGTGGTGAAGGAGTCGGGACGGAGACGGGTGAGGCACTGGCGGGGGTGGTGGCGATTTGGAGGAGGGGTGATGGCGTGTAACAATGGGGATGAGGTCGGGGCGGCGAGGTCTGGTATGGGGCGCGAGGTAGAAGAAGGAAGCAAATGAGGGATTTAGGTCGCGCGCCCCGCTTTTGTTCTGCTGAAGACTGGGTCCGGGTTTCAAACCTGTATGCAAACCCGGACCATATGAAATTTAGTCAGAAGCTGCACCGCATATGCGGTCCGGGTTCCAAACCCTGCCTCAAACCCGGATGGCTTCAAAAATATGCCAGTGAGTAATGCGCCTGTGTGGTCCGGGTTTCAAACCTGTCTTCAAACCCGGATGGCCTGAAAATGTGGACAGAAGTTGAGCCGCATATGTGGTCCGGGTTTCAAACTCCTCCTCAAACCCGGACAGCATCAAAAACATGCCAGTAGCCTCGCCCAGTTATAGGTCCGGGTTTGTAAACCCAGCTCCAAACCCGGACAGCCCTTAAAAGTGGTCAGAAACTCACATAGATGATAGATGCACCTCCAAACTCCTGAATTCACCTTTAAAACCATGGAAAACTAAACAAAACATGTCTAACACGCACGTTAGCCCCAAAAATAAAGAATCAAAAACAATTAAACTACGAGAAAGAAATTAAAACGGAAAGAATAAAACTCACAAAACTGGGTTGTCTCCCAGCCAGCCGCCCGTTTTCGGTCTTTGGCTAGACCATGCATTGGGATAATCAGTATGGGGCTCAAAGACCGTGATCACCGAATGGACTTCAGCGATATCACCACTGAGATAATGCTTCAGCTGAGACCCGTTGACTTTGAATGGTTCCCCTTCTGCATTGACTAATTCGATAGCTCCATAGGGCGATACATTCGTCACTGTAAACGGTCCAGACCAACGAGACTTCAATTTTCCAGGAAATAATTTCAGTCGGGAGTTGAAGAGAAGAACCTTATCCCCAACGTGAAACTCACGCTTGACCAATAACTTATCATGCCACCTCTTCGTTTTCTCCTTATAAATCTTGGCGTTCTCATAAGCTTCCTCTCTAAACTCCTCGAGATCACATAGCTGTAACTTACGCTTCTCACCGGCCTTTTTCAGATCAAAATTCAGTGCCTTGAGTGCCCAAAAAGATTTGTGCTCCAGCTCCACAGGTAAGTGGCACGCCTTACCAAAAACCAACTTGTACGGGGACATACCTAGGGGTGTTTTAAATGCAGTGCGGTATGCCCACAAGGCGTCATCCAACTTAAGGGACCAATCTCGCCTCGAAGACGCGACTGATTTCTGCAGATCCACTTAATTTCTCTGTTGGTGATCTCGGCTTGCCCGTTCGTCTGTGGATGATACGGTAAAGAAACCTTATGTCGCACACCGTATTTCTGTAGAAGAGCCTCAAACTGCTTGTTGCAGAAGTGTGTACCCCCGTCACTGATGATCGCTCGTGGAACACCGAACGGGTAAAGTATTCCTCTTAGAAACTTGAGTACCACTCTTGCATCATTGGTCGGCGCTGCTATCGCTTCAGCCCACTTGGTAACGTAATCCACAGCACCAGGATGTAAAGGTTACCTTGGGAGGATGGGAACGGTCCCATGAAATCAATACCCCACAGATCGAACGGCTCAACCTCCAGGATCGAATTCAATGGCATCTCATGACGTCTGGATAAATTCCCCTGCCTCTGACATTGGTCACAAGTAGAAACAAATTGATAACAGTCCTTGTTCAAGATTCTTCCAAAGAAGCCAGCCTCCAAAACTTTTGCGGCTGTCCTAGCCGGTCCAAAATGACCTCCTGCTTCTCTAGAATGGCAGTGTGTCAGGATGTCTCTAGCTTCATCCTCAGAACACAACGACGTATCATACCATCTGCGCAGACCTTGAACAGAAACGGGTCGTCCCAAAGGTAGTGCTTGACTGTGGAGAAGAACTTCTTCTTCTGCTGATACGATAGCTCTGGAGGAAATACCCTTGGCTAGGTAATTTGCAATATCAGCGTACCAAGGGTCCGTCGAATGGCCGATCATGAAGACATACTCATCAGGAAAATACTCATTGATTGGCCTGCCATCGTCAGGAACTTCCATACGGGATAAGTGATCCGCCACTCCATTCTGCGCTCCAGGTTTATCTCTAATCTCAATATCAAATTCCTGCAAAAGCAAAATCCAACGGATCAAACGAGGTTTAGCATCAATCTTTCCAAAGAGATACCTGAGGGCAGAATGGTCGGTATGCACGATGACTTTGCTGCCAATGATGTACGGTCGAAACTTATCACAAGCAAAGACGATCGCCAACAGCTCCTTCTCCGTCGTGGCATAGTTCTTCTGCGCCTCATTCATAGTCTTACTTGCGTAGTAGACTATCCTCAATACCTTGTCATGCCTCTGACCCAGAGCTGCTCCCAATGCGTAGTCACTAGCATCACACATAATCTCAAAAGGCAACGACCAATCAGGAGCAACAATAATAGGTGCAGAAATCAATTTAGCTTTGAGCAAATTAAACGCATCTAAGCACTCTTTGTAAACTCAAATTTAGCATCCTTAAGTAATAAATCACAAAGAGGCTTAGAGATCTTAGAAAAATCCTTAACAAAGCGCCTATAAAAACCTGCGTGACCGAGAAAACTTCGACATCCTTTACCGAAGATGGTGGTGGCAACTGCTCTATGACTTCAACCTTAGCCTTGTCCACCTCGATCCCCTTCTTGGAAATCTTGTGACCGAGCACGATGCCTTCCTGCACCATGAAGTGGCACTTCTCCCAATTGAGCACCAAGTTAGTCTCCCTGCATCTAGCTAAGATTAAATCCAAGTCTCGCAAGCATGCATCAAAAGTTGGTCCAAAAACAGAAAAATCATCCATAAAGACTTCGATGCACTTTTCAATAAAATCAGCAAAGATAGCAGTCATGCAACGTTGAAAAGTACCAGGTGCATTACATAAACCAAAAGGCATGCGACGATAAGCATAAGTACCATATGGACATGTAAAAGTAGTTTTCTCTTGGTCCTCCTTAGCAATTGGAATTTGAAAATAACCAGAGTAACCATCTAAGAAACAGTAATATTCTTGTCCTGCAAGCCTCTCTAGCATCTGATCAATAAATGGAAGGGGGAAGTGGTCTTTCCTAGTGGCGGCATTTAACTTCCTATAATCAATGCAAACTCTATGCCCAGTAATAGTACGCTGAGGAATTAATTCACCTTATCATTAGGAACTACAGTTAAACCCCCTTTCTTGGGTACCACCTGAGTAGGACTTACCCATTCGCTGTCAGAGATTGGATAGATTATACCTGCATCCAGTAGCTTGATAACCTCCTTCTTGACTACCTCTTTCATGTGCGGGTTCAGTCGCCGTTGGGGCTGTCTCAATGGCTTGTAATCCTCCTCAAGATAAATGCGGTGAGTGCAGAATGTCGGAGCAATGCCTTTGATATCAGCAATGGACCATCCTAGTGCCTCTTTGTTTCTCCTCAAAATCTGCAACAATGCTTCCTCCTGTTCATCAGTTAAAGCATTAGATATAATAACAGGTAAATCAGTAGGAGGAACAAGGAAAGCGTATTTAAGATGATTAGGTAGCGGTTTAAGTTCAAGCGAAGGTGGTGATTCCACAGAAGGAGCTAGTGTCTTTGGAACTCGGTCCAGCGGTTCCTCCTCGATTCTGTGGTACTTCCTATATGGCCTCCCAGCAGAGAGCTGAAACGCTGCAGTAGAAACCTCAGAGTCATCATGAGTGGTCTCTATGGAATCCACCAAACACTTCTCCAACGCATCCAGCTCCGTGGGGCTGTAAGAATAATCCTGCATCAAAGTGTCAATACAATCCAAACTAAAGCAGGCATGAACATCAGAAGGGTGAGTGGCAGCCTTGGTCATATCAAAAACAAGCTGCTCATCATGTAAACGCAATATAATCTTCCCTCCTTCAACATCAATAAGGGTCCTTGCTGTTCGCATGAATGGTCGACCTAGAATAAGTGGTACTACCTTATCTTCCTCCATGTCCAAAATAACAAAGTCAGCAGGAAAAGCAAAGTACCAACTGAAACAATTAAATCTCTAACCACACCTCTAGGTAGGATAATCGACCTATCAGCTATTGCAAAGTAATTCGAGTGGCTCACATTCTCCTAGACCAAGCTTCAAATACATAGATAATGGCATCAGATTAATACTTGCGCCCAAGTCACATAAACCCTTACCACAATTCACATTACCTATCGCGCAAGGTATGACCGGAGTACCTGGATCATCAAGCTTAGGTGGAAGCTTCTTCGAAAGCACAGCTGAAACGCTCTCAGTAAGCTGCACAGTGTCCTTCTCCACTAAGGACCGTCTGTTGGACAGGATGTCCTTCATAAACTTCGCATATTGGCATCTGCTTCAAAGCTTCAGAAAAAGGAATGTTAATGGTCAGTTTCTTAAAAATAGTCAAAAACTTACCAAACTGCTCATCCAAGTCCCTCTTCTTCAACCGGTTTGGAAAAGGAACTGGCGCTTCAGCAACTGCGCGTCGTGGAGGTGTGGAAGTCTTAGTAGTCTTGCTAATCACTACCTCCTCTTCAGCTGGTGGCTCCTCCTGGGAACCTGCTGGAGCAGTCTCTTCATCTGCTCAACATTGGGGAGAGGGACCTCAACTTCAGGGACCACCGGGTCAAGCTGTGTACCACTCCTCAACGTGATAGCCTTGGCATGCTCTCTCGGATTCTGCTGATTGACTAGGCAAGGAACCCAAAGGACGCTGAGCTAACTGCTGAGATATCTGAGACAGCTGAGTCTCGATATTCCTATTGAAAGTCCTCTGGTCATTATTAAAGGTCTCTGCTCCTGATTGAAAGCTCCAGCTCATTAAACTTCTTCGTATTAACTGAGATGAAGTCATTCATCCTGGCCAGAACTGCATCCATACTAGAAGACGCTCCAGCACCCGAATTTTGTGCTTGCTGATTCTGCAGTGGCTGTTTCTGATAGGAAGGATTGTACTGCTGCTGAGGCCTCTGATTGTAATTGTTGTTACCACCAGCTTGGTAACGGTTTTGCTGCTGAGCTTGATAACCCGGATTTCCTTGATTCCCAAAGTAATTACCCGGCCTGTTACCAACATAGTTCGCTGCCTCTTCTTGTGGTGGAGAACACTGGCACATGTTAGAAGCTCTACCACAGTACTCGCACGGTGGATAAACCTCAGGAGCTGCTGCACTGGACTGTGGATTCATAACTGCACACATACGCTCAAACTGCTTCGACATTGCTTCTATCTTGGCAGCCAAGAAAGTGTTTGAATCTACTTCATAAACCCCAGCTGGTTTCTTCGGTGCAGCTTCTCCTGCTCTTGTACCTCCCCACTGATTCGCCGCTGTGGTGATAGTATCTAACAACTCCTTAATTCGTGTAATAGGCAGCTCCATCAAACTTCCTCCAGCACAAGTATCAACCAACAACCGGCTAGACGGATCCAAATCCTTGTAAAAGGACTGCAGTATAACCTCTTCACCTAGACCGTGATGTGGTACCTTCCTCACTATTCCCTTAAAACGCTCCCAAGCTTCAGACAAGGACTCACCAGCAAACTGTTTGAAGTTTGTAATCTCTCCTCTCATGGTCAGCATCCGAGAGGGTGGGAAGTACTTTGCCAAGAATGCATTAGCCAGCTCGGTCCAACTGGTGATACTGTCAGGCGTCAACGAGTTCAACCACTCAGCGGCTCTATCCCTCAGAGAGAATGGAAACAGAGTGAGCCGGGCCACCTCCTGCGAAGCTGGTGTCGAACACGCTCCTACCAATCTCAGGAATGTAGTGAGATGGACATTCGGATCTTCAGTAACCGTCCCGCTGAACTGAGGCGCGTTCATCACCATGGTCACATAGTGAGTCTTGAACTGCCACTGCACTCCTGCTGGCAATGCTGGAATCACAATTGGCGACACCAACCCTTCAACACTTGGACGGGTGTAGTCCCTCATCTGTCTCTCGTTGTTGCCATATTCCGGTGGCTGGACTTCTGGACCCTCTTCAATAACAGGTGGCTCGGGCACCTTCTCCTC
Source organism: Limonium bicolor (assembly GCA_023374045.1). Lineage (NCBI taxonomy): Eukaryota > Viridiplantae > Streptophyta > Magnoliopsida > Caryophyllales > Plumbaginaceae > Limonium > Limonium bicolor. The sequence goes on along the minus strand of CM041777.1, from coordinate 102,665,027 downwards.
AACTGGTGGATCCAGGTTCAAGTCTCTTCGAAGCTGTCTTGCGAATCTCTCGATCTCAAGATTGAGCTCGAACTCTGGTTCTCCTGCAGAACGGGTTTTGACCATAAACCGAGAGTTAGTAAACTGAAACTATAATAGCGCAAATTAAAAGGGAAGCAGTAATTAGAATAAAATAACAGAAAATCAGAAAAAGATAAAAAGAATTTAACCCACAAAAATATGCAGATAAAATTTCCTAACTACTAAGCACAGAATATTCAAATAAAGGAATAAAATCAGAAATAAAATCTAAAAGATAAAAGAATACCTAAAACAAAATCTAGACAGAAATCAAAACAGAACAAAGATAAAAAATAAAATAATAAAGCTATCCTAATAACTAAACTAAATAAAATCTGACGTTAAACAAAAAATAAGAAAATTGAAAACAGAAAACTAAAAGAATAAATAACCAAAATCGAGTAAAACAGAACAATTAAAAATAAATAAATTAGACAAACAGAACAAAAAATAAAAAAGAAAGTAGAATAAAAAAAATAAAACAAACAAGATCTACCAAAGCGAACGTGGAATTCTAGCTAATTAAGATAAACTAATCTAAACGAACCAAAAGCAAAGAAAGGATTAAATAGAATGAAGATTAATGACCTAATGACTCGACTAGTACTAGCGAACGAATTAACAAAACGAAACAGAAAAAGAATAAATAAAACGTGAATGTTAAAACAAAACAGAATTCGCAGATCAGAACTAAAACTAAACAAAATAACAATCAAAGAAAATATAATAAAGACTAAACTAAATAACCGTGCCTCCCCGGCAACGGCGCCAAAACTTGTTGGGGTATAACCTAACGGCAAGTGTACCGGTCAATTCTAGCAAGTTTTAAGAGAGTAATCCCTAAGTATCGAACCAGAGGAGGCGATGTGTCTAGTTTAAATCTTTATTAATGAAAAATTATAAAACAGGAAATTGGGGTTTGATTAGATGACAATTAAAGACTGTAAACGGCATGCGAAACAATAACAAGCAGGAAAAATAAATGTTGTGAAACTGATTTGGAGAAGAAGATCCCGGTTTACTACTGCACCCTAAATCCGTGATTCCTATCCCTAAGTGATTTAAAAGATAATTCTGAGTAAAACCCTAGAACTAAGATAATTTACCTCCGGTCTCCCGCTTAGCAAATACTAGTTAATAAAGACCGAATTCTAACTCTCGTTACGAACCCACTGTTTACTAACCGCCTTAAGAACAATCTAGTTTTAGTCAATTAGCTATTTAGAGGAATTATCGTCTCTAAACTAACTGGTTATTTTCCTGAATTCAATTGAAAGCCGCAGTCGTCACATATAAGCTAACAAAATACTAATCCTTATAATTGGCCAAATTATAACGATTAAAGAAATTAAGCAAGGAAAATAACTTTACTCAATTAAATTGCATTAAATCACAAAGGAACGGAATAGTCAATTTAGGGATACATAGCAAACCAAATCTAAGGGAACTACTCAGCCATTGACATGTTTACAATAAGCTTAGTAATAATAGAGAACAAGAAGAAACTCTGTTCAGTCTCCGTGGTGAACTCCTTTCTGTGCTCTGCTCCAAACTCCAAACTCCAAACCAGACTCCAAGCTCTCAAACTAATTCTCTCTGTATCGTGATTATTCTGTGCGCTGAAGATGTGTATTCAGGTTGGCCAAGCTCCTCCTTTATAATACCCGGTCTCTATCTTCTAATCTATCTCTAAAATAAACGACGGCCACAATGTTAAAAGATATAATTAATTCCGTCAATCTCGAAACAGAAACTCCGCGCTCCGTCTGTATTGTTCCGGGTTTCAAACCCTATGCAAACCCGGACACATGAAATTTAAGGCAGTAGCTTCTCTCGCTGTATTGGTCCGGGTTGCAAACCCATATGCAAACCCGGAACATATAAAATTTAAGGCAGTAGCTTCTCCGTCTGTATTGGTTCGGGTTGCAAACCCATATGCAAACCCGGAACATATGAAATTTAAGGCAGTAGCTTCTTCGATCTGTGGTCCGGGTTGCAAACCAATATGCAAACCCGGAACAAGTCTGAAAAGAGGCAGAAGGTGAATGAAAATCTGTATTTGACTCTGGTTTGACTTCCCATGTTGCTCTAACCTTTAAAATCTTCATTTAAGCACTTTGTTGAGTATTTTATCCTGAAAACATATGAAATCGATCACTGGAACAAATATAACAATGAAGAGTAATTAAAGCATTAAAGAGGAAAGTTAATGTCATAATGTAGAAAATTAAGCATGAATTAGTCTAGTAAACTTAGACAAATTCCTGACTTATCAGTTAGTTCACACAGCAGGCATCGAGATATACATAAAATGCAATAAATGTTTTCATGCATTTATCTTATTAGGTCGGTGCATATAAACAAGTAGCACACAAGCCGAGTGTAACTCGGTAGGACACAGATTGCAAGAAAACCATATCGTTCACCAAGGAATCACTCTAGCATGTCATCTCATGCTCCTCAGATAATTCTCGAATAATTGGTAACATTGCAAGCGTTTCTATTAACGTCAAGACAATAGGGTATTTGACGACTAGTACGCCCGTATTTAACCCCATTATCCCTTTTACCTCAACTTTACGCATGTGATCCTAAGTTCTCAACTTTCACATTCATTAGTATACTTGTTTGATCATTCTAATGACCTTTCCATGTCACCAAACAAGTTCTAATCATCATCTAATACCATTACCAATCAATCCCTTTCACTTAAGTCCCATTTATACACTCACGGCTGCATTCTGGGAGTGGTCCGGGACCTGGTCTGGACCCTAACTCCCAGACCAACACATGCAGCAACTCTCGGGTGAATTTTACTAGTGGTCCGGGACTATATCCTTACCCTAAGTCCCGGACCAAACTACAGCTTTTCTCTCGGTCATCTTTTTAATGTGGTCCAGGACTTCTTGTTGGAACCAAGTCCCAGACCAATGTTGCAGGTTATTCTCGGCCAAAATTTTGTACTGGTCCGGGACTCTATACTAGACCTAAGTCCTGGACCAATGTCACAAGTAAATTTTGGCAGGTTTTTTATTGATGGTCCGGGACCCTTTTATAAGGACCAAGTCCCGGACCGTACAACTTCCTGCTACAATTGTCAATTTGGTTTTACAATTCTAACCTCATTTCTTACTCATTTCTTTCCCAATCTTTCCACATGCATCCTAGCATGTTCTAACACCATAATTATGTCATAAGCTTTCCTAATCCATTGACCAAACTTCTTTCTTAATTCATGATCAATTAAACAAATCTTACTCTCTTTTTCTACACTTTGCAACTCATTTTCTAGGTTCCTAAGATGCACTTTTGCTCAACCAATTCCCTAACTCAATTGTTTCTCCTACAATCATTTTAACCATACCAATTCCTCCTTAGACATTTTCACCTCTATTACCCATGTCCATTCCTTACTTTCAAGGTCATACACACTAGTTCATCTCTAGGTAATATAAGACATTCCTACATCATATTAGCTACAGATTTTTACACAACCCAATTCAATCCTTCAACTAACATTTTAGGGTGATTAATTAACCAAATTAACCCCTATCAACTCCTTGTTAACCTTAGGTTCTCCAACTCATAACATCACCTAAAACATTTTGGTTCTATAGAAATTTTGCCATAGTTCCTCTACTATTCTAGCATTCCCAAATGCATCATATCATTTACCTAAATCAATTTCAGCTAACAAAATCCTTAATGGATTTTAGCAGCACACAATTTAATCCAACTTTCATTAATCACAATACAATGCAATAATCTTAAATTACATAGCACTTAGGCTCTTAAATGACTTGCACTTTGGCCCTTTAATGACATAATTTAAACAATCAAATTCACACTAGTTCAATGCCATTAACTTGCATTTTTCTTACTTCATAATTGATCCCAATTATACCAACCTAGATATAATTCCTTTAGGACATTAATACAAGATTTAAGGTAGGACATTTACCTTAAGCTTCCAAGTGTTTTCTTTCTCTTCTTCTCTTCTCTTCTCTTTGATTGCAACCGGCCAAGGGGAGATACCACACTATAAACCAGCATTCAATGATGGAATGAGGCTGAGTAAAGACACTTAGGCTCATGAATTAACTTAAGGATACAAAGGAGGTGCTTAAAGCACTAAAATTGGGCATTACCTTTGAAGCCCTAGAACTGATTTTCTGTAAGGAATTAAGGGAAAGTCCCAACTACACCTTTAAAGCTTGAACCAAGGCTAACACAAAGAAAGGAAAAAGGCACCCTCATAAGCCCATTTCGGGTGAGTAAGGAAATGGAGGACAAAATGAGTTTTTGTGATTTTTTTTACCTAGAATCCAAGAGAAGGTAGACTAGCTCCAGAAAATGTACTTTTCGCCTCAAATGGAGCTCTACCCATGGAGGTAAACTTCATCCTTTAGAGATTTTGAAAGGTGCAAAAGAATGCCCTCAACTCAACTACGAAGAATATGTAATTTGTTTTTGATTTAGAGCCTTGTAGAAGCTTGAGCAAGCAAAAGAATGCAAGCAGTCATCAAAGCTCTAGCTTGGGCGTGAGGAAGAAGAGAAAGAGAGAGATAGTCGGCTGGGAGAGAAGTGGGGAACCAACTGGGAAGGAAAAGAAATGTGAGGAGAGAGATGGAAAGTAATGTGTGTGGTACTTGATTGCTTTTTGTCTCTTCTCACTAATAAGGAGCTAATTGGCTGAAAAGTGAAGGGTGAGTCAGCAGCCAAAACCGGCCCCCTTAGTATATAGCAGGGGTATTTTGGTCTTTGACCTACTAAGTCAATATAAGTCAACATTTGACCTAGCTGTTACTATTCATCACTAAAATTTTGATTTTTCTTAAATCTTTGGAGTTAGGCTCTCTAATGTGGTTTACTATATTCCCCTAATCCATTAGAGTATATTTAAGCCTTTAAACTCATCCAAATTCTCTTTACAAGATAATCTCACAAAAATGTGCTCTAAGGAACTTTAAAGCACATTTTACGTTTTAGCTAATTTTATAAGTTGGTTTTCTTTGGGAATTGTTTTATCTTGTTCCCGCCATTAATATTAGCTGTAGGAATCCCCTTTAGGCCCTATTTAAGGTCACCTAAACTTCAAGGGTCCTTTAAGCATGTTTTTATGCTTTGTGCATTTTAAGCATTTTCTCTTTTCTTTTGGTTTTACTTTCTTCACCAAAGTTCTTTAGGCATCAATAGGCCTCTAAACATCATATTAGAATAATTAATCACCATTTTTAAGTCAGGGGTATTTCAGGTACTATGTAATATATATATATATATATATATATATATATATATATATATTTATATAAATATAGATATAGATATATATATATAAATATATATATCATATCTTATATTTGTTTGCCTTAAATAAAGTCTTTCCATTTTTTCTCTATCTAAGAAACCTTCTTAGGAAATCTCATATAATGGACATCATATCCAAAAGAAAATTCTCATCATATGATAATGATTTTTCTTCCACATTTCCTAAGAAAATTTTGTACATTTTTCACATAATATGGATAATATATCCAATATTCGTCATCCTTTCTCAAATACATATTCCTTGACTTTACTTATAATTTATGTAAGTATGTATTTTGTGCTTACCTCTTCCCAACTTGCACACATAGACTAAATCCAAGCAACATAATTATTTCACGTCACATCATTCATCATACCAGAATAATCAAATATTGTAAAAACACATATATTCTTTTCAACAAATATCACACATCCAAACCCAAGGTGACCTTCAGAACATTTGGATCACACAAAAACATACCTGGATTAAGCAGCTTTAAATGATGTCTTAGATGAATGCATTCACTTATCCCGGTCTAACCGTGTGCATCTCATTATCCAAAACCTAGTTTGGATAGGAGAGATAAAATAATAAATCTTTCACCACTCTTGGTTTAAAATATATTACTGTTTTCAGTTGTCTGTTCCACCCAAATTATATTTTTGAAGGTTTACCACTTATTACTAATGGAATCCTCCCAAGAGTATTTAATTAAAATTTGGGTAGCAAAGATAATTATGTCATTAATAATTCACATCCTTAACTAATCCCAATAAGCCCAAAAAATGTTGGGTCCTTAATGTGTCTTCCATTAAATAACTTCAATTCCCTTTTTGAAGTTTAATATAAGACTTTAGTTACATCCTACAATTTAGTCCAACTTACAAATTTTCATGTAAATGTCAAAAACCTTGGCCCAATTTGCTTCCCATTTTAATCCAATCTTTCTCCTTCTTTTTTTTAATTATTCCCAACTTATTTTTTATATATAATTTTCTTTGTCCAACCTATAGGCCTCTCAATGTTCCTTATTATAATTTCTAGATAAACCTTCATTAGTTCTTTATTCTAGCCCACCATTTATTATAGAAGTCCATAAACTTTTTACTTAGGTTGTTTCCGACTTTGCCAAAATCTATGGGCTTTAACAATTATCTTACTTGATTTCCTAAGTGAACTTATTATAGTTCACCCCCCGGCCCATTTAAGACCTTGCTTCTTTTACTAAGTCTCCCTAGTTTTTAAATTGTGTAAGGTTTCTAATTAAGCCTCATTTCGAAAGCCCAACTTATTCTCCTTAGCCCAAATCTTTCTTCCTAACTTCCATTTAGATTTGGTCATTTAATTTATTTAGGGGGGTTTCCCTTTGGGCCCAACCTTTATCATGGTTCAATATTTATTTAGTTTAGCCCATTTGACCAAATAGTCAACACGGGTCAACGTACCTATTCTAGTCAATGGTCAAAGTCAATGAGGTTGGATGTCCAAGTTTAGTCAACGGTTGATTTAGGTCAAACCCGAATGTAGTTCTGGGTCCTTTTAAGACTTATTTAAGTTTGGGCCTACATTTTAACATTGGGTGGGTCTAAGTTTCCAAGGTCCATGGTTCATAAAAGCTTGTTGGGTTTGGTTCTAACCTTTGAATTTGACCCAATGAACTCCCGCCCACTAACCTAATTTGATTAACCCACATAATAAATCAAATATAATATTAATTAAATAACAATTTAATACTAAACTTAAATTTGAAACATAATATATTACTAACCCAACTGTTAATCACCTTTAATTAACTTTAACTCACTTATGACTAAAGACCCAATTTGACAGTTACCACTAGTGGTGTTAAAAAAAACCGGAACCGTATAACCGAAACTGAAACCGGTAAAACTGACCAAAAATTTGGTTAACCGAACCGGTTTTCCGGGTTCGGTTAACCAACCATTTAAATAAGCCGGTTCTAGTTCCGGTTATCACTTTTAACCAAACCGGTTAACCGGATTAACCGTTTAACTATTTATAAATTAAAAAAATAGATTTTCTAAAAGTCTTTATACACTTTCCTTTCTTCCTTTTGACTTATAACTCTTACATTTTGTGTTAGATAAAATAATTTTTGAATTAGAAGATATGAAAATCGATGAAGGTCAGATTTAGTATAACATATAGTTATCTTACAATTAATATTTCGTATCATTACTATAATATTTTCTATAAAACTTGTAGGAATGAAGGAGCTCACAACGGAGCTACCTATAATAAAAGTTGAAGAGTCTCTCGAATTTTCAAGTGATTGGTGAAACTTGGTGGAATTTATTAACAATACTTAGTTGTTGTAAGTTAATGGTAAAGTTTAGTTGTTGTTATGTAATGACAGAATTTAGATGTGATGTAAAGAGAAACTAAGATGGCTTGCTGTAATAATAAAACTTATGATGTAACAGAAAATTTAATGATTTTAATTATAGGTTGTAATCTAAAAAAGTAAATTTTTTTCTTTATCCGGTTTACGGTTAACCGAAAAACTGTACCGAAACCGGCGGTTAACCGAACCCAGTTAACCGTTTCTAAATGAAGCAGTTACGGTTATCAATATTGACTAACCACCAAATGCGGTTAACCAAATAGCTGGTTAACCGATTATGAATACCCCTAGTTATCACCTAAATACTTTATGAAATACCCCAAACTTAAATATAGTGATTAAGATTATTCTAATCCTGATTTAAGAGCCTAATAATGCTTAAGTAATATTGGTAAGGAAAAATAAATCCAAAAGAAATAAATAAACGCTTAAAAAGCGAAAAACGCTAAATAAGCGTTAGACAACTGTAGGAGGTATGAGACCTCGGTTAGCGTATTATATGGATTCTAAAGGCTTAATAAGGCCTAAATAATATATGGGAACAACTCCCGAAGAAAACGGATCCAAATAACGCATTAAAACGCTAATAGAGCTTTAGCGCACGTTTTTCGAGGAAACCCGAAAACGTGATTTTAAGTGGTCAAACGAACCCGTAAAAATTATAAATCATTAAATAACAATTATTAAGCATTTACGGAAGCTTAATAGTCAATAAAAATAATTAAACGAGAAAATTCCGGAAAACGGGCCCGGATAGTGAACAGTACCAAAACCGGGTAAAATTAATGAGCATTTTCTGTAAAAGATGAAAAACGCTCCAACTAGTACAACATTAGGGGGCCGGCTTTTAATCATTCAAACAACCCCTCTCACACACATGTAACTAGCTAACAAATAAAGGGAGTCAAAAAGCAAAAAGAGATAAAGTAAAAAGTATTTACCTTCTCTCTCACCTCATCTTTCTCTATTCTCTCACCTCCCTTCTCCTCTTCCCACCGATCTGCTCTCCCTCTCTCTGCTGGGTGGCGATTTTGAAGCCCCCAAAGGAAGCAACAATGGCTTCCCTTCTTCTTCTCTTCTGCTTCCACACCATGTGAGCTCCAAATGTAAAAATAACTACATATTCTTACTCTCCTCATCATCCTCTACATTCCTCTCTTTTCAAAATCCAAAAATTAGGAAGTTCATTTTCATGGGTATACCCCATTCAAAGAGAAAGTAGCACCAATGGGTAGCTTGGAGTCTCCTCTTTCCATTAAGGTAAAATCTACATGAAAAACTCATGTTTTCTCCATCTTGGTTCATAACCGATTTTTGCCCATTGTAATGCCTTGTTTTCTCTCTCTCTCTTTGAGCATAATATCAACCTTGCAATGGTGGTGGAATAACCTTCTTGAACTATGGGCTAAAACCCCTCCTAAAACACTCCAAAGGTAAACCCTAGAATTTGTATTTTTAACACTTCAATGAATTGGTGATACTTTAAGGGTTAGTATTTTAATTAAACTTATTTTGTGTATATTGGGTGATGGGAATGGAGTTTGGCAACTCCATTCCCCCATATGACCGATTTTGGTGCAAGGAAGAGAAAGAGGAGAATTGGAAAAGAATGAAGGAAATTAAAAACTCAAGGTAAGAGCTCTTCCTTAAATGATAAATCTTAATGCATTAGAGTAAAGGGAATGGGTAAACTAACTTAAAGAACCCAAAATGTTGTATTGGTATTGTAGTGTTGGGATTCTTGGTATTTGTGAACTAGTATGTGAACTGTAGGCCTTGGAGCCAAGTATATTGTGTATGTGCATTAGTATTGTATTTGAGGAAGTATTGGTGTATTGAGATTTGTTTTGATTGCTGGTAGGACCCTTGTATGGGTGTGGCTAGTTTTAGGAATGAACTTGGTGAGAATGGACTTGTGTGGAGAAGTTAGAAATGTAGGTGAACCATGGCAAAATTTTGGTAGGAATTGTGTAATTATGGGTAACTTGGTGAATGAGATAAACCAAGGTGTGTATTGGAGTTAGTAGAGAGGTTTAGTAACCATGGAATGGTAGTTATAGTATGAGGATATGAGAGTGCAAAATTTGTAGCAAAGAGTATTTAAATGCATTGTGGAAACTAGGAGGAATGAGTGTACAAGATTTGGTGAAATGGAGATTGGACTTGGGTATAGATATTGTATTTGCTTGGAAATGTATTTGGGATGCTGGGAGTAGCATTAGTAGAGGGAGTATTGAATGGTAAAGGTTAAAATGAAAATCTGTAGCATAAGAGGAAAGAAAATTATTGTAAGTGTTGGAAGGAAGTGAGGAGAAATTGTGTATGTGGATTTAGAAATGAGTAAGGAATTTGGTGGATGAACTAAGGCAATTTGGAGGGCCTAAGTAGTGTTTAAACATGTGGGATTACATGTAGGAAGATTGGGGAAACAATGGGAAAGTAAAACACTAAGAAACAGATTTTAAAACTGAAGTACTGGGCCGGACCGACCTTGGGACCGAACCCGCAAGGTCGGTCGCGCCTTAAAATACACAGACGGGAAGTCTTCTGACTTCGACCGACCTTGGGGACCGAACTTACAAGGTCGGTCGAGTCGTAAATTGTGAAGGCCAGAGGTCTACTGGAATGGACCGACCTTGGACTGAACTTGGGCAAGGTCGGTCGAGTCCAGAAAACTCGAACCCAGAACATACTGGAACAGACCGACCTTGGGACCGACTTGCAAGGTCGGTCAGGCCTGAAATTTTCACGTAAGTAACTCACTGGAATGGACCGACCTTGGGACCGGACTTGCAAGGTCGGTCGAGCTTGGAATTTTGCCTTAACGAAACTTACTGACTTTCACCGACCTTAGGTCCGACCCTGGGTAAGGTCGGTTGAGTCAAAACAAAAAAATATATATGTTTTATTATATGACTATGGTAGTCATATGTATGTACATATATGCCTATACACATATATGCATATGTATGTAGTGATACACCATTAATGAGGTAGTAATTATAAGAAAATAAGTAAATGAGTAAGAAAACAAATTAAGAAAGTTGTAAGTATAAGAACATTAAGTTAAACCAAAACAACGGGATATGGGCGTAGTAATTAAGCATGTATTGTAAAGCTTAGTATTAATAGAATCATTTGACATGTAGTCATCGATTCGAGAGTAAAGATTCGAGGAACAAATGTGAACTAAGGAACAAGGGAGCACCCGATAAAGTAAATCAACGGTGAAGGTATGATTTCTTCATGCTCTGTATCCTAACCTGGTTACCCCGATTTGTGTACTTATGTGATCACCAATAAGATAAATGCACGAATCGGACTTATATTGCACTTAACTGTGTTTGAACTATTTTGTTCTTGTGTATCTTCTTGAACATTTAGTTTGTATAATTCATGAAATGTATGAATGGAAATGAAGAGTACGTGTAAGTAATGTGTACTTGTGTATTGTATGGATGTATGGAAATGAAGTACTGACTTCTACTAATTCCTAACAATCTAACTCCTAACATGAGTAATGAGTAAATGGAATGAGTAGAAGTCCAATATAGTTTCGGCCACGCGTGAGGATAAGGAAACACAAGAGGTTGGATCCGAATCCTGGCTGTAATCTTTTCCATGGACCAAATCCCTTGAATGGGTAGCATCCTGGATTAGTGGGCCACCCCAAAGCCCGGTGGTGGGATGTAGTAATCCCTGCCCGGAGGTCATACAGACTTAACTGGAGTAAAGTAAGTAAGAAGTAAGTATTGTATGTGTATCGGTCTTGGCTATTGTAAGTCATTGACCTTGAGTAAATGAGTATTGAACACCCGATTAACCCGGGTGTGTAAAGAAGCTAACTAGCCTTATGTGTGAATTGGAGAAGTGTATCTCCATATTGCGTATTGAGTAGGTAACGAGTATGTATTGTGTATGTGTATTGTGGAAGATGGTAAGTAAGTGTTGGTTGACTGGTATTGTCTTCCAAACATGTATTGTACTGGGCGTATGTATGTATACCTTGTGTAGTATTGTAGTATCATGAATGAAAGCATGTATGTATGAATGTATGTATTGTAAAATGAATTGCATGTATTCGACCAAATGGTCGGCGTACCCTCGCTAGTGCGGGGTATGCGGTTATCATATTCAGCGTAAGCTGACCCCCTAGGGGGAACGTTTTTAGTGTGCAGGTACCGAAGTGGATATGGTCAAGGTAAGAGACTGGCGGACTACCTAGATCATTGGAAATGAAATGTAGATAGTAGTAAATGGTATAAGGCTTGTAGCCTTGAGGTAGTAGTGTACCAATGGGGTACACCTTATGCATTATAAGCATGTAATGTGAGAAATGGGTAGATGTAGACTCTTAATGAGTGTGTATGAGCTTGGAAGAAGTATTGTATTGTATAAGGATCCTAGTAAACTCGGTATGTTATTTTGTATTGGATGGTATTGTAATGGAGTATTGTACTGAATGGAAAGTTGTAGTACTCAGTAAGTAATGGGAGTATGTACTGTATTTGTGTAGTACTCGGAGATTCCGGTCCATCAGACCGATGTTGTATGTAGTAGTAGTAGCTTTGTTAGTCACGTGGGTGACTAGCGGCATTGTATCACCCACCGTATGTAAGTATGTATCCGCTGCGTGATTTTGGAAGTACGAGGAGATTGGACGGTAATGATGGTATTAACGGTAGGGGTGTTACACTTTAATAACAATTAGGTTTTTTTATTAATTACCCCTAATTAATCCCAGCTAATCTATTTTCAAAATTACCAAAAGACCCCAAATTAACGTTTATTTTTGAATCTACCACAACCACCGATTTTATCCTAACTTTGAAATTGATCCTAAACTTTGTCCATATTATAGTTTCACCCCCAACTTCTATAGAAACCCTAATTTCAAGTTCAATCCCCAAATTTTCTTAATTTTCAATTTCCCCCCATAATTTCCAAAACCCTAATTTTCCAGATTGCCCTCAAATTCTAAACCTAACCCAAATTTAACCCTAGAACTCGAATTACCCCAAATCACCACCAAAACCCTAATTTTTAATTAACCAAATCCTCAATTCCAATTTAACTAGAACACTAAATTTAATATAATTTTAGAACCCTAAATCCACTCATTTACCTTAACTTTTCGAAACTGAATATTACACCCAAACAAATCTCTAATTTTTTGGGCCTAAACTTCTAGAAACGAAGTGAAATCAAAATTAAACACCTCTTTACTTCGGGTTTTTTTTTACAGAAACAAAAGCAACTCAAATAAAATTAACCCAACACAAGGTTAGGGTTGAAATTTTAACCTTAAATATTTCACAGATGGGCTTCAATCCTCCACATGTTCGGCCTTGTTCAAAACATTCAGATCTGAAAAAAATAGAAGTTTTAAGGTTTACAGATAACTTACACTTTTTTGTTGGGTGTTTCCCTATTTTTCCTTTCAGTTTTTGTATCTAGCCAAGGAAACAAGCCTCTGGCAATTTTTACCATGCTCGAATAAGAAAACGAAGAGGAAGTAAGCTAGCTAGGGTTTTTTCTTTGGAACTCAACCAGTGAATTTGAAAAAGACAACAGAGAAAGGAACAAACTTCGATTCTAGTCACTTGAAAAAAGAGAGAGTTGAATAAAAGATGGGTTCGATTTTTGATTTTGAGCCAGAAAAGGAATCACAAAGAAAGAGCAAAAATCTTACCTCAGTCTATTGCAAACATAAGGAGAGAATGAAGATGTATGTTCCTTGTTCTGCCAGTAGAAATTAGCAAGAACCGAGAAAAGTTGTTCCATGTTCGTTAAGGAGTATTCTCGAGGGGAATAGACGAAGTGGTGATGTAACACCCTGGATTTTCTAACATTTTATTATGTCAATTACTTAAAAATTTATGTTTAATAATTAGTAAGCAGCGGAATCAAACCTAAACCCGGGGTATTATTGCCACACTCGCAACTAAACGAGTGCTAAGGCCTAAACAATTAACTAAATTACCAAACTATTATTATCAATAAAAAGGAAAACAATTAATGATATAATTGTCTTTTAATTAACAAGAAAGTCACAAAGTCTAAACTAAAACTGTTTGTAAATGCTTACTCTAGTGGAGTCGTGGTAGTCCCATCCCATATACTTCAGGAGTACCTGTGGCAGAAATCCAAACAATCACAGAAAGAGCCACGATAAAGTCTGAAAATCGAGTAAGTTACCACTTCACTTCGTAAAAAAAATTTCTCTTTGAAAACAATTTTAACATTATAACCACGCATCAACATACAAGACATTTCAACCATATTATCACACAATAGTAAAATAATCATTATATAATATTTCATGTTTGGTTTTTAGTAACACAAAAATATATTAGCCAATTTATTTTAATTATCTTTCTTGTCCCAACATGCAGTTAGGACAAAACAATTTTTCTCACTTTTGGGTACAACACGCAGCTCTAACCCGGACCCCAACACGCAGCCGGGAATTCAACTTTCTCACTTTTGGGGACAACACACAGTTGTAACCCGGACCCCAACACGTAACTGGGAATCAAACTTTCTCACTTTTGGGTACAACACACAGCCGTAACCCGGACCCCAACACGCAGCCGGGAATCTAACTCGCACTTTTGGGTACAACACACAGCTGTAACCAGGACCCCATCACGCAAACGGAAATCTAACTCGTCACTGAATCCTTAAGTGTGCACACCCTCCAATAGTACAAAAGACTATGGAGTATAAATAGGGCTAGTTGTGTCCTAATGCGGCCCATAGTATCTCACAGTAATGCATCCTAATGCGGCCCACATTTATCATCTCATTCATGTGTCCTAGTATGATCCACATGCACCATGGTTTTATTCTCTTTAAAAATCGTTTAATAAATTATCATTATTCACCTTTTGATCAATCAAAACCCACTTATACAACCATAGAATAAATTGTGTGACAAATCATCATGATTACATAATTTCTTTTTATATATTATCGCATAATTAATTTCATAACAATTTTCCATTAATCTCTTTTAGTAAGAATATTCAAATAAACAACAAAATCCATTACAAAATAATTCATTCATATAATAAAATACAATTATCATAACCCACAATAGCTCAATCTTAAACACAATCACACATACAAAAATTCACATCCGTTGTAAAAATTTATTTTACAGAGTTAATAAAATTAGTGAACGCAATAACTTACCTCGTATCTAGCTATGATTCACACCCACAATCATATAATTCGCTACTACTTGTTCAAGATTGGGATTGCTGCTACTATGCTACCGCCGAATACAAATAGAATTTGATCCTCTCCTATTTACTTTCTTTTTGCATGTGAATAATTTCTTTTCTTTTTGCATGAGTGTGTGACTATGAGGAATGTAAGAGAAGGATGAGTGTAGTGTAATTTTTTCCATCTGGCTTAGGTAGGGATGCTTTAGATAGATGACCAGAGGAAGACAAGAGACAAGATTGGTTGATGAAGATGAGTAGGATGGCAACCCTTAAATAGCCGATCAGGAAATCTAGAAGGTGGGGGAATAAGAACTAGAAGAAATATGAACTAATTTATAATGAAGGTACTTAAACTATTTAATTAAATTATAGAAAACTAAAGGTTAGAAAATACGTAAAGACAAACTGATTTATTAAATAAATTTAGGAAATATGGATAGACACAACCGACATGATAAATTGAGTCAGGAAATATGGAAGGATAAACTGACTTAATAAATAAAGTCATAAAATATGGAAAGATAAATTTGACTTACTAAATAGAGTTAGTAAATATGGAAGGATAAAACTCCCTAATTAAATAAAGTAAGTAAATATGGAAGGATAAAACTGACATATTTAATAGAGTTGGAAATATGAAAAGATAAAACTGAAACAATAATGAGTATTTAGTAAGTAACAACAATTAAATTAAAATCAATTATAGCCTTTAAAACATATATTATAATTTCTTTTTTAATAAATAAATGTACCATATCAATAAAAAACATGAGGATCATTAATATGATATTAAAAATTACAACTGGCCTATTTTCACAACATGTTATTTTATTTACACAAAATATATTTATTAAATACTATATAATATGCTCGTAAATTATAGTATAATACTCATAAACTATATATTATACTTGTGAACTAATATACTCACAAACTATACAATAGATGTATTTTAAATCAACAGTACTATTTGAATCATATCATCATCATTATAACTCCATTTTTTTAATAACTAAAATATACCAAGTTAACTAGAGATATACGAGGATCATTAATAAAATTACAATTAGCCTAATTTAAAACACGTTATTTATTAGAATGAATTCTCTTTAGTAAATAGTAAATGTGTAACCTTCATAATATATATATATATATGTACTCGTAAAATACTAGTATAGTTGCAAACTATAATATATACTCGTAACCTATTTAGTATACTTGCAAACTATAATATATACTCGTAATCTATTTTATATGCTTGTAAATTATAAATGATTCCATAAACTAAGTAATATTTTTTTTATAAGTGCTGGAAGCCCAGTTACAAAGGCAATACATCGGCATATAGCCTTTCTTGCCAAAATAGAAAGTAAAGAGAGAAAACAAGAAAATTATACTACTTTGTAAATAAAAGACTAAACAAATTTCTAGATGATATGATAACATGATCTGGAGGGAGACTCTCACGACGAAACCATTCCAAGCACCTTCGCTTGACCATCTCGGCTGCGTCTGACCATGGAAGGAGAGTATCTTCAAAGATAAACTTGCTATGTTTGTTCCAAATAACCCAAATTATATGGAAAAAGGTACTGACCCATAGAGATGAGCAGGGAAAGCGTCCAACTAGGCCTCGCCATGCGCAAACCTTCATTAAAATCATCTGCTAATAGAACTGGGCTATTGAAATTGTGACTCAATAATTCTGCGTATATCTATCTTCGAGCCTCAGGCTGAGTTGGTGCATATACGAAAACTACATAACCCACAAAGGAGTTAGTAGGCCATGCTAATTCGATCGCTATCCATCGTTCTTTCTCGCATGAATTTTGAATATTTATGATACTGGGATTCCACATAACTACTAGGACTCCAGATTGACCGGATGTGGGGACTTCAATCATGTTTGTATTATTTCCTTGTCCCCAAAGATAGTGCCACTTATCTAGTGGTTGCGACCTGTGGGTTTCTAGAATCGTCATTCACTACTACATAACTGTAGTATGCCCACACTTTTAAGTTCAAATTTTATACACAAATAAAATGTGGAAAATTAATTCCTTCACTTATAAGTGTCTTCATAATAGATGTAGAGATATTAGAGATCTTTGTATTTTATATATACATTCTTGTACCTACATTTATCATAAGCTCTTATTATATAGTTCTACGCAAACAAGTGTAACTAAATAGAGTGTTTATGGTAAAAAATTTACTACACTTTATTAAGTGGGGTTAAAAAAAGTGTCATTATCCATATTTTTTGTAGTAGTGATTATGCTTGACCCGGCCTCCTTTACTTCTCGTCGTAGCATTTTTCACTTCTTTTCTCTGTTGATGCCTCTGATGTTTTGAAATGATATTAGATTTTCCATTGGGTTGACTATTGAGCTTGTCCATACTCTCTTGCTTCGTCTTCAAGTATGGACAAAATTTTGAATGGACGTTTCTAGATTAGGATAGTGACAATTAAGATATTAACCAAAAGTCCAAATATTTTTTGGCTTCAGCAAGGGTTGGGCTCGAAGAGTAGGGAATAGGAGTGGAAGGGATGGAGAGAGGATAGCGATTTGTAGTGCTTGTATTAGTGAGGCTCGGAGAGAGAAAGACTTCCACGTTTATTGGTGGAGAGGAGACAGAGAGGAAATTATAAGAAGTTTGGGAATGAAGTCAGAAATAATTTTGGGATTGGTGATGTTTTGGGAGAAAGGGATCTACTGGAAGAGGTTTAAACTTTCTAGGGTAAATGATCCTTGGAAGTCGGACAGAGGAGAGTTAATAGGGCTGTCTGTCTGATGTGATTCAAGTTGAATAGAGGAATGAAGATTGACTGGAGGGGATTGGTCAGCAGCCACGTCAATGGGAGAATTTTTGAAAACTGAGTCGCTGGCAAAGGGGAGGATAGGACGCTGAAGACAAAGAGTAATTTAATATCCACCTCCTGAATTTAAAGCAAAATTTTGCCCAACAATTAAACAGCAAATTTGAAAATATGCTAACTGTTGGTCGTCTGTCTATTTCTAAAATATTGAATGAGAAATTATTTGACGTAACTGTGTTTCTCTTTCCTCCTTTTACTTTAGTAATTATTTCTGGAGAAATTACCAATGCAGCATTAATGTTGTAAGCCGATTCATTTTCTTTTCTTTTTTGCAGAGTTGACTGCTTTTCTGGAGATGATGTCATTTTTATCAAGCCGCAGTTCGCCGGTGAACTTCCAATGTGCCTATTCTCCATAACTCCAGGTGACACCGGTGATCTTGGTAATTCCGGCTCAAAATTCCGGTGTTGACTAAGTTCTTCAGACCAAAACTCGATAATCCCTACATTACATGTCACTCCCTCATTGTCCACAGTTATTTCTTCATTGATGATTGCCATCTTGGATGTTCCAAATTTTACATGGGCCTCCAAATAACTTGTCATTGTCTCCATATCTGTGTCTATCGTGATAATTTGACCTTCATGCTTGATGATGCAATGAATTGTTCTATCGAACCATGCCTGCACCAGGATTCCTCGAATAGCCACACTCGTGATTCTTGTCATCCTCTGGTCCTCTTGTTGCCACGCTCTTATTTCACCGTTAAGAATCTCACCAGCATTTGAATTTCTGAAGCTTTCAGCCTGGGAGTGATCATGAAAGATGATGATGTATTTAGTATGGGATAGGGATGTGATGCTCTCCACCTCACTTCTCCATCTTAGCAATCTATCGTTGATGTATTGAAGCGTAGACGGTGCATGAGTGACAACAACTAGACCCCGTTCGAGTCTTTCCTTCATAGCAATCGAAACATCAAGGCTTAGATGTCCTTCCTGTCGAAAAGGGGGAGGAGGCGGTAGGGGTGTTTGGCGTGGAGCTGGTGCTGTTCTTCGAAGGGGTTCCTGGGGTTGAGGATGAACACCTTGCGAATATTCTCTAGGTTTCGAGAACCATCTCAAATTTTAAGGAGCCGGCCTCAGGAATTTCCTGTGAATCGCTATTTGCGTTTGCAAGCAGTTTCCATCAACTTTCATACCGTTTGTCACCGGAATTGCCTGATCCGCCTCTGATTTCAGCTTGTATTCTATGAAGTCATATCTTGTTTTGGTACGTATTCTTGGGACCTTGGGTAAACGCATGCCGACAATTTGTCCAAACTCATCAAATAGCTTCCAGATAGTACCAGGCCTGGTGTCTGTATTAATACTATCTATGAGTACAGTCACTCCCGGGGTTGGTATTCTTGTTGGATCGATGTAGCCGGTGGCCATATCTTTCAATGAAGAGTGCAAATGAAAGAAAGAGAAGGGAAGTGGTAATTGAGGGAAGACAGAGAGTCTTGAGGAGGCTTTGGAGCGAAAGAGTGGTGTTTGCGCTGGTGTTTAGAGGGGGTGCGGCTAGCGTGGGTGGCGGTGACATGGTGGTGGGTGGAGTTGCTCGGTATGGGAAGGAAGAGGGCTAGGAGAGAGGAAAGAGCGTAAGACATATTCGAATTTTACTATGTAATATATTTGTAAACTATATAATATACATATAAACTATATAATATATGTATTTTGAAATTTAGGGGTATTTCAGGTGAGTTAGGGTTTGAGATAAGAAAAATCAAAATAAATAGAAGAGAGGAGGAGGAGAGGAGGCAGTGAGAGGTAAGAGAATAGAATGTGAGTTAGGGTTTTCTGAAGATGGAAATGTAAAGAGGTGGCACATGTATGTTCCTCACACCAGTTAGGTTTCAAAAATAAAAGAAGAAAAATGAAGATAGGCGATTGTAAGGGGAAATGGCTTCTTCTCATGGGACCGAATTGGACCTCCTTTGTCTCTAATTTTTTGCTTAACATGGGTCCGATCAATTCTTTAATTGCAAGTCAATAAGTCAGCATAGCCCATTCCAGTTTTTATTTATTCACATGCCCACATGACCTCCTAGATTAAGTTAACATGTGAATTAATCCCTCACACTTAAAAATATTAATTCATGTTATTATTTCATGTAATACTGTATATTACATGTTATACATTACTTTATTATTCAGTTCCTCTCTTAAATTATATTCTTTAGCCCCGTTATCTAATGTAAGGTTTAATAACCCTTTTTCAACCATATAATTAGTTATCTGTAAATATAATTAAGGTTCCATAAATCCTTAATGAATGAGGACTCATTAGCCTTAATAATTATGTAATTAAGTCTTAAATATTTTTATAATATTTAAGGATATTTAAGTAGTGACTTGTCTCCTCCCTGCAACCATCGGTGAGCACGCTGAGCTCATCTTAATTCCTCTTTGAGCAAGAAGTAGACAAGCTCACTATTCAAACACCTCCAGTTTGCCAAAGCAGAACGGGTAGGATACTATTGTGCCACCTGATCTATTTCAGATTTAAGCTCAGAGATCCAAAGACTATCCATTCTCGATGGCCTACTACCCCGAGCTTGTAATGCACCTCACATCTGACGATCTTGTCTAGATAGCCTCCCTTACCATGCATTTCACTCTGAACGTTTTGAATGATCAAGCGACAAGTTGCTTCCTTTGCCCAACTGTTACTGAATCTAAGCATAAGTCGGCTTCCCTTGCGCAAAGGTTGGGTAACAAGCTTGATCGGTTGATGGTTTGATCTGCCCTACCAAAGATGAATGTTTTGAGCATTTTTGAACATTTGTGCCAAACAGGGCTAGCTTCTGTCCAAACAGGGCTTTGTGTTGTTAACTTCACTTCGTATGTTCGTATGTAGATCACCAACAAAACCAAGATCATCCAACTCACAAAAACTTAGACAAGTCCAAAACACTCACATCCGTATCCGGTCCCGATACCTTCTTCCTTGTTGCTCATACCCATACACATACATGATCTCATTGAATTCCCTAAAAACTAGCCAAGGATGAGAAATTGAACCTTGAAGGTGGCGGATAAGACTCCAAGTTCTCCACCTAGGCCAACCTTAAACTTCCCTGCAACTCTATCCTGAACCAAATCCTTGTTCAATGCAACAATCTATGCGATAGGCAGTGTAGGATTGAATTCGAAGCCTAACATTGTCTCACCAGTACAGCGCAACTCATCCACTCCGCCCATTACCATCAACTACAAAACCGGTGAAACCCTCAACATCAGTTAAATAAATAGAGCATATATTTAACTAATAACTTGAAGAATCCTGTATGTAGGCAGTGGCGGATCCAGAAGCTTTGTTTCGGGGGTAAAAAAAATTTTGACACTATCACTCTTTAAAATAATATGTCATTTTATACTTTTTCAAAAATTTATAATAACATTTGACAAATTTTCAAAAGTTTCAGGACTAGCCGGGACACCCCTTTGGATCCGCTGTAGGGCCAAAAGTGTTGCACCGAACCAGTCCCTTCTTCCGGTGTCTTGTGTTACTGTGGGTAGAGAATCTACTTGGCAGAATTGTTTTTTTTTTAGCTATGATCAATGGAAACATTGAAAATAAATGAAAATAAACTTAATTTTCAGAAACCAAAAATATTTAGTTATATTGGTCTAATGTGAGGTAAATGTATTATTTGTGGTTTTAGCGCTATAAATTGTTCATTATTTTTTCCCTTTAAAATAATTATGGATTTACTCTTGCATCGTGTTTAGGCAAACAGCTAATAGAAAAAAAAATGAAAGTGAGACTAGAAAGACGGGTCAAAGCAAATGGAGAAGATTGCGGTCGAAAATGGCTCTTTGTATGCCAAGAGGCGTGTAACTGTAAAAGAAACGCATTAGCAGTTGGGGATCTGGGCATTGTAATTCACCATCGTTCGTTCGTAATCCACATTCGTTCACTCTCACATGTATCACCATCATCTCCCACACTTGTTTCACTCCCTTCTGATCATCAACGTACTAACTGAAAACTAGTATGTCTCATTGATAAATCCGTAACAAGAATATTAGCAGGGTTGGGTTGGGTTGGGGTTTATTCTTCTTCTGGGTTTGGGTGAGAGTGGGGGAAAATGACGAGAGCTATTTCGAGAACGGATGGTGGCCCTAAGAAGAGAGTGATATCAGTAGTGGTTATCATGATCGTGCTAGGTTTCGTGTACACTTACTCACGCAGTCATGGGGTTGATCTCCGAAAACAATCGTTGAGAAAGTGGAGCTCCTCGTTCAATACGGATGATGGGTCTGATTCCTTTTCGACCACATTGTCTATGGCGGACGACCGTGAAGATGACCTAATTCCAAAAAGCTTCCCGGTAGCAGCCTCTCCCCTGTACTTGTCTAAATATAGCTAGTATTGCTAATCTGATGAAGATGTTATTAATGATGTTTGATCATGAAAGGTGTGTGATGATCGGCTATCGGAACTCATACCATGTTTGGATAGGAATTTCATATACCAGATGAGATTGAAACCGGATTTGGCTGTTATGGAGCATTATGAGCGTCACTGTCCACCCCCTGAACGACGATTCAATTGCTTAATACCTCCTCCTCCAGGTTACAGGGTATTTCCGTATATCATCATCATCGATCCCATTTCGTTATGTTTTCGATCGTTACGTTAGTAGTAGTAAGTACCATAGTATTACAATGTTATCTCTGCTTTATTAATAATTTGTTCGTGTAGGTCCCAATCAAGTGGCCAAAGAGTCGAGATGAAGTGTGGACAGCAAACATACCTCACACCCATCTCGCCACTGAAAAATCTGACCAAAACTGGATGGTTGCACGAGGCGAGAAGATCAGTTTTCCAGGTGGAGGAACTCACTTCCACTACGGTGCTGACAAATACATCCGAGCTATGGCAAATGTACCTACATTAACTTATTCTCACTTTACTTATCACGCTCCAAAATACACTTCCATTCCTTAATCCCATATCAATCCAAATTGGTCAGATGCTTGGGTTTCCTCACGACAGCATGAGCAACGAAGGAAACCTCCGAACAGTCCTCGACGTTGGCTGCGGAGTAGCAAGTTTTGGGGCCTATCTTCTCAAATACGATGTAATCACCATGTCACTCGCCCCAAACGATGTCCACCAGAACCAAATCCAATTCGCACTCGAACGTGGCGTCCCCGCCTTCCTAGGCGTCCTTGGAACCAAACGACTCCCATACCCAACCCGATCATTCGAACTCGCCCACTGCTCACGGTGCAGAATCGACTGGTTACAGAGGGACGGCATCCTCATGCTGGAACTCGACAGGGTGCTACGACCTGGAGGATACTTTGCCTACTCATCCCCTGAGGCATACGCACAGGACGAGGAGGATCTACGTATATGGCGTGAGATGAGTGCAATGGCTGAAAGGATGTGCTGGAAGATAGCCGCTAAGAAGAACCAGACAGCAGTGTGGGTTAAACCCCTCACCAATGACTGTTATATGGAGAGACCTGTAGGGATGAAGCCACCGCTTTGTAGGAGTGAGGATGATCCTGATTCTGTTTGGGGTGTCAACATGGAGCCTTGTATTTCTCTCTACACTGACCGTGATCATAAAGCGGGTGGGAGTGGATTGAAGCCATGGCCTGCTAGATTGACTTCACCACCACCGCGATTGGCGGAGGTTGGATTCACCGACGAGATGTTTTACAAGGACACGGTACATTTTTAATTCTTTTTAAAGTAAACTCTGAGATCGTCATCGCTATATAGTGTATCTCAATTGGCCGGATTTGAATGATTTGCGCAGGAGATGTGGCGTGAAAGAGTAGAAACTTACTGGAGACTGTTGAAGCAAAAAGTGGGGCGAGATACTCTGCGCAACGTGATGGATATGAAAGCGAACATGGGATCATTCGCAGCTGCCTTGAAAGATAAACCTGTTTGGGTAATGAACGTAGTACCTGAAGATGGTCCAAACACTCTTAAGGTCGTAGTTGACAGAGGCCTGCTTGGTGTCATGCACAACTGGTAACATATGATATACTTTTTCACTTGCACACTCCATCATCAAGACTTCTATTGACAATGATGATGATGATCAATTTAACTGGCATGGCAGGTGTGAAGCTTTCTCAACCTATCCAAGAACGTACGATCTACTCCACGCGTGGACAATCCTCTCCGAGGTTGAAGGTAGAGGGTGCAGCGTCGAAGATCTGCTTATCGAGATGGACCGGATTGTCAGACCACAAGGCTTCATCATTATACGGGATAAGAAATCAATGGTGGAGTATGTGAAGAAATACTTGCCAGCTTTGAGATGGGAAGCAGTAGGAATGACTGATGCCAAGGAGGAATCAGATGATGAGGATGATAATGCTGTCATTGCCATTCAGAAGAAAATGTGGGAAGAAACCAGTGACAGTGTTATAGATTCAGAGTGAGGAACCACCCCCCAACCAAACCAAGTTTGTCTAATCTAAAGGGAGATAGATGTTCTTTGATTCCTGACTCTTAATGTAGCAGTGTGTGTGTGCGAGTATAAAATCAGAGGTTGATTCTGCGTTTCTCAGAATTTGGTTTACCCACACATACGATTAACCCATTCAGACACCAAAAAAGAAAACGCAAACAATACTCCACAATAGAACTAAAACTTAATCAAAGTGTAACAGAAGGATTTACCATAAACCGCAACACAAAAAAAAGCAGCAATTATGATGCGGCAGATTCAGTGACTGACATTGAAAATCAAGCATCTTTTTACATCACATCTTAAAGTATCATCTTGGCACCCTAATATGTCTTCACTATATAGTGACATTGAACCATCCACAATCTAGCTAAAGTAGGAAACTCTGCAGACTTGTCTTGATTAAACCACTGACCAATGTCGAATCAGTATTTTTTAGCAGGGCGTTGAGTCGGAAGCAGACCAAACCGTTTCTTCAGAAGAACTCTCTGTCGAGAGTACTTGTCATCAGGAGAGAATCGAGCTGAAAAGAATTTTAAAGAAAAGATCATCAGCAAAAGACAGTACAACATCATTTGGCATGTAATTGCATAATGGTCAAAGAACTCCCAAGCACATAAACTGTAGGTAATATCTTGGCTGAATAAGTCTAATTCTATGTCATGGTAGGATAATACTCAAATCAAAAGCATACTATCATTCCACACATAACAAAGAAAAACTCAAAGACCGGGGATTGCATATAACATTCCATCATAGTGATCATAACAAATTCATAGTAACTAACTAAACAACTTCACCAAATTCCTCTTTTTCCTGAAATAGATGACAATTTTTTAGCCACACGCTAGATTTTGAAACCTCTAACCATACACAGGTACCACGCACTATCAATATCTCTACTCTGCCAATACAGAAATCAAACTTCCTTAACAATAAAGATTTGATACAGATGATCATAGAGCAAAATTTTAACCATGAGAATGTAACATTAATATACTTGGTCGGTACAAAATCGACAAAACACCCAAAAGAAGTACATTCCCAGCAAGAAATATGAGCTCTAACTTCAAGAGGAACTAAAAGTGTAAAAACACAATACATAAGCATCACAATTAGTATAGCGGAAACCATGGAAAATAATGGGAGCTATTGTTTTACCAGGATGAGCCGACTCTGTTGCCCGTCCAAGAGGAGACTCCTTCTGCATAAACAAAGGATAGTCAACTATGAGATGGCGCTAACTGTAACCTATAAGGACCGTATGCTTCGGTATATAGCCGAGTAAGCTTTTCGACCATGGCTTCAATTGACATCTAATACACCGGAATCAAACTCTATTACTACTCGTATTCCTGTCTAGTACCAGCATTTAAGCTCGTTATTTCCAGTATCACGAAAGTCTAATTGATTCCGGACTCGAAAGATACAGCTTAGTGCAAATTTCTTTTACAAAATAGTAACGCAATGACGAAAAGGGGGAGTATGGTAAATCTATCGATTTCACTAATTAGAACGAAGGAAAAAAATACAAACAAACCTTGGTGGTGTAGACTTTAACGCCGTTTTCGTTAATGTAATATTGAAGATACATCTTTGCCGATATTTATCTTCACCTTCAGAATTGAAGATGATACTGTCAACACAAATACAGTTGATAGCATCTAAAAGCGCTTCGGAAAACCATAAAAGTAAAAAAGAAATTGGATGAAGAAAATAACGCAGACAGCAGAAGAGGAGTACCGAGACGAAGACGGGGGCTTTCTTCCAGGCGCAGGAGCGGTTTTCCTTGTTTTTGCGGGAAGATGACGAATTGGAAACGAGAATATGCCCTAGTCGCATTTATTGAAGGCGGTAAATGGGCCTAGAGCCCACTATCGTATAATGAAAAAACCTGCGACATCATGGAACGCAATTGTCGTGGACGCTTAACCTTTCCATTTTATCACTAAGATATGTGAGAACTTTAATCAAGATTATGAAATAAAAGTCGAGTTATGAAAATCTGTTCAGCCCATTTCTTCTGAGTTGGCCCGGCAAACCCAAATTTGGGACTGAAGGGTAGACATGATGGATGGTATTTGGAAATTACAATGTACCTGTGAATTTTAAAAATTCTCGATGCACTATTTGATATTGAGAGAGTAAAATATCTCATTCCATTTGATATGGACTCTAATAAGGTAAATGCACTAATGGGCTTTATTATAAATATGATAATGGGCCTGAGTAGCTATCGGATTATTATTCTCTTGTGGTTTGAAATGCTTGCCAGATGAAGTTGGGATCGAATGTTGGAAAAAAAGGACTTGCTAGGGCTCTGGTCAAAATGTCGGCCCCGATGAGATGTGAACCACACGTAGAGCTCCGCAAAGTACTTTCTCCCTTTCATATGCTTCATCCGACTATGAAAGATCAGATTTTTAGCAATGTAAGTCACTTCTATGTTATCACATAGCACAGTAGGGGGTTCTCTGAGATTTTGCTCTAATTGGTGAAGCAGCTGAAGAATCCAAGTCGATTCGATAGTTGTTGTAGCTAGGGCACGAAATTCTACCTCCACGTAAGACTTAGCCACATTTCTTTATTTCTTTGAGCTCTAGGATATCAAGTGTTGCTCGAGGAGGTACAAAATCTGGTGGTCGATCTTTTATCAAGAACGGTGCCAGCCTAGTCAGAGTCTACAAAAATGGTCAAAGAGCCACGAGGAGAAGCTAGATAAAACACACCAAGTCCTCTACTATTATCTAGGAAACGAAGTATTAGTTTCACCGCAGCCCAGTGTATTTCTTGTGGTTGATGGATGTACTGGCAGACCTGATTTACTGCAAATTCTAAATCAGGTCTAGTTATAGCTGAATACTAAAGAAAACCTATAATGCTCCTGTATTTTGTTATGTTAGAAAACTGTGGGGAATCTGTGCAGTCAAGGGAAATAGGGGTATCATACGAGTAAGCATGGGTTTAGATTGTAGCATGTTGGCTCTTTGTATAATGTCTTGGATATATTTTCCTGGGTGAGGAGAAAACCATTTAAAGAGCGAAAAACCGAAATACCAAGGAAATAATGCAAATTCTCTAAGTCCTTAACAGGAAACTGGTGCTATAGACGTTGTTTTAGACTTAAGAGGAGAGAGAGAGAAAGAGAATCTTGTAATAAGTATGTCATCCATAAAAAGAACAATGTAAATCTTATCACAACCTTGGTGATAAACAAAGAGGAATCATGCCCTATGAGACTGTTTGAGCCCATATTAGACTTTTATGAGTTTACACACATGAGTAGGGTGATTAGCATTAACAAATCTTGGAGGTTTTTTTTACATAAACGTCCTCCTCAATTTCTCCATTCAAAAATGCATTTGGATATCAAGATGTTGTATGGGCCACTAAGATGATACAACAATGGATAAAACGGTTCTAATCTCATTGGGAAGCGCTTTTATGTGGATCATTATTCGTATGCATGGTCCACAAGTCCTTGTGTCAATGGAGACAAGGGTAGTGATTTTAACCACTAGGATATAGGTATTAAAATAGTCCACATCTTCTGTTTGTCTGGCTTTCCTTATTTTTATTGTACCATCAGCTATGTTTTGGTTTATAAGATCCACTTAACACCTGAAACATTTGTGCCTAGAACATAAGGAACCAAGTCCCAAGTTCTAGTGTGAAGTAAAGCTTCATATTCCATTTGAATTTTTTGATGTCATTCAGGAAATTTCTTTGCATGAGTGAATGTAGGTTCATCAGGAATATAGGTAGTATACTCTTTCCGTAATCTAATCTGATTGCACCAAGGAATGGTTCTATTTGTACAGATTAGAGGCTGGTCAATATTATCTCATGCCCTAGTAACCATAGGATGTAGAGGAACATCAGGAGCAGGTTAGATCTGAAGAAGCAGAAGTATTAGAGATTTGAGTGTCTGGACTCTTTGTGGGGTGAGAAATAGATGGAGTAGAACTTGTGGGATTAGATGATGGTGCTGGTGAGGGGAAATTATTGTTTATGGTTGGTAATGAGCTTTGAATATTTGGTATGAGGAGGTGAAAATGGTGGCCGAGAATTGGGAATGAGAGATGGTTTAGTCATAGATTGTGAGGTAAAGGGAAAGGAAGTCTCATAAAAAATGACATCCCTATTTATATATATTTTATGGGCATCATGACAGTAACATATGTAGCCAAGATGTTTAGGAGAGTATTCTAAGAATACACATTGTTGTGAGCCAAAACAGTCGGTATGTTGATTTGATGGATGAGGGTTAGGCAAAAGCCACTAACAACTAAGGATAGTAATTGGTTGTGTGCCATGGAAGACCTCAAAGGGTGTTTTGTAGGCAGTAGTCTTTGTAGGTTTTCTATTATTGAGAAAAACTGTAGTAAGAACTGCATGATACCAAAATTTGAATGGTAAGCTGGAATGAGATAATAGGGTCAAAGCCTTGTCTAAGATAAAAATGGTTTTTTTGCTTATACAACCCTATTTTGTTGATGAAAATACGGGTAGGAAAAATTGCGTGTATGCCATAGGATTTGGTCAAGGATTTGCGAGCTAAGAATTTACCACCCCATCAGTTTGTATACTCTTCACCTGAGTATTGAACTGATTCATAACCATCTTCAAAAAGATTTCAAACAACTTATATACATCTGATTTGGCAGGCATGGGAAACACCCATATGTACTTAAATTTATCATCCACTATCACACAAAAATTACTTATTGCCATCCATAGAGGTGACAAAAGTTGGGGCCCATACATTAAGATATAGTAAGTTAAAAGTTTTAGAAGAAATAGAGTCTCGTAGATAATGAGGAAAAACATGATGGTTGCCTTGACAAAAAGCATCACAAAACTACTAAACTTGGTAGTAAGAGAGGATAAACAATAATCACTAAGTATTTGATTTGTTATAGATTGAGAAGGATGTCCCAATCTATAGTGCCAAGTAGTGGAGTTAGTCTTTATCCCTGGTAAAAGCTTACTGGAGTAAGTTGCTGGTTGAGGAAAATGTGGAAGAACGTAAACCCCATCTTTAACTGGGCCTTAAAGTAAAGCCATTTGAGTTATGATATCCTTCAAGGCAAAGTAATCATCAAAGAATTCAAAGTAAGTGTTGGTATCCTAACAGAACTGACTAACTGATATGAGATTCTTGTAGAGATGGGGAGAATAATAAATCTGTTTGAGGATGAAATCACCAGAGATATTTTGGTCATTTACTAGAGAGACTTAATGGCGAGACTAACGTCTGTTAGCGGACAGTGGCATTTTGTGAATTTCAAACTCAAATCGTGGCATTTTAGAGACAACTTTCCAAAAAGAGGTATATTGTGAATTACAAACTCAAATCATGGCATATTGTGGTCTCATTCTTTTGGAGCATTATCTTTTCACTTTTCCCCTCTACATATCACATACATCAATAGTCATGTCAATTTTTTATTTTTTCTCTTATGAGATTATTCTTCCTTGCATCACACGGACGACAAATATAGAGACAATACAAATTTCAACCAATCACCAGATATGTAGTTTACAATCACAACCAAGTGTCTACACTCTAAATATAAATGGTTTCTAGACTTTATAAATAAGAGAAAATATACTCCCTCCGTCCTGAAT
Organism: Limonium bicolor; assembly: GCA_023374045.1. NCBI lineage: Eukaryota > Viridiplantae > Streptophyta > Magnoliopsida > Caryophyllales > Plumbaginaceae > Limonium > Limonium bicolor. The sequence continues at coordinate 102,635,120 of CM041777.1, read as the reverse complement.
TGACTGTCTTGTTTGCTTTATGACACGTTTTACCACTTCAATATTAAGCATATAAGATAAAATAATTTTATAAACTAAATTGTGCATATAGTTTTCATGTAAGGATCATATGCACTTAATTTTCAAAATTTATCTTATATGTTAAAAATTTAAGTCAAACGACATGTCCAAATAGTAAACAGAACGGTCAATTCAGGACGGAGGGGGTAGCATTCTAGTTTGCATTAAGAGTACTTGCTATTTCGGTCATTCGTAGATATTCTATCAGCAAATCTACCATATAAAAAAACGGATTAATACAATTAAATAATGTCATGCCAACTTCTTCGAATCGTGTTATGTTGAGAAAGGTGATAGAAGATCATACAAGGTGCTAATCTGCTAACCTTCAACTTCCCTTCAATTACAGTTTGATCAAATTAGTATTTCAATCTTTGATGGAGGATTTCATCCTTTAATGACAAAAGTTAACGAACATCCAACATACATTCTACTCATGAACAGCGTAATCATGACTCCATCTAACAAAAATGGAGTCATATGTCTTTGTGTCAAATTTAGCTCAATCTATGTCACAACTTAAAATAGAATTATACTTTATTTATGTAGATTTGCACTATTATTTATGTTGCATAACATGTTTATTTACCTTATAATGTTCTTTTGTTTACCGTTGATTGTGTTACTTATTATTTACCCAGGATAACTCATATATATAACATTCAGAACATTAATTGGACGAACACTTATTCATTTACTTGGACCATGCAGTCTTCAATTTACTTTTTCGATTTACCGTGCATTGTTCTCTTTACTTCACAAATTATCTGTCTGTTCAAATCGTTTTACCTCGTTATTTGTTTAACTTTACATTCTGCGGGTTTACACCTTACAAATTGGAGTAGGTTCTAACGATTGGGGCCATTGCCAGTTGGAGCAACACTAGTACATCACTTTCTGTGAAGACTTTTTGAGCTCGACAAAATGAGAAACGAACTACCCAACCTCCATAACTGATAAGTAATACATATTTTATACTCCACTCGAAGTGGGTAAATCGTAACAGCGCATGTGTTTATAAACAGATTTTCATGTAGATTATTAGTCCGAGAATTCAAACAAACGTATAGTGTAAAACAAACTCAGCACAACTCTTTTAATCACCCACTTCGCCCTTCTTCTCACCCTCGGGAGAAGAACAGAGGGTAGACAAGAATATCACTGAAGCGCCACACATCCACTACTCAAAATGCAGCCCATCCTGCAGCTGCGTTACTCTTGCTAGACCCAGACCCAGTTGCAGGAGGAAGATTTCTCTGTCAAAATGTAAAAAAAAAAAAAAAAAGAATCAAGCATATGAAGAGCAAATCCATGAGGACCCAAAATTAGCCACAGAAGGAAGGTGAGATGAAGATAGAAAGTATAAATTCGTCAAAGACATCCAAATGAAGAAGCAGGGTATTTGACCTCAAGTTGGGAGAGATCCGACAATGGATCAGCTAATCGCTCCGCACTATCTTTGGATGTTTTCGTACCAGAAGTCATCCTAATGGCAACAGGATCATTCGGAGGAGGTGGGAGAGCAGATCGGATCTTCCCAGCAGCACTAGGTGGTGGAGCTAGCCCCACTGGCTTCGGCTTCTCCACAATGGAGACCCCGCTGGACAATCCAGCAGCTTTCAGCATGCCTGTGCCAGTTGCTGGTTTGTGCTTTACGTTTATGCGAATGGTTTCACCTTCCTACCGCATGTGCAAAAGGTCGAAATGATACCAAAATTGTCCCATGAGAAAGAAGAGATAAGGTATAAAAGAAATTTTAGAAAAAGGATACAATAGCATTCTTTGAACAATTTCTGCCCCAACTACCATTCTGCAAGTTACATGTATGCCAAAGAAAAGATCTTCTAGCATCAGTTAGCTTTATCCACTGAATGAAAGGGGTCAAATTATCATCGATGATTACACAACTAAAAGGGCAGACTTACTAGTTACACTTGATCCCATCGCCAGCTAACAGCAGGAAATCAATATTAGTGATTATAAAAAATAAGCAGTCAGGTTCCACAAGAGATCCAAGTTTCAGGAGTTTCACTGATAATCACTTGATGTTGCGGATCAAACTCAACAATTCACCCAGAAACAACAGAAACCCAATTATCTGGCAGGTCGCCCGAGCTTAATCTTTGATCCATTACCAATTACCATCATTTGATCGCAATTGTCAAGCAGGTCGAACAAAAGGATCGATATCCTTAGCTTAAGGAGGACGCAACTTTAAACTTATGATTCATCTAAAAAATCTAACTTTGAAGTTTCAAGTTACCGGTTAAAAAGGGTCAGGACAGTTAATTTAGTCCATTCCCTCCAATGCAAAATATGAAACCATAAAACACAATCTAGCATCCCGCCCCTCAAAAAAAAAAGGAATTATGTTCGCCTCGTCGAATGAATTATGATCCAATTGAGTGATCAGGCAAAAGAAAGCACTCAATCCCAAATTTTCAGTTGATAGTAATACCTTCAACCGATGATTAACAGCAGGATGAATCCCAATATGACCCTCTTCCCCAGCATCTCCTGCGCCATTGGCGGAAATTTCCTTCTCACTCTCTCTCCTCTTCACATACTTCTCGTGATCAGACAAAGCGACGTTGAAATCGAACGCCTCGTTTCTCTCAGAAAACCCTAGCCCGATGAAGGCGTGCTTCCCCCTACCGTCCTCGATCTTGAGCACGAAGTACCTTGATGAGTCGAGCGCCGGCTCCACCGATGACTCCCTCTGCCCAGGCTGGACGAAGCAGGCAGCGAAGAGCTCGCCAGAGTTGGGATCCTCCAGCCGGATCTCGCAGCGATCACGGCAGGAGACCACACGGAGCCGGCCGGACCAAATCTTGTCGGATTGCAACCATTCGCCGCACTTGTAGCCGCCGCTAGTGGAGCGAGGTGGGATCTTGTAAATAGACACCTCGCGAACTACTAGCAGTGTATGCTCGAACGATTCCTCCTCGTCTTCCTCGAAAGACATTGTATTCAAACAGGCAGCAGGTGTTGTGATTGGCACAGAGACAGAGGGATGAGCTTAATTGACTTGAGACGAATTAGGAACGGAGAAGATTTGCTGTCCGAGCGGGGAGACCGAGATGAGAGACGTGAGATGGAGTGGGCTCAACGAAAGCGTGATCTTCGATAGGTGATAGGTTTACTACGCTGTAGACGGTAGATTGGAACCGGCGATCTAGAAAGTAGAAAGGGAGTGGGTTTACTAAGCAGAATAGGAAGTTTAAAAAATCTCATGTAATCCGAGGGTTACAAAAAAAATTCACAATACAAATCTGAGGTTTTAGTAACAGGCAAGATAAAGTTACTAACCTATTATGCCTCTAATTTAGAGATAAATACATATAAAAATAAGTTTATATTCTTCTGTAAAATATCATATATGTCTAACTAAAATTTGGTAGTTTGGGGACAGGTGCTGGAGGCTGATGTTGGGTCCTGCTGCTGGAAATTGAGAAGTTGTGTGTTGATGGTTTTGTAGAAGCTGTTAGCTGCTAGTTTTGGTGTTTGGTGGAACGTCTGCTGATGGTTTTAAAAAGCAGAGACAATTGTTAGGTCCTGCTGCTGAAAATTGAGAAGCTGTCAGCTGATGATTTTACAGAAGCTGTCAGCTACTAGTTTTGGGTGTTTGGTAGAACCCTGCTGATTTTAGAAATTGAGAAGCTGTCTGCTGCTGGAAGCTGTTCCCCAAACGAGCTCCGATATATAACTTTTATTTTTCTACATTTTACCGTATTCCATACCTCCAACTTTAATCTTATTTCCTTCATTGCACTTCAACCCTCTTTATTCAAAATTTACCAAATTTGGACCCTGCGAGAGCCTGGATTACTAGCAAATACGTCTGGAAGTCGCAAGCTTGTGATTAACGTCAATGAAGGATATCAATCAAAGTGTAGCTAATTCATTACCTGATCTCAACTGTTGTGTTTTCCTCAGTTTAGCTGAGTTCTCTATTTCAACCGAGCTTGATTTTTTAGTTCCTTAATTTATCATGGTGATATGTCTTCAGCTTTATGTTTTGTCCTAGATTGGAATCTTAGTTGGTGTTTATGAAGTACTTTTATGTGGTGAATTAGGTTTTTTGTCTGTGTTATGATTGTTGTGTTTCGGTAGTCCAAATGAATCCAAAATATAAGAATTGTCAGTGGGTTGATTGTGAAGTATTAAGGGCAAGCTTATGACATTAACACAATGAATATAAGGAGTTCTAGTATAGTTGACCTTAGTTATTTAAATTAAAAGATGATAGTGTCCAACAAAGCTGTTTTCCACCTATGATGTATATTACTACAATTTGGTTTCTACCATTAAGACAACTATAGTAGAGGTAAATAGTTATAGAGCTTGAATAATATGCTTAATAATCATCTACATAAAGCATTCAAGTGAAGCTTCTTGTGTAAGACAGTGAACAGGCTGGTGAATCTGTTAGGGTTGCTAGAGTATGATAGACAATTAGTGTAAGCATTTCATGTAAAAATCCTTGATGCAAATTTATATTTTTTTGATGATGCTAACATTATCATAATTTTATGAAACACCTCGTGGAAGACAATTAACAACCTACTAAATATGTTAGGGTTGTCATATACGTTAGACACTCAGTGTAGGGCTTTCATTCGTAGATCTTTTGATATAACTTTTGAATTTTCTAATTATGATGACTTTGAAATTTTCCTCTTGGAGGTATCAATCAGAACCAAAGTTTGAAGATGTAGTACGTCATGGCAACAAAGTTGGTTTTCATGAGCTCTGACGCATTGAAGCTCCAATGATGATGATGATGGTCGTAGGGGTGATGGTGATGGTGGTGGTTGATGGCGATGATGATGATGAAGAATTAGGGTTTTTAAACTTTTGTTTTAAGTGTGATTTTTCCTCACATGCTGATGTGAATAAGGCCAGTGTTCAAATGTTGATGTGAAATGATGTTGGTACAAGATGTAGATATTTTGATATATTATAGGCAGTTGCTAAAGGTGTGGAGCATCCATCATGTGCTAAGTACATGTATAAACTTAAGAAGGCCTTGTACGATCTAAACCAAGCTCCCCGATATGGTTTGAAAGTCTCTCGTTCTTCTTGGTAATGTTTTCTCTAAGTAATATTGTGGACAATTAAGTTCATTCTACATTCTAATATTACTCTCTTAATTGTTCAATATATGTAGGTGACATCATTTTCGAATCCACTACTAAGCAATTGCATGTAGCTTTTCCAAGATTGATAGTGTTGGAGATGGTAATCTACAAGATGGAGCTTTAGCCTGCAGATTTGAGGTTAAGATGATTCGCTTATGGGATTATGGTTAGGATTATCAAGTTGGGTAATATACGAGAAGAGTGACACAAGATTTATGTGGTTCGGTCGTAAATGACCTAGTCCACAAGAGGTATGATAGAGTTTCATAGTAAGAGGAGTAGAACTACAATGGGGATATAAAGAGCATTTACGAGTACTGACCATGTCTCCGCCAGCTGTGTTGGTTTAATAAATGTACATCGATTGCTATTTTTAGGGAAGAGGATGAAAGAGTTAGTGCGTCTCCCGGTTTCATTGCTTGTTCGCTAGCTAGGTTGATGACACGAGGTGTGCTTTAAAATGGGCCTGACGACACCTTGGTTGGGTCACTTTGTTAGGGATGAAGCTTCCTTTCTCTATTTGGCCGCTCATCCTTAATAGCAGAAATGACGTTTGCTATCTTAGGGCATTAATGGCATGTTAGAGAGGCGTGCAAGTTGGTAGTCCTGAGTGCCTAGGGCGGTAATGATGGGTTGTATGATGAGACTAATTGGACAGGATGTCATAAGGATGTGTGCTAGGTCACGAGTGATTTCTTATGATGTAGGAAGTTGATAACACTACTGGAAAAAAATAATAAATGACTCCTGATAATTCACGGTTATAAAGCAAACCGTAATTAAATTAGTGAGCCAGAGTTAATTAGTTATGACTTGTTACATAACTGTAATTTGTTAGTGGGTCGAGAAGAAGGCAATATGTTCTTTACGGACTTTAGATTACAGTTGGAAGGAAAACCATAATTAAAAGACTTTAAATTATGGTTTCTAAGAGAATTGTAATTTAATGTCTGTAATCTAACCTCGCGCACGTACGTAAAATGATCCCCAGTTTACAGTTAATAAAAGTAAAACTGAGCTCAACACATATGTTTTGTAGCATATAATACCGATATATATAGTTGATTTATAAACAAAATAAATTTATTTCCCCATAATATACTTTAAAATATTCACAATAACAAATTTATGAGTTCTAAAACATCTGAAATAATAATTCAATATGGTAATACATGCAATATTGAATTAAGCAACACTATAATATAATTTTGAATGACATAAACTAAAATAATGTTTGTTTAAAAAACATTACTTAAGAGGGTACATTTTATATATATTTAGTGATCTAAATCAACAAGGACAAGACTCATGGCTCAGTGATCGGGGCTCATGAGTCATTACCCATTAACATGAGTTTGAAACTCAGCATAGACCTTTTTTCACAAGAAATTTTTTATTCTTTGAGGACTTTAGATTACGGTTATTTTAAGAACCATAATCTAAAGTCAGTATTTGGCGGTCGTGTAGTTTTTCATACTCTTTGTAGAAATTAGTAATTACTTATAAAACCCTTCTCGATTGGACGTGTACACAACTTCCCATGCATGTGTCTTCATCTTATATCTCTAATATCAAAAACCTTCGCTTTACTCCCGCCGGCACCATAATTAAATACTGTAAACTCTCTGCTTCAACCCGATATTGGCAAGTTTCCTCATCTTTTCTCCTTCCTTTTTGTCATTCTCATTTTCGTTGTCTCCCTCCCCCGATCGGTAAGCCTTTATTTAGTCATTTACATAATATCATGTATGTACGCTGCTTCTAGTTCCTTTCTCTTTACTTCTTCCTAATTCGTTCTAAAATTAGTTTTTTAATGCGCAGATCGCCACTTTACGTTCTAAAACAAGTTGAATTATGTACTCCCGCTACAGCGTAAATACTTCCTTTTGCGAAATGTAAATTTGTTTACAAGTTGAATCACTTACAAGGATATGCAGAAATAAAATTTTGGTTGTGTTTGTTAATCTGTCATTTTTTTCAAATCGTTTTTGTGAAATGTAAATTCATACGTTTCTGGTTATAAATGTTTAACGAACTAGTATACATGCACTGGAATAAGTATGCAAGTTTAGATACTCTAGCGTGCTACTGGAAACCGTTGTCTATATTTGAGTGTTGTTTAACACTCTATTTTTAGCCCTATGAATTGATGAAGTTTTTATAGAGAAATATATTGTGTTTCTGATGAATCTATGTATTGTTTCTGACTTCTTAAAGTTAATATATTGCGCTTTGTTTTCAATATTGGTAGCTTAGCAACCTCTTACAAATTCATGCTTGTTTAGCTTGTCTACTTACATTATGCAGCTCCATTTAAAACACAAAAAATTTCTATTGCATAGGGTCAAGTGTCACCAGAGGATGATCCTATGACTGTCATGGGATCAACCTCATATGCTAGGACGATAAAAAAAGAAAAATGACACATCTGACAAGTATAATCATCCCTGCAATTTAATGCTTATTTTAAATGTGTCTTTATTATGCCAAGCCCTCGTGGCTTGGTCGGTAGAGGAGTGGTATCCTCGAACCAAAGGAAGATAAAAAGTCTACTGATCACTCCACTATAGAAGGCTACAACTCTCTAATCCTAGAATGTCTCTTCCCACCCAACAAGTATACTTTCCCACTAGATCAGTACATAGCTTTAATAAAGATCAGAGAGGAAAAAGAAAGGATAGTGAGATGTGTGATTTTTTTAAGTTGTTATAGTCATTGGTTGGTGCAGACTTCTATTTTAGGTTTTAGTTGCTGGATTTTGTTGTGTTTTGAAACATCATTTCTATTGATGGGTTTTGGATTAAGCATCATTTGTATTTGAATGTTCTTTGGTGATTGTATTAAACTTATTGCACTTCTTTGATATAAATATATCTTTGAAGCTGAATCTATGATGCAGTTATACAATTTAGTCTGCGCGCTATTGCAATAGGTTTCGGCTTTATTAATATTTTTAAAAAAAGCTTTAGATTACGGTTTTGTCTAGAAACTTTAATATAAAGTTCTGTAGAGTCGCGCCCGATTAAAACTTTTAATTATGGTTTTAAAGTCTAGAGAATAAATGACGCAGGGATTAATTACGATTCAAAATCATAATTAACGGAGATTTTCAACCGTGGATAATTTCTTCCGTTCTACTAGTGGCAGGGTTTTCGTTAGTGGCACCCGACTATCTTTCTTCAGTTTCGAGCCCTAGCATGATTGGACTTAGTGTCTATCAGACGAGATACTTATTAGTCGGAGTCTCCGTATCTTGATCGATGACTTGTTGCTTGGGCAAATGTGGTTATAAGGGGAAGTGTGGTTAATGCTCTTGATTATACGGTTTAAGGTGTGGCTGATCACACCGTACCAACACTATAGTCCCTCAAGTTTTGCTTTTGGAGATTGCGAGGGAAGCGGAACTTTTCAAGAGTTTGTACGGATCTTCTTGGAGTTGTGAAGGAAGTGGGGTCCCTCTGTTTGTTCATATAGAGCCTTGATGCGGGTGTTTTGGCTTGATTTGATCGGTTTGTGAAGGAAGCGGGGACGTTTCAAGTCATGCATATTTGAATGTGTTATACCTAAATTTAACTTAGAAGTATTATAAATACATAAATTTATACCATTGAATGAACCCCTCGTACGTTCTCGTTGAGGTTAATGTCATAGGCAGAGGATAGCTCACCAACTCGGCTACCTCACTTTTGACACTAAAAATACGAATTGATCTAATTTAATACTCCCCCATCCTGAATTGACCGTCTTGTTTACTATTTGGACATATCGTTTGACTTCATGCAACATTTAACATATGAGATAAAATAATTTTAAAATTTTAAGTTTGATAGATGATTCATTACATGATAAACTATACATTACGAAATTTGATTTTATAAAATTATTTTATGTTATATATATATATTAAACATCAAAGTAGAAAAACATACCATAAAATAAATAAATAAAACAGTCAATTGAGGACAGAGTGATTACTTACCTTGTCACCGCATTACAGTATTTCAGGAGCAACCTCTGGTTTCGGTGGCTTTGATAGATTTGGATGGTTTTAAAACTGATGTTATTTTGTCTTTTCCCTAGTTCCAAGGTGACCTTTCATTCGCTTTAATGTGTTAAATATTGCATCACAAATTCTACATGTCAACTAAACTACAAATGACAAAGACTGATTAATAATGTGGTTGTTTGCGCATAGCTGATGGGCGCTGAAAATTTATAACTGTTTGCTATTAATATTTTATGAAGTTGGCAGTACTGATTTTGGTGTTTGACACTACAACATATGAAATCCATGAGGGCAACTTTTATTGCCCTAATAGATCAATATCTTGCCTCAATAAACTATAAGGGCGAGTAAATAATTGCCCCCCGAATTGCCTCTGAAGATATGCCATGTTAGACTGTAGTGACGACCTTTTTACTTGCCCTGCTTGAAAAGATCTATGCCCTCTTTGACCTGAATCAAACGAAGCAACATTGTTGCTCTGTTTGATAGATAATCAACAGAGGCGACTTACGGTGGTCGCCCCCGTTGTTTCTGGTCAACGCCGGCAAGCTCGAAAACTCGCCCTCTTTGATATCAAACAAGGAGGGCGACTCTATACCTTGCCCTCTTTGGTCGTTATTCTCACCAGACTTTGACTGTATTCTACGATGACGAGTCAGTTAGTTGCCCCCTTTGATTGTCATCTATGAGGGCGAGTTATGTTAATCGCCCCCTTTGATTTCTGTCAACAGTGACAAAACTCTTAGTCGCCCCCTTTGATTATCTATCAGGGCGACTTTTGTTGCCCTTCTAGATGATATTTTTAGAAAAAAAAATAAAATCATGAAGCACCTGTTCTGATGCCCGAAACAACGCAACCATGAGAAGACAAGAGAGTGTTGTTAATTTTGAAATTTTTACTTAAGACTGCAATTTGGTCTACAATGATAGATACTTAACATTAATTAAGGATAACCTTACTACAAACCATCCATGAAATAAAATGTGCAAACACAATGACTTATCCATCCATACCAAAAATCTTGTAGCATGTAGCCAACGCATTAAGAGAAGCTTTTTTTATTTCAGTGTCTCGTTCAGCTGTCAAAATTGTAATATTGTGCATGCTCTTCAACTGTACTCAATTAAGCTCCATGGTTGTCAACAAGAAAACCAACAACATCACAGCATTCTATCCTTGTCCATCAAGCATGGAAGAAATATTGCAGCTTCTGACTCAATCAATGAGTAGCCCTCGTTCCTCAATGTCAACATCAAGAACCTCAATGATCTCCTGGGTGATCATTGTAGAGCCTAATGACATAAACCCATCCGAGCTTGAAGAGGAAGAACCCTGTAATAATCAACAAACATAAGCCCATTATGAGTTGAATCACAATCTTGTCTTCATAATTAAGTGCGCTATTCACCATTACTATAAGAAGAGAGATTGCTCCTTTACATGCTTTGTTATATAGCGCCCTAGAGTAAAGGCCTTACTTCTATTCTCAAGCACTGCCTAGTCAAAATCAAACTAGACACTAATTAGACATGTGGTACATCAGTCCAGAAGCAATAACTCATACTTCAATTTCCCACTAACTTTGCAGAACCTGGATTCATTATTGTTTCTAAACTGAACTAAGCATAGAAGGAAAGAGAAGGGTGTACAAAAAGTTAAGGGGACTGACAGGGATCCAAAATATAAAACCTGGAAACATAATGCAAGCCATGATTAAACAACCAATAAACACCCATCAACATTTCACAAAGAGGCTACACTCTTACCATAAAATAGAATGGGAAAAAATATTTCTGGTACTTTTATGGGAGTTCAGAAATCTTTCCCATCCACAAGTGATTTCATGCAAAGACCACAGTGATAACGCAAGGTCCAAGAAGGAGCTCCTTGTTCATAGCTCTGACATAATTCAAATATAAGAGAATATATAAGGAAGAAAGAGACTTCTCAAAAAGGAAACGATTGTGGAAAATCAATTCATATAAAATCATAAGGTCACACAATCTTAGCAACAAATGAGACATTCTGTTTTTAGTTACCTTGAAATTACACTGTAATTGTGTTCGAGTTCATGTGGGAGTTCGAAATGATGAAGTGTAACGAATGGGTTAATACCTACAACAGTAGGTGATGGTTACTTATTTCATAATCTGAAATAGAAGGTTATTTTTTAGTCTAATTAATTAATTAACCTTTAAGTATGAGATTAACGATGATTTAGTTGTAAAACTCCACGCCTTTGGTGTTGGTCTTACTAGCTCTTCCTCCTGTAAACAAGCAAGCAAATAAATTAATTTCTTTACAGTTCAGTTAATTAATTTAGTTAGCTAAATTAGCTGGCTTACTTGGTAAAATTCCAGACCATGAAATTGAGAATCTGTACGCATTCACACCAAGTGACTGCATTATATCAATGTCTTCCTGCTTGTTTCACGATACATATACCGCTAGATTAGCTATATATAATAACAATAAATCATCAACGGAAAATAAAATAAAATAAACTAAAAAAGGGGATGAAATTTATTAAATAATTACCATGTAACGATGGTAATAGTCATATGCAATATCACCGTTATCTCCATTCTCTACACCACCTGTTTTTAATTTGTAGTATAACAGCTTAATGTGCAGTTTTTTTCTCAAAAAATATTAAGAATACACATTAGTGAAGACATCCCAGTTGCTCAGACAGCTTGATATGATGATTTGTCTCGAGCGATACTGGAGTGTCGAATTACAGAAAAAGAAGAAGAAGAAGAAGATAATGATGATGATGATACACCCCTCATGTTTGGGAGTTGTAAGAAGTTACGACAGTACATGTCAGTTGCAAATACTGTCTGCATATATAGCAAGCATGTCAAGCAACAAACAGAAGGATCAACAACACATGAAGAAGAATGTTCCTGATGCATTAACTCATAATATAATAAGCTATGTTAGCTTAAGGTTATGAACATACTATTTTACCAAGGAACTTACAGATAAGTACTGGTACAACCCATCTAATAGCTGCGGCTTCAGATAGACACCTCTAGTAATATATGAAGCTTGTCAATACATTATTTATGTTAAACCTGATCTTCAGGATTGAACTCAGAAGAATCTAAGCAGTGGGAAAGAAAAGATTTTACCTGCTGCAAGAATGTAGAATGCTGGGCTCCAATCACACACGAATCAATTAGGACATGCAGCTCAAAATTGACAAGTATAAATCTTTAGTATTGAACAATTCAAAGACAAGAACAAAGATAGCCATAATAAAATGATACAATCTTAGTCCCTCCAGAGTAGATAGCATAATGTGGATAGAAAAATAACTAATCTGAGAAAATGAATTGTTAGTCTACAAATATTATACCATTGAGCGCTGAGCTGAGAATATAGCATTCGTTACAAAAACATATCTTTTCATAGCATGAAAACAACAAATCTTGAAGTCTTAAGAAAAATGACTAAGCATGCTCTCATAAAAAGCTACCAAAAGAAGTTGATTCAAAGCTGAATAAAAGCAATAGATTCAAAAACGAACAGGAAAATTCAACTGCTTCAGGAGCATGACAGCTTCAGCTCTTGCCTGGATGGATTCTGAATCAGAAATTATTTTTCCTGAAAATTGGGAAATAGTATCCTGCTGACTATTCCTTGACCATAAGTAGAAGAATTGTCAGGAACTGAACATTTTATATGGCATCATATAGGTGACTTTCAGCAGTTATTACTGATAGGAATATTCAGAAGCATGCTAACCTGCACATCCATTTGATGGAATTTAGAATCATGCCTAACAGATAAGTGTGAAGTGCATCTACAGACGAACGGGAGTGAAATTCTAGTTTATGACGCTAAAAATTGTGCAAATCACACTCATGATATGTTCAACTAGGGACGAAATAATATAACTAGAACAAACTTCCCAGGTGAGCTTCTCAGTTCAGGAAAAGGCAAGGCATTCTTCGCGATTATTACATATTACCAGCAAATTATTGGTAAATACTGCAACAGCACCTAAAGAAGCTTTCTTACATTCCTTGAATGATGAATCCCCATATGCCTGAAAACAAAAAATTAAGAACCAATAAGTTACAACCGTAAGTAGCTGTTGTATGTACCAAGGACTGCATAAAAGAATGAAAAAAACCAGCTAGACTAGCAGAAAACCTTAAAAATGGGCATGGCTCCGGTGTAGAGCCGGACAACATCAGCATATGCTTATGTTTATGCACTTTCTAAGATGTTCAGGTAGATCATATAAGAACTGCTCTATTACAAATTGACAGAAAAGTATTACCAAATAGCCAACAACATAATCAAACCCTGCAAGAACGTCGAAGAGAATATGGCTTCATCATAGTACTAACTAAACTAACTAGTAAGTGAACAGAGTGGAAGAAATCCGCGTGCACCTTCTAAAATTGACGGGGACGATTCCAGCACGGTACTTTGCGATCTGAAGAAAAGCGGTTTCAGCAAGATCGAAATGTTGTAGTGGTGGATTACACCAACCACCGTTGTCATTTGAGAGAGCAAAGTTAGGTGGACAGAAATTTGTTGCAGTAAAAACGATTGAACCAGCTAAAAACCATTGTGGATCTGCACTACAATTCATCTCTTAGCAAGCACCGCAAGTGAGACCGCTGTTGAAAAGTATTGTGCTTAGTGCTGCTGTGTTTTGGTCGTAACCCTGGCTAAAGAGATTACCGTACCCGCAAGCTCCGGCTGAATTTGTTTGAATAGGAAGGAAAAACAGGGATACAAAGTACCTTGAGGAAGAAATTATAGGCCTCTTTTGTTGCTTTAGTCTCAGAAGATGGCCAACCATCCGCAGTGGTGAAATATGAGAAGCCAGTACCAACAGGAGAATCGAGGAACAGAAAACGCCCGTGCTGAGATTTTTGAAAATCTCTAGTCCCTTGCTCATATTGGTGTCCACGCTCTGGTACTTGACGTTGATTCAGCAAGAAAGGAAATCTTCAGAACCCTAATTTCAGAGCAAGCAATAAACCGGGATGTAGATGGCGGAGAGATGAGCTCGACGACATGAGCAAAAATGTTACTTTTTTAAAATTACTTATAAAAAACGAAGGCGACCTAATTACTTGTCACCGTAAATAAGTCAAGGGAGGCAACAGAACTTGCCACCGATTATATACCAAACAACCGAGGCAACCTAAAACGACTCGCCTCCAAAGATTATGTATCTTGGCACGGACTGCACATAACGAGCAATATATTTGTGTCGCCCTCATTGATCGCACCAACAGAGGCGATTAATTGACTTGCCTCCATTGATCACACAATCCGAAGCAACTCTATGCTCGCCCCCTTTGATCTCTTTAGAGGCAAGTTTTATGTTGCCTCCCTTGATATTATATAAATTGCCCAGATTGATGAATATTGTGTAGTGTGATAAGGTTTTGCTAGAACTAAAAATCTACTGTTTTGATTATATTAGTAAACTGATGGATTTATTTAGTTAAAATATATTATTTATGCGGGTATCGGTTTGATAACAGTTTTGTTTTTTATAATGTTTTTGTCATGTGGATCTAATTAGTATGTAATATACTTAACTAAATTGTACCTATTTAATTATTCTTAATCAACTAATATATATACACCATCTTGTACACATTAACATTATGTTACTAATTATACATCATATTACTGTTGTGCGTGTTTCATTCGTTGAACATATATAACCTGTTATCAAACATTGCAATTGAAACGAACATGAATATAAACGAATTTGCATTGCTTACATTAGATAAAACGAGAATATTAGTATAATGTTTTTCTTTGCATTAGCTTATACAAAAAAATCAGACTAGTGCATTTTGTGCCTTAACTGCACAATCTTAAAAATACTTGAATTCACTACTATATATAAAGTCTATGGAGTCAACTTTTATTACCTCTGAAAACCAAAAAAATTGTCTTTGTAGACATTTAGAGACAACAAAACGGTTGCCTCTAAAGGGTCACCTCAGTTGATTATGGAGGTGACTAAACTCTTTGCCTTTGTTGATTTTACCTACAGAGACAACATTACTTGTCTCCATTGATGTTGAAGTATTAGGGCAAGCAGCCTCTCGGCTCTGTTGGTCTTTAGCTACTGAGGCAACTAGTTCCTCTTGCCCCCGTTGAGCTGTGTGGAGTATGCATCCCATCACAAGCAAGAAAGGCAACATATAAATCTCACCTCCATTGATGTCCAACAAGCGAGGCAAGGCCTGAAACTCACCCCCATTGCTTTGTGTAAAGAATAAACAACAGAGGCAACCAAGGCAGCTCGCCTCCGTTGATGTCCAACAAGCGAGGCAAGGCCTGAAACTCGCCCCATTGCTTTGTGTAGAGAATAAACAACATAGGCAACCTTCTTCTTCTCTCCTCCGTTGATGTCCAACAAGAGAGGCACTTGGAAAGTTGCCCCCGTTGATCCTTTAGTTTGAAAAAATACAAAATCCATACATGACATTTATGCTCCCATAGCAAATATACACAAACAATAAACCGTGGAACAACAATTTTTTTTAAACAATATAGGTGTATAAGCAATCAAACAAGGTATGTTACAAGCCAACACATCTTCTATTGTTTAAGTGGGGCTTTAAACTATGTCTGCCCGTATAATATGATACACTAATCTTCTTGATGTTACATTACATAGGAGTTACTATTCTTACAAGTGAGCAAACCGCCTTTTGAATTGACCAAGAGCGCTGCTAATGCAAACATCAACATTATTAATACCTCTGCAAATATGCATCCAATGCTCCACATATATATCAATCGCTGATGTATACTGTAGTCACAGAAGAATGTTAAGTGTCAGTCAGTAGTTACATTGAAGCATCAGGAACCTCATCGGCAAAGCATATTAATCTTATGTCGAGATTGCACCATAGTTGTAGAATTAGAGAAAGCAAGCTTACGTTTGGGTCTCAAATGACACAACCCCCTGCTACGTTCTCTTTTGAGCCCTTATAGTGCAAGTGAACAATCAGTTAAAAAGATAATTCAAACCTTTATATCATCAAACCAATCACGAAATGAGACAGACCTTAAAAGAAGTTATAAGAGTAGGCTAAGGCAACTTTGATGATACAGAACATTTTGATTGAAGTTCAGGAGCCATAGAGAGTTGAGAAATTCAAGATGATGAGAGAAGATAAAGGTCAAACAAAATGGTAAAACTGGCAAAGCTGAGGGAAAAAAAAGGATAACTAACAGGAAGGGGAGGCAATATGAAAAGGAAAGTTTTATCAAACCTTGCTTAGAAGTTCAGTCAGAGGTTTCTGTGTTACCCGCTTTGTTGTTTGAAACTCAAATTCCTAAGGAACATTATTCTACAGATGAATAATAAAAGATAGTGGAGTGGATGGTAAACACTCTAGAAGCATTATTAATTTGACGAAAGTCACAATATAGCACCTTTGTCACGGTCACAGCACATTCTATAATTCTAGAGATGCCATTATCCCCCTTTCTAAATATCTGCATTCACATAAAGAGTAGAATAAAACACCATTAGCCATCATCACTTTGCAATTGTTACACAGAAGCTCTTCACAAGTGTATTTGTTTGCATTTTTTAGGAACAACGTAAAGAATACATTTCAAAGCATATGAACAATATGAGTTACAAATCATCGTGAATTTAGTATGCTTGGTCCCTAGTACCTTAAGCCAATTGTATTCTGTTTATCCTGAGTTAAACCACACTTTCCCATGCTCTGAAACAAAGTCAGTATACACATTTGTAATGAAAAATTAGGATCCATGACAAAATACAGCAGATGGGTCCCAAAATTCTATAAACCTTAATTCTTTATACTTTACACGGATCATCAAACATTTGTTGTGTGTGGATGGGGAAGGGGGAAGGGGTGACTAGTAAACAATGCTCAAACCACATCCATAAGATAACTAATCGCAATCCATTGCAAGTTGAGGCACACTGCCAAGATTAACTTACCTTCTCATGTTGACCTAAAACTTCAGCAGAAGTATGTTGTGTAGCCATATCCACTCTTTTAAGGTGACACACCTAAGACACTATTATAGCCCAAGTTATTTCATTTTAGCCATTATGTTCTAAGTTGGATTTTTTTGTCTTTAGGATGCTGACGTCTTTTGAGTTGTCTTTTACCCTCCTTCTTATTTTGGTAAGGGTTTTAAGAAGGAATTAACTTCCTTATTATTTTCACGTTCTAATTTCCTTAATTGTTAGATTCTTTGTTGAGCGATAGTGCATTCTCTCTACTCTTCCTTTCCAGAGTGTTCTTCCCTCTTTGATTTATGAATGTTGCTGCATTCTGCTGTCATTGCTGTTGCTCTATGGCTTTCTCATCTGTTGCGTCTCCATCGTCGATTATCAGGTTTGGGTTGTGGTTATTAGAGCTTCGATTTCCAGTTTTGGTGTTGTTTGATTGTGGGATTTCTCTACTTTTTTGTTGTGCAATTCAGTGGTTGCTCCCTCTGCGTTTGGTCTGTGTTTCGGTGGCTGATTCTTCTCCAGATTTTGGATCTTCTCTGCAGTTAATCAAGGTAGGTGGGAAATGGACTTGATTGGTGTGTTTATTGAGTTTGTGTCGTGTGTTTAACCTGTCAGAAGGTCAAGTTCGAGCACAGGAGGTCGGGAGGGCTATTACAGCCCATGTGTATTCTGTGCTAGAAGTTAAAGGACTTATCGATAGATTTCGTAGTTGGTTTGCCACAGACTAGAGGAGGAATGAACCAGATCTGGGTTATCGTTGATAGGCTGACAAAGGTGGCCAGATTTATTCATATGAAGGATACTTTGAAGGTACCCAAGTTAGCAAAATTGTTCCAGAGAGAGATCATTCAACATCATGGTGTGCCTAAGACCATTGTATCCGACAGAGATCCTCGTTTCCTTTCCAGATTCTAGGGACAGGTACAGGAGGCCTTGGGTACAAAATTGAAGCTCAGCACTATATTTCATCCTCAGACACACGGTCAGACTAAGAGGACCATTCAAACATTGGAAACTATGCTTCATATGTGTGCTATGGACTTCCGGGAGAGGGATTGATAGGATACATCTTATTGAGTTTACATACAACAATAACTATCACGCTTAGATTAAGATGCCGCCATTCTAGGTGTTATATGGTAGGCCATGCAGGACACCACTATGTCGAAACGAAGCTAGTGAGAACTTATTCTTAGGGTCTGAGTACCTAGAGCAAGTGAAGCAGGATGTAGAGTTAATTTGTTAGAATATGAAGGATGCCCAGGATAAATAAAAAGCATATCCTGAGGTCAGAAGGAGAGACTTGGAGTTCACAGTTGACGACAGAGTCTTTCTCAAAGTATCCCCCGTGAAGGGTGTCTTTAGATTTGGACAGAAGGGCAAGTTGAGCCCCAAATATGTTGGGCCGTACACTATCACGAAGCGAGTGGGCCCATTGGCGTACAGATTGGACGTACCTACTGAATGGGGAGAGTACATAGTGTTTTATAAGTCTCTCAGTTCAAGAAGTATGCACCTTGCCCTTCTCAGGTGCTAGAGCCCGAGAGGCTTGAGTTGGATCCTACTTTAAGATATTTTGAAACCCTACTTTGAATCCTTGATACTAAGACTAGAGAGACTAGGAATAACACCGTCAAGATGTTCAAAGTTTTATGGTCAAATCATGATGTTGAGGAGGCCACATGGGAGTTAGAGGACTCCATGAGATCCAAATATCCAGAGCTCTTTGTTTCAGCGTCTTTTGTATACTTGTGGGGTACGTGGGAGTAACCCTTTTTTAAGAGGGGTAGAGCTACTTGGCATGTACGTGGGTTGTGTTTTGATTGTGTGGATACTTGGTAATGATTATGCATGTAGTGTGTGTTGTATATGTATGTTGGTGTGACATGTGTGCAATGAGCATGGTATTTTGGTTGTGTTGTATGCTGAATGATGTAAATGACTTGGGAATGCTCATGATGTTGATGACATGATGCATAGTTAGATCGTGGTATATACCTGATGGATAAATGTAAGTTAGACATAGAACATAGTGGAACTTGATTCCTTAAGATGATTTGGTTTGAGAAAAGATGACTTCAGAACAAAGTCTATTTTAAGGCGGCACTAGTGCAGAAAAGATTTTATGTGACGCCCTTTAGACCACGGTTTTACTTGTAACCGTGGTTTAAAGATTATATACCACGGTTCTAAAGCTAACTGTCATATACAACCTAACTGCAAGACTTTATACCACGGTTTTTAGCAAAACTGTCATATATAATATAATCGCGAGACTTTATACCACAGTTACCTATAGAACCGTGGTATTTAGCTAATAATAAATGACGGTTTTCACGGAACCATCGTTTATAGTTTCGCCGGGGATAATATAAACCACGGTTATTGATGAACCATCGTTTATGTTGCTCACCGTACCATTTTAAATGACGGTTTCTCGAGGAACCGTCATTTAAAACTCTTTTAATAACTCCCACTTTTCTTTTCTTCTTCTTCCTCCTCGACCCGACTCTCGCCATCTCTGCTCTCTAGCTGGCGATTTTGAAACCTCAACGCCGCCCCTCTTCCTCCGCTGCTGCCCCTCTTCCTCCTCTGTCTCGTCTCATCGCCCGCCCTGTCTGCCGTCTCGCCCCGCCGCCCTAGCCTTCCCGTATTTCCATCGTCGCCTAGTAATGAACTCGTGCGCGCCAACACCGACACCTGCTCACCGTATCTTCGCCGCTCCGCCGCCCCGCACACACTCACCGCCGCCCCACTCACGCCCACCACCTACAAATCCGGCCAGGTTAGGTTTAGCTTGCATTTTTACATCAAACAAGATAAATTCATTGTCATATGTCCATGCTTTTTTTTTGTTTCTGTTTTAATGAAACAAAATCGATCGTAGCCTCTGGTGTGGGTTTAATGTGGTATTTTTACAATCATACTAAAATGTAGAAAACGTTTTAAGCTCCGGGATATGCTAGTCACCCCTATATAATTGAAGGAAGCTAACTATAATATAATATAAGGGCATAGTTTCATAATTTCAAAGAGCTCACCATAAATATCATGACAATCTAGTTTATCTTTAATGACATCAATAAATGGGGATATGAACCATCTTGCATTCGCTATGGATATCAGCTTGGATGGCAATTTCAATTTACTTAAAACAGCACCAAGGCCAGCTAATAGCACATCGATGTGTTCAGATAAGGACCCTAGGGCAATGCTCGAGCCTAGATAGAAGCTGCTTCATATAGCATTTCACATGCAAAATTGAGAAAATTTTTCTCAACCTAGAAATAAAAAATGATTTTTGTTGCTAGCGAATGGTAAAACAAATAAATGTGGCTCATTGTTGGTAAATACTTCCTCAACCAACACCATTGAAAAATAGCTTGTGTAGTTGCTAATGACATTTAAAATGAGTGGCACGATCCACCTTTCATTCACTCTATGGTTCTGCTCATAGAATTAATTCATGGGTCCTGTATTCTGATGCTGCTATTGTGTTTGTTTTTGCCGAAAAAAATGTGGAGTCTAAAAATACGCACTGGTCATGCCAAATTTTTTCCAGAATTTAACCTTATTCTAATTTCATTGAATAGGTGTTACTACGGTTGAATAATCTCTCTTCCATCCCATTTGTGAGTTCATCATCACTATTCATTAGGTTAGTTTTTTTAAAATGTTTCAATAACAAGGTTTATTCAAAATATATTCATTTGTTTATTTGTTCAAGGGAAAATTCACGATATACCCCTGTTTTCTTTCGTAATTCACAATATACCCCTATTGGTTTTCGTAATTCAACTTTAAACATGCTTAAATGTTGTCCAAAATTGATGAAACCTTACATGGATGATGCTAAACGTGTTATATTTTGGTCCAATATCAAATTTGAAGATTTTAAGCTCACATGTGACCTGTGGGCCCCAATGAAAATTGTGACATTTTCATTGGGTCCCACATGTCACATATGAGCTTAAAAAACTTCAAATTTGATATTGGACAAAAATATAACACTTTAGCATCATCCATGTAAAGTTGCATCAATTTTGGACAACATTTAAGCATGTTTAAAGTTGAATTACGAAAATCAACAGGGGTATACTGTGAATTATAAAAGAAAATAGGGGTATATCGTGAATTATCCCTTTGTTCAATTATTCATGTTTTTTTCAAATTAAAACCTTATATTCTAATTTCATTGAATAGGTGTCACTACACACGGTCGGATTTTCTACTGATCGCACTATCTACTGCTGTCAACCTCTGCCACCGGTTTGCCTGATCAGAACCCACAGTAATAACACTTGTATTTCTGAATTTAAGCTGATTTTAATTTCATCGAATTTAACTTTCTTCATAATTACTTACAGTTTCAATTTTTCCATCTCTTGCAGGTTGCTCTAAGGTAGAAGACAATCAAATTAAGACGAGGAGAGCAAAAATAACCGGTAATAACATTAGCTATGTTTGTTTGGTTTAATGTTCAATTATTCAAGTTTTTATAAAATTAAAACCTTATTTTAATTTCATTGAATAGGTGTCATATACTACGTGCAAGAACATCTGTCTACTTGTCTCTTCTCTATCTTGTGCTATTCGCGCTAACCATCCAGTACTCATCAGGTTGGTATTTAAAACGTTTCAATTTATTTTTATTTTTCTATTAAACAATGGAAAATCAATTCAAACTTAGAATTACATGTCTGAGATTTACCTGATAGAGGTATGTCTTAGATAGTCCTTGTTGGGACTGTCCAATGACCTTTGATCTCACCATCTAGATTGTGAATGAGTTAAATAATATACAGTAGTTCAGTGATAATTTCGGCAGCATTACCCTACAGTTCTCCTAGTGTATATATATATGTACACTAGAAGAACACTAGGGTAATGCTGCCGAAATTATCACTGAACTATTGTATATTATTAACTTGTTCCTAGGTGAGATCAAAGGTGATTGGATAGGTTTAGGTTGTTAAATCTGTAAATAAAAAAAGAGGAGATCAGTGGAACGAGTTCACGACATCTGGTGTGTGTTGAAAAAGGAGATGGAGCACCCAGTGATGTACAGTGACAAATTGGACATCCAGTACCTAGAAGGGGTCAATAAATTTTGCAAAGTCCTTGTTGACAATCTTAAACCAAAGGATAAGGGATATATTCGATGTCCTTGTATCGATTGCAAGAACGACTTTAAATACCGAGGTGTGGACAAGATTAAGGATCATCTGATTCGCAGAGGGTTTACAGAAGATTATGAAGCCATAAAAATACTGCATGGTCAACATTCAGTACAAGTGTTTGAATGTGTTGATAACGTCGTTGCAGAACAATAAGAAATGGATGCTTCACACAATTTTGGGGATACTCAAGATGATTCATTAGTTAGTGATTCAGATGAGGAGGGCCTTAATGCAATGGTGGAAGATGTTGAACAACATTTTTCCAACAAACCCAAAACATTCAAAAATCTGATGTAGTCATCCAAGGAACCGTTGTACAGTGGATGTGATACGCCGAAGCAAAACAAATTGAGCGTTGTCCTAAAACTATTCAATCTGAAGGCGAGGCATGGATGGAGTGATGTCAGTTTTACAGCTCTTTTACAACTGCTGAAGGATGTACTACCAAAGGACAATGTTATACCCACAACAACTTATGAAGTAAAGAAGTTAATGTGTCCAATGGGTATGGAATATAAAAAAAATACATGCTTGTCCAAATGGGTGTATGTTGTACTGGAAAGAGAATGAGTTGGATGACCATTGACTGAATGTGGGGAATCACGTTATGTAAAACAGGGTGAGAGAAACCACATAAGCACTAAAGTGGGTTCTCCTGCGAAGGTGTTGTGCTATCTACCGATTATTCCCCGATTCAAACGTTTGTTTGCAGTTCAGAAAGATGTTGAGAACCTTCGATGGCATGCTACCCATAGAAAGGATGATGGTAAATTGAGACATCCAGCCGATTCACCACAATGGAGAAACATGACAGAATATACCCTCAGTTCGGTACAGACCCAAGGAACTTAAGACTTGGTTTATGCACTGATAGGATGAACCCTTACGACACTTTGAGCAGCATACACAGTACGTGGCCTGTTTTATTGACAATATACAATCTGCCGCCATGGTTGTGTATGAAACCTAGACATATTCTCCTCTCTCTGTTGATATCGGGTCTAAAACAACCGGGAAACAAAATTGATGTGTTTTTGCAACCACTTATTGTCGATTTACAATTGTTGTAGAATAAAGGTGCGACAGTGTATGATTCATACGGTATGGAAAACTTCACGCTCCGGGCTATGTTGTTTTGTACAATCAATGATATCCCTGCATACGGTAACCTCTCGGGATACACAATTAAAGGAGCACTAGCGTGCCCTATATGTGGAGATAGAACTTGCAGCATACGGTTAAAACACAGTGGAAAAAATGTGTACATGGGCCATCGGAAATTCCTCCCGAAGGTCACAAATACCGTAAGATGACGAAAGAGTTTAATGGAAAAACCGATCATGCAGTCGCACGACCACCACTATCTGTTGCTGAGACTTACAATCAGTTGAAGAATGTTGTGAACAACTTCGGTCCACCAATTAAAGCCACTGAAAAGAGCATCTAGAAGAAAAAATCAATATTTTGGGAACTTGAATATTGGCAACATTTAGAGGTGAGACATTGCATTGATGCTATGCATGTGGAGAAAAACATTGGTGAAAGTGTTACTGCGACACTACTAAACGTGAAAGGAAAGACAAAAGACCATTTGAAGGGTAGAAAAGATCTGGTTGAATTGGGTATACGTGAAGAACTCGCGCCACAACAAAGAGGGAAACAAACATTCTTGCCTCCCGCTTGTCATACATTATCCAAAGAAGGAAAATAAGTTTTTGTAGTTCTCTTCGTCATATTAAAGTACCTATTCGGTTGCCGATGGAGGTGGATAATGTAACTAATTTTGAATATCGAAGGTCCGACCATAATGGAGGATTGTCGATTGAACGATGAAATGTTATTTTGTAAGTCTGGTTGACAATATTATTTATTTCATTTTGTCATATTTCAACATTTGATTCAGTAGATGTTTGTATTAACCTTGTTAATTATTGATTATTTTTCAGATTATGGATCCTGACGATAGATTCGAAGAGGACGTACTGTTGGGGTTGGATGATATTGACGATGACATCCCTGCTGAAGAACCACCAGCTGCATCTACTTCACAAAACCCTCGGAAGGGACGTGGACCGACCCGTGGGCTGAAGGTGAAGAAGGATTCTCCCATAGATTTGGTCTGGGACAAGTACCTCAGACATTCTGGTGGGTCGAAGCACCAGTTTGCTTCTTACTTGGGATTGATGGTAAAATCCCATTGCTCGATTAATAAGGATTGGAAGGATCAAGAAAAGACAGACAAAGACATCATGTGGCAGATGGTGCAGAAGCGGTACAAAGTCGCGGATAATCTTTGGACTAAGATTTATTCACTTCTAGCGACATCGCGACAGTTCAAGCATCGGTTGGTAGATGGTTGGATTAACAAACCGGGCTCCAAAAGGTCACCGTTGTGGGTAGTGTATGACGGTATGATCACGGAGGAGGACTGGAAGATATTCTACGACGGTCGCTAGACTGAAGAGTTTAAGGTACTTTTACAATTATTTTTTCTTAATTATTTAAGGAATAAAATTTAACAAATATTTTTATTATTATGTATAACTTACAAATATACAAATTTTGTAACAGTTACGTCAAGAACAAGCGAGACGTAACCGGGCGAAGAATATATATAAGCACTTCATGGGGCGAGCTGGATATACGGGGCGCTTGGAGAAGTAGAAGAACGAGGGCTTGCTGACGAAAGTTAATGAAGACGGCACTCAGTTAGTTATTGAGAATGTTGACGATGCAAGTAGGGTGCAGACATATATGCTGGGTTGCATGAAGAAAAATGACGAGGGAGTATATGTGTTCCCGCAGAGCGAGACTGCTGAGTTGGCTTCAAAGATTATAAGTATATATTTTTAAAAGTTGTTGTTTCCACAATTAGTAAGTTCATTTCTAATATTTTTGTAATTTAAAATAGTCTGGATCTACTGAGCGATGGGAGATGGTTCCGGCCCCTCCGTCTCTGGATGATCCACTGAATAAGGCCCTTGGGCAAAAGGATCATCCAGGGCGAGTGCGGGGGCTTGGAGGGGAAGTTCGCCAAAAAGACGTGTTTCCTTCGTCTCGATCGAGAGTACCACATGCTGAAATGATAGAGAGAATGGTGGATGCACGGGTGCAGGAGTCAGAAAGACGTTTTGCTGAGGAGCGTCAAGCCTACGAGGAGCGCCTGAAGACTTGAGGCTTTAGTATTGGGCCAGGTGCATGCTCCTACACCGACACCTACTACTACACCGATGTCTGCTCCTACCACGACAACGGATACACCGACAGTGGCCGATGATCCTACACCGACACCGACGTCTGCTCCTACCACGACGGCGGATACACCGATGGTCGTCGGTCCTACACCGACGTCTGCTCCTACCACGACGGCGGATACACCGATGGTCGATGATCCTACACCGACCGCTGCTAGTACTGCATTGGTCCCTGCTTCACAGACCTCTACTCATCCTGCACCTTATTCTTCTACAAGAGACACATTTCCTTATGAAAACCTTCCGGTTTGTTCTTTTTTCCTCCTTAGTTATTTTAACACTTACTTTTAAAACAATATAATTTTATTAGCTTGCTTACTGTTGTGAGTTGATGTAGGTGTCTAAATCATGCCATCTGTTTTAAGTGTTGGATGGTGGGACTGTACATGTTGCATACGGTCGGGTTTTACAAACCGGACCGAACGCTATAGTACATTTCAAGCTCATTCCACCTCTCCACGCTCGTGTGTTGGTAGACGACATTGTGCGTGGCCATGAGAACTCTCCGCTGCCATTGGAGTGGAATCAGTGGAGTAAATTAATTCAAGCACAATCTTCAGTTGTTCCATGGCCATATTCTCTCATTGATGTCAGTACTGACAAGGTAAACTATTTACAAGCTTACTGTTTATTTTTTAACTTGATTGTTGACTGGTATGTTTATTATTTAAATTTTGTATACTATTAGATTGATAAGGAAAGACCGGTTAAGAAGAGGAAAGTGGATAAGGGGAAGGAAGTGGTGAAATCAAATGAGGAGAGTCAGAGTGTGAGAAAGGAAGTGGTGAAACCTTTCGATATGACACCTAGGAGATCCCCCATTCTGACACCCAAGTTTCTGAAGAAGTTGACAGACAAACAAAGAATGTTGTATGACTTTTTCATGACGAGGGAGCAGTCTGTCACCAACTTCAACATGAAAGTGTTAGCATATTTTCTACTCCCCCGAGCCTAGAGATCTGATGATTACCGTGAGCGATCTAAGAGAATTTTTGATGGGAGACCTGCTTAACATCTCTATGATTCAGGCCTATTGTGTGTAAGTATCTTTTAAATTATTAAATTATCTTTCATTTTTTAAAGCTATTTAACATATCTTTTGAAAAAATGTTGTTAGGTGTTTGACTACTAGACTAATATCAAACAAGAGATTATCTACCATCACTTTCTTGTATCCACAATTGATGTCAGCAAATCAGGCCGCATTGGATGAAGGATGTGCACAGCACATGAGGCAGGGATTTTGTGCTACGGTGCGAAGACGAAACAAATATTTGCTGATCCCATATCATCAGATGTAAGTACACAATAATTGGAATTTTTTACTTCCTAATTACATTTATGTGATAATTAAATATTGTTCTACAACACATTCTTTGTTTTACCTGTGGTAGCAATCATTGGATGTTGATGGTGTTGTGTATCGACACCTCATGCTTGTTGATACTAGACCCATTAGGCGTTGATGACCTTCGAGAGATCACTATAGAGAAATTTTTGAAGGAGTGAGTATTTAAATTTTTAATGCATTTTGTATTTATTTTAAGCTTGTCCTGGATTATTGGCAATAAATGGCTTCATTTTAAAATGCTATATGTATGCAGGGGCCATAAGATTGGTTTAAGTGATATGAAGAAACCATTCTCCATCTTGAACTTCCAATACATACGTGTAAGTAATCTTTTAATTTATGCATTTTTGTATTAAGTAAACGTTTAATTTCTTGATCTGTCTAAAGTTGGTAATCCATGGATGGTGTGATGACAGTGTCCTAAACAGCCTGATTCATGGAGCTGTGGCTATTATGTGATGCAGTATATGTATGAGATTGTTCAAAATATTGACACGCTTGATGATGATGACAAGGTAACCGATAGCAATCAAAGTTGTAGTTAAAGTTATTGCATTCAAATAAAATTGTGTGTACTAATGATGATCAGTTTCTTTTTATGGACAAATCGTTTCTTTTTTCACAAAAGCACGGGGCACGTATTCCAAAATGGATCTGGACTTTGTAAGAGATCATTTATCGCAGTTTTGGTGTAGAAATTACTTGAGTGTTTCTTAGATCTTATCCTAGTGTAGTTAGACTTACACTTTTGTTTGTGCTGAAGCAATGTAGACTCTCAAAGTTTGTAAAGTTCAACTCTCTCTTATTTTTGAAAGTTTGAATGGGTTTGTTTGCAATTCGTTTTCGATGTTGCAATTCAAATTGGCAACTTGTTTTATAGTCATATATTGTGTGGTTGGTTACCAAAGGGCAATACCAGTTGGATGCCCTGTACAGGTTGTATATATTGGGTTGTGTTGGAAAACACATGGTATAGGCTAAAAAAAAAAAAAAAAAACCACGGTTAAGTAAAAACCGTGGTTTA
Organism: Limonium bicolor; assembly: GCA_023374045.1. Classification (NCBI taxonomy): domain Eukaryota; kingdom Viridiplantae; phylum Streptophyta; class Magnoliopsida; order Caryophyllales; family Plumbaginaceae; genus Limonium; species Limonium bicolor. Next base: position 102,607,101 of record CM041777.1, on the reverse strand, counting down.
AAACTCAATGGAACGAGGTTATAAACCACGATTTATTAAAAAACGTCGTATAAAGTATGCTTTATACCATGTTTCCTTACCAAACCGTCGTATAAAAGCACTATATACCACGGTTCTCGCACCTGAACTGTCGTATAAAATCGGTCTCCCGCGACAGAAACGGTCTTTAAACGACGGTCATAACAAACCGTGGTTGATAGTCTCACTTTTAAACGACGGTTTTAAACCGTGGTTTATAGTTATTTTCTATATGCGACACGAGTATATACCATGGTTTCTAACCGTGGTATATAGGCAAAATAAACGTGGCTAAAAACATTTTCTGCTCTAGTGCGGATAAACTAAAATATCCCTAAGATTAATAAATAATTGCAGTGTATTAAATAATTTGTTAAGGCGAATACGTCCCAACAATGAGTTATGTAAACAATAAATAACTTAAGAATTTGTGGAGCATTAATGATAAATATATAAATAAAATAAGGTTTAAAAAGGTTGTTATAGAAATTGAAGGATATAGTTAAAGAAAGATTAAATAATAATATTAGCGTAACATGTAATGTTCATTAGTACATGAGATCTTAAGAATATGATATATTGGAGAAATTAAAGAAAAAAGTTGATGAAAACAATATAATATGCGTCATCACATAAAATGTTGAAATTAAAGAGTATAATTAGGTGAGCAATTTAAAAATAAAGTTGTATAGCATGTAATATATATTATTACATGAAATAACAACACAAATAAATAAAAATGAAGCTTGAGGATTTATTTAACAAACTAACTATTAATAAGGTCCAAATAACAAGTTGGGAGAGAAAATTATGTCAAAATTAGCCCAGCTAGCCAAATGGGCCAGCCAGGACCATGTGTTGAGGAAAATACTATAAACAGTAAAGACCTAGCTAACAGTGGGCAAGTGCATCCAATTCATTGTAATACAACAAGTGTCATATCCACAAGGAAATTGGTTTCTAATTTCTGAGCTTCGGTATCCTAGTAATTTGCAATAAAAAACTATAAATGGGGGTTTAGCCAGAGGCAAGCTTAGTTGTTTGTAATTCACAAGAAAATAATAAAAACAGTAAACTAAAGTCGTTTAGTTGGAATGGGTGGAGAAGTACTCTAGGATAGTGGGTATCACCTAAATTACTCAATTACACTCATAAACACTCCTCATTGTAGTTGTCTATTAGAGCTAAGATAAAGATTTCCCAAATATTGGACCAATCAAATCTTAATTAATCACACCTCTTAATTCTAAGATGGCTAGAGCCATTAGATAGCACTAAGTTCAAGCTTCTAACAATTGCCCCAACATTCCACTTCCCTAATCTAGAGCAATGAAAGGTTGGGTTTATCCCTAAATTCTCAGTTTCTAGCTTAAACTCTAATTTTGCTAGAAACTTCAATAAATGCCATGAGTGATTAATCCAAGACATTAATGGAGATAAAACAACTATTATCAATGAGGTAAGTTTACAAGCTACATTGGAGCATTGAAGGTTCAAATCTCATCCTAGAGCACATTTAGAAACTACTCAAACATGGAGAAGAGGAAGGCAAATAGAGAGTAAGAAGAAGCCATTGATGAAGCTTGGAAGCTTGGAGAAGGTGAGATTGCTTCTCTCTCTTCTTTTGAGTCTTAGAAGTATGGAATGAAAAGTGGAGAAGTGTGGGTTATCTTTCCCGTTTTGAAACAGCAGTTTTAGAAAGATTTTTGTTCCGACCAACCCATGTGGGTTGGTCCCATGGGTCGATCACCTCCTAAAGACGCCAGCCACGTGCGCAATTTTAAGTCCGACCGACCCAGATGGGTCGGTCTCTCTGGGTCGGTCCTCCTAGGTTAGTCCATTGCAGTAGCTTGAAGATGAGCTCAACCAACCCACATGGGTCAGCCGTCTGGGTCGGTCAGCTCCAGAAAGGCCAGTTTTCCATCAAAAACTTCTCGAACTGCTCCGTCATTCTTGATCTACTTCCCAAAATGTTGAATCTTGGCCAAAGGATCCCTTTAACCTAAAAAACATACTCAAATAAGCTTTTACCCACATTATAACCAAATTGTATAAATTCACCTATACTAACGAAATACTCCACCAAGTGGTGAAATAGTTCAACATTTGCATGAAACGAAGGTGAATAAAGACCCTATAATTACATTATTTCACCACTTATCAACTTCTTCACACTTATCTATTTGCTTGTCCTCAAACAAAATTACTAAGAACCACATGAAGGAGGAATATTTGAATCATGCAAGTGTTCTAATGAATTCTTTAACAATTATGAACAAAAAGGGTGGAAAATTCATAAGGAGTGAAAACCAACCTAATCATGGAGATATGGGTGTGCTTAGGCAAATAAAAAGATAGACTTTCGGGGTATGATCTAGAGTACTTTCAAAGTTCTTAAATATTATGGAACTTGGAGAACTTTTACCATGGCCAACTTCTCTCAAGAATGGGCATTGAGGATAAAACAAAAGGAAAAATAGATATTTGTATTTGATTCACTTTTACAACAAGAGATGAGGAGAAGATATTTAGGCATTTTACCTTTGCATTCAAGAACACTCAACTCTCATTTTTGTTAGTTACCAAGGGTGTCTCTCAAGTACCTTTTTCTAAAAATTTCCACAAGGAAGCACCCCTTAGTAATCCCTAGTAAAGAAGATAAAAGGAGCCCTTAAGCACTAAAAAATCACTAGAGATAAGGTCATAAGGTTGCACCGCATATTAAATGCTCCACAATAGAGATTTTTTTTTTAAAAGTTTTATGAAGATTCCAAGATTTCATAGGAAATCTTGCTTCCTATAAATATAACTCCTAAATCAGAGCAATAGATAAGCATATGGAATTGAGCAGTGCACAAAAGAAAAGGTCGGTTCCCCCACATTTGAATGGGACAATGTCCTCATTGTTCAACAAGATAATCAGAGAGAAGTAAACAAAATACTTTTTCAAAACAGGAAACATAGAGCATTTAAAAGTATAATGCATTGTGTAAAAGTAAAAGTGGTAGAGAACTAGTACTCCCCCGATAAAAGTATGAGTTATTTGTGGGGTTCACCCACACTTGCACGTGTCCGGGGTCGTTGAAGAGCTATTTTTGACAGTGAGAGCCAAAGGTCCTAGGAAAAGTTAGCAAGAGTTTCTTTTGAATTGTTCCTAACTCATCCTTGGGGTATACCTGTTCCCAAACTGTATATATCTATAATGCACAAACAAAACTAGGGCGCTAAAGAGATTCCGAAGAATATGCAAAAAGCCTAAAGTTAGATACCAAAAGTGGACTAATAGATGAGTCCAATACCATAATAATCCAAAGGTACAAAACATAATTTGTAAAGCTGAAAGTAGAGTACTAGAAAGCGAAAGTAAAAAAAGTTCAAATGACAAAAACATAAACAACATCCAAATGTAAACAAAAATTTCAGAAAAATAGAACTTCAACACCCTACATCATAAAGAGGCTACTGGGGAGGTGGGCCACGAGATTGGAACTTCTCCTGCATTCATCGTATCTCTTCCTCCACGCGCCGCTGGTGAGCCTCCATGCGCTGCTGATAGGCGTCGAATTGCTTCTGGGTGACAAAACCAGATGATGGTGGGGGGAGAGCTAGGATGGATACAAGGCTGATATAACGCTCTAAGTGGAAGGTCCTGAAGAAGAGGGCTCCCCATTGTGCTGGCTTTGTGATGCATCCACCTTCTGCCAACCGGTGTCAATGTGAACGAAACCCATCCTCCGTAAAGAGTAGTCGTGGATGAGGTCCATGGGTGGGATGAACAACTCTCCCTCCATGGGCTGGAATCCATAGCGTGATATTTTCCTTTGGATAAAGTGAAGAAAGTCTAAGTGTTGAGTGTCTTTCTTCTCAATGATGTGGTAGAGGTGAGAAATGATGAATTCAGAGAGAGAAAGGGGATTATCAGGGCCCGGGGCGACCATATGATCCATTAGATAGCAGTCTACAGCACTGAGATCCTTGCTGAACCTTAGTAAAATATTGTGGCGGATGAGCGCCAACATGATCCTTTTTACCAGATCTATTACCATGTTCAGGGTCATGGTGACCCTAACATCTGTCTTGTCTTGGTTCTTCCATCGGGTCTGGACAGGGAGGGTGTCAAGGTAGTGATGCCTGTGGGCATATAAGTCGCCCACAAAGATAAATGAAGAGTACTAGAGGTCTTCATTGGTGAGCCCGTAGAAGTGATGGAAGTCCTGGTGCCGGATGGTGAACTCACGACCACCGATAAAGGATGTGACCTCTCTCATTCTTTTGTTCATCGTGGCATTGGCGTAGAATTATTTGATCATCTGAGGGTGGTATTGACCTCTCATGGTCAATAAACAGCTCCACCTGAGACAGTCAAGGTATGGCCTCAGCTGCAGATCCGTCACTAAAGCGGGGTCAACCATGCGCTCTCTGACTATCTCTCAGCGGCGTCCATAAGTGAACTAGCGCTTGGCATTTTAGTAAGCAAAGATGCATCGATGAGGCCGCGGCTCAAGTAGCCCAACTCCAAGTTCGGGTCAATGGTGGTCCTCATAGCATTTTAGCGCAATCGGTTGCTCAATTTTCTGAAACAGAAAAGTAAAACAACAGAAAAACAAACAAAAGAGAGAAAAGGACAAATAGAGAAAGTTAAATATAGATAATAGAGGGGATACAATAAGTGAGTGGGCAAGAAGTATCAATAAGAGCAATGGAGAGAAAAAGGAACGACACATTTCTATAGATATTTTGGTATAGTCTTCCATGTTTTTCTCCCTTTTCTCGATTGTAAGAACCTCCACAATTTTGCCACAAGTCTCACATATTAAATATCTCCAAGCACACTCACAAATAAGGTTAAGGTATTACAGCTTAAGGTGCTAAATCACCATATATGGTCACTAAGACACACCATAATTTAAATCAATTAAGTCCACTACCCTAGACAATTAAAGATCAATAATACTCTCTAATCAACCCACCATACTTGTAAGGCACTAGCACAACCAACTAGAGCCGATCATAATCAGGATAGCCCAACCGCCCAGCCCGGCCCGTATTTTCGACCAATGGGTACGGGTAGAAAAAATAACTGGCGGGTTCGGACAAAAAAAGCAGCCTGAATTTTTTTTCGGGCCGGGTTATGGCTAAATATTTTGCCCAGTTGATGGCCCGGCCCGCCCAATGTCATAGTACATCTTACATTAGTATATGTTATATAAATATGTAAACAAAAGTAATAAAATGCTTACAATAGTACAGTAGTAATTATTCAACTAAATGACCGCATACTCTTCGTCTTATAAATTTTATTTTGTGTCGTGCACACTCTTTAAAATCTATACTATGTATCTATACTTTAAAATCTATGTTACTAAATAGAGAAATTTGAGTTAAAAGCGGGCTGGACGGGCCGGGCTATGGCATGAGCATTTTTTTATGTGAGGGGGGTTCGGTTCAGATGATTGGCCCGATTGGGCGGGTTTGGACTAAACACTTGGCCCGATTGGCTGAAAATTTATGTCTAGCCCGGTCCGAACCCGGCCCGTCCGCCCAGTTGATCAGCTCTACAACCAACCATAGGTAATTTATGATACACTAACCACAATTCAATTTAAGGCATTAAGTACAAACATTATGCTAAAACCAATACAATGCCACAATTTCTTGCCCAATTCCGCACAAAAACCCTAAAATGATCAATTTGAAGCATTCTCATCATCAAATTTGTAAAAATCAGAAATTTCGGCATAAGACCTGTTTGGTTCGCACATATTCTAGCCCAGTGTAACTTTTGCAAAAACTCTAAAAACTGACAAGTTAGGGTTAGAATCTCATACCTTGGTGATTTGAAGAAGGAATTTAACAAAAATTGACAATTTTTGGGCACAACTTCGATAGGAATTAGATTGGAGCGATTTGGGGACAAAGTGTTCAATTTAGGGATCTGGAGATGGGGAGGGGCTGATTGCTGGTGCTGGCGAGTCATGGCTGCAGTGGCGGCGGTCGGACGGTGGAGTTGGCTGAGCGTAAGGAGAAGAGAAGAAGTGAGAGTTGGGTGCTGGGAGGAAGAAGGATGGTGCGGTTTGTGTCGAGATGGTGAGAGGAAGTAAATAGAAAGAAAAAGAGAAAAACACTGCATTTTTTGATTTTTTTTAACCTGACCAACGTAGTGGGTCAGTACCCATTGGCGGTTAGTTCCAGAAACTAGAATTTCAAAATTTTTGACCCGACCGGTCCTAATGGGTCAGTCGATTCCAATAAGTTCAGAAGCAGCTCGACCGACCCACATGGGTTGGTCCTATGGGTCGCCGGACAAAATTTTCTCCTAATCAAAATTTTCTTTTGCCAAAATACTTATTAACATCCACAAGACAGAAAAGCACCACAAACAACAAGAAACAAGCATAATAAGAGCTTCAAATAAGCATAAATAACTAACAAAAACTACACTACTCGAATAATGAAAAGTGATGGAAAGAAATCCGGGTTGCCACCTAAAAATCCTCCATTCTTTTTAAGGTCTTTGGCTAGACCATAGTGAGATTAGATCAAACTTGGACGGTCTCTGTGAGGAGAGTACCCAAAGCATGAATTAAATGCATAATTGGGCTTCAACTTTGGTGAGTGTTTTGCTTTTCCTTTTTCACCTGCTTCTTTTTTTCATCAAGGATCAATGGCGATTCCTCTTTATAGTCATTCCCTCTGGTAAGGTGATAAAGATAAGTGAAGAAGATGAATGTGGTTGGGCCTATTTTTCCACAACCTTGACCATAGCTGATTTGCTATTTGAAGATCTCCCAGCGATGAAGACCAACTTCTTGTCATAGCTTGTAAAGTGATGGTCCTTTTAGCCACTGCAATTTGAGCATCAGCGGTAGAAAGGAAGGGTCGACCAAGGATGAGGGGTGTAGTGGAGTTCTCTTCGATGTTCAGAATGAAAAAAATCGCATGGGAAGTATAGGTGCTCCACTTTGATGATAACATCTTCCACCACTCCACTTGGATAAGCCGTTGACCCATCCATAAGCTGAAGGACCATATTAGTCTTTTTCATTTCGCCAATTCTCAACCTCTTGAAAGTAGAGAAAGGCATCAAGTTGATGGAAGTACCTAAGTCACATATAGAGTATTGAAATGAGGTGCTACCGACCATGACCAGGATGGAAAAGCTACCTAGGTCACTACACTTCGAAGGCAAAGGTTGATAAAGAATAGAGGAGCAAGTCTCACTGAGTTTGATGGTTCCGACTTTGGCCAATTTTGACTTGTTGGAGATGAGATGCTTGAGAAATTTGGCGTATTTAGGCATCTTGGCAATAAGGACCACAAACGAAATATTGACATTTAATTGTTTCAGCACTGCCAGAAATTTTCCTTACTTTGCATCAAGTTTATGTTTCTTGAGTCGACTAGAGAAAGGTAAGGGTGGTTTATAAGGAGAGGGTTTTTGAGTAGAGGGGTTTGTGGGAATGCTTTGAGAAGTTTCCTCCTTTGGAACCTCAGCCCTCTCTTCATCATCCTCCCTGGGTTCGTCTGACTCATGTGGGACTTGAATTTCTTGTGTTTTTCTACCACTTTTCAAGGTGAGTGCATTGGCTTTTTCATATCCATCTTCCAACTTCGTCTTTTCATTTTCATAACCGGCTAAAAGCGTCTCAAGGAAAGCCCTCTCGGTTTGAATGAGATGTTCACTTCTTGTGGCTGAGGTTTCGAGTAGGGACATTTTTGCTTTGAATGCTTCAATAGCAATTGCCACTCTTGAAGGTAAGGATGAAGGTTGGGGATCTCAACTACTCTAGTCACCACCATCTCCTCTTCCTTAATTTCTCTCATAAAGACGGCATTGAGGTGCTCTTTTGGATTTGGCTTCAGTTGAAATACCCAAACATTAATTACCTTAATTAATAAGGAATTAATTTAAATAAAAGGAAATGATCAGTAATGATCCATCTAATGATCGAGATTAGTTATGGAATATTATTATAAAAATGTATTGTACAAGATGGACACTAAATCATATTTAAAAATCTCTAAACAAAGAAAGAACATTATTAAGGGGAAATCAACTCCAAAAATTAATACTACATGTAACATATTAATACATGTGCTAATATCACAAACAAAGTGATAAGATTATATAAAATATTTATATAGTCAGACTAAAATATAAATACAATGATCACTTATATATATTCAGTTAATAAAAATAATACATGTTATCACCTAACACATATAACAAGCTCATTTTATACATCATTAATATTACAATATTAAGTCTTGAAAAATAAAAAATATCTTCCCATCATATAAGTGCAGCCGGACACATGCATAGAAGAAAAGAGAGGGAATTTGAAAAGCTAACCAGTGAAATAAAATAGATAAGAAAATCAGGTCTCGAATAGATCCCATTCCAAGACACAGTCCAATAGGTTGGTACACAAAGGCACCCCGACATATAGTGATGGTAATCTCAACACAACCTGTTTGATCAACACAAATCCGACACAAATTTTATAGGTTTAGATTTTAAATTTGACATAATTAAATAAATGAGTGATGTTCAGATTGACGCGCATAATAACTGTGTCGGGTTTGAATTTAAAACGTGTAATCCGTAAACCGTTTAAATAATTTATATTTTATCAAAATTTGATATTAATAAGATACAAAAATATTTTAAATAATTTATTTACTTAAAGTGAATTTAATAATATCATATAATTATAAAAAAGTCATGTTAATTAGTCAAATTATTTTCTTACCCATAACTAAATGGTTTACTTAGTTTCGATTTGGATATATATCGGTTTGAGTTTCATATTTGATTAGGTCAGATCAGCCCATTTGATAGCCGGATTAGATTTAGGTTCTATATTCGGACACAAATTAAGTTGAGTCGATTCAACCCGTTTAATTTTTGAATTTAGTCGAACAACAACTATGTACCGGTTTTGTCACCCCTAAATACATATTTCCAAAATCAAAATTCGTGTTGAGAACTTCAGATCCAGCTTGATGGACGTGGAGCCTCAGTCGAAGTAGGGCCATCTCAATTAGATTAAGACAAGAAAATATACACAAGAGTGGGCCGTGGGGTCAGATAGAAAAAAATATATACACCTTCGTAGACATGACCAAACAATCAAGCATGTATTTTCAACTATCGGAGGGGACACAATCAGAGCAGATTTATGTATGCATAAGGCCCAAGAAGCACATGTGTATACATTAATGCGCAATAGTCGTCTATTCCAATAAACGTGTCTTGCGTACAAGGCCATGTGATGTCCACATTTCCCAATCCCTATCTGCGTCTCTAATGTTTGTGTGTGTGGCCATCCTTGATTTGTTTGGATGGAAACGAGAACAGGAGTAAATTAATACACATGGCGGACTGGTAAAATGAAGAAAGGGAATCAAATAATTTATATATTTTGCTGTTATTCAATGAGTAGAAAAACTGGTCACGAAAAAAAAATGATTTGGAAAATCATGAAGTAAATTCAAAGGAGTGAAGTTATATCAATCTGATGTCTCACAAGTGCTCGCAATTGCTGCGACATGGTCACTACGACCATCACATGCTTCTTCTCACATCTCCCCGTTTTTGTTTATTATTCTATTCGTGTGTTTTATGCATTGCCTCAGCACTCAGATACGCTTGCGAGTCAGTGCTGGGGGAGCCTATACTTTTGAGAACATAAACGCGATATGTTTACTAAATATGATAGTATAAAATTAATGACTTTAGATCAAGATCTACGTAGTATGTATTCGGCTTGACACTCTATACTAATGTTGTAACTTTGGACTAAACAAATCCAATTTCACATGTTAGTTAACTGGTTTATATAGTGCCCATAATTATATGTAATTTTATTCATACCATTAATTTCAATTCGTGGCTCCGTCCTGTATGTCAGCATTATGGGATATAGAAGGGACTCATACAACATTGTCGATTTACACTCAAAGAGTTATTTAAACTACCAACATTGATAATGAGCAACCGAATTTTCAAAAAGGCTAGCAATATGATAAAAATAGTGATAAGGAAGTGATAATAAGAGATTCGTAAATGGTAAACTAAAAATAATATCTACAAGATATAAGTAAACTATAATATATCTACTCAAAATCCAACGTCGTTGTCCAAAGTCTAAATTCAAGTTCCATGGTCCCTTTCCAAAGTCCTAATTCAAATTATCAGTGCTAAAAGAATATCTATTACGACATCCCTATCTCAATATTTATATGACAAAAACCGTTTGAATGAACCATAAGAAAACAGGACTCTGTATTCAGCGGTTCGAACCAAAAATCTTCGAAAGGTTATTCTAGTCTTTTAAAAAATAGTCATCATGTTTCGAGGTTTGTTAGTTGAAACATGTCAATATGCACTCTTTTTCGTCGTTTCCACTAAAAAAAGTTACATATGGTGTTTTTGTCACGCTTCTATGTTGCATCCGTTTAATTAGGTATTGCCTCCAAGCATGACAAGAGGCCACAACTCTGTCAGACATGTCTCATTGTAGCCAAATAATAAACATTGGATAGAGACCATTAAAAATCACCAAGGCAATTGTAAGCTCCATTTGCCATGAAACTTTGCCAACATGTTTTATTACTCAAGGGGCATATTCGGACTTCATAAGTGTCCAACAATGTTAACTAAGTGTGCTAACTTTTGAAAAAAAAAAAGTCATTTTTTGTGGCTGCGGTAGGGTGTTTAGGTGCAACACCCAGATTACGCACTAGACGCCCACAACAAGACCTATTTGCTAACAATATTGCGTGTGTGTGCCATTTCCATGCAGCACTAAGCACTGGGACCCCAGGCAAGGCCTGTAGTGATGAAACCATCTGTGTCACCACTCAGCTAAACGGACGGTATGCTATCAATTCAGCACATTGACATATCCTTGATGACTTGGGCCACGATTCACGGTGCCCTCCCTCCGGCCTTGAGGTACTGTGCCAATTCTATGTCACTTAGGAACCTTATGAAATTATCTAATTGACTTGGGCAAGGCATACTTATTTAGATATCTATCTTATGTAACCGAAAAAGGTCAACAACAACGCATCCTGCAAACTTTCAAGCTACTACTGTAACACCCAACTAACAACAACACACTTAACAATTAACTGCAGCGGAAAACATACTTCATCACATTACTTAACTCGTTGGTGTTACACGCCGTTAACCACCCCTGGCTAACAAGGCTATTACATACACATTGTATCGGTCTGATGGACTAGATTCCCGAGCGACTGCACATTCTATCCCTTTCCATTTACAACAACAACATACATATACCTTCCAACTGTACCGAGTATTTACAAACTAATGCCGATAGCAATTTCGGTCTTACTACACCTACAATACATACACAATTTAAATGGCTACCCATGTACAACCACTACCCCGTCCTACTCTCGAACGGCTTCCAGCTCCTTGTACCTGAAATAGGAAAAAGAAGAAAGGGTGGCCCCCCAGGGGCTCAGCACCTTTGCTGGTATGGTAATCCCGCAGCCCGCATGCTACCGGGCCACGCACAACTATTTGTCGTCTTAGCATGCGGTTGATTACATTTAAATCATGCATGTACTCCAATAACACAAAACACATTACAATCCACAACAATGGTCACAACAAATACAGACAACACATCTACACCTAATAAATCACTCTTTGTGTTCTTTGACCCTAGAGTGTTTCTCCTTTAATGGAGCTATTTCCTTAATAGACGACACTTACCCACTAGTCGGGTTTCCATAAACGTCTCTTTTACAAACTGGGATTCATATCCATGATCCACATATTTCCCATTTAAATAACAATAACATCACATCGCAATAAGCATTGCAGTACATCAATAACACATAACATAACAGGTACGGATCACTTTAGGAACCGCCCCTAACATAGTTAGTTCACTAGGAGAGCCTAGAGATTGCTGCCAAACCCATGCTAAGCTCGTTTACATAACTCGTTACCGTCCTGTTAGATGAACGGATAACTTAACACAAAGATGGATCGGACATAGTGATCCGAACACACCGTACATAATCCCCAACAGACGTGAGTCAAGAGCCTTGGTTAAGCTCAGGGGTGATCGAAGACCAATGAAGGAAGACAACCAACAGAGAGGAAGCTGAAGAAACTGTATACAACAACTCCCAAACAACGCGCGACCGGAACTACCGGATTCCTCACCCCCCACAATATATAAATATTCACAGATAAAGACTCCTCTATGGAACCTATCACATCGACACACAATACGGTATTACAACTGAGTTAATCACACAAGGGAGGTTCATACATTCACACACAAACATCACACGCAAACATCACACAACAAACACACACGCATAGCCGTGGTTAGAATGTCCCATGGTTCGGGTCGTTAAATCCGAATACCGATCTCTTATGTGATCCTAGACTCAGTTAACTAAGGTTTAACACCTTCGAGGTTAAACGGTATCGGAACTAGTCACGCCACATATATGAATTACTGTAAACTCATTACATACTTTTATCTTACAACATGGCAAACATTCAGAAAAACACATTGGCATACAAGCCGGTGTAATCCGGTAGGACACAGGTTGCAAGAAAACCATACCTGTAACACCCCTATAATAATAAAACAACAGCGGAAAATAAACTAAAGGTGCTACAGACCATCGGTGAAATACCCCAAACTTATTAAACATGGATTAAATATTTAATTACATTAATTAAGGCCTAAACATGCCTTAAAAGTCAACTGAGAACAACAGTGGTCAACACAAAACGAGATGTTGCACCCTTTGACTGTTAAGGGTAAATAAATACCCAAATGAACTTCTTAGGACCTAAAAATTTGTCCTAAGTATATTAACACATTACTAAACATATTATAATTGTTGGGCAACACTCCAACACAAAGAAAAAGCACTTTCGTGCTTCAAGGTCAAAAAGGGCAAAAATGTGCTCTAAGAAACCTTAAAGGTCTAATGACCTCTAAATGATGTAAAATTGGATACCATGATCAAATATCATGTAAGGAACACAACAAAACCGTTTTCAAAGAAAACAGAGCTCGGAAACACCTTGCGACACAAAATGTGCACTAAAACTCCTTAAAGCACGTTTTTGTGTAATTGTCTTCTAAATTGGTTTTAAAGGGGCTAAAAGGTTATAATTACCTTTAAAAATAATAAAATATCATATTATATGATATTAGGAATTTAATTCCAAGAATTTACGAATTTTTACAAATTTAATATTGAAATATTAATAAAACCCTAATGTGGGGCCCGTTTGGGTCAACATTGACTAAGTTGGTCAATGTTGACCATTGACCACGAAATGGACTACATAAAATCAGATAATTAAGTCTCTTAACAGACCAAGAGACAAGACCCATGTGACAATTAAATATACACCTTACTTTTACATAAAATAACAAAAAAAGACATACTTTACCTTATAAAACAAAAAGGTGGTCTCCACTTGCTTACCCATGTGATGAAGCCAGCCGGTTGGAGCCTCCTTCCCTCCTTATTACACGGCACACCAAGCAAGAAGAAGACAAGGGAGATGAGTCACTTATTCATTAATTGCTTAAAGTAACATTTAAGCTCCATTTTTGATTCAAAATGGAATCAATCATTCCCTACCTCTCTCAATCAAGGACGGCTGCCCCCTCCTCTTGTCTCCACTGATTGAGCTTCAATTATTCAACACAAATCAGTAATGGGTGAGTCATCAAAACATTAAAGACATAAAATAAGAAAAAAATGTGTTTTAAGCCAAAACTAGGTCATTTTTCTCATTAGTCCCATTCCAAACGTGGGACTCCTGGCCAAACTCTCTCTTTGGCTCCTCTTCAACCGTAGGTAAGTTTCCAAACTCCATTGGAGGGAGCTCAAGCTCTAGGTAAGCTCCTAAGGCATAAAAATGCCCATTTTCTTCATCTTTCTTTCCTTTTTCGATTGATCTAGACTCCAACCTTTTCTATACATCTATGTAGAGTGTTTTGGAGGTTAAAGGAAGTGTTAGTTTCGGCCATAACCAGATCTAAGGAGGAAAGTTCAAGTCTTGACCATTTAAGGTAAAAATGTGCTTTAAGCTCATATCTTTTGATTCCCTTCAAATTCGGCTGTGAAACTTTCTTCCTAGCCTTATTTTCTTCTCCTTTTCATGTAGATTCAGTTGGTATACCAAGATCTACAAGGAGTAGATAGATCCAAGCCAAAAACACCATTTTTGGCATCTTAAACAAGGTAAAACTTAGCTATCTTCCAAGCTAATTCACCCACGGTTTTATACCTTGTTCTTGAGAGTGTTTTGATACTCTTTATCTTCTGGAAAAATAGGGCCGAAGTAGATCTATATCAAGCTTGAAGATCTAAGGTAAAAATCCATGATTTTCATGACTTAAATTACTTCTTATGGTTAGATCTTGCTTGGAGACTAACTAGGCCTTGTTTTCTGTTTGAAAACATGTAAGAGAAGCTTTGGAGAAATTCTCCTTAAGGTGGCGAATCCAAACAAGGATCTACCTAAGTTAAATCAAGGTATAAATCACTTAAACATTAACTTTGCTAAGTTAATATGTTCTTAAACCAATTCTAATTAAATTGCCGTGAGTGAAGGAGAAAAATAAGGTCTTGTTTGACCTTAAAATGTTTAAGGAATGGTTTAATAAATTTTATAACTAATTAAACAAGCATAATTGTCAAATTTAAGACATTATGTGGAAGTTTGGTAAATAAATAAAAAGTGTGTGGTGAGGCCAAAATTTATATGTATTTTGGGACATTTATGTGTAATTTATTTTGCAAGCCAATGTTTATAATAAGGCCGAAAATTAGAGTTAAAAAGGATTTAAAATTAAGTTTATAAGATTATATTAAGTTTTGGGGTTAAATGGTGATTTCTAGAAAGTTTGGGTGCAAACCGTAATTATAAGGAATTGGTGGTCAAGGAAATATTAAGGTGGTCAACCTTGACTATATGGTAGGTTTTGACCAAATTAGATAAGTTAGATAACTTATTTAAGGTTTTATAATAAGTTATGTATTTTATGGTAATATTTTCATAACATATGTGGTAAATATGTTATTACCAAAAATAAAGGGTGTACAATGGTATTTTAAACACCCATGGGCTATTAGGAATTTTTAGGAATTTATTGGGTTGCTTTTGGAATTAAAATGAACTATATATGTATAACATATAGTTATTATGTCATTATGACACTTTGGAGAAATATAGATGGTGGAATGGTAAATATCGAAAGTATATGGGTTAATAAGGATATTTATAACCCTTTGGTGGAATTTGGTGATTTTTAGAATTATTAAGAGAATTTAATAAGTTATGTGTATAAAATATAGTTTTAATGATATGGAAAACTATATGTTATAAATAGGGCCAAATGGCAATTATAGAATAGTACAAGGGCTGTTCGAAATTTACAAAAAATAACCATAGGTTATACCCTTTTTATAAGTTAGAAATGTTATATTAAATGGAATATATAACATGGTATAAATTAAGGGGTGATTTTGTAGATAAAGGAAACTATGGTTTATGAAAAAGAATATGGTTTTGATATGGTGCCCATGTGGCAATAATAAATAGTTTGGTATAAAAACCATAGGTTATTAATTAAAGGAAATAAGAATATCATGTCAAATATTAGCATATGGAATAGCATTACATAATGTTATGTGGTCAAAATAGAATTTAAATAAATTCAAGGGCTTTACCGAATTGATAAAGTTTGGAAAATGAATTTTAGACTAAGGTCTATAATGTTATAAATGTTATAATAATTATATGGTTTAGGTGGAATTAATATGAGTAAGGATATTCACATCAAAGAATGTGACAAACTATAAATAAATGAGATTTATAAACTAAGGTGTCTATGGAATAAACCTTAGGAGTTGTAATTATACAACATAAAATGTTACATAATATTAGGATAATAATCTTAATATAAGTTGTATAATATAATACAACTAATGGGAATAATCATCTAATAAAAGATCATAAAATGTAACATAAAATATAAGAGTTTATGAAACTCATGAGAATTACCTACGTGGTAAAAATATACATACACAAGAATAATGTATATAAGGTGGATATATATATTTTGGTTGGAAACCATATGATTTAATGGTGGTGGTTATATAAAAAAAATATAGTTACGAACTATAAGTTATAAATTTTTGGATGCAAATATTATTTGCTAAAGATAAATGGATCATACAATACATTGTATTATAGTGGATGGTGGGAGAATGATACAATATAATAAGTGATACAATACAAAAATAATAATATAATACAATCATGCATGCATACGTGCAACTATAGGTTATGTACCTAAACTAGATGGTGGATAAGATTAAAAGAAATGTAACGAATTAAACTTAACAGTTGAAATGTTTTGACGTACGCGTTTTAAGTAACAAAGTCGACTGTTTTAGAGAAACCTGTAACAAACAACTGTAGAAAATAGGGGTGAACTGTCGGGGTTACTTATTATTCGGAAATACCGGATGTAGTTAGTCATGGAGACTGACTTATAGTTTTAATACCGTTTAGATTATACTTCTGACAAGGACGCTTGACAAGCTAGCGGACTACACGGAGCATAGGATCTTGCTGATTCATACTCCACCGTAATACGATCAGGGTGAACGGTATGTAAAGGGGTTTGATCCGAGTTGTCCTAAGGTTGCTCCTTGGGCTCGGATTTGGTTGATATAACTTGTATGTTGTTATGTGTCTCTGATTGTCTCTGAGGGCTTCCTCAGTTCAGACTTCTGTGTGATCTGTGATAAGATTGTTTGTCTGAATGTGATAATTAATATGCATGAACTGTATATTTATAGCTGCTTATTATTTACTGTTGTTGAGTTAACAGTATTGGTTCGTATATATGAACCTATATATAAAAACGAACTAGCGGCTATGGTGCTATCTTATATGAAATATAAGGAACGTCAGTAAAATGTTGTAGCACTAGGATAATAACATATACATATTATCCAAGACTTTTATATGGAGCATTGGCCTTTCTATACGCCGCTCTCGTATCTAACACTGGATCCCGAGTTTACAAACTCCGGATTGGACTAATGACCCTAGTCTGCTGTGTTAGAAAATTTGGTAATGCGATGCGATGGTATAATTAACTAATTAATGGAATGGAAGTAAAGCCAAGAGGATGTGGCTCTTGGTGCGCGCTGTGATCACAAAAACGATACCAGGATGTCCGCGTACGGGTCCGTATGTATCAAGAAAATTTCCCGTGAGCTAGAATGGCTCGTTGGTCGGAGACTCTACCGTTGGAGTGGCTACTGCCGTGGGTGACCCGCCATAATATATGGGTAACTAGAGACATGTCGTTTTAACGAGACATTGTCACTAGGTATAACTGAACAACTAAAACAATTGAGACTTATATAGTGGCGAACAATACCATGGACGAGACTTAATACTTGTTTATTATTCTCGTTGTTTCGCTTTGTTGTTCATTGGTTATACTTGTGGTTATTTTATTGTGTGTTGACGGTTGGATGGAGCCTACGAGGCTAAGGTAAATTAAATATGAGCACTGTACGCTACGGCGAATGTACATTGTACATTATACTGTTATTGTTCGATACGTTCGATATATAATTGTGGACTGTGTTATTAAATGATTGTGGATTGGATGGATGGTTGAATATCTATGAATATTTGGATGGATGAATATGTGTATTATACATGTTTATTACAGTATTGTTATAACTGTAAAATGGTAAAGCATGAAACCGACCTAGTAATAAGATGGTTAAAATGACAAGTGACCATTAGGGTCCAGGCCCGGCATACTCAGCGTCTATCGCTGATACTACACCATTTCAGGTTGATGATCATTGTTGAAGCTGAAGAGCAGGAACAGGGTAATTGGAGTTTTGCTTTTGTTACCACACATGGAGTTCATTGGGTTTAGCAATGAGGATGGTGTATGGTCGTATGGTAAGGTTATGTATTTTCAAGATTGGGTAGACGCTCACTTGTCGAGGTTTATGATTTATGGATTTAGTATGATGTATAGGAGTTTCTCGTTATCATTGCGGTTAGCTGCTTGTTTATTTTGGAAGTTGGATGTAGTTTGGCTACGTTGCTCGCATGGGCAAGTAATGGCCGGTGACACCCGAGCGAGATTTGTAATTGTTATTTATTTTTCCGCTGTGAGACGTTTTAATTATTGCTACGTGATGGATTATATCGTGATTATGGAGAGGGGTGTTACAAAAGTGGTATCAGAGCGGTACTCCGCTCTGATGACGAGATAATAGGTTAAGACAGTGAGCTTAGGACTTGGGAAATTATGGGAAACATTTGGGAGGTACGAGACGATTCGTCTTAGAAAGATATTGTGTCTAGTAACGCAAATTGCGTGACAGGTTAGCCTTAAGGCAACTTAATATCTATTGGTTGTGTATGGTAATTTACCGAGTATTTATGTGACATACTGTACTACAGATGTCTGGTGGAACTAGAGGGCGTGGTACTGGAAGAGGTGGAGGCGGTGACCCCGACATTCCAGGAGTTGCTGAGACGGTTGCAGCCGTTCTTGCACAGCTGGGTACTCAGATAGGAGGAGCACCAGTCCACCCGCCACAGCCCAGGGAAACGAACTGGCTGAAGTCAGTTAGCGAGAACCGACCACCTACATATTCTGGGGAACCAGACCCCGTAGCTTTGGAGCGTTACATTGTTGAACATGAGAAAGCATACGAAGCTTTACAGGTACCTGACGACAAGAAGGTCGTCATTGCTGCCTTCCATCTGAAGGATGCAGCCAGTACTTGGTGAAGAGTGGTCAAGGACCATCACCTGGCTACGCCCGACTTTTCGTGGGCTGCCTTTGTCGAGTTGCTGAGAGGGAAGTACTACCCAACACATCTCAAACAGAAGAAGCGCCAGGAGTCAGAGACACTGACCCAAGGAGGTCTGACCGTGGATGAGTATTACGCTCGATTCATTGGTTCACTGGACTCCTTTCCCGGTGTGGATTACTCAGAGACCGTGAAGGTCGAGAAGTTCCGGGGAGGACTATTATTTCGCATTCAGATGGCGATGGGTGCTACCCTCTACACTACCATCCAAGTACTAACATGAAAGCCATAAAATTCGTTACTTACTACATTACCAATTAACTTCGTGAGAACTTACCAAGGAGATTCCAGGAGTGTTATGAGGCTGCCTCGAGGACGGAGCTAATGCTCCAGACTCGGGAAGAGACTCTCGGGGCCAAGAAAAGGAAGAACCCTGAGGGAGAGTCTGAGGGTGGAGGAGCATCTCCAGGCGAAAGCCAAAAGAAGGGAAAGTAAGGACTTATTCCATTTCAGATTATTTATCATATTAAATACCTTAGGAATGCTGACCCGAAACCTTAAATAGGAAATTCTTTCCAAAGAAAGGGCAGCAGGGTCAAGGGAGCAAAGGGAAAAGAGCCCGTCCTTTGGTTGACCGGCCCAGCATTCTAAGGGTGAGAACACCTACCTCTTAAATTGAATTGTGACCTTAACCTTTAAATCATCAGATTGTAACTTAAACTTAATTACTACCATTAGGCACCAGACAGCCCCCGCGCCATTTTTACTGTAAGCGTTGTGGGAAAGACCATCCTGGGGTCGATTGCGAAGGCCGCAAAGTTGTCTATCGGTGCTGCAAGAAAGAGAGCCATAGGGAATTCGAGTGCTGGATGAACCCTGAGAGCCGTAATTACAGGCCACCAAAGAATACTCAAAAGACCTCAGCTGGAGGATCTGGAGTACCACGAGGCGGTCAGGATGGCCAGACATCTACTGATGCTGGAGCCCTGAAGGGCAAGGGAGTAGATAGGGCATGAGTCCCCTAACTCCATGAGACCGCTGGTGGAAGACTTTGTTTACCTATGTTGTGTGCTTACCTTGGATGTTAGAAGGAGCTATGTTATAAGAATGTGGGAGTGTGTCATTGACCACTCGCCTTTTGTGTAAGACTTTGGGATTAGTTGTGTGTACTCAGTACCTATAAGCTTTAAACCTTGAGATATATATATGAACAGGATGTTTATGCTTACATTATCATGTAGCCATACTAGACGACACAGAGTCAATGAGACAGGGGATTACTGAACCAAAATTTCCACCTGCATGGCGCACTTGCTATTGCAAGCGCTATGACAAAAAAACAACTGAAATTTTCATCTGCCTTGCGCACTTGCTACAGCAAGTGCAGCGACAGCAACAACAACAGCAACTGCAAATGCAACTGCAACAACTACTACTTTTTAGTCTTATATTATATGTAAAAAAAACAACAATGCTTTTCAAACTCTTTCATACAAACCTTGAGGTTAGAAACCTATACAACCTTGGAAGGACCGTTAGTCCAACCACTGCAACTGGAGAAACTATACAACCACTGAGATTGTAAACCAAACCAGTTTAAACATTTAGGAATTTTCAGACATGGCTTAGTAGCCAAATACCATCAGTGTATACCCGCATTTAATGCTAATCACTACGAGTGATAAATGTTTAGTCCTTATGGACAAGCATACCCTTTGTAGATGCACCACCGTCAGTGAGGATGGTTGGGAAGTGGAGAGCCAAGTTGCTCAAACTATTATGCAATCTGCAATAAATCCAATTAAACGAATGAGGGAACAAATATGAACTATGGAGGTGATATGATCATGATAAACAGGAAGAAAAGGAATATGTATTGTACTCAGTGAGACCGAGTTAGGAGAACCGGGTTTGCTAAATGTAGCACAGATTTTACTTACACCGAGCTAAATAACGCTGGTTTATGACACGAATTACTACTGATGCCACCGGGGCAATAGCACTTATTACCAGATAACCGATACCATGAACTATTAAACAAAAAAAAAGGGAAGAAGAAGAGAAAAGAAAACAGGATATCCATCAAAGGGAGATTGACAACAGAATACTTCACAACAACCGTGTGACAGACATTACCAGTTTACTAAACGAGACATGGGACGACCGCACTCCGTTAGGAGCATGTGGGCCTGACGGACTTATTTATGAGTTAGTAAGGTAAGTAGTAATGTATCAGTACGGTACCCCATGCAAGTAGACAAGTAGTGTTAGGAACACGAGAAGTAGTCAACTCCATTCTACGGACAGTAAGACGGATTACCTCGAAGATGGACGAGAAGAGCCGCAGTTAAACCAACGGGCTAAGGAAATCAAGAACTTTCAACAGAGAACAGTAGACAGTATACAGTGAAGACAGGGAAACAGTACAAGGACAGGAACCAAAAAAAAATTCAGATGGACGGATAACATGTAGAATCCTCATAAGGATCGAGTAAATTATTACAATCCAGAGGAAATCTACCAGATGATATGGATATAAACGCGTGACTACGCAAGGAGAAAAGATAAAGCTATATGATAGCAGAAACCTTGGTCAAGGAACATGGATTCGAAAGTACCACTCAAAGGATAATCGCACATCTTATCTGTTTGACTCACGAGATATTAGCTGTTGAGCGTTTACGCCTCTGCACTCTGTATGACTGAGTGTTTTGGTATTGCACTCGTGAGTTATTAATCTAGTGGGAATGCAGAAAGATAAAGTGGATATCAACAAGAGTGTGTAAAAAAAAAAGAACTACAACAGTGTGTTACTCCGGAACAAACCACCAGGAGACAAGGATGACAAACATCATCTTTATGGACATATAGGCTGGTACGTCTTAGTATTACAAGACGAGTGCAAGAGCACTAAGTACTAACAGTAGCCAATGTCACATTATACCTCAAGCTGAATATCAGTGAGAGAAGACACACGCATGTTTGCTAGTGATCCAAATGAGAGGACACACAGCAATGGAAATAGGCAAATTGAGCCTATGTTCATGGGTCTACGCCTCATACGAAACGAGTGAGCCCATAAGAACAAACTTAAAGAGAGCACAAATAGTTGGTGCCTCACCCTTTATATATTGTGGAGCCCATAAGGGCTAGAGTCATACCCGTCTCTCTAATATGAGGATAACCCACGAGTTGGTGAACTCTTTGAGAGCCAAGTATCCAGCGCTCCTTATTGAGCGGTTGTTGTATACTTGTGGGGTACGGGGGCGTAACCCTTTTTAAGGGGGGTAGAGCCTCTTGGCTGTGCACATGTGTGCACTAAGTTTTGGCTGTTTGATATGCATTGCATACAAAAAAAAGAGAATTGGTGGTGTGCAGGGCATACAAGGTTGTTTGTTTAGTATGCATGGCATACAGTGAATTGTTTTGTATGCATGGCATACAGTGAATTGGTTTTGTTGGTTATGGTTGGTACGCGGGGTGCGTTGAGTGGTTGTTTGTGTGTAATGTACACTTGTATGTATGTATCTTACGAGATACTTGTATGAATGTTGTGTTTACACCATGAGTGTGACACTTTTCGTATGATATTTGTGATATGCATTCATATTGCTTTATAGAATGATTACATATGGTATCGCCTAGATACGAAATGAATCATTAGATATGGAATTTGGAACAATGGAATATTATGGACACCTCAGGGAGGTTGTCAGGGTTGGTAGAACTGATAGGAAATGATGGTGCTGATGGATCACCTATATCCATATATGATTGAACTAACGCCACAAAGTGATGGCTATGTGCTGTATAGGCACAACACGATGTGTGTAAATGATATATCACATAGATATACATTATGGGAATAATGGGTAGTTATACATTATATACTTACCTATTTGATTAAGAGACTTCGGGACGAAGTCTTTTTAAGGGGGGTAGATTGAAATACCCCAAACTTATTAAACATGGATTAAATATTTAATTACATTAATTAAGGCCTAAACATGCCTTAAAAGTCAACTGAGAACAACAGTGGTCAACACAAAACGAGATGTTGCACCCTTTGACTGTTAAGGGTAAATAAATACCCAAATGAACTTCTTAGGACCTAAAAATTTGTCCTAAGTATATTAACACATTACTAAACATATTATAATTGTTGGGCAACACTCCAACACAAAGAAAAAGCACTTTCGTGCTTCAAGGTCAAAAAGGGCAAAAATGTGCTCTAAGAAACCTTAAAGGTCTAATGACCTCTAAATGATGTAAAATTGGATACCATGATCAAATATCATGTAAGGAACACAAAAAAACCGTTGTCAAAGAAAACAGAGCTCAGAAACACCTTGCGACACAAAATGTGCACTAAAACTCCTTAAAGCACGTTTTTGTGTAATTGCCTTCTAAATTGGTTTTAAAGGGCTAAAAGGTTATAATTACCTTTAAAAATAATAAAATATCATATTATATGATATTAGGAATTTAATTCCAAGAATTTACGAATTTTTACAAATTTAATATTAAAATATTAATAAAACCCTAATGTGGGGCCCGTTTGGGTCAACATTGACTAAGTTGGTCAATGTTACCATTGACCACGAAATGGACTACATAAAATCAGATAATTAAGTCTCTTAACAGACCAAGAGACAAGACCCATGTGACAATTAAATATACACCTTACTTTTACATAAAATAACAAAAAAGACATACTTTACCTTATAAAACAAAAAGGTGGTCTCCACTTGCTTACCCATGTGATGAAGCCAGCCGGTTGGAGCCTCCTTCCCTCCTTATTACACGGCACACCAAGCAAGAAGAAGACAAGGGAGATGAGTCACTTATTCATTAATTGCTTAAAGTAACATTTAAGCTCCATTTTTGATTCAAAATGGAATCAATCATGCCCTACCTCTCTCAATCAAGGACGGCTGCCCCCTCCTCTTGTCTCCACTGATTGAGCTTCAATTATTCAACACAAATCAGTAATGGGTGAGTCATCAAAACATTAAAGACATAAAATAAGAAAAAATGTGTTTTAAGCCAAAACTAGGTCATTTTTCTCATTCATTAGTCCCATTCCAAACGTGGGACTCCTGGCCAAACTCTCTCTTTGGCTCCTCTTCAACCGTAGGTAAGTTTCCAAACTCCATTGGAGGGAGCTCAAGCTCTAGGTAAGCTCCTAAGGCATAAAAATGCCCATTTTCTTCATCTTTCTTTCCTTTTTCGATTGATCTAGACTCCAACCTTTTCTATACATCTATGTAGAGTGTTTTGGAGGTTAAAGGAAGTGTTAGTTTCGGCCATAACCAGATCTAAGGAGGAAAGTTCAAGTCTTGACCATTTAAGGTAAAAATGTGCTTTAAGCTCATATCTTTTGATTCCCTTCAAATTCGGCTGTGAAACTTTTCCTAGCCTTATTTTCTTCTCCTTTTCATGTAGATTCAGTTGGTATACCAAGATCTACAAGGAGTAGATAGATCCAAGCCAAAAACACCATTTTTGGCATCTTAAACAAGGTAAAACTTAGCTATCTTCCAAGCTAATTCACCCACGGTTTTATACCTTGTTCTTGAGAGTGTTTTGATACTCTTTCTTTCTGGAAAAATAGGGCCGAAGTAGATCTATATCAAGCTTGAAGATCTAAGGTAAAAATCCATGATTTTCATGACTTAAATTACTTCTTATGGTTAGATCTTGCTTGGAGACTAACTAGGCCTTGTTTTCTGTTTGAAAACATGTAAGAGAAGCTTTGGAGAAATTCTCCTTAAGGTGGCGAATCCAAACAAGGATCTACCTAAGTTAAATCAAGGTATAAATCACTTAAACATTAACTTTGCTAAGTTAATATGTTTAAACCAATTCTAATTAAATTGCCGTGAGTGAAGGAGAAAAATAAGGTCTTGTTTGACCTTAAAATGTTTAAGGAATGGTTTAATAAATTTTATAACTAATTAAACAAGCATAATTGTCAAATTTAAGACATTATGTGGAAGTTTGGTAAATAAATAAAAAGTGTGTGGTGAGGCCGAAATTTATATGTATTTTGGGACATTTATGTGTAATTTATTTTGCAAGCCAATGTTTATAATAAGGCCGAAAATTAGAGTTAAAAAGGATTTAAAATTAAGTTTATAAGATTATATTAAGTTTTGGGGTTAAATGGTGATTTCTAGAAAGTTTGGGTGCAAACCGTAATTATAAGGAATTGGTGGTCAAGGAAATATTAAAGGTGGTCAACCTTGACTATATGGTAGGTTTTGACCAAATTAGATAAGTTAGATAACTTATTTAAGCTTTTATAATAAGTTATGTATTTTATGGTAATATTTTCATAACATATGTGGTAAATATGTTATTACCAAAAATAAAGGGTGTACAATGGTATTTTAAACACCCATGGGCTATTAGGAATTTTTAGGAATTTATTGGGTTGCTTTTGGAATTAAAATGAACTATATATGTATAACATATAGTTATTATGTCATTATGACACTTTGGAGAAATATAGATGGTGGAATGGTAAATATCGAAAGTATATGGGTTAATAAGGATATTTATAACCCTTTGGTGGAATTTGGTGATTTTTAGAATTATTAAGAGAATTTAATAAGTTATGTGTATAAAATATAGTTTTAATGATATGGAAAACTATATGTTATAAATAGGGCCAAATGGCAATTATAGAATAGTACAAGGGCTGTTCGAAATTTACAAAAAAATAACCATAGGTTATACCCTTTTTTAAGTTAGAAATGTTATATTAAATGGAATATATAACATGGTATAAATTAAGGGGTGATTTTGTAGATAAAGGAAACTATGGTTTATGAAAAAGAATATGGTTTTGATATGGTGCCCATGTGGCAATAATAAATAGTTTGTATAAAAACCATAGGTTATTAATTAAAGGAAATAAGAATATCATGTCAAAAGATATTAGCATATGGAATAGCATTACATAATGTTATGTAGTCAAAATAGAATTTAAATAAATTCAAGGGCTTTACCGAATTGATAAAGTTGGAAAATGAATTTTAGACTAAGGTCTATAATGTTATAAATGTTATAACAATTAATGGTTTAGGTGGAATTAATATGAGTAAGGATATTCACATCAAAGAATGTGACAAACTATAAATAAATGGGATTTATAAACTAAGGTGTCTATGGAATAAACCTTAGGAGTTGTAATTATACAACATAAAATGTTACATAATATTAGGATAATAATCTTAATATAAGTTATAATATAATACAACTAATGGGAATAATCATCTAATAAAAGATCATAAAATGTAACATAAAATATAAGAGTTTATGAAACTCATGAGAATTACCTACGTGGTAAAAATATACATACACAAGAATAATGTATATAAGGTGGATATATATATTTTGGTTGGAAACCATATGATTTAATGGTGGTGGTTATATAAAAAAAATATAGTTACGAACTATAAGTTATGAATTTTTGGATGCAAATATTATTTGCTAAAGATAAATGGATCATACAATACATTGTATTATAGGGATGGTGGGAGAATGATACAATATAATAAGTGATACAATACAAAAATATAATATAATACAATCATGCATACGTGCAACTATAGGTTATGTACCTAAACTAGATGGTGGATAAGATTAAAAGAAATGTAACGAATTAAACTTAACAGTTGAAATGTTTTGACGTACGCGTTTTAAGTAACAAAGCCGACTGTTTTAGAGAAACCTGTAACAAACAACTGTAGAAAATAGGGGTGAACTGTCGGGGTTACTTATTATTCGGAAATACCGGATGTAGTTAGTCATGGAGACTGACTTATAGTTTTAATACCGTTTAGATTATACTTCTGACAAGGACGCTTGACAAGCTAGCGGACTACACGGAGCATAGGATCTTGCTGATTCATACTCCACCGTAATACGATCAGGGTGAACGGTATGTAAAGGGGTTTGATCCGAGTTGTCCTAAGGTTGCTCCTTGGGCTCGGATTTGGTTGATATAACTTGTATGTTGTTATGTGTCTCTGATTGTCTCTGAGGGCTTCCTCAGTTCAGACTCTGTGTGATCTGTGATAAGATTGTTTGTCTGAATGTGATAATTATGCATGAACTGTATATTTATAGCTGCTATTATTTACTGTTGTTGAGTTAACAGTATTGGTTAGTAATATGAACCTATATATAAACGAACTAGCGGCTATGGTGCTATCTTATATGAAATATAAGGAACGTCAGTAAAACGTTGTAGCACTAGGAATAACATATATATTATCCAAGACTTTTATACGGAGCATTGGCCTTTCTATACGCCACTCTCGTATCTAACACTGGATCCCGAGTTTACAAACTCGGATTGGACTAATGACCCTAGTCTGCTGTGTTAGAAAATTTGGTAATGCGATGCGATGGTATAATTAACTAATTAATGGAATGGAAGTAAAGCCAAGAGGATGTGGCTCTTGGTGCGCGCTGTGATCACAAAACGATACCAGGATGTCCGTACGGGTCCGTAAGTATCAAGAAAATTTCCGTGAGCTAGAATGGCTCATTGGTCGGAGACTCTACCGTTGGAGTGGCTACTACCGTGGGTGACCCGCCATAATATATGGGTAACTAGAGAATGTCGTTTTAACGAGACATTGTCACTAGGTATAACTGAACAACTAAAACAATTGAGACTTATACAGTGGCGAACATACCATGGACGAGACTTAATACTTGTTTATTATTCTCGTTGTTTCGCTTGTTGTTCATTGGTTATACTTGTGGTTATTTTATTGTGTGTTGACGGTTGGATGGAGCCTACGAGGCTAAGGTAAATTAAATATGAGCACTGTACGCTACGGCGAATGTACATTGTACATTATACTGTTATTGTTCGATACGTTCGATATATAATTGTGGACTGTGTTATTAAATGATTGTGGATTGGATGGATGGTTGAATATCTATGAATATTTGGATGGATGAATATGTGTATTATACATGTTTATTACAGTATTGTTATAACTGTAAAATGGTAAAGCATGAAACCGACCTAGTAATAAGATGGTTAAAATGACAAGTGACCATTAGGGTCCAGGCCCGGCATACTCAGCGTCTATCGCTGATACTACACCATTTCAGGTTGATGATCATTGTTGAAGATGAAGAGCAGGAACAGGGTAATTGGAGTTTTGCTTTTGTTACACATGGAGTTCATTGGGTTTAGCAATGAGGATGGTGTATGGTCGTATGGTGAGGTTATGTTTTTTCAGGATTGGGTAGACGCTCACTTGTCGATGTTTATGATTTATGGATTTAGTATGATGTATAGGAGTTTCTCGTTATCACTGCGGTTAGCAGCTTGTTTATTTGGAAGTTGGTGTAGTTTGGCTACGTTGCTCGCATGGCGAGTAATGGCCGGTGACACCCGAGCGAGATTTGTAATTGTTATTTATTTTTCCGTTGTGAGACGTTTTAATTATTGCTACGTGAGGGATTATATCGTGATTATGGAGAGGGGTGTTACAATCGGGCTCCAAACACCCGGTACCAACCTCACCAATTACAACCATTACAATTAACTAAGTTACGGTCTGAACTTCGAGAAAACTTAATATAAACAACACAATAATAAAATACATTCACTCTCCATAAACCTAATCCCATCCCAATCACTCATGCTCTTCGTGGCCACCTGTAAATCAATTTGTACCTGCAAGATGAAACCAAGCAGCCCACCCCGGGAGGGGTGAGTCAGTTCCCTGGAATGGAACTGGTACAATTCTCCAAAAACAAACTTATAAAACATAACTCTTCAAAATAAACAGTAACTTGAAATCAAACTCTTGAAAGAAAAACGGGGAAACAAGGCACTTTAAAATCACCAAACCAAAGATAACAAGTTAAGGATAAAGATAAATAATAGAAAGGTAAAGTTAGTAAGTTAGAATAAACCACACCGTAAGTTAGTGAGTGTCCAAAGCCTTAGTTAGATTAAGTTCCAGTTAGGAGTAGAAAGACCAAGTAGTCACCAGGAGTAGGAATGATTGATAGATAACGAAGAATCCAAAAACCCAAGAGTAGAATAAACCCCAATGCCAAGTACATCCTATTAGGACAGGGGATATACAGCCCCTCTCTGTTAACCACGTCCACTAAGGACAGGGGATATACAGCCCCTCTCTGTCTACCACGTCCACTAAGGACAGGGGATATACAGCCCCTCACTGTCTATCACGTCCACTAAGGACAGGGGATATACAGCCCCTCACTGTCTATCACGTCCTTTCTTGGGACAGGGGATATACAGCCCCTCACTGTCTATCACGTCCCTTTCTGGGACAGGGGATATACAGCCCCTCACTGTTACCATTGAAGACGTGCGCACGTCGAAACATCAAGAACCAGCTCATGGATGAAATGATATCCAGAGTCAAAAGAAAGATTTCCAAGATCGACCTTTTTTCCAAATTCCCACTAGATCACCAACTACCCAGAGCAATACCAAAACACTCAGTCCTACAGAGTGCAGAAGCGTAAACCCTAAGCAGCCAATGTCTAACGGAACAACCAAATAGAAGGAACCAATGCCCAAGTGAGTTTCACATCCAAGGCTCAGTTAGTCACACAAGCTGGGTTAGTCAAACAACCAATTCTTTTTAGAAATTCCTCTTAAAGTCAGTTAGCGTTTTCCAAAACATTCCACAAGTCAATCAGCAAAAATATCGGATTACGAGAAATCGTACAAAACATTCCATAGAGTCCAAAACACAACAAGCTGAGTACGAGAAATCGTACAAAATATTCCATAAAGTCCAAAACACAACAAGCTGAGACTAGAAATCGTACCTGGGTACGCTGTAGCAGTTCTAGTCAACTTGCACAAACAATCAACAGTACTCTGAAGAATATTAAAGGTAGTCTATCATCAATCACTTGTAGCCTAAGTTAAGCTTAAATAAACTCCTTACTCTTATTCCAAAGTCTCAATTGTCTTTTAAGCCCTCACTTATGTGTTATGTATAATCTTTGAGTTATCTGAGAACGTTGTATAGCCCAAGGTGGTAAGATCAAGGAATGTATCTTATTAACACCTGCTAACTGACCACTCCTATCCACTTTATTCATATTTAACCACAATCCTCACATTCAAGACTTTTGAGACCTTTATAACACAAATGTGTTTACATTATATCATAACCTAATTGAGTTACTAACTCATTTATCTTATCTTTAGTCCAGAAAGACTTTTTATTACATCCAGCTAATAATCTTGACATAAGATGTTAAATTACTTTTCATCTTGAAACAACTATATTATAGTTAACTTAGACTTATCGAACTCTTACATTTAGTATTCACAAGGTACATTATTTGCTTAATTATTACCTATATAATAAGGTGTTTAAATATAACCTTTTATGTATCCTTACTTACCTTTAATCTCCTAAATATTTTATTTTTACACCCATTCACTCTATAGACTATGTATAATCCTTTTGTACTAAACTTCAATAAACTTAAGCCTTAAATACGTTTTAAATTGTTTCACAAAACCTAAGGTTTCAAAGGAATAACTTAATAAATTAATTTCCTTTATTGTATTTAGGATGGACAATATATCTACATAGAGTAGTATTTATCAAAGAATTAAATTCTGGTTCGTAAGCGAAATTGTTAATTATATGAAAATTCTCATATTTTATATTCAAATAACCTATCATTATTTCCCATTACCGTAAAGTATATCAATATAATATCTTATGTAACCTAGTTTTCTAATAAAAGGTTCAAAGGTTTTAAGTATCAAATTCCTATTTATAAACCTTCTATAAATTCTAACTACTAAATACCTCACTTAATTGTAAACTCACATCCTAAGTATTGGTAATAAATGTTATAAATGTATTTCATATGGCTTATCTAATGCCAGGAAACTTAAGGATTATTATTTAGATAAATTTCCAAATCATAGTTTAATATAGTTTTATATCATAACCCTTTTAATGATTTTATCCTAAAACATTAAGTTATATTCCAATACCATAAATGTTAAGAAATGATTAAATCTAGACTTACTAATCCACCTCACATTTAGATGTAAAAGTATTTTATTTATTTATTATTGTTTATATATTAAGAACATTTAGATGTAAAAGTATTACATTTATTCATTAATTATATAGTAAGTTCTATTTGTGTAAAATCTAATTACAAATATTCCTAAGTCCCAACTTATTCATTACCTAGCCAAATTATAGATTTACATTATGGTCTTTGACAAATAATATTACGCATGTATTCTAATATGGTTTATATAAATCTTAGAAATCCAAGATAACTCTTTAAGCTCAATTTCATAACCACAATTCAATACTAGCTCATATAATATTCTTTTAATAGTATTATGTATAGGTTTAGTTTAACTTATTAATTCCTTCATATCTACATCCGAAATATGTATACTAGGATTTATTCAAGACATTCTTTATGTAGTTTTATTGCATTTAATTATTTATATTAACTTTTACACATATCTACATCCGAAATATGGTTTATAAAATAAATAATTTTCCTTAGTTTCAATTAAGTATATTAACTACCATATTATATAACTAATATAAATGTAGATTAATTTAGTTCCTTGATTTAACCTAAGTTACTATTTTATTCCTTATATATATATATATGTATATAAATAAATATATATATTTTCCTTAGTTTAAATTAAAAATATTAACTCCCATATAATATAATAAATAAAACATAAAAATAATTAAATTCCTTGTTTTAACATAAGTTCCTATTTTTAAATCTACCATATAAGTATATATATACATATATGTAAATAATTTCACTTCTCATAAAAACTAATACCCAAACATTTATAAACTTACTGTTATAAAATGTTAATTTAGTGTTCCATATTTTTCCCAACTTAAAAAGTTTATTAACAAACCATACTTTAATTTTTGGTTACATTAAAAACCTTATATTATAGGTTATTCTTATGAAAAACTCATAAACACAATTTTTAAAACCTTTTACCATTTCACAAAAATTCCCAAATTTAATATACAGTAACTATAACATTTTAGACATATTATAAAATTTTTATTTCATAAAAATATCTTTTTAATTTAGCCAAATAATTCCAGAAAACCCGTAACTTGCAAAAATCATAACTTATGTTTAAAAACTCCAAAACCATACTAATTTACATCAAAATAACCTAGATTAAATAAGGAATCTATGGTTAAAATTTCAAGTCAAAATACATTCGGGAAGATATTTAAATTAACCCAACAAGTTAGGACTATTTACTGGAATTTATAAAAACCTTTATAAACTTATTCTGGAATGTTTTAATCTCGGCCGTCCAATCTTTTAAAACGAGATCGGACGGCCCCTGTACTCCGAGTTCATCAGCAAAGATAATAAGCAGATCGAGTACTAAATCACGTATATCTCCTAATCTACAGAACGAAATCGAGTGATTCTTGTTTCTATAGTTTCGTAATCAAATTTCGGTTCCATTGATACCGGTTTCCCCAATTATAATGCAGTATACATCAAGTTTCGAATTCGATTCGAAGGTTAGGGTTTATTTCGGTACAGAATTCAATTCGATCACAATTCTCACAAATTCTCCTAACCTAACACATAATTGACTAAATTGGAACATGGGTTAGGTCGAAAACATGACTACGAACAGCAATATCGGAGTAATTTGATCGGAGACTCACCGGATTGTGCGAATTGTGTGAATTCAAATTCGGAAAACTGGAAAAAACTCGAACTTTGAGCAGTTCGTGGTGCCAACTTTGAGGATCTATAACTAGCAGTACAAATCGAGTTAGGTTATGAGTAAGGGCTCATTGGAAAGAACAAACTTAGATCTACGTATTGATAGCAAGAACTAAACCTAACTCGAACCACACAGAAAGAAATTGAAGTCGCAAAACACGAGTTTACCTCTCTGTTTCGGTATGATTTTATGTGCTGGTGAAACCGAAACTTTAGACGCCTTACTTTTCCAATCCGTTGAGAATTAGCTTAGACCATAAACACGAAAGTTTTAGAGGAATTAGAGCTCTTCAAAACGATCTAAAGAACATGGAATTTGGATGAGTAACGAAGAAGTTATGGCTGATCGGATTTACCTGATTCGAAGAGAAAACTGGAATTGCAGTTTCGGTTTTTGCAGGGTGGCTACTTTGACTCGATTTTCCGGTTGATTCAGAATGAGTTAGGGTTTGTATGAGTTATAGTTGTTTAGAGGGAATGTAGGAGAAGGCAACAAAGAAGACGGCATTGAAAAATATGAAGAGATGAAAAAGATATAGCCGTCTAAAGTTAGGGCAAAGTATTGAATTCTGTTATCGAAATTCAGGGAATCCATAATCGTTTAAGTCCTGGCGCCTGTGAGCTTGACACGTGGCAACTTTCAAATTTTTGATTCAAAACTTCAATCTAGCATAACTTTGGCTAGGATGATCCGTTTTTGACGTTCTTTTTATCGATCTTCATGGTTTTCCATAACCTATTTATTGGTATAGGTTTCATGGCCTGGTTTGACCATTCTCAAAAAGTCAACTCTAGCAAGGTTTAATAAGCTTTAAGGTTTCTAGAATTTTATATTGACTTTTATGTTGCAAAACAATGTTCCAACACTTCCTAAAATCTTTATAATATAGTCGGAGTGTTTAGAAATTTTCCCAAGATTTATGGACTTATAAATCTTATTATTAAATTCATAATACTATATAATAATATATAATAATTAGGGTTAAATAGGAGAAAACCCCTAAATAAATTTCACAATTCCATATAATAATTTAATATTCATAATTCCATATAATAATTTAATATTCATAATTCCATATAATAATTTAATACTTAATAGTATTATTAAAGGTTTAATAAAAGAAATCCCCTAAATTAATTTAAATTAATTTAGGGGTATTTCAATACCTGTCACAGGGGGTTTCACTCTAACGTGCCATCACATGTTCCTCGTAACATCTTGAACAACTGGTAACATTACATTTACTTTCATTAACACCGGGGTAACTTGTTTGTTTAAAGTCTAATGCTCA
The DNA here is from genome assembly GCA_023374045.1 of Limonium bicolor. Lineage (NCBI taxonomy): Eukaryota > Viridiplantae > Streptophyta > Magnoliopsida > Caryophyllales > Plumbaginaceae > Limonium > Limonium bicolor. The sequence continues at coordinate 102,573,094 of CM041777.1, read as the reverse complement.
TGACTTACTCCCGTTAATCAGTTAAATAACTCCACATGTTTAACTCGTTTTACTTTTTCATTTTAATACAACTTTTCACCCATCCAATTATCATTATAACTCACTTATCATGTCCTTAACCACCTCATAACATCATTACTTACCAATCCCCATCATTAGATATCACTTCCTAACCTTAAACAAAGTTTTTGGTCAAAACAGCACCTTGTCCGAACTTGTGTCCGGACTTCCCAAGTTCGGACGCATGCCGAGACTCAAAAGGGTGCCAACTGACGAATGTCCGAACATGTGTCTGAGCTTCCCAAGTTCGGACACTGGTCGAGGCCAAACCAGAGAATAGAGATGGGTGTGTCCGAACTTCCAAATTCGGACGGTAGTTCGGACGCAGCTTTAGAACTCAGGAAACTTACGCGCAACAGGGCATGTCCGAACGTCCTAGTTCGGACGGAAGTTCGGACGTGCCAAAAACCTCATTTTCTACACCCTTAAACACATACTCATTTCTTGCCAAAATGCCCAACACTTATAATGCTTCCCCCTTAGGTTTATAGCATGTTCCCACACTATATTTAGCCCACCAAAAATACTTTATGTCCTTCCAAGAATTTTCTCCACAAGTTCACACATCTTCCTTACAACACCTTACTTCCTCATTGGTACCAAACTTGTATAAATCCTTAACACAATCTCACCATGATCTTGAAGTATCCTTAAAATACTCATTTGCATCCTAATTCCTCCAAGACAACGCCCAAGACATTTTAACACCTAAGAAGACCTTATTTCACCTTCTTTCTCAAATTTAAACCCTAATCATTCCTAGTTCAACCTAGGTCACCAAACATCATTTAAACACCTAGAACTTCTTATTCATTAACCAAATTTTGACATAGTTCCTCTTGTATCACCTTACACCAAAACACATAGTTTTTCACCCTAATACATTCAAGGACACTTAAATCCATCAAGAGCATTCTTATTCACAAAACTCCACCCAAACTACACTACATCATAATATAGTGCATTATTTAAATTGCTTGGCACTTAGGCCCTTAAATAACATGGCTCTTAGGCCCTTAAATTGCATAAACCATAAACACTGAATTTCCCACATTATATTTGCCTTTGACCTGCAAATACACCCAACAACACATATGCCCTTAATAAACTCTTTGAGAGCATTTTACTAACTCATTTACCATTAGCTCCTTAAGTAGTTTTAATGAACAACTTAAGCTCATTTTTCCTAATGCATTCAATCTACATTAGGTTAGCACATTTACCTCATTTCCTCACAAACTTCTTTCTTGTTTCCTTGTTTAAAATTCGGCAAGGACCTTGATTGCTTGTCAACCTTCTATCCACACACACACACAAGGCAATGAGCTTAAGAATTCATACTTAAACTCATATACAAACCCTAGTTTAACATAAGTGTTTTAATACACTAAAATGGAAGTTTACCTTGGAATTTGAGAGGGAAACTTGAATAAGTAGCAAGATAGGAATCCTCCTAGCCCTTTGAAGATTGAAATGGAGCTAAGGAAGAACAAGAGAAGACACCATTAATGGTAAATTTTCGGACATGTAGAAATATGAGAGGAAACTTTGATTTGCTTTGATTTTCCTTACCTTGAGGCAAAGGAGAATGATAAGGCATGAAAATATGAGCTCAAGCTCCTTCAATGGTGAATCTCCATGGAACCTAAATGAGGCTTTTGAAGATTTGAAAAGAGGGAAATGAAGAGCTCACTCTAACTAAGACAAAGGTAGTCTTGAAATTGAATTTGGAGCATGGAGTCATGAGTTACAAGCATTCAAAGATGGAGAATGGCTACTTGCTGTAGCAAAACCGGTTGGAGCTTGGGAAAAGATGAAGAAATCAGTGGTGAGTGAAGGAGAATAAGAGAATGAGGTGAGAGAGTACTCTTTGTTAAGATATTTATGTTTAAAAGCAAATAGTTCTTTTGCTTTATTACTTTACTAGCTCATTTATTTGTATAAGTGTGGCGAGTCACACATGAAAACCAGCCCCCCTTAGTAAATGGGGTGTTTTATGGTCTTTGTTGACCATCTAGTTGACTTACATTGACCAAAGTCTTAAACTAGCACTATTTGGTTACTATTCACTAACCAAGGCACATATTTGTGAAATTTTTGATTTCCCATTGATTTAGACTTCCTAATGTGGTACTAAGTAGTACAAATGTTAATTAAAGAGTAATGATGGAAATTTAGCCACTCAAAACCCATTTACAAGACAATATTTCAAAAATGTGCTTTAAGACTCCTTAAAGCACATTTTGTATTTTAACTTGTTTTCAAGCTTGTTTTTCTTTATTAGTTGTTTTCATATGTTCATTAGCATGTTAAAAAGGTCTAGGAATGACCTTTAGGTCCTATACAAGGTTACACCAAGTCTAGAGCAAGTATTTGCTTAAATTGACTTTAAGGTGTTTTCTTGTGTTTTGTTTGGTTTAATTGTCTACCAAAGTTTCCTAAGGACTTAATTAGCCTTATTAAATCATAATTGAATGTTATTAAGTCTTGGTAGGCTCTTTGGGTCCTAACCAAGTTCACTCCAAGCTTAGAGCATGTTTTTGCTCAAACTGTGTTTGTGGTACTTTATTGTTTTACTAAGGTTTAAATTGTTCACTAATGTTTCTAAGGCACTTTTTAGCCTTAATATACCATAGTTTAATGTTTAAGCAACATATCAAGGTTTGGGGTATTTCAACTACCCAAAAATGGGTGTGATAATGGGAAAATATCCTACCAATGCATGATGGCATCGCTATAAGATTGTTGTGTAGTTGATCCCACTAGTAGTAATATGCTTGTCTCGAAGATTAAGCCATGCATGTGTAAGTATGAACTAATTCATACTGTAAAAGTGTGAATGATTTACAAAATCAGTTATAGTTTGTTTGATAATATTCTTAACTCAGATAATCATAGTAGTTCTATAGATAATACGTGCAACAAACCCTAACTTTTGGATGCCCCCCTCTTACCATACTTTTAGTCACCTTCTACATTGTCAACGAGTCCTGACATCCGCAAGTATTTTACATGATTTATAACATAGTTTCACCACTTTATAGAGTATTCTATTTATATTAGTGAACTTACGTATTTCTATTATCTTTTAGGTTAATGCTCAATTTGACATTGTTTACCGCTGCACAAGCAAGCAGGGAAGCTACCTGCTATAAGCAGGCAGGCTACCTGCTGCGAGCAAGCAAGCAACCTGCCAGCTTGCTCCTCACCCACGCACACACTACATACAAATTTTGTATGCTCACATCATGTAAGACTAGACAACCAAGCACGTAAACAGCACGGACAAGGCGTGAGACTTTGTTTTTCTAGCCATGCTCACGTGAGTAGCATCCAACCCATGCACGTGAACCCTCACGCATGAAATTGTGCTAGCCGTTAAGTTGCATTTGCATGTAAAGTCTTGAAACCATGGACTACCCTCACGTGCAAGTCTCCAGCCATGCACATAACCCATTCATGTCTTGCACTTAAGACTCCCCATCCATGCACGTAAAAGACAAAAAGGAAACAAGAATTCTGCAACCTTGGTCAAATGAAGGCGTGCGTAAGAAGACAGACAGCAAAAGTGGGGACCGTGAAATGTAGATAGACGCGATTGGGTAGACTCGAGGATGGTGGATATTATGATAAAATCAACACTCAGATTCGGATTGCTCAAGAATTTCTACAACAATCCGCCTTACCAACGTGGAAGGCTTGAAGAAGAACCGAGGAAGGAAAGAACCCTAATGGCTCAAAGGAAAAACAAAGAAGAAAGCTCGAAGTAGAGCTACAGTAATCTACACCATGTCTTACTACAATCGACAAACTAAATACCTGCTACCTAATAAAACGACTAACCCAATAACAAACATGGGCCACACAGGCCCAAGACTGAACAGACCAAATAAATAAGTACTCTAACACGCCCCCACAAACCTAAGAAGGAATCGACTTCTGAGGTTTGGAAACAGAGACCCCAGCTAAACAGATAATCTACAGACTCAAAGCTTCAAACCCATCTTCTTCATCTGTAGAGGGTAGGCTCGCCCAGGAAGTAATTTAGTTAAGACGTCAGCCAATTGATCCCGCGTGCTCACAAACTCCACCATCATCATACCCTCTTGCAACTTCTGACGCACAAAATGTATGTCGAGTTCAATATGCTTGGTCCGTTCATGCAGCACCGGGTTCCTTGCAATGTAGATTGCTGCTTGGCTATCTGACTTTACCGGAACAGGCAGGATGCTGTCAACTCCCAGCTCACTCAAAAGTCGGGTAACCCAACTGAGCTCAGCAGTAACATTTCTCATGGCTCTGTATTCCGCTTCTGCTGATGACAGGGCCACAGTTGTCTGCTTCTTGCTCTTCCATGACAATGGACAGCCTCCTAACTGGATAAAATAACCGCTAATAGACCTCCTGGTGTTGGGACATCCTGCCCAGTCAGAGTCACAAAAAGCAGTCAGAGTGAAGTCATTTCTGTTATTAAAGAATAAACCATAAGACAGAGTGCCTCTTATATAACCCAAAGTGTGAACAACAGCCTTAAAATGCAAATCAGTTGGACAACTTAGAAATTGACTCAGGACCTGGACTGTGAAACTAAGATCAGGCCTGCTGTGAACTAAGTAACTGATTCTCCCAACTAGTCTTCTATATTTACTAGGATCGTCCAAGAGCCTTCCTTTATCTCTAAGTAGTTTTTCACTTGTATCCAAAGGACCCGCTACCTTTCTACTGTCTAAACAATCGAAATCTTTCAAGAGATCCTCACAATATTTCCTTTGAGTCAACACTATCCCTTCTGTAGTGTGAATAAATTCCATTCCCAAAAAGAAACCAAGCCTACCCAGATCCTTAATCTTGAATTGCTCATTCAGATTCCTCTTAACAGAGTTTATCAAGCCTAAGTCATCCCTAGTCAACAATATGTCATCAACATAAACCACTAAATAGCAAACTTTACCATTCCTCAAGCTAGTGAACAAAGAGTAGTCATTTAGGGACTGAACAAAACCAAGGGATTTAAGGAGGACACTTAGCCTGTAATGCCACTGCCTAGATGCCTGTTTAAGGCCATACAAGGACCGCTTCAGTCTGCACACTTTTCCAGAAAACTCCTCCTTGTGACCTGGAGGAATTTCCATATAGACCTCCTCCTCTAATTCCCCATGGAGGAAGGCATTATTGATATCTAGTTGACTAATCAACCAGTTTTTCTTAGTGGCAATAATAACTAAGGCTTTGATAGTAGTGAATTTAACAACTGGTGAAAAAGTTTCTAAGTAATCTATGCCATACCTTTGAGTGAAACCCTTAGCCACTAACCTAGCTTTGAACCTCTCAATGTCCCCATTAGCCTTATATTTCACCTTGTAAACCCACTTGCATGTTATTGGCTTAAAACCCTTCGGTAACTCAACCAGTTCCCAGGTATGATTCCTTTCCAAAGCTAAGAATTCATCATTCATGGCCCTTTGCCATTTCTTGTCTTTAACAGCCTCCTCATAACTACGAGGTTCTATGATTTCACTCAAAGTGGCAAAACAGAAGCTATGTCTATCCTTTCCTATCAAGACAACTCCTAGGGTTTGGGACAAATTTCTGCTATCAATGATGCTATCTTCCTCATGTAAATCACACATATCAGAATCATAGTTGTTTACAGCAGTGTTAACAAAGCTGGCAGCAGCTATTCTATCATTCAAAATCTGAGTGAAATAATCAGGAATTGAAAGGATGGAAGACTTATCTTTTTGCAGGCTTGTTGTTCCAACAATATAATCTTCCAGGTAGGCTGGTTGGTTCCTAGTTCTGGCCAATCTTCTCAAACTTGGTTCTCCTTACTCTGTGAGGGGTATAGGCGCAGATTCTTCTTGTTCCTCTCTAGTCTCTTGCTCTGTGATGAATTCTGTTTCCAGATCATGTGTTTCACCTTCAGTAGGGCTGGAAGGGAGGGGTCCCTCCTCAACAGTCTCCTCTCTGTGGTTGTCATGGCCAAGACCATTTTCTTCCTGCTGTCTTTCACTAGCATCAATCATGTTAGTGTCAACAGTAGTAAATATATCATTCTCAGGTTGGCATGTTTCTTTATGAGGATCATGAAAATTCATTCCTGTTTTAACAGAAATGAAATCTACAGAGGTTTCAATTCCTGTTTTGAAAGGGAAGACCTGTTCATGAAAGATGACGTCTCTGTTGTAAATTACCTTCCCATTATCCATATCATAAAGTTTATAGCCCTTCTTGTTTGTTCCATAACCAAGGAAAACACACTTCAGAGACTTAGGGGAAAATTTATCATGCTGCTCTTTATTAATATGGGCAAAACACAAACATCCAAAACTTCTAAGATTTAAATAATCTGGTTTGGTACTGTAAACAAGTTCAAAAGGAGTTCTGTTTTCTATACTTGAAAGAGGCATCCTATTTATGAGATATGTGGCAGTGAGAATGCTCTCCCCCTAGAATCTCAGTGGGAGAGATGAGTGGAACATGAGGGCTCTAGCGGTATCTAGGATATGCCTATGCTTTCTTTCAGCCACTCCGTTTTGCTGGGGTGTGTAAGGGCAAGTGGTTTGGTGTTTTATGCCTTTGGCCTTAAAATATTCACAACCCAACCTCCCACTCCCCAACTCATAAGCATTATCTGACCTAATGCATTTAACCCTCTTGTTAAACTGTTTTTCAACCATGTTAATGAAACTGATAAGGAGGTTAAGAGAATCAGATTTGTGACTGCACAAGTGTGTCCAAGTAACACGACTTTTATCATCAACAATGGTAAGAAAATAAGAGTAGCCATCATGAGTTTTCTGTTTGTATGGGCCCCAAAGGTCAACATGCAGCAAATCAAACAAATCATTACTCTTTGTTGAACTGGACTGAAATTTCAATCTATGGCTTTTGGCCTTGCTACAAGGTTCACAAACAAAGGGTCTATACAAGTTATTTTCTTTAACCAACCCTAATTTCAACAGTTTCTCCCTTGGGACATGCCCAAGCCTACAGTGCCACACACTAACAGAGATGTTATTGTCCACTTCTAACTCAGATACAGCCTGCTTATCAACATGTAAACCAGCAGAGACAGAGACTCTAAGATCCTTATCACACTGTTTATCTAAGACATATAGACCTCCCAAGACCTGACCAATTTCGACCTTCACCCTTTTCCTGTTTTCATAGGCCTGGTAGATACAGCAAGTAGGGTTAAAACTCAGCTCAGCATGGGAATCACTAGATAACTTACTAACTGAAATAAGCCCGAATTTAAAACTAGGAACAAACAGGACATTCTTAAGCATAATTAGGTTATTTATCTTGACATTCCCTAGTATTCTAACCAATTGAGGGTGCCCATCGGGCATACCAACAGTGTGGGGCTTGTCAAGAAACGAAAATTCTGTAAATAAAGACAGGTTGCCACACATATGGTCAGAAGCTCCACTATCAATTATCCAGTCTGTTTGATGGTACTTAACATTAACACGCTCAGAAGCATTCAAAGTTTTGTAAATATTAAAGTTCCAGGCAATTGATTTAAATGACAGAAGCTCACCGACGAATCCACAATTGGATTCGGATGAAGTCTTCGATTCCTTGTTGTTGGATTGAGACTTGCTGATGTATTCCAGCAGCTGGGTTACTTGCTCCGCAGTAAGGTTCCCATTGAAGGGGTCCTTGACACCTTCATCTCTTTGTTCTGTCTGGGTAATGGTGTTATTCGCCTGGGGCCTCTTCTCTCTCGTGTTCCGCCATCCAGGAGGGAAGCCGTGCTTTTGAAAGCACCTCTCTTCTGTGTGACCAACCTTGTTACAGTAGGAACACTGAGGAGCGGCACGCTTGTTGGAAAGATTTTGGCCGCGGCCGGCACTTCTTATTCCCCCTTGAGTGACTGAGAAGGCTGATGGGGCATCAAGATTAACAGTTGGAGATGCTGTGATGTTCTTCTGTCTTTCTTGTTGTATAAGGATAGAAAATGCTTGTTCTATTGTTGGGATCGGCGATATCATCAAGATGCTCTCCTTGGCGGAATTGTACTTGTCGTGGAGCCCCATCAGAAATTTAATAAGGCGCTGGGTCTTGACGTATTGGCTAAGGGCCCCTTCATTTACGCATGGACAATCTGGTAGAGACGTCGTTGCATCAAACTCGTCCCACAGGCCTCTTAGCTTGGCGAAATATTCACCAATTGATTCGTTCCCTTGGATAGTGTCAGCAAGTCTTCTTTCCAGATCATATAGCCTTGTTGCGTCAACTTGGTCGTAACGCGCAACCAATCTTCCCACATTTTTGCTGCGGTAGATCGGAATAGAACGGAGTCTGAAACCCGCTTCTCCAAGCTCATCAAGATCCAACTTCTTATCATGCTATCGCAGCACCGCCACGCCTCAGCCCTTACATTGCAGTCGGTGGGTTTCTGCAAGGTACCAGTTACGAATCCAAGCTTATTCTTGGATCCTAGGGCAATCTCGACTTGCGCCTTCCATTTTGAGAACCCTGGACCACCGTCATACTTGGCGGCGAGGGCAAGGCCAGGGTGGTCCGAACTAGACAAATAGAGAGGATCTCCGACTGGGATCTGCACGGCCTTGCCATTTCCGGTATTCTGATTTTCTCCCTTCTTCTCGTTGTCTCCAACAGGCGGGTCAACAATCCCCAGTATCCATTCCCGACATTGATGAAGATTAACACTGGGATGGCGAAAAGCACTGAAGAAGAACAAGAAACCGAGTAGAGGGACCAACAGTTGGGAATGGCAGAAAAAATGGGAACCGGAGAACAAGCTATCGAATAGAATCACAAAGAGGAAACAAAACAAGAGCGCGATCTCAAGATCGTTGCTCTGATACCATGATAAAATCAACACTCAGATTCGGATTGCTCAAGAATTTCTACAACAATCCGCCTTACCAACGTGGAAGGCTTGAAGAAGAACCGAGGAAGGAAAGAACCCTAATGGCTCAAAGGAAAAACAAAGAAGAAAGCTCGAAGTAGAGCTACAGTAATCTACACCATGTCTTACTACAATCGACAAACTAAATACCAGCTACCTAATAAAACGACTAACCCAATAACAAACATGGGCCACACAGGACACGGTCCACACAGGCCCAAGACTGAACAGACCAAATAAATAAGTACTCTAACATATTACTAGGACTCGAAAAAGAAAAACACAAAATATGACACTTTCCATAAGCGTCGCTTTTGAAGGAGGAAGGCGGGAGACTTAGAAAAAAAGTAAATAACGCTTTTCATCGGAAGCGTTACTTGGGGGATTCGCACGGGACGGGACGGACGACTCGAACATAACAAAAAGAAAAACAGAAAGAAAGAAAGAAAGGAGAGAACAGAGGCAAACAAAGAAAGCGACCAAACGGGAAACAGAAGAGGAAAAGGAAAAAGGACCCCCATCTCCATTAAAGCTTCTTCAACAACCCATGGCTATCTCTTTTACTCTTCTTCTCTTTACTTCTTTAATGTCTGAGTAGTCCTATTTTGTACCTTGGGATAGGGTTTTGACCCCAAATCCCCAAACTAGCATGTAAAACCTAATTTGCCTAAATATAGTTGTTTTGTCTCTCTAAATTTAATGAATGTGCTAGATTGATCACCTTTGTGCATTTGTGGTTTCTCCTAACTTCATACATATGTGATTTAGGGATTTTGGCCAAGAGAGAGACAAACCCTAGATTTTTCCTCCTTTAATTAGTTGGTGGATTTAGTGCTATTGTTAAGGGCTTGTGCTTAATGCTATCTAGTGATGTTTATCCAACCTAACCAATGGGTTTATTTAACTAGATAAGATTTGACTTTCACTAGGATTTTAGAGAGAGTCATAAATTTAGTCCTAATAGACAACTAGAGCAAATTACGATAAATGCTATGTTTGGGAGTGTTTGGGCGATTACACTTTCCCGGGGTACATCTTCATTTCAATCTACTAAAACGCTATCTTAGTTTAATTGTTTGTTGTTTTTATTATTAGACCGAATCACTACGCTTGCCTCCGGCTAAACCCATATTTTTACCGCTTTTAATTAAATAACTAAATACCGAGACTAGGGAGATAGAACCAATTTCCTTGTGGATACGACACTTGTGGTACTACATCGAATAGGTGCACTTGCCTACTCTTTGCATATATTTATATATTTATTTATATAGTATATGCAGCTCCACCAAGTTTTTGGCGCCGTTGCCTGGGAAATTGATAGTTTCTATCATTTTCCCCAGTTTCGGTATTTTAGTTCTTGCTTATGTTTATTTTTGTTTTTGTTTATTTTCGTTTTACTTTTAGTCTTTGTTTTATTTTAGTTTTTATTAGTCCCTATTTATATTTCCTTATCTCTAACAGTTAGCATTTTGTTTTTGGTGTTTACTTAGGTACTTTCTTCTCCTCTTGTGTATGCCAAGCACCCGAGCTCGTGGTTCTCCACTTGTCAGTCCGAGACCCGATCTTTTGCGCTTCCTACTAAGAGCTAGAAGGGATCTAAGAAGTATAACCATGGCGGATCAAGAACAACCAGAAATTGAAAACAACGGGCACAATCAAGGAGAGCAACTACACGCCCACCCTCAAGCTCTAAGTGACTACTATCAACCATGCACTGAGGGTAGTGCTTCAGCCATAGTCCTTCCAGAGTTGACACCAGAGGAGAATGGACAATGGATATTCAAAACACACTTCATTACGGTTACCCGAGACTTGGGAAGGTTCAGTGGAGCAAATCCAGACGATGCACCAAACCACTTGAGCCTCTTCCTCGACTTCTGCAACTCTTTTGGAAAAGTCGGTGCCGTTAATGAAAGGATAAGACTACAGTTATTCCCTCACTCTCTTCAGGACTCAGCTTCAAGATGGTACAGAAGCCTCCCCTCAAAATCTATCCACACTTAGGCTCAGATGGCCCAGAAGTTTCTTGCAAAGTACTACCCAACCAGTAGAACAAGACAGTTGAATGGTAAGATCAATACTTTCACTCAAGAGCCGGGGGAAACATTATATGATGCATGAGACCGTTTCAAAGAAATGTTGATGAATTGCTTCATCACGGACTAGACGATCAATCTCTTTGCCTTTCTTTCTTCAACGGGTTGGACGATTCTAATCGACTCCTTGTGAACTCCTCGGCTGGAGGAAGTTTTATGAACAAATCACCTTAAGAAGCAATGGAGCTCCTTGAAACCATGACCAACAACACAAGGCAGTGGGCGAAGAACAAATGTAGAGCTCCTAGGGCAGTAGGCCTACTCCATGTCGAGCCTACTGATCACCTCTCAGCTCAAATCTCCTCTCTCACTAAGATGGTCAAAAAATTAGCAACTACACAGAAAGAAAGTGTTAAGTCTGCAACTTCTTCCTCTTCAGATCAGCCTATGGAGGGATGCGCCATTTGTATGGGTCCCCATGAAACTCATCATTACGAGGGGAAGAGCTACGTTAGTGATCATGAGAACGTGAGCTATGTTAGTAACCGTCCCATGAACTCATACCACAATAACAATACCCCATGGAGAAATCACCCGAATTTTTCATGGAGGAACAATGAGCAAAATCATGGAGGGCCAAGTAATTCTTCAAACTTCTCACAAGGGTATAGACCCCAAGAAAACTCCAATATGGGTTATAGACCTCAAGGCCCCCCGGGATTCCAACAACAAACTCAACAATCTCAATCTTCTTCTAGCGGTGCTGATGAAGAGCTAAAGAACATGATGTCGGCTTTCATTGCCTCCTCTAATGCTAAAACCGTAACACAAGAGGCTCACAATGCCCGATAGGATGCTAGGAATTTGAGTCAAGATTCTTTCAACAAAGAAATTAAAACTTATTTGGATCATCTCTCTCAGCAGTTTGAGCAGTTTGTACAAAAGCCGCCAAGCACTTTCCCAAGTCAGCTGAAGCAAAATCCAAGAGAACATGCTAAAGCAGTGACTTTGAGAAGCGGGAAGCATTTAGAATCACCATATCCACAAGCTGAAAACGAGGATCAAGAATCTCAAATAGTTCAAGAGGAAGATCAAAAGACTTTTGAGGAAACCCCCCTCCTCCGAAAAATACTTCCAAGGAGAAGGAGTCTCCTGAAACTTCTACACCCTCCACTCTCACTAATATTCTTCCTCCTCTTCCATTTCCAAACATACTCAAAGATAAATATTTAGATGAACAATTTGGAAAGTTTTTGAGCCACTTTAAGAAACTGACAATTAACATTCCATTTTCTGATGCATTAAAATAGATGCCGATCTATGCAAAGTTCATGAAAGACATCATCTCCAACAAACGATTGTTGCAAGAGGTTGAGACCGTGCATCTTACACAAGAAGTATCAGCAGTGCTGCTAAAGAGCTTCAAGAACCTCCCTCCAAAACTTGGAGACCCTGGTTTGCCAATCATACCTTGTTCCATTGATGACGTTGATTGTGGTAGTGGACTTTGTGATCTAGGAGCTAGTATTAATCTCATGCCACTATCAATATTTAATAAGCTTGGAATTGGTGAATGCATGCCTACTTCAATTCAATTGCAATTAGCTGATAGGTCCTTAGTGTTCCCGAAAGCGATAGTGGAGGACTTAGTTGTGACTGTTGGAACCTTTGTGTTCCCTGCTGATTTTATTGTGATTGACATGGAAGAGGATGCTAGGGTACCATTGATTTTGGGTCATCCTTTTATGTGGACTGCTAGGGCTCTGATAGATGTTGAGAAAGGAAAAATTATACTGAGACTTCATGATGAAACAATAGAGTATGACATGTCTAAGGTAGTAAAGAAACATGCGCATGTGGAATCTGTTTATGCTACAAATATTGTTGACTCTATCGTGCAAGATAATTTCTCTTCTCTCGTTTGTTATGATGCTCTTAAACTTGCTCTGCTTGAGTTTCGTGATGAGCAGTTGATGGACCGAGAGGTAGTAGAGATGGTGGCAGCCTTGGACAGTAGATTATCTTATGCCATGCCACGCTACCCACCACCAGAACCATTAGAGCGGTCTGCCCAAAAGCCTCCACTATCGATTGAGAAGCCTCCCATCGCGGAGATGAAACCCTTACCTTCACACCTTAAATATGCTTATCTGACTGACCCTTGTGTTCTACCTGTGATCATCTCCTCCTATCTAACAGGTGCACAAGAGGAAACTCTTTTGAATGGGCTTCGAAGCCACAAGAGGGCTATAGGTTGGTCCATCTCTGACATAAAAGGCATTGACCCTCTCTTCTACACTCACCATATTTATATGGAGGATGACTATAAGCCTTTGGTCCAACCGCAGAGAAGGCTGAATCCTAACATGAAAGAGGTGGTGAAGACTGAAGTCCTGAAACTGCTAGACTCCGGGATAATCTACTCCATATCTGACAGCAAATGGGTGCGTCCAGTTCAGGTTGTGCCAAAGAAAGGAGGCATCATAGTGGTCCCCAATGCGAAGGGTGAGTTGGTCCCCTAAAGAACCACAAATGGTTGGAGGGTGTGCATTGACTATAGGAAATTGAATACTGCCACCCGCAAGGACCACTTCCCTCTGCCCTTCATCGACCAGATGCTTGAGAGATTGGCCGGGCAAGACTACTCCTGCTTCCTCGATGGCTACTCAGGATACTTCCAGATACCAATTGCCCCAGAAGACCAAGAGAAGACTACTTTTACATGCCCGTATGGGACATTTGCATACAACCGGATGCCGTTTGGTCTATGCAATGCCCCAACCACCTTCTAGAGGTGTATGATGTCCATCTTCTCCGACTTTCTAGAGAAGAGCATCGAGGTATTCATGGACGACTTCTCTATCTTTGGTCTCACATTTGAATCTTGGTAGACAATCTGGATGACATTCTTGCTCGGTGTGAGGAAACTAACCTTGTGCTTAACTGGGAAAAATGTCACTTCATGGTTAGAGAAGGGATAGTCCTCGGGCACAAAATTTCTTCAAGAGGTATTGAAGTCGACCAGGCCAAGGTCAAGGTCATTGAAAAACTGCCACCACCTACCTCTGTCAAGGACATAAGAAGTTTCCTTGGGCATGCAGGGTTCTACAGAAGGTTTATCAAAGACTTCTCAAAAATTTCAAAGCCTTTGTGTGACCTCTTGGCCAAGGATACTAAGTTCAACTTCACTGAGGAGTGTATGCAAGCCTTCAATACCCTTAAGGAGTGTCTCATCTCAGCCCCTATCGTAGTTTCACCAGATTGGAGCCTTCCATTTGAGATTATGTGTGATGCTAGTGACTACGCAGTGGGGGCAGCCTTGTGACAGAAGAAGGAGAAAATTCTGAGAACCATCTACTATGCTAGCAGACCCTCAACGAAGCTCAGAAGAATTATGCCACTACTAAGAAAGAGCTTCTAGCAGTGGTTTTTGCTTTGGATAAGTTCAGATCCTACCTCCTTGGGAGCAAAGTGATAGTCCACACAGATCACTATGCTCTCAAGTATTTGTTCACTAAGGAGGATGCAAAGCCCAGACTTCTCAGATGGATCCTCCTGCTGCAAGAATTCGAGATTGAAGTCAGAGATAAACCAGGAGTGTAAAATGTAGTGGCTGATCACTTATCTCGCATAGAAGTGCCAGAGGATGGGGTGCCCATTAATGAATTCTTCCTGGATGAGTATCTATTCATGCTCGGCCACACCGATGATCCCTGGTATGTAGACATGGCAAAGTATTTGACACGGGGAGTAGTGCCTCATAAGATGACTTATCAACAAAAGAAGAAATTCTTTGCAGATGTGAAACACTACTATTGGGAGGACCCTTTCCTTTTTAAGGCCTGCGCAGATGGGATGGTTAAAAGATGTGTGCCGAAAGCCGAAGTGCAGAATATTCTGAAGCATTGTCACTCTCTTGAAGCTGGGGGACACCATGGGCCGGCAAGGACCGCAGCTAAGATTCTTCAATCAGGGTTCTTTTGGAAAACCCTTCACAAGGACTGTCACGCTTATGTTGCCTCTTGTGACCAATGCCAGAGACTTGGAAACACCTCCAGAAAGCATGAGATGCCTCTGAATGTCATTATTGAGGTGGAACCTTTTGACCTATGGGGAATTGACTTCATGGGCCCTTTTCCTTCATCTTTCTCGAATCTCTACATTTTGGTGGCAGTTGACTATGTCACCAAGTGGGTAGAAGCCATTGCATCCCCCACTAGTGATGCCAAGGTAGTGATTAAATTCCTTAAAAAGAACATCTTTACGAGGTTTGGAGTGCCGCGTGCTATAATCAGTGATGGCGTGTCTCACTTCTACAATAAGCAATTTGAAGCTTTGATGGGAAAGTATGGAGTGAGACATAAGGTAGCTTTACCTTATCATCCTCAAACAAATGGCCAAGCCGAGGTCACCAACCGAGAGCTGAAGTGGATCCTTCAGAAAACAGTCAATTCATCAAGGAAGGATTGGTCACTAAAGCTAGATGATGCACTATGGGCATATTGGACAGCTTATAAAACTCCCATCAGTATGTCTCCATATCGACTTGTCTTTGGAAAAGCTTGTCATCTACCAGTGGAGTTAGTGCACAAATCATTCTAGGCTGTAAAAGCATTGAACTTCGATCTGATGAGCGCGGTTGACAAGAGAAAATTCCAACTGACTGAATTGGAGGAGTTTCAAGAGGAAGCATATGAGAACAACCGCATCTATAAGGAGAAAGCCAAGAGGTGGCACGATAAAATGATCCTTAGGTGGGAGTTCCATGTGGGAGATTGGGTTCTGCTTTACAACTCGCGGCTGAAGTTGTTCCCTGGCAAATTAAAATCTCATTGGGCTGGACCTTTCACTGTGTCAAATGTTACCTAATATGGATCAGTTGAGTTAAAGACTGCTAAGGGGCAAACCTTCATGGTGAATGGATCAAGACTGAAGCATTACATGGGAGGCAATCTTGAGAAGGGCGAAGCTCGCGCCATCATTCTAAGAGACCCTCAGGTTTGATCTATGCTTACTGCGTCTAGCCAAAGACATTAAAGAAGGGCAGCTTTCCTGGAGGCAGCCCGGATTCCATTTCATTTCATTTTATTTTCATGTCTTTTTGTTAGTTTAAAAACTGCACAATATTTTGAACTCTTGTGAGTTAACGAGCTTTTTGAGCATTCCTCGGAATTGCATTTTTGTGCCCAATTGGTGTTGTTTGTGTTGTGAATATTTTGGAAACAGGTGTGCCCCTCTGAAAAAGGGATGAATTTACGAACAATTTCAAAGGACACTCTGGCGAAATTTTTCCAAGAACCTTCATCTCCAACGATTGAAGGTTGCGCTGCAACAACCCCGAACACTCTTAAGTGTGGGGGAATCCCGTCTTCAATCCATACCTTATCAGGGGAGTACTAGTTTCACTCTTCCTTTTAATTTTTGCACAATACAAATCATACACACTTTCTGGGGGAGACGACCTTTTCTTTTTGCGCACTGCTCAATTTCCTTATGCTTATCTATTGCTTCCACTTAGGAGTTACATTTAAATGTAAGCAAGTTTTTCTTTGAATTCTTGGGATTTTTCATCAAAAATTTTCAAAAATTCTCTCTTGAGGAGCATGTATATGTGGTGCATCCATAAAACCTTATCTTGGTGATTTTTTTATTGCTTAGGGGTTCTTTCTATCTTCTCTCTTAGGGATTTGTAAGGGGTGCTTCTTTGTGAAAATCTAAAAAGGGACTTGTGAGACACCATTGGTAACCAACAAAATGAGAGTTGAGTGTTCTTTAATGCAAAGGCTAAAACGCCGAAATATATCTCCTCATCTCTTATGCAAAAGTGAAACTAATGCATACATCTATTTTTCCTTTTGTTTTCTCCTTAATGCCCATTCTTGAGAGAAGTTGGCCATGGTAAAAGTTCTTCAAGGTACCTAATCTTTATAACTTTGAAGCACTCTAGATCATACCCCGAAACTCTATCTTTTTATTTTTACCCGAAGCACACCCATGTCACCACGATGAGGTTGGTTTGCACTCCTCATGAATATTCTACCATTTTGTTCAATCAAATCCAAGAATTCATTTAAACACTTGCTTGCTTTAAATATCTCTTCTTTTTTGTGGGCTCCTAGTTCTGCTTGAGGACAAGCAAAAAGATAAGTGTGGGGAGTTGATAAGTGGTGAAAATATATATTTTTAAGGGTTATTTCCGTAAGTATTTTACATGATTTAGAACATAGTTTCACCACTTTATAGAGTATTCTATTTATACACTACTACAAAAAAGGTCTAGGACAACTGTTAAAAAAGCTTTTAACAACTGTTATTAACAGTTGTATCAGAACCAGTTGTCTTAGGGGTTCACAGTTTTAGACAACTGTTATTGAACAGTTGTCTAATGCAACAAAGCAACTACTGTTAATACCAGTTGTTATTAATCATACTTAAAACCATGTTTTATACTCTTTAACAACTGTTTATAACAGTTGTAGTTTGCCTTTCTTTAGAAAAATATTTGATAATCTTCAACAACTACTTTACACAGTTATCTTTGGTCACGTTTCATGCTAAGTATCACTTTCTTCCACAACTTTGTTACAGACGTCTTTGATCATTACTAAAATTAAGTTTTGGATACATATTTTATACAACTTATACCCGACAAATACTTGAACAATGCAATACAAACACATTTTACCAAAAGTTTCAATATTGATACCATAACATTTGGATACACGATGAGGTTTTACAATATAATCTAACCTAGACGTATAGAATTTCTAAAATCTCTATATTTACACTATATAACGAGTAACAGGATCCAAATAAATGTCCTAAAAAATAGACAAGTTTCAAGAGTAAGCTCTTATCCTTCATCATCTGTCTTTCCTTTTTCTTCCTTGGAGATTAAGGAGTAGCAAACAATCACTGCAGCTGTATAGCAATTAGTCAGATTAGATTCTTTATCAAGCAGTTTAAAACAATATTAAAGTTGATTTATTTCATTTCTTACATATTAACCAATGAGCTGGTGTTCATTTCAGTTTCGGTAGTCGTGAAGTCTCAAACGATTCTACAAATCTGCATTCTTAGGACAAGAAACATAGGAGGAATTTAATTAGAAGCATAAATAAGATAGAAAACAAGAAACACTGAATCGAGAAAGGGGAAGTGTAAGTCTTGTTTAACCCCAACCAAGAGATATATTAAATGAATATGTATCTAATTCTAGCCAAGAGATAAATATGCATCCAGGAAAGGGTATTGAAGAATTGGAAAACAATGAGAGGTCCACTGTATAGGGATACCATAGAAATGTTAAAATACCATTATATGTCCAATTGCAGAAACAGTAGCAATCTTCTGGCCAGCATCATCTGCAAATGTTGTAGTAACAGAACCTTGATTTGCAAAAAACATTCCCACAATATCCCAAGAGAGCTGACTCTGAAAGACTTCTTTGCCATAATCTAGCTGTCCCATCATCTACGACTTCCTGTATGATAAACAATATCTATATTCTAGTCACAACAACCTTTATTGAAGTCCAAAGAATGCAAACTTACTGTCCCAGAAAGTTCCATGAAGTATTTAAGGTAGGCAGTCCGGACAAAAGTCATGGAACTAAGGGGGAATGACTAAAAGATGAATAATCCATTAGTATCCAAAGACACGACAAGTTCAGCTTCATATGAGCAAGGATGCACAACAACTTGCAATATCGCACCAGAATGCCCATTCATATCTAAGATCCCTCTAGAAAATAACGAAGACTTATCTGCTTCAAATTTATTCAGCAATCCATCTCTAACATGTTCTAATTTTCCAGTAGATAACAGTGAGAAGCTCAAGGTATGGCAAGGCAATAAAAATCGAGCTCATTATTACCAACAACAATAATCCTTTTGACATGAGCGAATACAAATACTACAGAGTTGAATAGAAAATGAAAAAAAAATAGGGACACAAACTTTCATAAAGCTTCAACCATGTTGGCGAAGTACTACTCACAATAAACTCCCTAGTAACATATATGAGTGAAATCAACGCAAATGATAACACCTCCAATTAAATTCAAACACGGATAAAAAAAGCATAAACCAAAGATATCAGAACCCCTTAAGTAATCTCTAACATACCTCACTGATAATCTCATTCACTATCTCCTCTATTACCTCAGTTTAATAAATATATATAACCATCCATAGACAATAATATCTCACTTCATTGTCACAGAAAGAAAGTAGATGACATATACACTCCATCCAAAAGAGTTTACAATTTGCAACCAAACACACTCTAATCCACCACCGTTTACTAGGTCTCACACCTTCATGGATAGCCAACAATATTGAACCCAATTCCAGGTTTTCAGAAGAAAAAAAATGGCAAGGCTGCTCTTGAAGGAAGCATGACCTACGTATAATACCAAATTGAAACTACTAATTCTTTCTTAGGAAGAAATAGTGGCAAAGATTATTGGAAAGTAAAGAAAGAGGAATAGCCAATGAGAATTCAAATTCGGTTTCATTACGTGAGATCAACTAACCTCAAATCATATGTATGCCCTTGACTCCAACCCGCAAGGAGATGTTAGGAAATCTCATCATTATGTTCAAAATTGAAGAATGAGATGGAGTCTTTACTGCACACAGACAATAGATTCGCAAGGCAGTTCAACAAAGAGTGAGATTTTTTTTTAAAAGCACAAAAGAACGCAATTTAGGGTTGAGAATTATTTTTATAGCAATAAAAATCAAGTCCCATAACTCCTCTGAGCTTAAAACTAAAAATGATTCTCACCTGCAGTGCGTTTTGCAGTAGAGGAACGAGATGGCAAGTTTCCAACTGTAAGTAGATCGATAGCGAAGTTTTTAGCGCAAGCGAGCACAAGTTTCCGAGAACTCAAAGGAATACAAGTTAGGGTTGAGGTATAGAGAAGATGAAATAATTGAAGTCTACATCTTGCTGTTGGTAGAAGGACATGGACAATCTAGTCGCAAGGAGCAGCAGATTCGGAAGAAGGAGCTAGTGCACGCCAAAGATTTCTGAGAGCGACATCAAGGAGCAGGTAGCTTCGTTCGATTCAACAAAACGATTGGGGGAATTAGGTTATACAGTGGTTATTTATCTCACAATTGAAATAGATATTATTTGACTACTAAATTGCTTCTAAGAAGATTCGAACAAACGACCTATTGGTATAATGCCAGTTCTCCGCTTTTTTTAAGTGGTCAGGGGAGGTTATAACAACTAAGGAGTTATAACAGTTGTCTAATATAGTCTATTTTCCACCAAATACACCCACTTGTTCCGATTACAACTGCTTTAAATAACAGTTGTAGTATACCAGTAGTTAAAATTAAAATTTGTAGTAGTGATATTAGTGAACTTACATATTTCTATTATCTTTTAGGCGAATACTCAATTTGATATTATTTATCGCTGCACAAGCAAGCAGACAACCTACATGCTGCGAGCAAGCAAGCAACCTGCCAGCTTGCTCCTCACCCACGCACACACTACATACAAATTCTGTATGCTCACATCACGTCAGACTAGACAACCAAGCACGTAAACAGCATGGACAAGGTGTGAGACTTTGTTTTTCTAGCCATGCTCACGTGAGTAGCATCCAACCCATGCACGTGAACCCTCACGCGTGAAATTGTGCTAGCCGTTAAGTTGCATTTGCATGTAAAGTCTTGAAACCATGGACTACCCTCACGTACAAGTCTCCAGCCATGCACATAACCCATGCATGTCTTGCACTTAAGACTCCCCATCCATGCACGTAAAAGACAAAAAGGAAACAAGAATTCTGCAACCTTCGTCTGGAGGCGTGCGTAAGAAGACAGACATCAAAAGTGGGGACCGCAACAAATGTAGATAGACGCGATTGGGTAGATGATAAGTCGGGAATTTGTCTAAGTTTACTAGGCTAATTCATGCTTAATTATCTACATTATGTCATTAACTTCCCTCCTTAATGCTTTATTTACACTTTATTGTTATATTTGTCTCCAATGATAGATTTGATATGTTTTCAGGATAAAATGCTCAACAAAGTGCTTAAATGAAGATTTTAGAGGTTGAGGCAACAAGTGGAAGTCAAACCAGAGTCAAAGGCTGATTTTTACCAACTACTTCTGTGTTTTAATGAGGGTCCGGGTTTGTATCTTACTTTGTAAACCCGGACCATCTCATTGTAGAACTGTCTGCCTAGTTTCAGATGTGGTCTGGGTTTGCGTACTTGTTTGCAAACCCAGACCGTCTTCAAGCGAGAGCCTACTGCCGAGTTTTAGTGGTGGTCCGGGTTTGCGTACTTGTTTGCAAACCCGGACCAATACAAGCGGAGCGCCAGAAGATCTGTTTCGGAAATAACGGATTTGTTGTTATATCTTTATCTTTAGTTATCTGTTATTCTATCTTTTAGCGGCCGTTTATTTAGACTAAAGATAGAATTCTCATTCTTATAAAAGGAGAGTCTTGCCAACGTGAGATACATGCCTACATACACCACAATTAGTCACGATACAACACAAAGAGATTAGCTTAGTTTGAGATTGATTCTGATTGGGAGCCTGGAGCAGAGCAGAGAAAGAGATTCATCACGGAGACTTCACCAGAAGTCTCAGAACAGAGTTTCTTCTTGTTCTTTATTTCTACTCATTATAGTTTTTCTTATTGTAACCATGCCAATGGCTGAGTAGTTCTTTTAGATTTCGGTTTGCTATGTATCCCTGAATTTGTTATTCCTGTTCCTTTGTGATTTAATACAATTCAATTGAGTAAAGTTATTTTCTTTGCTTAATTTCTTTAATCGTTATAATTTGGCCAATTATAAAGATTAGTATTTTGTTAGCTTATATGTGACGACTGCGGCTTTCAATTGAATTCAGGAAAATAACCGGTTAGTTTAGAGACGGTAATTCCTCTAATTGCTAATTGACCAATAATCTAGGTTGTTCTTAAGGCGGTTAGTAAACAGTGGGTTCGTAACGAGAGTTAGAATTTGGTCTTTGCTAACTAGAATTTGCTAAGCGGGAGACCGGAGGTAAATTAACTTTGTCCTAGGGTTTTACTCAGAATTATCTTAGAAATCGCTTTGGGATAGGAGTTGCATATTTAGGGAGTAATAGTAAACCGGGATCTCTTTCCTAAATCAGTTTCGTAACAATTATTTTCTTGCTTTTTACTGTTTTCTAATCTGTTTACAGTTTTTAATATCTGCAATCAAAATCCCCAATTTCCTGTTTTAATTTGTTATTTAGTCTTTTTATTTCCTTTCCGGTAGTAAAGATTTAAACTAGACATCGCCTCCTCTAGTTCGATACTTAGGGAATACTCTCTATTAAAACTTGCTAGAATTGACCGGTACACTTGCCGTTAGGTTTTACCCCAACAAGTTTTTGGCGCCGTTGCCAGGGAGGCACGGTTATTTAGTTTAATCTTTATTTTACTTATTTTGTTCTTTTATTATTTCCTTTTGTTCTGTTTCGATTTTCTATGTTTTGTTTTCTTTTATTTAACTTGTTCGTTAAATTATTTTGTTATTCTCAATATTCTCTGTTTTCTGTTTTTGATTTCGTTTAGTTTAGTTATTAGTTTAGGAACGTTTTGACGTTTTAGATATCTTATCTTTAATCTGTTTTAATTTCTGTTTTGATTTTGTTTTAGATATTCTTTTATCTTCCAGGTTTATTCTTGATTTTGTTTTTTTATTTGAATATTCTGTGTTTAGTAGTTAGGATTTTTATCTGCATATTTTGTGGGTTAATTTCTTTTTATCTTTCTCTAATTTTCGTTATTGCTACTGTTCTTTTAATCAACGCTATTTTAGCTTCAGTTTACTAACTCCCGGTTTATGGTTAAAACCCGCTCTGCAGGTGAACCGGAGTTCGAGCTCAATCTCGAGATCGAGAGATTCGCAAGACAGCTTTGCAGGGATTTGAATCTGGATCCACCGGTTGAAGAGTAGGTCCCTGAACTACCTGTTGACGAAGAGGTTCCGGAGGTTCAACCAGTAGTTAACATGGCGAACAACCAGAGGCAGATGAGGGACTACACCCGTCCAAGTGTTGAAGGGTTGGTGTCGCCGATAGTGATTCCCGCATTGCCAGCAGGAGTGCAGTGGCAGTTCAAGACTCACTATGTGACTATAGTGATGAACGCACCTCAGTTCAGCAGGACGGTTACTGAAGACCCGAATGTCCACCTCACTACGTTCCTGAGATTGGTAGGAGCGTGTTCGACACCAGCTTCGCAGGAGGTTGCTCGGCTCACTCTGTTTCCATTCTCCCTGAGGGATAGAGCAGCTGAATGGTTGAACTCATTGACGCCTGACAGCATTACTACTTGGGAGGAGTTGGCTAATGCATTCTTGGCGAAGTATTTTCCACCCTCTCGGATGCTAACCATGAGAGGAGAAATTACCAACTTCAAACAGTTTGCCGGTGAGACGTTATCTGAAGCTTGGGAGCGTTTTAAGGGATAGTAAGGAAGGTACCACATCATGGACTAGGAGAAGAGGTTGTACTACAGTCGTTTTACAAGGATTTGGACCCTT
The DNA here is from genome assembly GCA_023374045.1 of Limonium bicolor. NCBI lineage: Eukaryota > Viridiplantae > Streptophyta > Magnoliopsida > Caryophyllales > Plumbaginaceae > Limonium > Limonium bicolor. The sequence goes on along the minus strand of CM041777.1, from coordinate 102,549,555 downwards.
CTAGCCGGTTGTTGGTCGATACATGCGCTGGAGGAAGTTTGATGGAACTGCCCATTACACGAATTAAAGAGCTGTTAGAAACTATTACTACAGTAGCTAATCAGTGGGGAGGTACGAGAGCCGGAGAAGCTGCGCCGAAGAAACCTGCTGGAGTTTATGAAGTGGATTTGAATACTTTTCTGGCTGCCAAGATTGAAGCGATGTCAAAGCAGTTTGAGCATATGTGTGCAGTGATGAACCCGCAGTCAAACGCAGCAGGTGCTCCTGAGGTTTATCCACCTTGCGAATACTGTGGTAGGGCTTCTAACATGTGCCAATGTACTCCACCACAAGAAGAGGCAGCGAATTATGTTGGTAACAGACCGGGTAATTATTTCGGGAATCAAGGCAACCCGGGTTATCATTCTCAGCAGCAGAATCGTTACCAAGCTGGCGGTAACAGCAATTACAATCAGAGACCCCAACAGCAGTATAATTCCTCTTATCAGCAGCAGCCACTGCAGAATCAGCAAGCACAGAATTCGGGTGCTGGAGCGTCTTCTAGTATGGATGAAGTTCTGGCCAGAATGAATGATTTCATCTCGGTTAGCACGAAGAAATTTAATGAGCTGAAAGCCTTCAATCAGGAGCAGAGAACCTTCAACAATGATCAAAGGACATTCAATAGGAACATCGAGACTCAGCTGTCTCAGATATCTCAGCAGTTAGCTCAGCGTCCTTTAGGTTCCTTGCCTAGTCAGTCAGAGCAGAATCCGAGAGAGCACGTCAAGGCAATCACATTAAGGAGTGGTCCACAGCTTGACCCGGTGGTCCCTGGAGTTGAGGCTCCTCTTCCTAATGTTAAGCAGAATGAAGAAACTGCACCAGCAGGTTCTCAGGAGGAACCGGCTGAAGAGGAGGTGGCGATTAGCAAGACTCCCAAGACTTTCACACCTCCACGACGCGCAGTTGCTGAAGCGCCGGTTCCTTTTCCAAACCGGTTGAAGAAGAGAGACTTGGATGAGCAGTTTGGTAAGTTTTTAAGTATCTTTAAGAAACTAACCATTAACATTCCTTTTTCTGAAGCTTTGAAGCAGATGCCGATATATGCAAAGTTCATGAAGGACATCCTTTCCAACAGACGATCTCTATTGGAGAAGGATACTGTGCAACTCACTGAAAGCGTTTCAGCTGTTCTCTCGAAGCAGTTACCACCTAAGCTTAATGATCCAGGTACTCCGGTCATACCTTGTGCGATAGGTAATGTGAATTGTGGTAAGGGTTTGTGTGATCTAGGTGCGAGTATTAATTTGATGCCCTTATCCATGTACTTGAAGCTTGGTTTAGGAGAATGTGAACCTACACGAATTACTTTGCAATTAGCTGATAGGTCAATTATCCTACCTAGAGGGGTGGTAAGAGATTTAATTGTTTTGGTTGGTACTTTTGCTTTCCCTGCTGACTTTGTTATTTTAGACATGGAGGAGGACAAGGTAGTACCGCTTATTTTAGGTCGACCATTCATGCGAACAACAAGAACCCTTATTGATGTTGAAGGAGGGAAGATTATACTACGGTTACATGATGAGCAGCTTGTATTTGATATGACCAAGGCTACTACTCACCCTTCTGATATTCATGCTTGTTTCAGTTTAGATTGTATTGACACCTTGATGCAGGACTATTCTTATAGCCCCGTGGAGCTGGAGCATAAGTCTTTTTGGGCAATCAAGGAACTGAATTTTGATCTGCAAAAGGCTGGTGACAAGCGTAAATTACAACTGTGTGATCGAGAGGAGTTTGGAGAGGCATCTTACGAAGACGCCAAAATCTATAAGGAGAAGATGAAGCGGTGGCATGATAAGCTGTTGGTCAAGCGGGAGTTTCAAGTTGGGGATAAGGTTCTTCTATTCAACTCCCGTCTGAAACTATTTCCTGGGAAGTTGAAGTCTCATTGGTCTGGACCGTTCACAGTAACAAGCATCTCGCCCTATGGAGCTATCAGTCTAGTCAATACAGAAGGGGAGACATTCAAAGTCAACGGGTCTCAGCTGAAGCATTATCGAAGTGGCGATCTCGCCGAAGTCCATTCGGTGATCACGGTCCATGATCCCCCATGCTGATCATACAGTTGCACGGTCTAGCCAAAGACCGAAAAGACGGGCGGCTGTCTGGGAGACAACCCAGTTTTGTGAGTTTTACCATTTTTGCTTTTGTCTTTTTCTAGTAAGTTTTGTTGTTTTACATTCTTTATTCTTGGGCCAACGTGTTTGTTAGACATGTTTTGTTTAGTTTTCATCGTATTGAAGGTAAATTTGGAAGTTTTGGAGGGACAACAGTTGCAGATTGTAGTTTCGGGCCATTTCTGAGGGTGGTCTGGGTTTGTATCCTGGTTTGCAAACCCGGACCATATATTTTGAAGCTATTGGGACGTTTTAGAGGTGGTCCGGGTTAAGGTGCAGATTTGCAAACCCGGACCAGGAGATCGAGTTACTTACTGCCCACTTTTGGAGGTGGTCCGGGTTTGCGAACTGGTTTGCAAACCCGGACCAATCTTTCTGCAGAATTCAACACCCCGATGTCTTACATAAGTGTGAGGACGTTGTCCTCACCCTACTCCAGGGGTGTGATTTTCTAACTTCTTTTATTCTTAAAACGTTGTTTTCTGTGAATTTGTGTTTTCCTTCCGTCTTAATCATTTTCATGAAGCAATGAGGGCATTGCTTATTTTTAAGTGTGAGGAAGGGAAATTACACATGCTCATGCTCAATTACATTCGAATGTGCTAATTTTGAACATTTTTAAGGCTACCACTCCATTTTCACTACATTTTTGTTGGCCCTCAAAAATTTTTGGTTGCGTAATATACCTGAGTCTTATTCAGTGGTTGGATAAGTTGGTTTGGAACACCGCACGAGTAGCATTAGTTTCTATGAGATCGAAGCTGGAAAACAGTTGTGGGAATTCTGGTTGCACTGCTTGTATGTACAGTTTTGATTAATGCTTGTCTATTTCTTCATTAAAAAGTTAAGCCTATTAGTGTAACTATTTGATTTTGATTTCACTTGGGGACTTTGGGAATGATTCTTGAATGAAAGGAAGGAAGGACAAAGGCAAGGTACTCCTTTAATCGAACTTTTAACCCAGAAATAGGCCTCGTCCATTTGGTAATTAAGTCCTTGGGGTGCCTCATCACCCATCTACCTAAGGTCATCTGATCTGGGATAGAAGACCCAACACCGCTACATGAATGGAGAGAAAAGTCTGAGAGATATAAAAGAGAAAGTTAATGCTTGTTTAGAAAGTTGAATAAATTTATTTCAAATGCAAAGTGAAAATTCTTTCTTGATTATGAGTACGTGGTGATGAACAGTAATATGGAATAAGATATTACTTCTCACCCCTTGTCGTCCATGGATTGAGGAAAGTTAATTGGAAAGTAGTCCCTGAGTGAAATTGGAGTCAGGTGGTTTTACTATGTGTCTTAAGCCTTTGGAATATACTTCTTAATTCACTGTTTATGAAAACCTGCAAGTGTGGATCATTGTTTTCTATGACTGCTTTTCATTATTAGATCTCCTTGTGCACGGTTCTAAACTGACGTCTCCCTTCTGTAAGATTTTAGTATGTTTCTATTTGCTTGAGGGCAAGCAAAGATTAAGTGTGAAGAAGTTGATAAGTCGGGAATTTGTCTAAGTGTACTAGGCTAATTCATGCTTAATTATCTACATTATGTCATTAACTTCCCTCCTTAATGCTTTATTTACACTTTATTGTTATATTTGTCTCCAATGATAGATTTGATATGTTTTCAGGATAAAATGCTCAACAAAGTGCTTAAATGAAGATTTTAGAGGTTGAGGCAACAAGTGGAAGTCAAACCAGAGTCAAAGGCTGATTTTTACCAACTACTTCTGTGTTTTAATGAGGGTCCGGGTTTGTATCTTACTTTGTAAACCCGGACCATCTCATTGTAGAACTCTCTGCCTAGTTTCAGATGTGGTCCGGGTTTGCGTACTTGTTTGCAAACCTGGACCGTCTTCAAGCGAGAGCCTACTGCCGAGTTTTAGTGGTGGTCCGGGTTTGCGTACTTGTTTGCAAACCCGGACCAATACAAGCGGAGCGCCAGAAGATCTGTTTCGGAAATAACGGATTTGTTGTTCTATCTTTATCTTTAGTTATCTGTTATTCTATGTTTTAGCGGCCGTTTTTTTAGACTAAAGATAGAATTCTCATTCTTATAAAAGGAGAGTCTTGCCAACGTGAGATACATGCCTACATACACCACAATTAGTCATGATACAACACAAAGATATTAACTTAGTTTGAGATTGATTCTGATTGGGAGCCTGGAGCAGAGCAGAGAAAGAGATTCATCACGGAGACTTCACCAGAAGTCTCAGAACAGAGTTTCTTCTTGTTCTTTATTTCTACTCATTATAGTTTTTCTTATTGTAACCATGCCAATGGCTGAGTAGTTCTTTTAGATTTCGGTTTGCTATGTATCCCTGAATTTGCTATTCCTATTCCTTTGTGATTTAATACAATTCAATTGAGTAAAGTTATTTTCCTTGCTTAATTTCTTTAATCGTTATAATTTGGCCAATTATAAAGATTAGTATTTTGTTAGCTTATATGTGACGACTGCGGCTTTCAATTGAATTCAGGAAAATAACCGGTACGGTAATTCCTCTAATTGCTAATTGACCGATAATCTAGGTTGTTCTTAAGGCGGTTAGTAAACAGTGGGTTCGTAACGAGAGTTAGAATTTGGTCTTTGCTAACTAGAATTTGCTAAGCGGGAGACCGGAGGTAAATTAACTTTGTCCTAGGGTTTTACTCAGAATTATCTTGGAAATCGCTTTGGGATAGGAGTTGCAGATTTAGGGAGTAATAGTAAACCGGGATCTCTTTCCCAAATCAGTTTCGTAACAATTATTTTCTTGCTTTTTACTGTTTTCCAATCTGTTTACAGTTTTTAATATTTGCAATCAAAATCCCCAATTTCCTGTGTTAATTTGTTATTTAGTATTTTTATTTCCTTTCCGGTAGTAAAGATTTAAACTAGACATCGCCTCCTCTGGTTCGATACTTAGGGAATACTCTCTATTAAAACTTGCTAGAATTGACCGGTACACTTGCCGTTAGGTTTTACCCCAACAGTAGACTCGAGGATGGTGGATATTACTTGGACTCGAAAAAGAAAAAAACAAAATATGACGCTTTCCATAAGCGTCGCTTTTGAAGGAGGAAGGCGGAAGACTTAGAAAAAACAGTAAATAACGCTTTTCATCGGAAGCGTTACTTGGGGGATTCGCACGGGACGAGACGAACGACTCGAACAGAACAAAAAGAAAAATAGAAAGAAAGAAAGAAAGGAGAGAACAGAGGCAAACGAAGAAAGTGACCAAACGGGAAACAGAAGAAGAAAAGGAAAAAGGACCCCATCTCCATTAAAGCTTCTTCAACAACCCATGGATATCTCTTTTACTCTTCTTCTCTTTACTTCTTTAATGTCTGAGTAGTCCTATTTTGTACCTTGGGATAGGGTTTTGACCCCAAATCCCCAAACTAGCATGTAAAACCTAATTTGCCTAAATATAGTTGTTTTGTCTCCCTAAATTTAATGAATGCGCTAAATTGATCACCTTTGTGCATTTGTGGTTTCTCCTAACTTCATACATATGTGATTTAGGGATTTTGGCCAAGAGAGAGACAAACCCTAGATTTTCCTCCTTTAATTAGTTGGTGGATATAGTGCTATTGTTAAGGGCTTGTGCTTAATGCTATCTAGTGATGTTTATCCAACCTAACCAAAGGGTTTATTTAACTAGATAAGATTTGACTTTCACTAGGATTTTAGAGAGAGTCATAAATTTAGTCCTAATAGACAACTAGAGCAAATTACGATAAATGCTATGTTTGGGAGTGTTTGGGTGATTACACTTTCCCGGGGTACATCTTCATTTCAATCTACTAAAACGCTATCTTAGTTTAATTGTTTGCTGTTTTTGTTATTAGACTGAATCACTACGCTTGCCTCCGGCTAAACCCATATTTTTACCGCTTTTAATTAAATAACTAAATATCGAGACTAGAGAGATATAACCAATTTCCTTGTGGATACGACACTTGTGGTACTACATTGAATAGGTGCACTTGCCTACTCTTTGCATATATTTATATATTTATTTATATAGTATCTGCAGCTCCACCAAGTGACAAAATCATCTGTGTCACCACTTAGCTAAATGACCGGTATGCTATCAAGTCAGCACATGGACATATCCTTGATGACTTGGGCCACGATTTACGATGCCCTCCCTCCGGCCCTGAGGTACTGTGCCAATTCTATGTCACTTAGGAACCTTATGAAAATATCTAATTGACTTGGGCAAGGCATACTTATTTAGATATCTATCTTATGTAACCGAACCAGGCCAACAACAACGCATTCAACAAACTGTCAAGCTACTACCCAAAAATGGGTGTGATAGTGGGAAAATATCCTACCATTGGAAGTTGACATGCATGATGGCATCACTATAAGATTGTTGTGTAGCTGATCCCACAAGTAGTAATATGCTTGTCTCGAAGATTAAGTCATGCATGTGTAAGTATGAACTAATTCATACTGTAAAAGTGTGAATGATTTACTAAATTAGTTACAGTTTGTTTGATGATATTCTTTACTTAGATAATCATATTAGTTCTATAGATAATACGTGCAACAAACCCTAACTTTTGGATGCCCCCCTCTTACCATACTTTTAGTCACCTTTTACATTGTCAATGAGTCCTGACATCCGTCATTCCACTCAATGTCAACCTAATCCTCCTTTCTTCCCTAATCCAACTAAAACCCTAAGTATATATACAAATACATCTATAGTTCAATTGCATTGTTTTTAGGTTGTTAGATTTTTAATTTAACCTATGATTTTGTTGTTGAATAATGTTGTTGATTTTTAAGAGACATAGAAAAGATGACATGAACTAGAAAAAACTGTACCAACCCATATGAACTCAAAATTTGACCCAATAATATAATTTGAAAGATAGCTCAAAACAATCCAAGCTGAATAAAACCAAATAAGGTTCAACGGAATACCACCTTAACCAAAGTCATCTAAATCCAAGTCACCAGAACCATTGACTCCCAAATTGATGTCACCTGAACCAATGACTCCCAAACCAATGTCTCATGGGTCCTGATTGGGACCTAGCACACATATGGTAAATAAAATAACATAACGTGTTGCTACAATCAGATCACACCCAACCTAAAGTAACCCAAAATGACCGAAATATCAAAAACCAGCGCATAATTGAAAAAATACACCATATTTGAACCAAAAAGAATTTCAAAAAATCAAATTAAGCTGAGCCAAACCCAAAGTGAGTGATCCGAATTGTATGGTCTAGTTAGTGGTTTTAAAGTTTTGTCATGGGATTATAACACTTTGGTATGCATATAACGTGTTTAATCAAATGACTAAGTGAATTTTAGAATATTTTTGGTTCTTTCATTTGAGATAGTTGTTTGTATTTAAACAATCTTATTATGGTGGTGTCATGGAACTATTAAAAAGTAGGGATAGCTTCTTACTCGTATCATGCATCTCAAAGTCAACATCTTGGGTTTCTTATTTTCTCTTTCTTTTTTTTTCCTTTATGTTAATGCTTAGACATATTGTTTTTTTTAAACAAAACAAAAAAAGTTATGAAATTAATATTGTTAGCACATGTACTTGGGGTAAGTTAAGAAACCAGCCATACCACATGAGAGGCTCACCCGAACGTCACACAAGACTCTTTCATTTTGTTTTATTTTTCGTAAAGTAACGATAGCTATAAGTACTTTGTATTTGTGTCATCTTGTATGTATGTTAAGAATATAAAAAAACCCTGATACAAAGCAATAAAATTTTGATATCTCTCTTTTTCATTACATTGATCAAATTCTTCTAATATGGTATCAGAGTAGGACTTGATGTTTTACCACTAGGTTGAAGCAAAAAGTAGAGAATAATTACGGTTCGATCATAGTTTTTTTTTCCTTCAGATTGGCATGGCAAGTGAAGGAGAAACCGGGAAAAATAAGAGCACAGAGACATGTGTGATATATTATGGATCCTCTATATGTTCCTCCGTCTAAACAATTAGGTTTGATTCTTGATGCTAAATTCAGTGGGGTGGGATGCCAAAGTTGGAAGTGGACAGTGATAACCGCGTTGAAAGCCAAGAATAAATTTGATTTCAATAATTGTATAGTCCAACGTCCTAAATAATAAGACAATGTTGGTTTTGATGCCTTGGAACGGGCAAATTCGTTGGTTGTTTCATGGCTAATCTATTCGTTGGAGCCATAGATAAAAGAAAGCATCATGTATTTTGACATTCCAAAAGAAGTGTGGGACTGGTTGTGCCGCAGGTTTGAACGCAGTAATCTGGCTGCGATAGATAGTCTGAAGTAGGAAATTGGCAGGTCTCAAGCAGAGAGATGATTCAGTGACTGTTTATTTTACAAAAATTCAAAAATATCTGAGGAGATCTCAATCTTGTTCGTTGTTTGCCTAATTGTTCAAGTGAGGCTAGAGAGATCCTACGTATGCAAAAAGATGAGGATCGATTAATACATTTCTTGATGGGGCTTCGCAAGGTGTGCGTACATATAAGATGGCAAATTTTGGCAATGAAAGAAGCGCCAACCCTTGAGAAACCGTTTGACTTGGTAGCACAAGAGGAAAACTAGAGAGAAGTAGAAGAAGACAGCCTGTAGTCTATTTCTTTTTATAGTCCTAGCATTAGTAGTGGTGCTAGTTTATCTAAGAAAAGAAAATTTTGCACCTTTTGCAAGAAGGCCGGGCATGACTTCACCGAGTGTTATTAGCGTCAGGACATTTAGGAACACTCAAGCAATAAGCAAGCACACTTACACGCAGAGACATTGAACACATGTATGCAAACGAGGCGCATCCATATGCTAGCGGCGTCAAGCACATAGCTTGACAAGCCTTAGGGTAATTTAACCCAAGGGCCCCAGCAATGAGGCACACAACCGACATGCCAGTTGGCCACTCGACACCACAGGGATGAGAGTGGACTTATACCACCCTTAGCAGATAAGTTCTCTGGCCATCCCAAATCCCTTAACTACAAGCGTCAAGGTCAAAGGGGATCCGCGCACCACTTGCAGCTCCTTCCCAAGTGCGCGGCCCAAGTACAAGTAGCGCCAGTGCTTGAGTAACCACAAGGTTAACCCACACCGTCTATGCAAGTATCGACTACCGGAGAGTGAGGGCATCGGGTGCATACCAACACACTTATCTCCACCCTAATCCAACTCATCCCTGTGCGAGCCACAAAGGCTCTAACGATGTGCCGCCCACACATCAGGGTAAGAATAACCAGGGACATACTGAGTTAATGCCGCCAGCTCTCGGCATCTAGGTAATAGGAGCTCGCACCGTAGTTCCAAAGCTCTATCCCCAAAGGGGCCCCTCAGCTACCTGCACACCTGCAAGTTAGCTTAAAGGGCGTATAACAGAGGGTGCGTTCGTTCTTCGCGAGTGAAATTGGGCACCGTGTCCAAGAACAAAAATATGCACGTGTCATGTTGATATTGGTTTTTTCTTTTAATGGGTCCCATTGTCAGTCTCACAATATTAGCTTTATGGAAACGCAGGTTTACTTGCATTTGAAATACAAGAGCATTAATGCTCTGTTCGAACGCACCTAGAGAGAGACCAAGTCATCGCAACGCAGGTACGAAAAGGGCTACTTCTTTTATTGATTGAGATACAAGGCCCGAAGGCTTACATTACATCGTTATATGCAAGTACATTTGGGTTTTCAGGCTGCTTGCCTTTGTCCTTACAAAAATTGGACGTAACAAAACTCCCCCACCTAAGTCTTTGCCGTCCCCGACAAAGATTCTAAGTACTTTTGTATCTCATCCCTAAATTGCCATAAATTTCCCTCTCGTTCCCACGTCGCGTCTTCCTTGGCCTCTCCCTTCCAATGAATCAGGAAGTCTGTTTGCTGGTTAGCTTTCCACCCTGCCCGCCGGTGGGCAAGTACTTCCTGGATACCCTTCTCGTACTGAACAGATATAGTCGGCAGGGCCTGAGCTTTACTCTCGTGTAAATTCTGTTCATCTTCTGTGTATGGTCATCTTGTCGAGGATTGTTTTCATCTCTATGGTTATGATAAAGTTCTGGCAAGGAGACAGAAAGGTCTTGTTGGTCTGTCCGTTCAAGAAGGGGGCCCAAGTATTGTTGGGAATCTAGAGAGTAGTCTTACCTAAGAACAACTGCAACAGATTGTAGCTTTCATGTAGACTATGACTCTTACACCTAGAGCAGCTGAGACTATACATTGTCACTTCTCAGGTGAGCACCAAAATCTATTTAATGCCAAATTTTGTATGCTGAGTAAAAATTCACATATTGGACATTCTCTTTCCAAGAAGTGGATATTGGATACTAGGGTGACAAATCACATGTTTGAATCTCGTAAATTCTTTGTGAATTAAGGAAGTTTGACACATTCTAGGTCAGTAGTTTTGCCTGACGATCGACCACAAGTAGGCTCTATGGTGGGGGACGTAGAACTGAGAAAATATTTCTAGATCAAAGATGTATTATATAGCCAGATTTCATGTTGAACTTACTCTTTGTCAAGAGATTAGTTAAGAAATTTTCTAGCCACTTACTTTTGGCATGAAACATTGTTTTGCACAGGACCCTGCCACAAGGAAGGATGAGATCGTTGGGCTGAATGTCTTTACATTTTGGAGGCAAAAAAAGCTGGTCAAGTTTTCCGTGGTTCCAGTGTTTCAACAAGGAAAACTGGTGCTCAGCCTTTAGGTTTTGTTTCCAAAGTTAGTGCCAAGGCTACAGAGTTACATTGCAATTTAGGTCATGTTCCGTTTCATAAACTATTTCAAATGGGGTTAATAAAGAGTAGTAATTTTTCTCCAGATTTTGCTTGTGACATTTGTTATAAATCTCATGCTCAGCATCTTCCATTTGGGCATTCATAAATCAAAACCCAAAAACCTTTTGAGTTGGTCTATGTTGATGTTTGGTGACCATTTCATGTTACCACTTACAATAGTTACAAATATTTTATCTCTTTTGTTGATTGTAATACCAGATTACTTGGGTTCACCTCTTGTGACACAAGAGTGAGGCGTAGGAAGCTCTTGTGAGTTTCCTTAAGATGGTAGAATGCTAGCTTGATACCAAGGTAAAAGTGGTTCGTAGTGACAATGTGAAAGAATCAGGTAGTTCGAATGAAGGGAAAATTTATTTCACTTGAGAAGGAATACTTCATCAAGCCACTTATGCTTATACTCCTTAGCAAAATGCGGAGGTTGAAAGGAAACGTAAGTACCTTCTTGAGACTGACAGAGCACTTTTCTTCCAGTCTTAGATTCTGGTTGATTACTAGGGCGAGTGCATCCTTCATGCGACTTATTTGATAAACAAGTTGCCTATCTATGCTGATATTAAACCGTTTGGTTGCCTTTGCTACCGAACGGTCATAGGAAGAAAGGGTGGCAAATTTTCTCTTCACACTGATGCGTGCATTTGTTTGGGAGAAGAACCGCAAAAAAGGGACATAAAATATAGAGTGATGACCATAAGTGTTGATTTTTGTTGGGATGTTAAATTTCATGTGACTGGTTTTCCATTCATGGACAAGTCTGATGATTTTTTTGTCTATCCTCATGATGATCGCCCACATGTGGATGAGGATAGCTGTTGGGAGTCTATTCTCCTAACCCGTATTTCGTATCCTAACTATGATCTTGATCTAGGTAGTACCAATGATGTTCCCGCCAGGGTAGGTGATGAGATTCTTCCTCTCAGTGTTAGTTCAGAATCTTCTTATTGTGGTTTGCATAGGTCCAGCTGAACAACCCACAAACTAGGATATCTCGAGGACTACGTTTGCAAGACAAGTTTTCACGACATATTGGATGAGTGCATGTATCATTCTGCCCAGAGTGATAATTTACTTTAGGATTATGTTAGCCTGATGGATACCATATCCCCATAGTCGTTTGCTTTAGGAATAACTAGGGATCTGTTTGTCATAAGCTTGTAGGGAGATGAACCCCAATCTTATCAAGAAGCTGTATAACACGTGCATTGGCTAGTGGATATGCAGTGTGAGCTTGACTGCTCTTGACGAGAATAATACCTGGAAGGTCGTCGATCTACCAACAAGAAAGAAAACCATCGATTGTAAGTAGTTGTACAAGATGAAACTCAAGTCCAATGACATAATGAAGAGATACAAGGCTAGACTAGTTGTGAAGGGTGTTACTCAGCAGCGTGGGTTTGATTATCTTGAGACCTTTTCCCCGATTGTGAAAATGACCACCCTTCACGCTCTTCTAACGACGGTGCTACATAATGGTTGGATATCTAATCAGCTGGATGTTAACAATGCTTTACTTCATGGAGATCTTGATGAAAAGGTTTATATGAAGTTTCCTCATGGTCTCGATGTGTCTGGCAAGAATAAGGCTTGTCTATTGCAAAAGTCATTATATGGACCAAAAAAGGCTTCCCGCCAGTGCTAGCCTAGGTGTCTCTACCTTGTCTAGTGTTACCAGAGGTATTACAGTTTGGAGTATGAGTTTTAACATTATTAGTCTTTTTTTCACGGATGATTTTGGTTTTTGGTCAGGCTAATGTTAAAATGCAGTTTTAATACATGATATTTTACAAGAGTTTGGTGAGACATCTGAGTAATGTATTAACATTGATAAGCCAAGGTTGGTTTTTTTCAAGGGGATTGCAAAGTTAATTATGGATGTAAATTAGTCAATGTCTGGAAGTTAGGGAGGGGAGCGGGTTAGGACTTTACTTGGGTTTTCCAAGTCAAGTAGGAAAGAGCAGAACAACTGTTTTTTTATATCTCAAGGATAGGGTAAGGAAGCGTATTGAGCACTGGAGTTATATAGTCTGCTAGGCTAGGCGTGTTGTATTGATTAAAAATGTGTTGCAGTCTCTTCCTATTCATGTAATAAGTGTTATCAAACTGCCATCAACTCTTCTAGGGGATATACAAACTCTATTAGCAAGATTTTAGTGGAAAGGGGGAACGGATAAAGGGGGCTTGCATTGGAAGAGGTGGAAAGATTTGTGTTTGTCTTCCTCAGATGGGGGCCTGGGTTTTCGCTACTTACCAGCATTTAATCAAAGTCTCTTAGCGAGGCAAGGTTGGCGTTTGCTTCAGTGTCCGGATCAGTTGGTATCAAAACTAATGAGAGCAAAGTATTATCCAGAGTCTTCAATTTTGTCTGCTAAGTATAACTCGGGGCAAAGTCCAGCTTGGCGGGCGCTTTCAAGTGGTCTTTTGACTCTAGGCCTAAACCGTACGATTGGTAATGGTCAAGCTACAAAACTGGGTGATAGGTGGTTAAGAGGCAAGCCAGGGGGACGACCTTCTTTGTGGAGGATGCAACATAATTTTAATAATGAGGTAGCAGTTGCAGACTTAATTGATCAGTCTAACCGTACCTTGAAGATGTCATTAGTTAGGCAGCTCCTACCCAAAGAGAATGTTGATCTGATTTTAGCTATGCCTTTGTCAGAGTAGGATTTGCCAGATGATTGGGAGTGGGTGCTACAAAATCAGGAGGGTTCACATAGCGTTCAACTTATTATTTAGCTTGATCAAAGATGCAGGATTTGGGTCCCTCTACTTTGTCTAAGTCTATTATTGGTAAAGTAATGAAAAGGATCAGGAAGAGCCTATAGTATGACCTGGATGGTTGTTATCCTTAAATGAATGAAGTGTTTTTCTTTGTGTGCAAAACAAAAAACTTTGATAGAAGAGCTTCCTAGAGATCGAGAATGCACGATGACTCAACCAGCTCCCATCAAATCCTATATTGTTATCTTTTTATAATGGTCCTATTTGACATGTATTTATTATTGTGGTTTTACTTATATTATAGTTAATATGTTATGGTTAGTGTATTGTCACGTGTCTTGATCAATGAGCTACCATATAGTAGTATTTTTAAAACTTTGTACTTATAATATTATAAGGTAATTAATGTGTAGTACAAATACTCAAATAATGAATAAATGTCCTCTTTTTATCTTATAAAGTACGAATATGTGTTTGATTTAAACAAACGGTAGTATATGTCATATACCAAAACAAGTAAAAATAAATAAAACTGAAAAATTTAAAAGTTAAAATATTTAAATTTTATTATAAAGATTCAAAAGGAGAAAAATTATTATTAAAAATACAAAAATTTATAGAATTTTTTTAAAAATTATTTATAATAAAATGTGAAACATTAAATTATAAATGTAAATGTTATTATGAATTTTTTAGTTAATTATATATTTAAATATGTTTATATCTAGCTAGTAGGCCTGGCAAAAAAGTAACGAAAACGAATATACGACCCGAAACACGACACGATATTAGCATGTATAGGTATTTAATTTTATACACGAAACTAATTTCGTGTCGTGTATCGTATATACATGATTTATTAACGTGTCGTGTACCGTATCTAATTATATACATATCGTGTATACACGAAATACCTGTAAATAGTTCATGTAGACGTATAATTCGTGTACACAGATAATTCGTGTATAGACGAATAATTTCGTGTTACTTATTTATTTCATTAATTCGTGTAAATATAATGTTTTGGTATTTATTTTTATACGTGTTAAATATTTATTTCATTAATTCGTGTACACATGTGATTCGTGTACACATGTAATTCGTGTATACACGAAGAAATTTCGTATATTTCGTTTCGTTTACAGGTATTTTGAATTTCGTATTTGTATATAGAATTCCATACACGAAAATATTTTCGTGTCGTGTATCGTGTATTTTCATGTAAATTTCGTGTCGTGTATCGTTTCTATCATTTACACGATACGAATATACGATTTGACAGGCCTACTAGCTAGGCTCTGGATATAGCACACTGAAATTTGGGATATAAAATTGAGCATTTAAATTTCAACACATGCCGCAAATCTGTTATTAGTGTGATCTTTTTTTTTGTTGTTTATACTACTAAGGATTGTCCAGATGATGCTGATAGAAAATAATAGTTAAAAAGTAAAAATAATGGTATTTATTTGGTATAAATTGGTAGTAATATTTGTTTAGAACATAATATTGAATAAATTAAAAAAATAAAACATTTATTTATTTTATTTTATGATATTTTATTTTTTTGTAAAATTTTATAATTTTAATAATTTTTATAAATATGTTTAATTTTAATAAATATTTTTATATCAGTAATGTATTTTGAATTTATTGTGAATTTTTATAAAATTTTTAATACTTATATCATATTGTGAACTTTGTTAAATAATAGAATATTTTTAATTTTTTTATCTAGTCAATGATTATAATGATATTTTATACTCCCTCCGTCCCAAGAGCAGTGTCTCTTTTACTTTTGCACATGAATTAAGGAAGGAGTGAAAAGTAGAGGAGAGGAAGAAATAAAATACACTATATGAGACATCAATTTGGGACAAACAAAAAAAGCAAATCGGGTGGGACAGAGGGAGTAAATTTTTATAAAAATATGATGATATTGTATCTTTTATTAATGATATTTTATGAATTAATAAAAAAATATAATAATATTTCCCAAAAATAACTGAAACAAACGCGAAAGCATTTTATTGCTAAGCGTGGAGATTGGAGACAACCGAAGCGAGAGCAGAGCCTACAACGAGGCCTTGCTGGATTGGAGGTTCATGCTTGCAGACGTGGACTTCGGCCATCTCCCTCCTGCGGCCGAGTTCGACGTCCTGATTACTTTCTCTCTCTCCCCTCCCTTCTCCATCCTTCATTTTCCTTACTATAGCCCTCTCTTCCGTTTTGCAGTTGCACGGATTATAGCGGCTTAAATTTCTCTCTCGGCTTCGTGTCTGCCTATTTCCCTATCCGTCTCAGAGATATCCGAGTATTATCACTGGTAATCCGATATTATCTGTGTCATAAGGTTCCAAGTTTAGATTCCCTTTTCTGCCGCTTCATGGTTTTTAGATCCCTCCGTCCCTCCCGAATGAATTTTCTCTAGGGTTTGCAGTGGGATGGGGGATTTGATTAGTTTGGTAGAAATGTGATTCTGGTGCTGGATTGCAGATAATTCACCCCCTCCCGTCGCTCCTTGTCTTTGTTCTCGAGATTGAGGCATTCTAGGTTCGTTATCTCTCCTAT
The DNA here is from genome assembly GCA_023374045.1 of Limonium bicolor. Lineage (NCBI taxonomy): Eukaryota > Viridiplantae > Streptophyta > Magnoliopsida > Caryophyllales > Plumbaginaceae > Limonium > Limonium bicolor. The sequence continues at coordinate 102,533,328 of CM041777.1, read as the reverse complement.
GGCGTTGATCGCTTAACCGTTTTACCGTGGGATCTCACCATTTTGTGTTAAATTTTTATTACCTCTAGAAATTTCTCCCCCACCCCGGAGAACTTTATTTGAATTTGTTACTCTTTTCTGATAACTTTTAATTCACTATATGTTTCTGTAAGGCTTCCCTATCCTATTATCAGGTGAAAGGGCTGCATTTTTGTTGTATTACTCTCGTGAAGAGTTTTTTTTTCCTTTCAATAATCTGAAGGTTAAAATCTTGATCGTGCTTCTCTCCATGGTTGAATCCTTCGCAGAATATCTCGCAAGTTCAGATGCCTGAGTGATTCACTTTGTCGGCTCCGATCAGTGTTGATGATAGGGCTGCTTGCGAACTACTTCGTGATATGAGGGGACTCTGCTCTATTTATTGTCACTAAAAGTGAAAACCCGGCAAATTAGTCTGAATATTAGCCGGACTACGTAGTAGTTATTTATTTTTAATAAATGGATTCAGCTAGGAGTTGGTTACAAAAGTTGCAGCCCCGTGACAAGTTGAGGCCTACGGGGAGGAGAAAGGACTCTACTGCTAGCAGTGATGTAACAGACTCGGTTTCAGGGGATGACACCCCATCGAATATCACAAAGCAAAGAGTCGCTGCTGCAAAGCAGTACATTGAAAACCATTATAAGGAGCAAATGAAGAATTTGCAGGAGAGAAAAGAAAGGTATATATTTTGAATAAATCCGGTTTGTCCCTTCTTTTCCTCCCAAACTCATTTGTCTTTAGCATAATTATACAGATTTAGTTTAGTATCTTCCGTTTCATGGAGTTATCGGTTGTATATCAGAACTGATGCATATTCTGACCAGGCGGAGTGTGCTGGAGAAGAAGTTGGCTGATGCTGATGTGTCTGAGGAAGATCAGAACAACTTGTTTAAGTTTTTGGAGAAGAAAGAAACTGAATATATGCGTCTGCAGAGGCATAAAATGGGTGTTGATGATTTTGAACTTTTGACTATGATTGGAAAGGGTGCATTTGGTGAGGTAAATATTGTCATCTTCTTATGCTCTGCATTTGTTTATTTTTTTAGATGCATCAAATGTTGTTTTAGGCTTTTGCTTATCTTGGTCCAGAACAGTTTTTGTTTCATGTTTCTAGTACACTTCTTGGCTCTTCATATGAAGTATTTCCTTTTTTCAATTCTTGGTCAACATTTCTGATCTGTAATGATGTTGAGATGACCATTTCAACCTTTATCTGGCAACTTCACTATCAGCTCTGACTGATCTAAAGAGTTCACAAGTTCGCTGGTTGAAACTATCCCGGAGGCCACCAGCTCCAGTGTCACTGTATCTGTTCATGGTTTTCCTTGAGTTACGTGGGTGGGGACGATTATACCTAACAATTTGGGCCAATGGGTCGGGTTGAGATCAACCTTAACCCAACCCATTTAAAATATCATTAATTCAACCCATTTAAAATATCATTAATTCAACTCATTTAAAATATCATTAACCCAACCCAACTCAAAAATAGATAGGTCAAAAAATCATGACCCTAACCCAACCCGCTTAAATTCCTTCAACCCTAACCTAACCCTTTCAACCCATTTTTTAAGCAAACAATACCCCATATCACTTAACAAATTAATTGTTGAAAGATAGTGCATGCACATCCATAAATGTCACATTAAATGACATATTAAATTATATTCATTTAGTATAGTAGCTATTTTGATAGGCCACTTTTCAAAGTACATAAGCTACTTTTCACAGTCTTTTGATAGCATTACATGACATATTTAATTGATATAATCAGATTCCCTAGATAGCATTTGATATGAAGTCTAAACTCTCAAAATAAGATGTGAAGTCAAAACTCTTAAAATAATTTTTTGATATGAAGAGTTGGTTGGGCTGTTTGTTTAAATAATGAAGTGTGATTTTTTTAAAGGTTGGATAATCCAACTGGGCTTGGGCCGATTGGTTTAATATTTTATGCTTAAGTCTATGACATTGTTTTGTCTGAAAATAATAATTATGTACATTAATAGAAAAAAAATAATATTTTCTATTATTAATAAATTTATTTTTGGGTTTTGGGTCGGGTCATGGGTTCAAATCTCTACCCTAACCCAACCCACAAAATTAAATTATTACCCTAATCCAACCCAAAAAATAAGTGGGTCAATAATCAAGACCCTAACCCACAAAAGTATGGGTCGGGTCAATTGTGAGGTCCAGGAACGATGATACATAAAATAGATTATAAAGTATACGCCACAAGGCACTCCATTTGGTTTGGACATTGCGGAACATTCATCATTTGGTGTTCCATGTGCTTGATAAGCTTTTTTTCTGATTTCCGTTAAATTCTTTTGCCTAGTACATTGTATGGCCAATACTAATTCATTTCCACCTCTTTCCTTTTATATTCATCTTCCACAAAGGCTTTTTGTATATCTTATGTGGGTAATCTGGTTGAACTGTTTTTGCTGCGTAGGTTCGAATTTGTAGAGAGAAGACATCTGGCCATGTATATGCCATGAAAAAACTAAAGAAATCGGAGATGCTTCGTCGAGGACAGGTATGTGTTATTTCTCCAACCCAACCACCAGTCTCTAACATTCGTTTAACCTAATATTATCTCATTTCCCTTTGTTTCCCCCCAAAATTCAATGCTGCATTGCAGGTTGAGCATGTGAGGGCTGAAAGAAATCTTCTTGCTGAGGTTGACAGCAATTGCATTGTCAAGCTTTATTTCTCTTTTCAGGATGATGAGTATCTCTATCTCATCATGGAGTATCTACCTGGTGGTGACATGATGACGTTGCTGATGAGGAAAGATACATTGACAGAGGATGAAGCGAGATTTTATGTCGCCGAAACAGTCTTAGCGATAGAATCGATTCATAAACACAACTATATCCATAGGTATGTGTGTTGCTTCATCTTTGTTGGTATGGATCTGCAGTATGTGATCATGCATAACTATGATTAATTCTTCGTAATACAGAGATATCAAGCCTGACAACTTGCTCCTGGATAAATATGGTCATTTGAGGCTATCTGATTTTGGTCTGTGTAAGCCGTTAGACTGCAGTGTCTTAGAAGAGAAAGATTTTGCAATAAGCGCTGCTAATGGATCTCCTACTGCTGGTGCACCCAAACGTACCCAACAGGAGCAACTGCAGCACTGGCAGAAGAATCGAAGGATGCTTGTAACTCTCTCCTCAAGATTTTCTTATGCAAATCAGTCATTAGTGCTAATGTGACATTTTCTTTCAACAAGAAGTGACAAATTGTGAAAATTTATTTTATGCGTATACATCTGACAAGGGAAATGACACTGGCTATATTCTTAAATTTCCTACTTGTACCTAGCTTCAAGGTTCTTTACATATCAAATATACCTTCTTTTTTATATTGTAATGAGCTATAGTGCACTTAAGACTTAGGTATTCTGTTTGGTCCTTCTCCTAATCATCTACATGCAATGGTAATCCAGGCTTACTCCACTGTTGGTACTCCTGATTATATTGCTCCAGAAGTCTTATTGAAGAAGGGCTATGGGCTGGAGTGTGACTGGTGGGTCTTTTGTGGGTTACTATTCTTATCCGAGATATTTTTTGTTGTATATAACATATACCTTCATTCTATGCAAGTTTTTTCTGGCTTTTTTTCTGCTAGGATTCGGTCTTTCATCTTCTTTTATCCCATTATGTAGTGGGGTGCAGGGAAGGCTGTTTTTAGTGCCCAATTGGCAATTGTCTTAACGAGACAGTGTGCTCTGTGTGTGCTTACTTTCTTCGCATGAATTATTTAGGTCATAAGTCATTTGCTTATTTCAACTCTCACGCGGGCTCTTATTTGTGGCAATCAAGATATTTAACCTGCCATCTGCAGGTGGTCATTAGGTGCCATCATGTACGAAATGCTTGTTGGTTATCCTCCTTTTTATTCTGATGATCCCATGTCCACATGTAGGAAGGTAATACTGGATCCTTCTATGCTTTGATTTGTTATTAGTTAATCTTATTTTTTCATCTGCTACTAAACATTTTTTTTTTTAATTTCTCTTACTCTTCTCTTAGATAGTAAATTGGAGAACACATTTGAAATTCCCTGAAGAAGCGAAGTTATCTCCTGAAGCAAAGGACCTTGTTAGTAAGCTTCTGTGTAATGTCACCCAGAGGCTTGGATCCAATGGCGCAAATGAAATAAAGGTGTTGTATGGTGTGTCCTAATCTAGGTTCCTGGCTTCATTCAAAAATATTGTACTGAAGTTTTTCTGTTTGGTTACTTTTCATTCCCAGGCTCATCCATTTTTTAATGGTGTTAACTGGGAGAGAATATATCAAATGGAAGCTGCATTCATTCCTGAAGTTAATGATGAGTTAGATACACAAAATTTTGAGAAGTTTGATGAGGTAATGACATCTTCTATGGATCCTATGATTGAGCTGTGACCTACAAGTACTCTCTCCGTTTGAGAATATATGATGTTTGGAAGATGAATCTGTACCGATTTTTGGTACAAATCTCTAAATTGGTACAGACTCATCTTTCAAACATCATATGCTCTAAAAGGGAGGAAATGCTACTCTTTGGAGGTGGTATGATAATGATCCTGGTGACTAATTATATTTTGGCTTCTTTCTGTATGCAGTCCGAGCATCATGCTCAATCAAGTTCAAGGAGTGGTCCATGGAGAAAGGTAGGCCTTACTATAATCATTATCTGTAATTCTCAAATAGAACTTGTAGTTAGTGTTCATGGTTGAGTGCAGGTGTAGGGGACGAGGAAATATTTGAATCCATGCTGAAATTAGGTCCAGTGGTTCAAACTTCAAATTGAAATGTGTGGGGAACGAGGATAGATATGTAGCAGATATATATGCGAGTATCTCGATTTCCAAAGTACCGGTACCTTATTTATGGGGAGTAGAAAACAGTCCTAAAAGCTAGAAAATAAATAATAAAGTTCTATCCTGTTAGAGCTAGAGATAGTAAAGGATCTAAACTACCTAACTTTTATGTAGAATAATATAAAATAATTATCATTAAGAGATGGCGCCAAACCGTTACTCAAACCTTCGTACCAAAGAGAGTTACACTATCTTTACAAGGGAACAAGAAATTATGTAGAAACCTAAATAACCTCAAGGACTCTTTACATGCTCTCTCACGGGGGCTACTCTGGGTCGACCGCTAAACCCAGTTACATCCCGAAGCATACCAGACTTAACGGAAGATCCTTATTTTTCAAATTTCACCCTACCTTAGCACTACACCACCTAACACCGCTTATCGGACAAACAAAGAAGCCAGTCCTGGTTAAACTACAGAGATCAAGAAACCACCCATCAAACTCACTCTTAGCGACAAACAGCACTTCCTGTATAGGAAATGGAAAAGTATAGCAACAACCCTGAGCATGCATGCAAGTGGAATTGATAAAATCAGAACGTGAGATGTTGGTATCTACTCATACGAACAGACACTCCAAAGCCTCCGGTTTGTCACAAAATCTCAAAAGCAGCCAAGGACAAATGCCTTCTACCTCAAATGCAGAGGCTTCAATCATTGAGGCAACTGAGCCAAACGTTCTCGCCACGGCCCCAAATCCAGTCATGGATCCTCACAGTGTTACACGGTACAAACTTCCCTGTTGGGCTCTTGCTGCTCACTGAGCAGTGTAGACCATAGTTGTGAACCGAAGAAGAGCACCTCATTCTTTTGTTCCTGAAAACAATTTCATCACGGCTCTCCCTTAACCATTTTCTTCTTCTCCCAGTTACCACAGCCTTCTATGTCGTAACCCCAGTCTCCACATTGTTCGGTGCTGGCAGTTTTACGCCCCACCAGTGCTGCAGCGGCTCCAAACTCACCTCGTGTCAGTACACCTGAATAACATATACTTATGACGATAGCTCCAAGCAGCAGATACGCACTGGGAGCAGATAGGCACTGGGCAGTGGCTATGTTTGATTGGAAGTATATCCTTGTCGAAGAGCTTGTCTGGTGTGGATAACCTGTCATAAACATTAACCTTATAGTTTTAAGAGTAATGCGATGGGGACCTTCAATACTCAACCCTTCCATGACAAAAGAGGCTGCATAGGGTTAGCTGCTATAATTCTGATTCCTGAATGAGCGTCCTAGTAGAGAAGTCGCCATTGACGGAGCTAAGCCACTCAAGTCTGATCCTTTCGGCTTACATCCCGAGCTACTGTACCAACGTCCAATCTCAGCTGCTGCAACAATTATTCGTCATAGACAAACAGCATCCTTCTCCATAAAAATGAGTCATCCGCTCCTTTGTGTCCCAAGTTACGGCATCTGCGATCTTCAAGTTTTTCTGCACACTAATGGAGTATAATGGGAAATACAAATCCCCCAGTCTTCCAGCAGCAATTGTCTTTCCGGAAGAGAATTTTTTATTAACATCTCCAACCTGCCATCTCAAATTCTGATTAATAAGCCCTCCACAGGTGGAGTAGAGACGTCCATTGTTAATGATCATGTTTCAAATACATTTACTCGGGTTGTTAACCCATCTAGCATCATCAAGAGGTACATTGTCTCCAATTCTATAGATTGATTCAATCTAAAAAAATATAAAAATTCTATCAGGTTGTAGTTTAGAATAGCTCTGGAACTCGTCAACAACTCAAAACTCTTCAAAATTGGAAGCTTCCATATTTTACGAGACTGGCTGAAGAAGCAGCAGGTGCAAGAGGGGGACTCGACTCTCGTTTTCGTTTCATAAGAGATAGTATTGGTGTAGACACCTATTAGGAGAATCTGGTAGCAGACGCCTACCAGGGGAGTCCAGTGGTGTAGACACCAACTGGGAAGAGAGTTTGACGGAAGACACACCAACCAAAGGAGATAGTCTAGTAGTGGAGTCGGAGAGGCCTACCCGGGGTGAGAGCTGACATTTGTTTTTCTGGTAAAGATGAGAGAAGCAAGCAGAGGGGGCAAAAGGAGCAAACAAGGAGAGACCTACCAGCGCAGAGAAGGCAGCTGCCTTCAGAGAAGAGGAGGATGTGGAGTGTGTCGGTGGCAGTAGAGTAGAAAGCCTAATTCTCTCGCTTATTGTTCATCTTTAATAATAAAAGAGTAGTAATAGTAAAATAACAATATCCCAATCCCAACAAAGCGAGAAATAATTCTCTCGTTTTGTCATTGTTGGATTATTGTTCTCACTGATGATGTTTATCCTTTTCCCTTCCACTTATGCACTGTTGTTTGTGTCTGACTGTGTTTAGTAAGTGTATAAGTTTAACTTATGATCTACTTACAATAAAGCAGTAAGAACATGGCCTGTATGTTTATAATCCATCCATAAGTGGGTTATCATTATTCTCAAATTTTGGCCTATCATGACGTCTGTTATTTTTGACCTTGCAGATGCTTTCATCGAAGGACCTCAATTTTGTGGGCTACACATATAAAAACTTTGAAATCGTGAATGATTATTCAGTACCCGGCATTGGTACTTCTCTTTTTCTCTTTTCCACACTGACATTTGAATGTATTTTTTCAGTTTTTTGCATTGCATCTGGGATTCTGGTTGCAGTGGGTGGTGTATGTGTTTGCATTGTTGGACAAGATTTCTAACCAGATACACTGAAACTGGCTGTCTTCCGACATGCATACAATTGCTAGTGTAAACTTCTGAGTAATTTTTAATATTCTTCAGATAAGTTCTCAACTAAAAATTGTGATTGTTCGAAGGCTGAGCTTGTTAATAACTTGGATTTGTGTTGCCTTCCATTCAGAAATACCCTTGCTGCATGTCTTTTTCTTGGTTATCTGTTTTCTGTACATCCTGGTATCTACTAGCCAATGGGCTATCCTTCTTCACAAAGAAAAAAAAATACGACCGTGTGGGTTAGCAACTTAACATAATAATATGTTGTGTCTTACTGTTATGGCAGCTGAACTTAAGAAGAAAGACAACAAACCAAAAAGGCCGTCAGTCAAGACTCTCTTTGGTAAGCTGGAAATCATAAGATGAATTCCACTGGGCATTGGTTTTATGTTAAAAAACATTTTTTATGTTAATGGAATAGTGCTCATTCATTCAAGATTAATCAGTTTCTTCAGTGCTCGTTGTTGATCTGTTTTTTCTTCTTTCCCTGGGTTCGCAGAGGAAGAATCAGACGCATCGGATGCGGCTTCCAGCGGTAACTCATCAGCTCAAGGGAGCTCCACCAATATGTTGCCTGGTGATTTAGAAGGGTCCCAAAATCAAACAGATGCTGCTACTCCTAAAGCTCCTTAGGATCTTCAGGCCTTTTCCAGTGTAATATGGGGACTTCACAAAGACGGAACACACATTAAGTATTCTTTATCTTCTTTTGAAGAACATGTTCATTAGAAACCCTATAAGTCGGACACTTTGAAGGTCACATTTGGAGCAAGAGGGAAAAGTTTCGAAGCCGAGCACATTGAAGCTTATTATTTTCTTGATGTAATTTTGTATAATTATCTTTTTGCCTTCTTTTGTTGTCCAGACAACTGATAGAATTGTATAGCGAGAAAGATATAACAGGAAGAAAGCTAAAAGAAAAAAGTTGTCATCAATTTGCTTATACGAGACAATTCTTCCTTTTGTATGACAGTTTAGTCTTGTTTTGTACAAATATGGGCTTTGAAGTGGCTCGATCCATTACAGTTTTTGTAATAAATTGTGCAGTTTTATTATTACTAACTATTTTTGCGAACTCTGGCTGTGTCTTCTTCTTTCGATTTCAGCAAGTTGCATGGCAATGATCACCGCACCATTCGTGGAAGCTTATGAGTAACGAAAAAAGTAGCAAGGGGAGGGGGTGTTTCCGTCACATTTGCGGTTGTTTGTCTCTTACTATTATTGTTGTCTCCGAGTTGGAAGCACCAGGTGATGTTAAGAGGTTGAAGCTTATGATAGCTAAACTCTGTGGTTCTGCGGATAATAAAAGAAAGCAATCATCAAGAATAGACCATTATTAGTGATGTGCATTGTGTTTCTTAGATAATCCGTTCATTTAAACTCGCAAAAGAATGAGGATGTTACATCACTACATTTAACTTTATCAATAACACTTTATTTCCATTGGTCACTCCTCGCCGAAAGGGAAAAGGAGAAATGAACAATGCTTGAGCTAGACTTTATTTCTTTTCAGCTCAATTGCTCAACCTGCTTTCTGTCACGATGTAATGTCGGATTTAAGGTAATAACAAACGAAGAGAAAGAAAAGAGCACCCATATTTACCATATCCTTTTGACGGTCATGGCTAGAAGTTACCAACCCTTTTATCGAGAAATCGTAGAACAAAATATTCCATCTCTCAACCTCCTTTTTTTTTTTCAAGCTGTGCATTATCAGTTATTTAATTTTTAAATAATAATAAAATTAGAAAAGTGGTAAGTGATGTGTTGAGGCCTAAACCAAGAAGGGATGGGGTTTAGGGACTTGATCAGCTTGAATAGGGCTTCACCTGCAAAACAGTGCTGGTGTATTCTGACCTTAACGCATCTTTTACCGTCTAAGGTTATGAAAGCAAGGTATTTTCAGCAGGGACGATTTTAAGTGCAGAATTGGGGAGTTTCTAGTCATGTTTCACGGGCACTTCATAGTGTCTTTGATTTGTTAGAACAAGGGGCCATGAAGAGAATTGGGATGGAACAACTACGCACTTGGTTGATAGGTGAATTCCAGAGAAAGGTGGGGGACATCCTTATCTTTGGTTCGTGCCTTCTATTGCTAAGAAGAAGGGGATGGTTAGTTGGATGATTGACCCAGGTACTTGTTCTTAGCGATTTAATTTGGTTTCACAGTGGTTTGATCTGATCAATGTAAAGTACATGACTAATTTTCCATTCGATAGAGACCATTTTGAGGGGGACAAGTGGACATGGGCTTACACACATTCAGGGAGTTTACTGTAAAGTCTGCATACTTTGTAGCCATGCGCATGCGGGGTTACCTAGAGCAGGAATCAAGTTCATGTCAAATAGGGAAGACAGTAAAACGATTTTTTGGAAATGCAGTGTGCCATTGAGTGAAGCTTTTTGGATGGAAATTTATTCATGGCGTTGTCCCGAGTAAGGCGGTCATACAATCACGGTGTTATGGTTTATTTAACAATTCATGTTTTGTCGTGTGTTTGAGTCATTAATGCATGTCTTTTTGTATTGCCAAGATGTTGTAGATTTATGGGAGGTTGTACACTTTGAACATCCACTACAATTAAGCACTGATATGGAGCCCTACTTCATTAGTTTATTTTATCAGTGTGTCTCTCTACCCATACAAAATCTAACTGCTTTACTTTCATTTATGGAAAATTTGGTTTGCCTGTTGTCAGGTGACGTTTGGGAAGGTCAAGGGACTGTGGTGGGGATGGTTCCAGGTGGATGGGATTTTATAGATGACCATAGGGAGAAATCCATATCACATGCGAGAAGCCATGGCGATGAAGACGTGTTCAAGTTCGGGTAGATGGGAGTGGTACTGCAGTTAGACCTGTCAAATGGCTTATATGTTCGGGTTTTGGGTCATATTTGTTTGGATCAATAACCGTTCGGGTCATTAAATTTTTGGGTTGTTTCGGTTCAGGGTCATTCAGGTTAGGGTCAAATCAGGTTCGGGATGTAACTAACAGAGGGCAAAAGCCCGATAGTTTTAGTTCAGCCCAAACATTGTAAATAAATAGATACAGGCCCATTCTTATATGTTAATAGTCCAGGACAGAATACAGTCAAGTCCATTGTACAGTCCTTACTATAAATAGGACTACAAATACATCAATACAGGGTGGCCAATCATTGAGACAAAACCCTACATTATATTATTCTTTATGGTATCAGAGCTGTGACTGCCGCTCCTGCATCATGACGGGATCGGGCGTCTCTAGGACTGAAGGCCACACTCCAGACGGCAAAGGCGGTGTTGTCTCAACTCAGTCGCCTCAAATTACCACCATCTCAACTCAGTCGGTTCTCTCTGCAGCAGGCAATTTGATAAAGCTTGCCCAGAATAACTTCAGCTTGTGGGAAACAACTATCACCCCTTTCCTCAAAGGTAATGATCTCTTCAAGTTCCTGGATGGAACTCATTCTTGTCCTGCAAAAACAAATACACTTGATGGTAGCATAAATCCAGAATATACCAAGTGGATAAATCAGGATCAACTAATCATGAGTGTCATACATATGTCACTCACTGACAACATAATCATGTCAGTTGTTGGGTGTAAAACAGCCAAAGAATTATGGGATAGATTGCACCATACGTTTGCTGCTCAGACTACGGCAAACTTAGGAAATCTTCATCTTCAGCTTGCTGGGCTTACTAAAAGGGGTGATGAATCTATATCTGATTACTATAATCGTATGACTGCTCTTACTCACTCTCTAGCTGGGCCAGGACACTTAGTTTCTGACATGGAATTTCAGACGTTTTTATTAAGAGGCTTACCCCCTGAATACAACTCTACTTCATCTATAATTGTGGCAAGCAAGGAGCAGTTCTCTCCATTTCAAATTCTAAGCAATCTCCTGCATTTTGAGGCCACTTTGAATCAACAGTCTCAACAGATTTCTCAAACTATCACTGTCAATGCTACTACTGCTGCAGCTAATTCAGACAAAGATAGTTACAACAACAGATCCAATAGAGGAAGAGGAAATCGAGGAAAAGGCCGCTACAATAATACCTACAGAGGTGGTGGTTATAACACTGGCCGTGGAACCAGTCAATATTTTTCTGGCCAACAGGATAATAGAGTTCAGTGTCAAATCTGCTCTAAAAAGGGGCATGTGGCCAAGGATTGCTACCACCGTTACACATATTCTTATCAGTCAGCCCCTCCTGCATCTCTGACTGCTAATGCTACTGCCTTTAATACTCCTAATTTGTCTGGAGATTGGCTTCCCGATACAGCTGCTTCACATCACTTTACTGGTGATATCTCAAGATTGAACCAGAATGCTTCAGATTACACTGGCTTGGACTCTATCTCTTTAGGTGATGGATCTATGATCCCTATTTCACATCAGGGTATGGGCACCATCTTTACACCAAACAGAGTTTTTAAACTGAATAATATGTTTCATAGCCCTTCCCTAAACAAGCATCTTCTCTCAGTAAATAAATTTTGTGTTGACAATAATATTTACTTTGAGTTTCACCCTACTCATTTTCTATTGAAGGATTGTCAAAGCCATCAAGTTCTTCTTCAAGGACCAGTTAAGGCTGGAATCTACATTTTTCCTCACACAAATATCACTCCTACCACTCATGATGCTCCTATTTCACCTCAGCTCAACATGGGTCTCAAGACTTCTCCCACTATTTGGCATAGACGATTGGGACACCCCTCTGCTCAAACCACAAAACAAACATTGTCTTTCTTTAATTTGCCTGTAAATACTAAGAAACCATTTCAGTTTTGCTCAGCTTGCTGTGTAGGCAAGACTCATGCTCTTTCTCACTTTACTTCTCCCAGTTTGTCTAAACACTGTTTTGAGTTACTATATATGGATTGTTGGGGTCCAGCTTATTTACAGTCTGTTGATGGATACAAGTACTACCTTCTTATTGTTGATGATTTTTCTAAGTACATGTGGCTCTATCCTCTAAGAGCCAAGTCTGATGTGAAACAGATTTTTACCACATTTGTTAATCTGGTTGAAAATCATCATAACTCCTCTGTTAAAGCAGTTCAAACAGATGGTGGAGGAGAGTTTATTGCTCTCTCCTCCTTTTTCAGAGACAAGGGCATTCTGCACAGGTTGACATGCCCTCACTCACATCCTTAGAATGGAGCAGTTGAAAATAGACACAGACACATTGTTGACAGAGGTATTACTTTCTTAGCTCAAGCAAGTCTACCTCTCACTTACTGGTCCTATGCCTTTAAAACTGCTGCATATCTTCTAAACAGAACCCCAACCCCAGTTTTGCAAAACAAATCCCCCTTTCAACAGTTCTTTCAGCATGACCCTGATTACAGTTTTCTCAGAGTCTTTGGATGTGCATGTTATCCCAATCTAAGACCATACCAAAAGCACAAACTTGCCCCTAGATCCACATTATGCATCTTTCTGGGCTACTCTAATCAACACCATGGCTATCTCTGTTTTGATTTTGTCAACAACAGACATTATGTGTCAAGGGATGTTGTTTTCAATGAAGATCTGTTTCCCTTTGCCTACAAGAAACCCACTACCCCCACTGATCACACTCTCAGAACTTACTCTTTGCTCATACCCAACCTCACCGAATCCACTTCTTTTCCACTACTTCTAATGCTTTCTCTCCTGATCATCAAACTTACTCCCTATCATCACCCTCATCCATCATCCCTAGCTCTCCAACACACAGTCCACCCACCTCCCCAGCTCCAAGTCAGCCTAATTCTCCTATCTCCACTACACAATTTCCATTATTAGCATCTGATCAAACTCTACCAGAATATAACACTGAGCACACTACTACTACCATCTCACCTCCTCAACCTCTATTACCTACACACACCATGATCACCAGATCAAAAACAAACCCCCTCAAACCACTTATCAGAACCGATGGAACTATACCTTATTGCACCAATAACATAGAGATTAAACCCATACCAGATGATCCCACTCTGAAACAGGCCCTACAACATCCTGAATGGACCCAAGCTATGCAGAATGAGCTTACTGCCCTAGCAAAGACCAACACATGGGATCTTGTCCCTTATAAACCAAACATGCATGTTTTAGGGGTCAGATGGATTTTCAGAACAAAAAGGACATCTAATGGAAAGATAGACAGAAGAAAAGCAAGGCTTGTAGCACAAGGGTTTTCCCAAACTCCTAGTTTTGACTACACTGAGACTTTCAGTCCAGTTGTAAAACAAACCACCATACGGCTAGTTTTATCCATTGCAGTGGCCTATAATTGGAGAGTAAGGCAAATTGATGTCCATAATGCTTTTTTACATGGGGATTTGGAGGAGGAAGTTTTCACCAAACAACCTCCTGGGTTCATTAACTCTCAGTACCCAAACCATGTTTGCAGACTAAAAAGGTCCTTATATGGACTGAAACAAAGCCCAAGGGCTTGGTATGCTAAACTAAGTACCTATCTGGTGGAGCTCGGGTTCACCATGTCCCAATCTGATCATTCTCTGTTTATTTTCAAGCAAGGTCATGATATTGTCTATGTACTTGTGTATGTGGATGATATTTTATTCACTGGATCCTCACCCACTCTACTACAGAAATTTCAGCCAACCATAGCCTCTGCCTTCCCTATCACAGATTGTGGTGATCTTAATTTTTTTCTGGGTATCTCTGTCACCCGAAGTAAGGAGGGCATGTTGTTATCTCAAAAACAATACATTCTGGACATTCTACACAAAGCTAACATGCTTCAGTCTAAGCCTATATCCACACCCATGGCGATTTCTGAAAACCTAGACACTATCTCCTCTCCTCTCCTTCCTAATCCTACTGTCTATCAAAGTTGTGTGGGAAGTTTACAGTATCTATCTTTCACTCGGCCTGACATAAGTTACTCTGTGAATCGTGTTTGTCAACATATGCATGCACCAAGGGAAAATCATTGGAAAGCTGTAAAACAAATATTACGGTATCTTAATCATACCAGAGAGTACAGTCTGTTCTTCACAGCCCACCGTGCTGGTCCCCTTCGTGTTTTCACCGACGCAGACTGGGGTGGCAACCTTCTGGATCGTCGATCGACATCTGGGTACATGGTCTTTCTAGGCCCTCATCTCATTTCTTGGTCTTGAAGAAACAACCAACCGTCTCTCGATCATCGACGGAGGCCGAGTACAAAGCCTTGGCTAGCGGGACGGCAGAAACTCTCTGGTTGCAAACCCTAATTTCGGAATTAGGGCTCAATCTCTCTACCGCTCCGGTCGTTCATTGTGACAATTTGAGCGCCACGTTCCTTACGTCAAATCCGGTTCTTCATAGTAGGGTTAAACATTTGGAGCTCGATTATCATTTTGTGAGAGAGAGGGTGCGAAATGGAAGTTTGAAGGTGGAACATGTCTCTGCGAGTAATCAACTTGCAGACTGTTTAACCAAACCATTATCTCCATCGGTTTTTCTTAATCTTCGGTCAAAGCTTCCTATTACAGGACCCATTGACTCGCGGGGGGATAACAGAGGGCAAAAGCCCGATAGTTTTAGTTCAGCCCAAACATTGTAAATAAATAGATACAGGCCCATTCTTATATGTTAATAGTCCAGGACAGAATACAGTCAAGTCCATTGTACAGTCCTTACTATAAATAGGACTACAAATACATCAATACAGGGTGGCCAATCATTGAGACAAAACCCTACATTATATTATTCTTTAGTAACAATGTCAGGTATAATTAGGTTTCGGTTATTTCGGGTCATGGTTAAATTTTTTGAAAAAATTATTAAATAAAAAACCTAATTTTTATAAGAATATACTACATATAGATCACACAATAGTCAATACAATGCATATTTTGAACTTTATTCGGATATAATAAGGTTAAATCAAGCTTTTTGTCATACTTATTTAGGCCATTCTTGTTTAGGACAATTTAGGGTCATTATTATTTCATGTTTTTCGAGTTTGAATAATTTTTAATTACTACTCCCTCCGTTCAACAATATCTGTCGTTTTAGAAACTTGCACACTTATTAAGGAAAGTAAGAAAATGACGCATGTACCCCTACTTTTTACTTTTTCATCTAGATAATAATTACTTTTATGTTGAATAGTATGGTTAAAAGTGGAAAAAAATGTGTAAAAAAGCTAGAATGACACATATTTTTGAACAAGAATCACTCCCTAGAATGACAGATTTAATTAACAGAGGGAGTATTATTTTGTGTCATTTTGGGTTTAGATCAATTTCAGCTTATAAAATTTTTGGCTCATTTCGGGTTCGGGTCATTTAGATTTAACTCAATCGGGTTTTGGGTTTATAATTATTTTTAAATATTTTTGGGTTTCGGTCAGGTTTCAGGTCAAACAAGCGGGTTTTGGGTTGGGTTAAATTTTGACATCTCTAACTGCAGTATTGTACGAGATGAGGGTGGTTTTCAAGTGTGGGAACATGCAGCTAGTGGCAACATGGATGAAAAGTGGTCACGGTCCATGTGCACTGGCGCTGGTTGAGGCTAAGGCACTGACTTTTGGGTTAGACTGTGCTAGACAAGTAGGTAGTACTAGGATATGTATATTTTCAGTTTCTTTAGCGAATTTCGGTTATTTGAATGGCGACACGCAAGTGACTAATGTTGTTAGGGATGCCTTAGACTCGATATTTTGTACTATAACCGGTTTTGATTTTGCACAATGTTTGTATGTTCCAAGGGAACAAAAATTTGGTGCGCATATGTTAACTAATAGGGGGCGGGCTGGGGCTGGTAATGACGAAGTTGTTTGGATTCGTAATGTACCACTGAATATCTTAGCTTTATGCGTCTAATGAAGTTGGTTTAAAAAAATATAACAATAAAATTCAAGTTATGACTTTTACTTTCACTGCTATGTGCATTAATAATCTGAAAGTACTATTCAAGTCAATGATACTATCGAAATTCTCCCATCCAAAGTTGGGTTAAAAAATTGTATAATCTATAAGGTCCAAGATAGACCAAAACATGGACCCATTCTTCCAAAACCATAAAGAGTGACCCATCTCATCTTCCATCTAAAACCTACAGCCAAACTTCTCAATCGTAATGTACTTAAACTAGAAGACAATGACAATAAAATCAAATTTTAAAAGGTTAGGCGGTGAAGTAATCCAATCAACTCCCTAGGGGAGAAAGAAAATGTTCTCTCCTCTCTTCTCCCCTACTTTTCAAACCCCTTTACTTCTTACTCACTTCCCACCACCCACCGCACTTCCCACCACCCACCGCACTTCCCACTACCCATCTTCACCACCTCCACCACCACCCACCTTCACCACCTCCACCACTACCTACCTTCACCTCCACCACCAGCCACCTTTTCTCTCTTCCATTTCAGTCTTTCCCTCTTTGGTGAGGGCAATGGGTCTCTTAGCTGGTGTAGTGGCTCTAAGTTATGAACGATCGGTGTATGCAAGGTTGGTAGGTTTCAAAGCTGTTGGAGTTGAAAGTGAAATCGATCGTTGCTATCACCAAGATTGTTTGATGCTATCACTGGGACCGCTTGATGTCATTCATTAGGAGGACAAGAAATGGACATTTTCACTACTTCTTGCTGTGATTTGCGACAATCAAGACGAAGATGGTATGAACAACAAAGAAGTCTTCCAAAGGATGTTGCATGCACCGTTTGTCTGTCTCACAGATTTTAGGTTGCATGTGGATTTTGGATTTTGGTTGTCTACTTTATGAGGTTGTTGGTTGTTGGGCTTTATCCAGCTACTACTACATCAGCCCATAAGACCTTTGTTGCTACAATTTTTTTCCTTCTCTCAAGAGTCTTAACTGTAGGTTTAGATGAGATGTATGAATGTTATTCGGTTGTAGAGAAGATCTTGAAAGTTAATGAATGGTTGAAGTCTTCCAAAGAAAAATTAAAAGGTCAACTAATCGGTATAAGTTAGTAGATGTAAATGGAAATGGGGGTGGGGGCCGAACCACAGTATGCCATACCAGCTTTTGAAGAAGATCGATGATGTACTTGCTTTGTGAGATAAAGAGGCCGCAGAGCAAGGTAGAACCTCGACACCAATAAAGTAAGATAATGGTCTGAGATCTTTGAGGGAAAGCCAATTGGCGAGTTGGTGGAGGAGGTTATGGACGGTAGTGGGATTGCTGCTAGTGATGATAATGTCATCCACAAACACTAGGATGAGGAGGAGAGATCCTCCGCGGTTGGAGATGAATAAGAAAGCATCAAACTGAGAGTGGTTGAAGCCGTGATGGTGAAGGAACGTTTTGAGCTCAGTGTACTAGGTGTGGAGCCCGATACAAGGCTTTGTTAAGACGACAGACGTAGTCGGGATGGGCTGGGTCAAGGAAGCCTGGTGGTTGGTGAACATAGACCTCTTCATGAAGGGAACCTTGGAGGAAAACATTGTTGATGTTGAGTTGACGGAGAGGCCATCCACTGGTGACAGCTAGAATGATGACAACTCAAATGGTGACTAGTTTGACCACGGGGTTGTATGTCTCGTGAAAGTCCCAACCAGGGCATTGGGTAAAACCTTGGGCAACGAGATGTGCTTTAAATCGATCAATGGTGCCATCACGTTTGTACTTGATGCGGTAGATCCATTTGGTGCCGACGAGGTTTCGGGATGAAGAAGGTGGAACAAGCGTCTAGGTGCCATTTTTTAGGAGGGCATCTTCTTTATGCTGCATAGTAACCCGACAAGAAGGATGTTTTAAGGGCTTGAGTGATGTTGCGGGGTTCAGAGGGAGAAGTGAGAGGAGTTATGAGATTAAGTTTATGGATGGGTTTGATAATACCATGTTGAGAATGGGTGATGATCGAGTGGGAGAGCATGGTCTGAGGTGGGGGTGGAGTGGTGCAAGGATGAGAAGAGGAAGGTGTAGTGGATGGTGGCGACTAAGAGGTGGGCATGGTTGATGGCGGAAGGAGGGGAAGTGGGCTGGCGGGTGGCAAGATAGTGGTGGATGGTGGTGTAGCAGCTAGTGGGGGGTTCGTAGCAGGCAAGGGAGGTGGGGCAGGTGTATGAGTGGTGGGTTGGATAGTAGGAAGACTAAGATCGGTCCAGACGGAGGGTGACATGTCTGATGAAGGGAAGGGTGAGGGAGTGGGGTGTAACTGGGTGTACGAGAAAACATGTTCCACGAAAAGGACATGACGAGAGACAACGACAAGGTGAGTGAGGGGATCGAGATAGTAGTATGTGTAATGGGTGGTAGAGTAACCTACGAAACCACAAGCGATGGACTTCGGGTCCATTTTATTAGTAGCATAGGGCTTAAGCCATGGATAACACAAATAGCCAAAACTTTTCAGTTTAACATAATAAGCAACTTTATTACACATGCGAGAGTATGTGGAGTCGAGGTGAAGAGTGGGGATGGGTAACTGGTTAATGTGATAAACAACGGTTAGCTTGGCATGGGGTCATAGGGTGGTAGGTAAACCAGAATGAGATAAGAGCGCAAAGCCAGTTTCCACCATTATCATAATATAATACGTTGATCGTATTGTTGAAATAATTTTCCACAAGCTTATGAAATTGTGGAAATACAATAGATACATCACACTTACGTTTGAGAGGGTAAAGCCATGTGTAGCACATGTAATGATCAACATATAGAACGTAGTATTTATAACCATTGTGAACGAGGGAGGCCCAGATGTCGGTGTAGATAACTTCAAGAAAACGTGTAGTATGTAATGTGGATGTGGAGAATGGTAGTTTATGACATTTATTCAGTTGGCATGGATTACAATTAGATTGTCAAAACAACGATTTGCGAAACTATAATCGTTTTTGAAGAAACTGAAAAATAGAGGTGGACGTGGCGGTATTGGTGATAGGAGCAGGCGGTGGCCAGAGATAGACACCACCAACACAAATGCCCGATGCGAGGAGATTATCGGTCATTAGATACTTCACACAAAAAGAAGACGATGAGAAAGTGATAGAACAGTCATGTTCAGTGGCAAGTTTAGAAATAGAAATAATATTCTTTGTTATTGTTGGAACACACAAAGTATTCAACATGTTTAATAAATTTACAGAGTTGTTAAGAGATAAAGTTTCGGAGTGTGTGATGGGCAAACCTTCGCCATTGCCCATGAATAGTTTGTCCGGACCCGTCTATGGATACACATTTTGCAGGATGTTTAGGAGTGTTGATGACATGGTGGGAGGCACCATTGTCGACTAGAAATTCTAGCGACCGGGAGTGCACAGCGGTGGCATTTGACTAGGGAGGACACGCGGTGGAAGGCGGTGGTGGGCGAGCGACGGGATACAGGCTGAGAAAGATAGGACATGCAGCGATGACGTGACCGACTTCCCGCATCCAGGCGGTGTATGCCGGGTTTAGGGCGTTGGTGGCATGAGATATCAAAGGGGCAACTGTAGGTGTGAGAGGACCGACGAGGGTGCTGAACAGTAAAAGATATTGGTGCATCTAGGCAGTGTATGCCGGGTTTGGGGCGCTGGTGGTGGTGGGGGTAAGGTGCTAAAGCGGCGCTGGATGAGACCCGCCAATAAACTTGAGGAGATCATAGCGAGTGAGGATGGCTTGAAGTTGGATCTTCCAGATTATATAATTCAGTGGCGTGAGTTTGATGACGTTGGAAAAATTGACGATGATGAACAGTTTATTAGCATCGTTAGGCTTTGTGATGGTGATCGAGAGTTGTGCCATGGTGGTGGGCGGAAGGCAGCGTGGTAGAAGGAGAAGAAATGACCAACAAGGCTCTGATATCATGTAAGAATATTATAATTTACTTGATATTCAATTAATAAAATCTATGAATATATACAAGACTAACAACAGTAATACTTTCAATTTCAGATCCAATATATTACTAAGAGGTTGTTGATGTAGTGGGGAGTTTTGTTAGCTTAATTACTAAAACAAATTCTTTTTTATATATATATATTTATTTATTTATTAAGTATTCCAAACATGATATAACACTGAGAGGATATAAGAGAGTATAGTAGACAAGATAGAGGTAGTTGGCATACTTCTTATCATTCCATTGTACATCCTTATATAGTATACATTACTAAACCTTTGAGTGGTAGGAAAGCAAAAGATCAAAGGTTTACTAATGAAGACTTTGGGGAGGTTACGGGAGTTACACAGAAGAAAGTTCTAAGGTAGACTAAAGGATGATTGGATGTACATCCATCAAATATATTATTTATAACACTCCCCCTTGGATGTACATCCTACCACCTCATTAAAAACCTTGCCAGGAAAAACTCATTGGGACAAAAACCATGGTAAGGGAAAAGAGTACAGTTTAAAATGTTTATCTCCGCCTCAATTTAGCAGAATGTCTCTTAGACGTCGCATACTGATATCACGAATGAGCTTCTTAAAACTCTTGCAGGGAGTGACTTGGTAAATAAATCATCTAGATTCTCATCGGACGAATCTTACAAACATCAAAAATACCTTGGTCTGAAGCTGATGCATCATTCCCTTATGAGTGTAATGTAGACAAAATTATCTTCATATATCATTGTTAGCGTCTCTAGATCAGGCTGAAAACCATAAGAACTTAATGTATGAAAGATGACTGATATGAACCATGCACATCCTCTTCCCGTTTCCTACAATGCAATCAATTTGACATGATTTGATGAAGTTTCCACTGTAGTCTGCTTCGTTGAACACCATGAAATGGTAGTTCAATCATATATATCATAGCACCCCTCTTCGTATAGAAAACTCATGATGGAATCCCTATTAAAACTTTGCTTATGAAACCCGGTGGTGCAAAAACCAAACAAAGGAGAAAACATAACCACATAAAGATTCTCCCCCCAAATTTGACATATATCCATGTATGCCAACATTCATTCCATAAATATGTCATCAATCATCATCTTTTTAACGTTGATGAAAAGGGAGAACAATGGTGATTTATGTTTACTGAGAATCATCACCTTACCAGATGGTAGGTATTATATCACCATTAAATCATTTCACACGTATAACATATATATCAGATTCTTGACCTAGCCTCACACATTTTTTCTATCATATAAAGGATGATAAATTTATGAAATCCAATTTGCTTCCAAGGTCTATTTGATATTCGCATAAGAGGAGTATCCTTTTACTAGTCATGTATTATCAACATGACTTTACAAAACTCATATATATGATCCTAGTGCAGACAAATAATGCACTCTCAAGTATTTGAACTTAATAACCACATATGTGCCCTCTTAGAAGCTTATGCCATACCCTTGGCTCATTTGATATATTGATATATATAATATATATATAATTTTATGAGTTGTGACTTGATACCATTTGATTATAGTTTAGATGGTTCTCCCAAGTCACCATTGAGCATATAAAAACATAAGGCCTTTAGAGGAAATCATTCTCAAGATTTTATTCGAATACCAATTCCCAGGAATTCACATGTTCACATTACGCTCTCTTCGAGAGTTTAGATCATCTTTCAAGGGATACACATAATTTAACATGGTGTACTATTTATCATTAATTTTCTTTTGAAAGTTTTTCTCCTTTTTCCAAGGGCTAGATACCTATTCCAAGGGCTCGACACCTTTTTCAAGGCTTTTCTATCTCCCACTTTTACGATATTACAACTCCTTTATCCACTAGGAGGAACACATTCATTTCTCATATCGAGGTGGATTATAACATCTCATATGCATAAAACTGGTGCATTATCATGCTAGCATCACACACTTCGGCGTGTTTATGATTTGTCATTATCAACTTTAGAAAGTCAAACTCCGTACTTCTTTTACTCTTGGAATATATCATTTTGGCAATTTCTTTCCCCCTTTCGAGGGTCTGAACTCCTCTTTCGAGGATTTGAATCCTGAAACTCCTAATTTCCCTTTTCCTTCTGTGTCTTTTTGGCATTCGTCCCCCTTTCTCGAGACTGGACTCCTCTTTCAAGGGTCCAAACTCCCCTTTCGACGGTTCAAATCTTTCCTCATTTGCCTTTTTTTGTGTAATTTTGGCATATCCGTTTCCCTTTTCGAAGGACTAAACTCCTCTTTCGAGGGCCCGAACTACTCTTTCGAGGGTCCAAACTCCTCTTTTGAGGGTTCTTTGGATCCCAAGGGTCGACCATGCCTCCAGCATACTTGGGATTCACTTGCCATTTGTTGATTTTCTCCCATGCTTCAAACCGAGCTGGAACATTTGCAGCTGGTATATATATGAGCGTGTTACTTTGTTTATATCTATGAACACATCAAGTAGTTGCAACATTTTCCAAATGAACTATTCTTTAAACCTCTAGTTCATTTCGTTTTGTCATGCATGAAATAATTCATAGTCAATTAACATTTGGTTTAGGACATTCAAGTTAGAGATAACCACTCTCTAATTCGACATCTTATAAATTCATAAGCATTTTTTACACCATACTTCCCAGAAGCATGGTTGTAGCAACATTCAATATGTGCTTGCTTTTGTAATCTTACAACAACACACAATTGATTATAGTTACAAGACTTTGTGCCAAATATCAAAGCTTATATCATTCTTGTAACACCCCCAAAACTGGCCTAAGAGTTAGGGGCGTTACACGCCGCGTATTACTACCTAATAACACAAGGCTCTAAAACTAGCAATCGCATTAAGGCCCAAAACAACACTTTCACAAACAGTATAAATCAAAGTATCAAAAATACAACTGAAGTTAACACAACTCCCAAATACATATCCAAGTCAGAAACAGAGGTCAAAACAGTGTAAGGCCCGGAGGCAGTAACATCGTAAACCAATAGTTTAAACGATCCAAAAGCTAAACACTACGGCTCCATAAACTTAAGATGATCCTCGCTGATCAATCTGCAAAAACAGTGAGAGTAGGGGGGTGAGCATACACTATGCCCAGTAAGCAGCAACCGTCATCAGTGAGCTCGCTCAAAACAATTGAAATCAGGAGAAGGAGAAGATAAACATTATATCCACAATTTCCCAAACAGTCAGAAGCTTTCAGAATCAGAACAGAATGGAACACAAGAGTTCCCGGTACAGAAACAATCAGAGTTCTTAACAGAGAAGGGACAAGATACAATGCACACACTCAGAAGGGGTCGAAGACCCATAGATCATAACAGATCTCTCGACAACGCAGAAATGACTCTAAAGAACCAAAGGGTTCGTCAACCCCACAGAACAGAAAGGGAATGACCCACACTCAGAACGACGTCTACATGGTATACCACAATAGCTCGACCCAGCCATTCATGGCTCAGAAACAAAGTACAAAGTCCCAAAATAGAGGATTGCATAATCAGAGGCAAACTTGCATTTAAATATGCCAAAATACTCATAAATCAGTAGTACAAATCAAAAGGAATCCAACGCCGCAAACGGCACTAAAATCGGAGTTCAAACGAAGAAGTTACGCTGAAAATAGTAAGGTGTCCGAACTTGTGTCCTGACGTTGATGTTCGGACACAAGTCGGTTTGAAAACAGAAGGGAAATTCAGAGTGTCCGAACATCGAAGTTCGGACTGACGTTCAGACATTTTTCGGAAAAAGTTACGTGGTGAAGTCTGAGCTTCGAAGTCAGAAAACTGGGGTGTGTCCAAACATCAAAGTTCGGACCGAAGTTCGGACATGCCCCGAACTCGAAAATACAGAAGCGCAAAACACGCTGTCCGAACTTCAAAGTTAGGACGGAAGTTCGGACAGCACGAAAACTGCAATTTCCAGAAGACGAACAGAGCAGAAAACAATGCAAAAACATCACCACGAATTGTCAAACTGGTACACACACCAAATCACAGAAAAATACAGAGAACCATGGGGTTTTAGCCATCCAAAAACGCAAAAAAAACGCAAAGGGAATCACACACAAAATCAGAGAACAACTCTTGCAATATCCCCATGGTTGAACTTCCAAACCGAATCAAGCAACCACCTACCTCGTTTGCAGAATCAACAACACTCTAACCCACGATATGAAGCAGAGAGCAGTCCAAGCAGCCCACCAGTTCACCGCCAACAGCAACACTGAATTCGACAGACGAAGCACTCAAAATCAGAAACGCAGGGGCTGAACAATAAACAACGGAGCCCAAATTCTACAATACCAACCTGAATTCGGTGCGCAGAGTACAACCCACTCAACAGTAGCAGCAGCGCCGATCAATTCACCAATTAGACTGAATTAATCGTCTTGATTCACAAGGGAAGTCCCAAATCAGATTTCGAGAAGGAGAGAAGGAGGCCAACGAAATCCATAATTCTGTAGAACAAACCTGATAACGAAGAGGGAAGAATCCAGCAACAAAGGTCTCCAATCCAATCGCAGCAGCAGAATCACAATTCTTAGCAGAGGAGGGAGAGAGAGAGAAGGGAGAAACGCTCGTTCAAACCACGATAAGAGACGCTCCTCACGAACTGACGTGAATAACAATGATCAGGAAAAGAAAAGAAATAAGGAATTCCTTTCCTTATAAATCAAACAAATTAATTACCTTAATTAATTAACCGAATGACTTCCTTGTCCTTGGCAATTAAAACAATGCCGCTGACGTCCCAACTGATGGCAAAGAATTTCATCCAACTTAGATTAACATTGTAACAGATATAATATAAGGTTACGAATTATGGGTTATAACAATTCTCCCCATAAAGTTGAGAATTCTTAAGAACTAAAGAAGTTCATTATTCTCAACTTTCCTTTTTGTAACCCTTTTGATATTTTTAACGGGGGAGGTATAGACACAAACCCAATTGTCTAACTCTTTTTTTTTTGCTCTGCAAAATTAACGACTTAATAAAGTCATTCTTAGTGAGAGTATAAGTTACTCAATACAAACATTCTTTCAACTTTCATATTATCCATCTTAATCTCAAAATCACATGGATAATTTCATTATAGCTTGATTTTTCTAAATCAATAGCCCAATGAATACAATACTCATGTGACCATTATTTGATGTATCAAACATCATATATATCTCAAATGTCCATATGGTAATTTTTCCGCCCATAATAAATCCATGATATTTCAAGGGGGTATAAAAATTCTCATCTACTTCCTTTTGAATGATCACGCTATATCTTATATGAAACTATTGTCACCCGAGTAAGAACCTAGTAGTGATTGATAGTTTAGAAAACTAGTGATTCTACTTCACTTTTCTAGTGGATGACCCATTTTCCATTGCTTATAATGTATATTTTATTGTACACTAACTGCTCGTTAGTGATCCCCCTCTTTTGGGCTTTGTGGGATTGAATTCTACGTTATATCAACTTATATAACTTGACACATTTTGTGCTTGTTTTCCCATCAGTATGAACATACTTTATCATTAAAAGTGCATATTCGATGTTTATTCTTGTTCCCTCAAGGAACATAATGAAGAGCTTTTAGAATTCATGGCTCACAAGAGCAAGCTCTCATTCTTCATAGCCTCTTATAGATCGTAGAGCTGTATATAAACCATTTTTAGTTGTGCATTATAGAACTATCGATAAAGTATGACTCTTTGTCATCCAATGACTTACAACACACATGCAAATCTATTATAGATTACACATATGGTTCGACGTACCACATTTTATTCCTTTAGAGTATCTATGAATAACTAATACCCAAAGCATGGTTATAAAATATATCAAAATTCATGTACTCGAGTGCGTCTTTCGCACTATATAAATATGTTTTAAGGATGACACCTTGACACTTTTTCATCAATATCCTTCATGGAAATGTAATGGTCTACAATGATGTCAATTCCAAACAATTTTCTTTTTACACGGTCCAACCATGTATGGATGTACAATAATCTGTCATAGATTATAAATCTTTTATAATCGACCTTTACAAGATAAAATGGTCATTTTCATAAGCTAACTCAAGCTTTTAGTCCTCATATCATCAATGATCTTACAGATAGATCTTACCAATATCAACCTCAGGCTCGACTTCATTCATAATCATGCATGATACGCATTAGCATTTCGGAGCTTGAGTTGGAAATTTACTGAGAAAACTCTTTAATTATCCAATAATAATCCTCAAATGTAACTCCTCAATGGTTACTTAGGAGACCATGTAACTTATACCAAAGTTACTTTGTATGAAGTTATCTTTAACTCTTCAAAATCTATCTAGCTCTCTAAGAGCTTTTACAATTGGTCCAATCTTTTACTAAATGTTCACCATTTTTAAACCATCCACCTCAATTGCATAGTCATGCATGAGAGAAAACAATAATTTATCATTCTCAACCTTCAATGCAGTTATCTTGCAGGAGGGAGTATAAGGATCTTACAGCTCTCAACCTTGAGAGCATGATTTCGCAAGAGGGAAATAGTAAACTATAATTCTCAACCTCCAATGCTTGTATACAATTGAATAACATGATCCTTTTATTTTGCTTCCTTCAGAGCATTCATCTTGCAGGAGGATGTATATATACGGATCTTATAATCCTGAACCTCAAAGTGCATTCATTTTGCATGAGGTAATATTATAATTTACAATTTCCTTTTCAATGATTACATAGGAGAATTCTTAACCTCTAGTGCAACATCATGCACAAGGTAATATCACCTTTCTTTTTTTTTACTATCTCAAAAGTGATTGCCTTATAAACGGTAATTCAAACCCATCCTTATGGCAATACTACTTTTCAATCATAAAATAAAATTGAACGGAATGAATCATACCATATTAGATGGTTTTCTTTTCAATACGAAGATATATAACGCCAAATTATACCTTGAGAGAGTGATTATGCAAAAGTCATTATACCACAGAAACATATAGTTCTTCAAAAACTAAAACAATCTATTTTCATCGAAGACCTTGCTTTCCTTCTAATGCGGTATGTATATTTCCTCAAGTCTTCTTTTCAATAAAGAAAAACTTGACGCCGTAGAATCTCACAAAAAAAAAAACAATCCTTTTACCATTTTTCTTTCTTACAAAAGGTGAAACTTCATAAACAAGTATCAAAATTTCTTCCTTTTTTGTAGAATATATCTTCCACTATTTTCACAAATTAAAGATGATCATTTTGTATCATAATATAATAAATTGTGAAATTTGTGCTTATTAAAAAAAATAAATATAAGGATTTCTACCTTGATTTAGAAACTAAGTATACTAAAAAATATAAATTCTTTTAAATGTTGCATCGCACCTACCTACCTGTTAATATGACTATGTGGATAAAATTGATTAAGCTTACTTACACCTTCTAGAATCGGTAGAGTACTCATTAGATGCGGCTTCAACATATAAACTCTCTGGCATCACAGATTCTAGGAAAAGCACAACGATTTCAATTAGGATTAAAGAAAAACGATAACCATCATCTGAAAAGTCGTAGTGAGGAAAAATGACTCAATATTTTTGTCTATGGTGTATGGTAGAGAGAATAATATATTTTGGTAGAAACTATCATGCTGATAATGTGATAAAACACTGAGAGGATAGAAGAGAGTATAGTAGACAAGATAGACGTAGTTGGCATACTCCTTATCATTCAATTGTACATCCTTATATTGTATACATTACTGAACCTTTGAGTGGTAGAAAAACAAAAGATCGAAGATTTACTAATGAAGACTTTGGGGGGGGGGGGGGGTTACGGAAGTTACACAGACGAAAGGTCTAAGGTAGAGCAAAGAATCCACTAATTGTACTCCCTCCTATTCTAAATATAAGTCGTTTTAGGCATTAGCATTATGTTCAAATTATAAGTCATTTTAGACTTTTTGTATCTATCTTTCTACTTTTACCCTTTCTACTTTTTTAATTATTATTGTCTTTGCACTCTACTTTTTATCTTACCAATAAATTATACTTACTTTTTTATTCTTCCAATACAAAAAATAAGGGTATACTAGTCTTTTTAAACTCTTTCTTAAATATTGTGAAAAAGTCTAAAACGACTTATAATTAAAATAGGAGGAGGGTACAGAACACAGTTTTTACTAAATTGAGTGAAAATTTTCAAATAATCATAGGTGTCCCCAAGCTACTGCGACCTAGTTTTGGAATGATCTAAAATGTCTATTTGATTTCGAAAATAAAATAAGAAACATGAAAGTGCAAGGAACTTACGGAAACTGTGAGAAGACATTGCGTGGAGCATAGATATTGTATTGAACATACTATATAATAATTTTATATCAAAATCAGAAAAAAGTCGTCGCCAATAACTTGTTTATAATATCCTCATTGATTTGCCACGTACAAATGAACGAATTGATCAATTAAGTGTGCGTGGTGTCCTCTAGTTCTGGGAAATACATATCATATATTCGTATGAGGGTGGAATTGATCTTCCGTTAAATAATTAGTTCATAAAATACCTCACTAGCTACGTCATTGCCCTAGAACTGGTAGTGGTTATATAAGACTGTCGCCTGGTGCTGCGTTTGTGAATTATCATTTGTATTGCAAGAAGAGAGATGGAAGGTGAGAGCCATAGAGCGGAGCTGAAAATGGAGATTAAATCTCCAGCGGATCTGTTTTTTAAAGTTTTCAGTGGGAAGACACACTTGCTACCAAGCATCACTCCCGGCGTCATACCAAAAGTTGAAATTCATGAAGGTGACTGGGAGAGCCCTCTGGGATCCGTGAAGAGATGGGAATACATGATAGGCAAGCCTTCTTAATTAATTAAATACCATATTGTTGTGTTCATTAAAAGCTAGATATTTTTAAATTTTACATTAATTTTTGGCAAATTATACGGTTGAAAATCAAACCACCTAGCTAATGAATATATACTTTGAAAGATCGAGCAAATGTTTATGTCTAATTAAGTACTGGAAGAAAATTGCAGACGGGAAGCTAGAATCTAGTATGGAGAAGGTCGTAGCCTTCGATGAATCCAAAAGATTGATTTCTCTAAAGGTTCTAGATGGCCATATGTACGAAGAACACTATGATTCTCTTTTAGCCACATTGTTGGTAACCCCATTATCGAAAGAGGATGGTGCAGTAGTAGGTAGCCTGGTGGAATGGACTCTAGACTACGTGAAGAAACATGGTGAAGCTCCTGATGCACAAATTTACTTGAATGTCGTAGAGCAAATGACGAAAGATATTGATGATCATCTTACTCCTGCACCAATTACCGTGCCAATATAAACGCAATTACCATGCCAATATACACTTCATGCTTGCTTCACTAGTAGGAAAACAGCCTATTTCTGAGGTTGTAAAGGGCCTATTTCTGCGGTTTACAACCGCATAAATGAGCACCGCATAAATAGGTTTTTTACCCTATTTCGGCGGTTCCAGAACCGCCGAAATAGACCACCTCCATTTGACCGTAAACGTTTGACCTGGCCACCTATTTCGGCGGTTCTTTAGTAGGAACCGCCGAAATAGGTGGCCAGGTCAAACGTTTACGGTCAAATGGAGGTGGTCTATTTCGGCGGTTCTGTAGTAGGAACCGCCGAAATAGACTGCCTTTTTTTTTCCTTTC
Source organism: Limonium bicolor (assembly GCA_023374045.1). Taxonomy (NCBI): domain Eukaryota; kingdom Viridiplantae; phylum Streptophyta; class Magnoliopsida; order Caryophyllales; family Plumbaginaceae; genus Limonium; species Limonium bicolor. The sequence continues at coordinate 102,503,220 of CM041777.1, read as the reverse complement.
CAGCTTATTAATGCACCCAAATACACCATAAAATTAAGCAAACCTGTAAATACATTTTATAATGCTGCCACCACAGTGGGGCGCCTCAGTAGCATACTATAAACCCATAAAACGGCCATAATCATCGGCACGCATCAATAAATGCAAGAAATTAGCAAGAAAATTCATAACAAAAATAAGGATTAGTTGTACACTTCACCACACTCTCCACACCACACTCCATTACAATATACAATTCACTACGTTTCAATCTAATGAAATACATAATAACTCAAGTAACGTTCAACGCAAACTAACTTCAGAGGAATCAACTAAGTACGTCGATGGAGATAAATTCTGCCCAATCCTCGAGGATTTCAGATATGTGCCTATCTTCATAATTTCCAATGCCCACGATTTCTTCGAAAGCCTTGAACAAACAAAATGAATAGTTAATGAGACACTACACAAAGAATGACAAAGAATAAAAATACATATAAACCAAGACTTTCAAAGATAGTTTTATACCATGTCCACTGATTTTTCTGGCAAAAACTTGGATGATGCTACTAAGTCATGCATAAACCTCATAACATAGTAACCACATTCTGATTAATGGTGGCCATCGGGTCCGGTTCTACCCGGAACCGGCGGTTCTACCCGGAACCGATTGGAACCGGAACCGGCCGGGAACCGGTGGGAACCGGAACCGGAACCGAACCGCCTCAGCCGGTTCCGAATACGAATACATGTTTTGAGATTCGGGCCCGAACCGGGCCCGGAACCGGAACCGAAACCGCTCGGAACCGGCTGGAACCGCTTGGAACCGTCGTCGGATTCGGAACCGGGAACCGGAACCGGAACCGCAACCGGTGGAACCGGAACCGGAACCACCCCGGAACCGGTTGAAGTTACCGTTGGAATCGGGCCAAAATGACGTCGTTTTGGGTCTCGGGCGCGCGCTCCTCTGAAGAAAATAGTCGTTAGATCCCAAGCACGCGCATTGCAATATGAAGGCCAACATCATGATTGGTATGAGATGAATGGGGATAACACCACTTAGGACTTCTATCTTCTAATATTTTAGAATGTATTAGTAATTTATTTACTTTCTTTCCATGTAATCTTTTTTTTAAGACTTGCAAATTGAAATCATGTAACCTCTTAGTAGCTGTACTCTTTTTCCTTATTAAGGTTTTCTCAAAGGGTTTTTACCTAATAAGCTTTTAATGAGGCAGTGAATTATATAATAAAATTCTCTTTGTTCCTTATTCTTTGTAAATTCAATAAAATTTCCTAAGTCTTTGTTTCTTACACATTTAAGATTATAAACTTGAAGAATAACCTATCTAGGAGTAAAGTGGATGAAAAGAGCAACGTGTGCACTCAAACGGATCTCAAATCGGAGCTAAAACGAAGCAACTGGAGCTGATCGAATCTTTCCGGAACCGCTCCGGAACCGGTCGGAACCGATCAGAACCGGAACCGGAACCGAAACCGGAACCGGTTTTTTGACCGAATCCGAAGCGAATCCAGATTTCAGAACCGGAACCGGAACCGGAACCGGACCGAACCGCCCAGACCGCCAACGGTCTCGAATACGAATACACATTTTCCGGAACCGGAACCGGAACCGGTGGAACCGGACCGTGGCCACCATTAATTCTGATCCACCAGGCTGTACTGGACACTATACATTCACACATTACGTTATCAGTCATACTTACAGGTCTACTATTAACATGTTAACTATTTGCACAAAATAAGTAAAACTACCTTCACTGCAGTCCAAGGGATGTTCTTCGGTGTCTTTTGCAATGCACGCAGTGCAGCTTGGAAGCCACTATACAAAATAAATAGTTTGAATGTAATACACAAATTAATCAAATTTAACGAAACAATTTATTAAGTTATGACAATTGTTGTATAATTTAAATAGCTCACCTCTTTAGAGCCGCTGCTATCGCTGGCTTCTTGACACTCTTACCAAGTGAGTCGAACTGTAAGACTCTCGGGTATTTCATGACCAAAACCAACAACGACCAATGACGACTGCTCACGTGATGAATAAAATTGAAATCATAACACAGATAACATAACTTATAAATAAAACGTAATAAGATATGGAAGTATGACTTACCCTTGATAATATGGCAGCATAATGTATGACTTGTCTGCACATTCATATATTGTGTTCGTCACGTACCGCAAAAGACCTTCAAGATCCATTGACATAGTCACTTCACTGCAAGTATCAGGGCATAGGAATCCGAAGCTGTCAGTCTGATGATCTCGTATCGCCTTGGAATGCACATGCCTGCACCATAAAGACAACAACATCAGTGAACGGCGTTAAAGTACAAAAACTAATTCAAGTATTTCATTAATATAGGAAAAGGTATGAGATCGCTCACATGCTAGCTGACTTCAGAATCGACACATTTAACCAGTCTCTCTTGAATACATCAACGAAGTCGGACATATATATATATCGAACGTATGAGTCCGTCCTTCGGGTTCGTGATGGTGAAAAAGACCCTAGCTATCCTCCACTTGGATCCTATCACTCTGAGGTGACGTCATCAACAAGGCCGAGTGCAGAAGTCTCATGTTCTGTGACAACCCCTCCAATATGTTCTTCTCTACTAAAGCAGGTCTCATCATGAAATTGGAGGATGCCCCCGTGAGAGCTGGTGTGGCAACACTTTTTCCTTTTCCTTTAGAAGTTTTTTTTACTTGACATTTTCCTAATTTGTTGATTAATTAAGTTTAAGTGACTCACTCTAAACCATATACTAATTGAAATATCGGATAATTATAATTTTAGAGTAAGCGTTAATTGTGTTTACCTGGCCCGAGATTTTGACCCATGTAACCGGCCATTGGATTGTAGCTGTTTGAACAGAGCGAAGTATGTTTCTCTGTCCCAGAGGTACCGGTATAGCAACATCACCATACTATATCACATAATTATCTACAAGCACCCGGACATACCCCTGCCGTAGTGGTTCACCGCCGACGGTGTCTGTACGAGATGAGGGAAACAATTTACCCCACGCCACCATAATATCCTCACCTCCCATCGGCATGAACAACGTGCATAAACAGGGTTCCTGAACATTAAGTAAAGAAGGGTTAAACGAACACAATCGAAGTAAATAGATGATAATAAATAATTTATTTTCTAAGTTAATGTGACTAAACCTTAATAGATCCATATGGATATGGATCTATCGACTGCACACTACTCTGGCGTACTAGTGTGCCCTCCTCCCTATCAGCTGATGGTGCATGGGCTGGTCTAGTCACCTCCTGACTACTGCACATCTGTGAGCGTATTTTTGTCATCTCCTCTGCAACCAAATGCTGAACATTCTGCATAAGTGTAACACCCCTCACCACTAACACGATATAATCTCTCACGTAGCAATAAATAAAACGTCTCGCAGCGGAAAATAAATAACAAATACAAACTCACTCGGGTGTCACCGGCCATTACTCGCCCATGCGAGCAACGTAGCCAAACCACATCCAACTTCCAAAATAGACAAACTGCTAACCGCAGTGATAACGAGAAACTCCTATACATCATACTAAGTCCATAACCATAAACATCGACAAGTGAGCGACTACCCTGTAACACCCCTCTCAAATTAACACGTAATAGTCACTCACGTCAGCATATAATAAAGCGTCTTACAGCGGAAGTAAACAACAAGATTAAAAGTACTCGGGTGTCACCTGCCGTTACTCGCCTATACGAGTAACGAAGCAGAACTAAATCCAACAACTAGAATACGCATCACTACTAAACCACTATGATAACGAGATATCCCTATACATCATACTAAGTCCACATCCTCAACAGTAGACAAGTGAGCATCTATTTCAAATCTCAGATACATACCATACTATCATCATACATCTACAGTCTGATATCATTATACAATAATTTCCTTACGCAATAATTGAAGTAATCCTATCTACCCTGTTCCCGCACTTCGGCTTCAATGAAGATCAACCACCTGCACAATAAGTGTAGTCTCAGCGATAGACGCTGAGTATGCCGGATCTGGACCCTATTGGTCACTTGTCATTATTAACCGTCTTGATAATAGCTTGATTTCATGCTTTGTCATATTACAGATATACTAGATACTGTAACAACATGCATGATTATATAATCATTCATCCAATCAAGCAGTCACTTATAAACATACACAACAATCACACATCATTCAATGCGACGGCATTAGTAATTCATAGGTAGTATTTATATCATCATCATATATTACAACATTCGGCCCTCCGGGCTCTCACATATCATTTGTTTAGTTAGAACTGTCGGGCGTCAGTTAGGACAACCCGAAACATACTCACTTGGACAGTAGTCCCACGTACACACAAGGTGCTCACTGCCCTGATCATCCGAAGACTCTGGGACTAATTCACTTTGCCTTAGTAAAGGCGTCCATTTAGGTGGCCAAGGGCCTGGTGCCAACGGTAGCACACTCCGCCTGACGATCTATCTAGGCTCGATCAGGATTAACTAGGGAAAATCCGATACGGAATATCCCAAGAGATCTCTACGCGCGACCAGCAGCCAGTGACTGTCTGGATTAAGGTACATCATCACATTCATTCACACTCCACTGTTAGCTTTGTTAGTTAGATAGTCAGTTACAGTTTTAGTTATGGAGTACATCACTTAATTTGTTGGCTGCCCTATGGGTCTTACGCATGCCTAGAATTATTCTAGGTAACATTCACGTTTGAGTCAAAGCTCTAGAGACCGACAATGTCGTGTCCCGTTCCTAAGTATTTTACTTAGGTTATAACTACATACTTGTAATACTTAGCGTATTAGGTCAGACAACAGTGGTCACAACACACATTTCGCATATGTAGTTTTATATAAGTCGATCTATAATCGACGTAGTATTAGTCCCGTAGGACGTTCGTGCATAAATAAATAATGCAGTGAACATAACTACACATCACACACTTAAATCACATACATACATACACACAAGTTATTTATCAAACAAATCCGAGCCCGAGGAATTCCTCAGGACAACCCGGATCAAATCCCTTTACATACCGTACACCGTGGACCAGGGATGCGCAATATGAATCTCTAAGCTTCTCGAGCGCGCACGTCCAACAGGCGGTCTAACAATACGAAGAATACTAAATGTCAATCCACATGACAATACGATTCGGTATTTCCGAATAACGCCAGTAACCCCAGTTTTACAACCCCGGATTTTCAACTATTAATAGCTAAAGTATCATTATCCTTAAAAATTCTTTATTCGTAGTATGTATTGATATACGGTTTACAAGGACGTCGGTTTTTATTCGAACGTCATGGCTAATGTTTTCAAAACGTAGGGATTATTTTTTTCTTCCAAATCCATAGTATTTTACAAACGTTACGGCTGATTCAGAATTTGCCCGTTCTTGTATTTTTAAACTCGACTGTTACATCGCATGCACAGGTATTGTTATAACCTATAGTTGCACGCATGGTTATATCTGATAACCTATGGTTGCATGCGTTCCATGCAACGTTAATTTACTTTACATAGCATTTTACTATTCTTTAATATATCCTATATTATACAACTCCCCAACTATATAACAACTTGTATTCGTTCATAACCTTATGACATCATAGTGTATATTTATACTTATAAATTCACATGTATTATTTACCATTATATGGTCTGTAAACCATATTATATATGCATGTTACTTGTGCCAATATGACTATGTGTATATATATACTTTGTTTCCTTAAAGAAGTAAGAACTTTCTGTTATGCACATATTACTCCTTGCACAAGGTTTATTTAAACCATCCCAAATCATACATTGACCATAGTCTTTATGTCATTGTGTACTATACTTTATATTTTCATTCTTAATGTATAATTTACATATGAATGTGCTAGTAAGGTAGTTTTAATAACTATACTTTTGACCACATAACAATATTTAGTTTTACACTTATATCCTGATATCACATCGTATGATATTTTATACGTCATTAGTTTATAACCTTTAGTTTTAGTACCTATATTTATGTACCGAAAATGACATATACTTACAATACACTATCACTTCTTTATTTACATAATCCTCATTTATTACAATATAGTCACACAACTTATACCATGTTTTATATCATCAAAACATTGTAATAGGATATAACCTACAGTTTTGTAATACTTCTCCATAATTGCCAAATAGGCATAAATTCAATATTTCATCCCCTTTCAAATCCCCACACTTTATTATTATTACGATCTCGCCACAATTTTTATAACATACTTATCTCACCATATATTATAGCATTTGTATTATATAGTATGTATATTGTATAGTTTCAATAATTCCGGAGAATACAACAAACCCCTTAGATTCTGTTCTTTTGTTTCAACCCTTAACTTCCCATATTTATATCTTTACCACAAATCCTACAATATTTTTACATATCATATGTTATCTCATTTCAAACATCACATTATTTATAACATATAGTTTTCATATGTTATTTCCTTAATACTACCGAACAGTCCATAGCTGCTTGGTATATTTCTTTCTTATTTACATTTTGACCCAAATTTATTATATACTTTCATATGTCACAAAATCATCTATTACTCTTTTATCAATATACCCATTTATTAACTCCAAAAATTCCCAAATTTCATACTTAGGATATAACTCACATATTAACCAAACTACACCTCCACTTTTCGGTATTTACATTTTATACCCCATAAGTTTTATAAATTCAACATTCCACTCATAGTGTTAACATGGGTTCATAAATTAATTATTTATGATATTAAATTTGGTCAAACCTCCCAATATGGTACCCAATAACTTTCAGTTTGACCAGAAGTTTATGTATTGTGGTTTTGACCACACGTTCTCAAAAATTACCATTTGACCCCCCATATTTTATAAACTCAATAAAATTCATAGAATATCTCTTTTAACATATAGTTTTCGACCTTATTTATATTCGGTCTCTAAAATTTATTTAAATTGTAATTCAACCCCAAAATATTTCGGTAATATATATTTTGTTCTAAGTTTATTTTAAATTCATTTTTAACTTAACATAGCAATTAAATTAAATGGCCTAAAATGCTTGGCCTCATTTCATTAATTTACATTGGGTAAAATTACACATAAATGTTATAAAAACTATATTGTTTACGGTTAAATATATAGTTTTTCTTTAATGCTTCCTAAAATCATTTAATTATTTCATATGACATTATATGTCCTCTAAACTTTGTATTATCAACTAAAAATGTTATAACACATTTTAATACATAGTTTAGTCCTTTAAGACCATGTTTGGTCTCGTTTCATATCACTCATTTTCTAATATTTTTGTAAGTCATGTTTTTGACCCATAGTCAATTTACTTGACTTAATAGATCATTAATACTCTAATTAAACAACCAAAACGTTATTAACTATTCTAACACAAGGTTAGGTCCTATGAAACTCTTACACCCCACGGTTTGATTTATATTACAACTTAGTAACATAACAACTATATTAATATACTAGTTTAGCATCCTTACATTGATTTTCCCAAGCTTTTGAATCTGGGTTCAAGGCCTACTCCCGCCTGGTTCCAGTGCACAAAGCAAAGGTGTTAAACTAGTGTTTACGCTAGTATACATATTCGGTAATACAAGGAGAAGGTAGAGGTATTTCTCACCGTAAACATGGTCAACCAAAGTGGTCTGTTTGCACGGTTCTATTACTGCAGGTTTCATGGTATTTGCTCACTGTTTCACGCGAAGAACAAGCGGGAAAATTCAGCATAAACTATGTATGCTACCGGTAGAAGGGAGAAGGAGAAGGGAGTGGATAAGGCTTACCAAGACATGGTCAACTAAGAGCGTTCTACTGGGCTTTGCCACGGATTGAATCAAGGCGCTTCCCCTTCTTTGGCGTGATCAAACAAGAACATTTGCCTATGTTCTGTCCCTTCACAAGTTGGTAAACACCTACTGCTATGTTCGTGAAGCAAGGCAGAGAAAGGAATTTGTATCTGTTACTTGCATTGCTGGTAGGTTCAAGGAAGGAAGGAGATGGCATTCTCTCTGTTTTATTCGTAATAGAGCTAAGCTGGGCTGGAACTTACCTCTCTGTCCTTTGCGTGAAGAAAACGTAGAGTGGAGCTCAACACATGCTAGCAGCATTACCGGCAAGAACAAGGGAGATGGCAGCGGTGAACTCACCGAAACGGTGACGAGAAGGGAAGCTATACTCCTGGGTTGTTTCTCTCTTCCACCAAGTGTTCTCTTCTGGTTCTTCTCATGTAAAGGAAATAGAGAAGATGACGACTTAACATAAGTTCGGTTGTTACTGAAAGAAAGGAAGAATATCGGGCTTACAGAAGGAAGATGGTCTATACCTCGCCACGGTTCAGGCGACCGTTGTTGGGATTCTTCTGTTTTGGTCGTGAAGAAGAACAGACAGATGACTCAGAACATGCTAAACACATAACCGTTGCATCAAGGAGGCACGACCGTGGTGGAACTCACCGAAATAGTGAAGGAAAAGACTCTCACCTAGCTTGACGTAGCAGCCACGGGAAGTGAATGGTGTTCTCGCTTCTGCAAAAACAGGAAGAAGCTGGGAACTTCCGCTCAGTTTCTCTAGAGTAACTCCTCCCTTCCTCCTGCGGTTCTTACGTGAAGAGAAAACGGTAGAGGAGTTCACAAGATGCTAGGCATGTCACTGGTTCAACAGGGAGACAGAGACGTAATCTGGTATTAGAAATGGGAGGCCTCACCGGAATGGATTAACTGAAGGTTCATACTTGCGCTTTCTCCTTCACTACATGCCGGTGTTTCTCCTCTGTTTCTACACGTAAGGAAACGAGATCGAGTTGGGAACGTGACCATGCACTACCGGTAGTAGAGGAGAAGAGATGAGTATTTTTTTGAACCAAAAGCATTTACCTACCGCAAGTAGCAGCAAGCATCTACGGGTGATGTTCCTCTCGGCTATGAAAAATGAAGAAGAAGCTGGGCTTCCATCGGTTGCGCCAACAGCAGCAGTCATGGGGGATGGCTCGTCTCTCAGTTGTGAGGTAGCAGAGGAAGATTAAACTGCTCACGTCTGAAGCAGGAAGAAACGACCGATGGAGGTAGCAGCAACAGAACATTGGTATCACACTCTCGGTTCGATGGAGAAGGAGAGGAAAAACATTGGTTGAGCTGGAGCTGCTCTCTGTTATGGGGCAGTAGAGGGGCTGGATCTTTGCGGTCGAAGAAGGAGGCCGGTGTTGACAGATGAGTGAGCAATCGTTAGTAGTGGTAGTAGGTGTGATTGGTACGTGGTCAAAGTTGGGAGGCTCCCCATGTCTAAAAGGAATTGCTTGCGTTTTGCAATGCTGTCGGCTCCAATGGGTAAGGGTAGGTATGGTTTGTATAATTTAATATGTTGTATGTGTACATATAATATGTTTGTGACACAAAAAAGTCCAAATTTGTATGTACCCGGTGGTGTACAGGCTCGCAAGCAGTGGTGGTCGAACAGATAATGGCACTAGGTGTACAAGTGGGTAGGTAATTGTTAATATTATGTAGTAGTAAGATGATACTTGTAATAATTCGTTGCCTTATATTATTGAAATTGAGCATAGCTCAACCGGTTAAGGCTATGGGAAAGGTACGAGAGGTCTTGGGTTCGAATCCCGTCTAGAACATGTTTGCTCTTTTTTTTTTTGTTTCAGCCTTATTTACGCTTATTTCTTGTATATGTGCGACCGTATTAATATGTCACGTTATTAGCTGCATATACATATATATAAGCGGTTATTTGTTACGTCACGTTATTTCTTATACTTGTATATGAATACGACTATTTTATTTGTCGTATTTTTGCTATATGTACTTGTGCGACTATATTGTCATGTCGCGTTTTTAGTTATACTTACAACGTTATAATATTGTGATGTTGTGTATATGTACATATATATGTACGTGACCGTATTAATATGTAACGTCGTCATATTTTCGGATACGTATATGCTCGTACTAATTTAATTATTCATTCGCTCACAAGTTGTTACGTGCTCGTAATGATGTAGACATTATTGTTTAGGCCATAATTTAATTGGTTATATATCCAATCCACATTTAATTAAGTAGGGGTATTTCAACCCAATCCTGAATACACAACCTTACCATGATACAATTCACCATCTTCATTGCTATACAACATCTCCAGTTACCCTGTTCCTGCTCTTCAGCTCCGACAATGGTCAACAACCTGAAATGGTGTAGTATCAGCGATAGACGCTGAGTATGCCGGGCTTGGACCCTAGTGGTCACTTGTCATTTTAACCATCTTATTATTAGATTGGTTTCATGCTTTTCTTTTTACAGTTATAACCAAAACTGAAGCATAAATGTGTATAGTATACATAATCAACCATCCAAATATCCATAACTTTTAACCATCCATCCAATCCAAACATCCATTTAATATTCCATACAATCATTTATATATCGAACGTATCGAGTAATAACAATATAATGTACAATGTACATTCGCCGTAGCGTACAGTCTCATATTTAATTACCTTAGCCTTGTAGGCTCCATCCAACCATCAACACACAATGAAATAACCACAAGTAACCAATGAACAACAAAGCGAAACAACGAGAATAATAAACAAGTATTTAGTCTCGTCCATGGTATTGCTCGCCACTGTATAAGTCTCAATTGTTTTAGTTGTTCAGTTATACCTAGTGACAATGTCTCGTTAAAACGACTGTCTCTAGTTACCCATATATTATGGCTGGTCACCCACGGCAGCAGCCACTCCAACGGTAGAGTCTCCGACCAACGAGCCATTCTAGCTCACGAGAAATTTTCTTGATACTTACGGACCCGTACGCGGACATCCTGGTATCGTTTTTGTGATCACAGCGCGCACCAAGAGCCACATCCTCTTGGCTTTACTTCCATTCCATTAATTAATTAATTATACATCGCATCGCATTACCAAATTTTCTAACACAGCAGACTAAGGTCATTAGTCCAATCCGGAGTCTGTAAACTCGGGATCCAGTGTTAGATACGAGAGCGGCGTATAGAAAAGGCCAATGCTCCGTACAAAGTCTCAGATAATATGTATATCTTATTATCTTAGTGCTACAACGTTTTCTGACGTTCCTTATGTTTCTTATAAGATAGCACCATAGCCGCTAGTTCGTTTTATATATATTGGTTCATATATACGAACCGGTACTGTTAACTCAACAACAGAAAATAATAAGCAGCTATAAATATACAATTCATGCATATTAATTATCACATTCAGACAAACAATCTTATCACAGATCACACAGAGTCTGAACTGAGGAAGCCCTCAGAGACAATCCAGACAACATAACAACATACAAGTTATATCAACCAAATCCGAGCCCAAGGAGCAACCTTAGGAACTCGGATCAAACCCTTTACATACCGTTCACCCTGACTGTATTACGGTGGTGTATGAATCAGCAAGATCCTACGCTCCGTGTAGTCCGTTAGCTCGTCAAGCGTCCTTGTCAGAAGTATACTCTAAACGTTAAAAACTATAAGTCAGTCTCCATGACTAACTACATCCGGTATTTCCGAACAATAAGTAACCCCGACTGTTCACCCCCGTTTTCTACAATTGTTTGTTGCAAGTTTCTCTAAAACAGTCGGCTTTGTTACTTAAAACGCGTACTCAAAGCATTCAACTGTTAAGTTTAATTCCTTATATTTCTTTTAGTCTTATCCACATCTAGTTTAGGTACGTAACCTATAGTTGCATGTATGCATGCATTCTTGTATTAAATTGCATTCTAAAATTCTTAACTTATAGTTCGTAACTATATTTACTTTTTTTAAATAACCACCACCATTAAATCATATGGTTTTCAACCAAAATATATTTATCCACCTTATATACATTATTCTTGTGTATGTATATATTTTTACCACGTAGGTAATTCTCATGAGTTTAATAAACTCTTATATTTCATGTTACTTTTTATCATCTTTTATTAGGTGATCATTCCCATTAGTTGTATCATATTGTACAACTTATATTAAGATTATTATCCTAACATGAGTAACATTTTATGTTGTATAATTACAACTTCTAAGGTTTATTCAATAAATACCTTAGTTTATAAATCCCATTCACTTACAGTTTGTCACACCATTTAATGTGAATACCTTATTTGTATTAATTTCATTAAACCACCTTAATACCAAATAATTGTTATAATATTTATAACATTATAGACCTTAGTCTAAAATTCATTTTCCAAACTCTATCAATTCGGTAAAGTCCTTGAATTCATTTAAATTCTATTTTGACCACATAACATTATGTAATGCTATTCCATATGCTAATATCATTTGACATGATATTCTTATTTCCCTTAACTCATAACCTATAGTTTTTATACAAAACTATTTATTATTGCCTCTTAGGCACCATAAGAAAATCTTATTTTTTTTTCCATAAACCATAGTTTCCTTAATTTACAAAATCACCCCTTAAATCATACCATGTTATATATTCCATTTAATATAACATTTCTAACTTATAAAAGAGTATAACCTATGGTTATTTTTTTGTAAATTCCGAACAGCCCTTGTGCTATTCTATAATTGCCATTTGGCCCTATTTATAACACATAGTTCTTCCATATCATTAAAACCATATTTTATACACATATCTTAATAAATTCTCTTAATAGTTCTAAAAATCACCAAATTCCACCAAAGGGTTATAAATATCCTTATTAACCCATATACTTTTGATATTTACCATTCCACCATCTATTTTTCTCCAAAGTGTCATAATGACATATTAACTATATATTATACATATATAGTTTATTTTAATTCCAAAATCCATCAAATAAATTCCTAAAAATTCCTAATAGCCCATGAGTGTTTAAAATACCATTGTACACCCTTTATTTTTGGTAATAACATATTTACCACATATGTTATAAAAATATTACCATTAAATACATAACTTATTATAAAACCTTAAATAAGTTATCTAACTTATTTATTTTGGTCAAAACCTAGCATATGGTCAAGGTTGACCACCTTAATATTTCCTTGACCACCAATTCCTTATAATTACGGTTTTAACCCCTAAGTTTCCAAAATTCACCATTTAACCCCAAAACTTTATAAAATCTTATAAACTTTATTTTAACTCCTTTTTACCTCTAATTTTCGGCCTTATTATTCTAAAGCCCCACAAATTTAATTTAATTACACCTAAGACCCCATTTATTTTCGGTAATGCATTTATACTACTTAAACTTAATTAAAAGCTTGTAAATGCATAAATAAAATGGCCTAAAATACATGGCCTTATTACAAACATTGGCTTGCAAAATAAATTACACATAAATGTCCCAAAATACATATAAATTTTCGGCCTCACCACACACTTTCCATTTAATTACCAAACTTCCACATAATGTCTTAAATTTGACAATTATGCTTGTTTAATTAGTTATAAAATTTATTAAACCATTCCTTAAACATTTTAAGGTCAAACAAGACCTTGTTTTTCTCCTTCACTCACGGCAATAGTATTAGAATTAGCTTAGAACATTTTTAACTTAGCAAAGTTAATGTTTAAGTGATTTATACCTTGATTTAGCTTAGGTAATCCTTGTTTGGTTCGGCCACCTTAAGTAGAAATTCTCCACAGCTTGTTTTACATGTTTTCAAACAGAAAACAAGGCCTAGTTAGTCTCCAAGCAAGATCTAACTATAAGAAGTAATTTAATGTAAGATTTAAGGCAAAAATCACCTTAAGAATGCAAGGAGAGTTCAAGAAGGTTTCGACCTGAATCAAACACACCACAAGGTGTTAGATCTACCATATTGACATAGGAAATAGCTAGATCTCAACAAGCTACCTTGTTATTAGGTTTTACCTTGGAAAAATGCCTTAAAAGAGGGTATTTCCTTTGGATCTCGGCCACCCTTGCTCCAAATGGCTCACCAACAGATTCCACATGAAAAAGAGAAAAATATGAGGCTATGAGAAAAGTTTCACAGCCGAATTCGAAGGGAATCAAAAGTTATGAGCTTAAAGCACATTTTTACCTTAAATGGTCAAGACTTGAACTTTCCTCCTTATATCTGGTTATGTACGAAACCAACACTTCCTCTAACCTCCAAATCACTCTACATAGATGTATAGAAAAGGTTGGAGTGTAGATCAATCGAAAGAGGAAAGAAAGATGAAGAAAATGGGCATTTTTATGCCTTAGAAGCTTACCTAGAGCTTGAAACCTCATCAATGGTGCTTGGGAACTTACCCACGGTTGGAGGGGAGCCAGAGAGAGCTCATGGACAGAGCAAACTCGGCTCAAGAGAAGAAATGAGAGGAAATGACCTATTATTAAGCTTAAAGCACTTTTTTGAATATTTTAGGTCATTATTGGTTTGATGACTCATCAAGTCTGATTGGAGCTGCATAATTGATGGAGAATTCGGTGGAGACAAGGAGGAGACAATGATAAAGGCAAGCCGTCCTTGATTGAGAAGGTAGGGTAGTGTTTGATTCAAATTTTGAATGGAAATGGAGTTATAATGTTACTTTAGTCCATTTAATGAATGTGTGACTCATCTCTTGTCTTGTACTGCTTGGGAGCCACGAAATACAAGGAGGAAGAGGAGCAAATGGAGGCTCCAAATCGGTTGGCTCACATGGTAAGTGGAGCCCACTTGTTTTGTTTTATAAGGTAAAGTTTGTCTTTTTTTGTTATTTTATGTAAAAGTAAGAGCATATATTTAATTGTCACATGTCTCTTGTCTCTTGGTCTGTTAAGAGACTTAATTATCTGATTTCTTGTAGTCCATTTCGTGGTCAATGGTCAACATTGACCAACTTAGTCAATGTTGACCCAAACGGGCCCCACATTAGAGTTTTATTAATATTTTAATATTAAATTTGTAAAAATTCGTAAATTTCTGGAATTAAATTCCCAATATCATATAATATGATATTTTATTATATTTAAGGGTAATTATAACCTTTTGGCCCATTTAAAACCAATTTAAAAGACAATTTCACAAAAACGTGCTTTAAGGAGTTTTAGCGCACATTTTGTGTTGCCTGGTGTTTCTGAGCTCTGTTTTCTTTGACAACGGTCTTGTTGTGTTCCTTACATGATATTTGATCATGTAATTCAATTTTATATCATTAGAGGTCATTTGATTTTTAAGGTTTTCCTAGAGCACCTTTTTGCCCTTTTTTGACCTTGAAGCATGTAAATGCTTTTTCTTTGTGTTGGAGTGTTGTCCAACGGTTATAATATGTTTAGTAATGTGTGAATATGCTTAGGACAAATTTTTAGGTCCTAAGTAGTTCATTTGGGTACTTATTTACCCTTAGCAGTCAAAGGGTGCAACATCTTGATTTGTGTTGACCACTGTTGTTCTCAGTTGACTTTTAAGGCATGTTTAGGCCTTAATTAATGTGATTAAATATTTAATCCATGCTTTAATAATTTGGGGTATTTCAATAAGCCTCTGCTCCATCTCAGCAGTAACCTTCAAATGTTCCTCATAGCTGATCATCCTTCCTTGTGAGCCTTTCCTAGACCCCGGATTGCCAAAAGCTTGGCGGATACCAACTTGTCCACCAAAACCAATAGCGCGACCAGGATAATCCACCTTTCCAAGAGCACGAGAAAGGGGATCATATTGTCTGTTCGGAGCCCAAGAACCCTCAGTAACTTGAGAGTTTAACTCTTCCTATAAAACACAAAATTAACAAAATTCATTAATATACTGGTACACAAACAAAAATTAAAAAAAAGAACCGAAATTAGATACCATTTGATTTATAATCTCTCTCGTGGCATCATCGTACTGAGGATTTTCCGACGTCGAGTTTTTTGGCACTCGACTCAACTCCCACACCTTCATCCTTCTGTCGCTAGGAGCCACATCCTGTGGAAGCAAGCCCTTTTGCTCCCACTCTGGTACGCGTTCGGCAATGCTTTTACCACCTAAGTGATGTGGGTATAGATTTTTCTTCGCATTTGCCTGCTGTTTTGCACGAACCGCCTACAAATACATATGTAACATGTAAGATACAAATAAGCAAATAAAACAGCCAAAATGTATAAAAGACAGCGTTGAATATTAGCTCTACCTGGTACTCTGGCGTGTGACGATACTCCACAAACCGCGTCCACTGCTCCTTAGTGATGCCCTCGTACGCCTCCCAGGGTGGCAGTTCATCGCCTCTTTCTGTATCATCCGATTCAGGGTCTTGATACGCAGCACCATGAATGTACTTGTCAGAGAGGCTTTTCCTATGGTCACGGAACTGTCGCCCCATTTTTTTCAGTATATCCTCCTTAAGAGAAGGATCAATGCAGAAACGACTCTACATAAACAATTATTAGTCATTTAGTAACACAAGTAACAGAAACTCTAAAATTATATAACATATTATAAAAAAAATAACACACCTGAAGAAGCCCAAACATAGTGTCCTTCAATGATTGTGGCACTTGCTTCCAATTGTGATTTATGTCGCAGTAAGTCTTGACCAGGTGGCCAGCATATGTAGTATAATCATGCTTCCAATTACCGTATGGCTGGTTGAACTCATTGAACTGCAAAGGCTTCGTGGGGGGGGGGGGGGGGGCTTTAATTACCTTCAGTGCACGGGTGGCACCTCTCTTCTTCACCTTCTGTCCGGAGGAGGAGGAAGCTGGTGGCTCTGTCACCTGCTGTGATGGACAAGCCTCATCCTCCAGTGGGTGAGTTCTCTTCCCCTTATTTCCTCCTTGTGTGGCCCGTTTTGCTGGTCTCTGCTGATGAGGATCAGCTTCTTCAATGGGCTGGTCCATAGGGTGATCAGCCACTGCAGTAAAGATAAGTTAGTCAAATTAATTGGATGAATTTATAATGTAAAGACAAATGTTGAACAAGTCAAGAAAAATAGTAAACATAACATTACCATAAATACTTCTATGTTTTGGAGTTATCAACCCAAAAACCCTCGTCATGGTCTGATCATGCATAAATCAAGTCGTTTTGAGTATCAACATTTAAATCCCGCAACCCTGTAGGAAACAATGTTGTTCCTTCAATCGTCTCATTCTCATCATCATCCTCATTTTCATTTTCAATCTGAACTGGTCTTCTACCTGGAAGAACAACAGACCATCTGGAGTCTTTTGGATCTTGAACATACCACACTTGGTCACAATCTTTTCCCATAACAAACTGATCATCCTTAAAACTGGCACGTGTGAGATCAACCAAGGTAAGACCTCCATCGTTTTGGATTCCACGTCGGTTGTCCACCCATTTGCAGTGGAACACTAAAAACGAATCAATATGGTAGTCTAGCTCCCAAATGTCCTCGATAACACCGTAATACCAACTGGAGCTCCTCACTGGTTGAGACTGGTTACCGATGTGGTACTCATTGAATGCCGCTTCTATTTTTACTCCATTGTTCTGGTTTATTGATTTAGCATCTTGGCGTGCAGTGTAATAAGTATACCCACTAATGTCATACCCCTCAAATGATACAATATTAGGTTCAGGTCCTATTGCCAAAAATCTGATTTCCTCATTGAGAACTTCTGAATTTGATGACGCTTTTTCAAAGACATAATATTTGAACCATTGGACAAACAGTCGGTTTTGTTCTTTCGTAAGCCAAAGATGGTTTCTGGTAGGATTTTGTTGTCTCAACTCATTCAGATGAGTATCAAAGAAGGGTTCAACAGCCTCAAGGTGTTGCAACACAAACAGATGTGCTTGATGAATCAGTTGACTTGGTACTTGCACAATCTTTCTTCCAATGACACCTTTGCCTTTATATCTGCCGTAGTGTCTTCGTTTTGGGATACCGATTGATTCTGCTTCATTCAGATAATCAGTCACCGTTGCTTCAATTATGCTCCCTTCTGGTCGATATCTATTCCTCATTCTACCCTTTAGAATACCCATGTATCGTTCAAAAGGGTACATGTAGCGTAAGTAGACCGGACCACAAAATTGGATCTCTTGAACAATGTGGACTATCAAGTGCACCATTATGTCAAAGAATGATGGTGGGAAATACATCTCTAATTGACATAATGTTACCAATTTCACGTTGTAGATCATCGAGAGAGTTTACATCAATTACCTTGCAGCAGACAGCATTGAAGAAGAAACACAATCTGGTTAACGCATTTCTGACATCATTTGGCAATATCCCACGGATGCTACTGGCAGAAGATGTAACATCAATACATGATAATCGTGAGATTTCATGCCTAACAGTTTCAAATCCTTCATTGATACAATATTCTTCCAGTTTGAAGAATATCCAGATGGTACTTTTACCGAGTGTAGACATTTACAGAAGCTGATCTTCTCATTCTTTGAAAGTGTGTAGCATGCAGGAGGTAGGTATATTCGTCTCTCATTCTCCTGTGGGTGTAACTCTTTCCTTATACCCATGGCTTGCATGTCTTTTCTCACTTTCAATCCGTCTTTCGTTTTGCCGGGTATGTTGAGCAAAGTCCCACTCACTGCCTCACCAACATTCTTTACGATGTGCATGAAATCCAAACAGTGTCTGACAGGCAGGTGACGCCAATACGGTAAATCCCAGAAGATAGAGCATTTTTTCCAAATGTTCTTTGCCGGTTTCGATGTGTTTCCAAAGACGTTCACAATGTCCTTAACCTTTGCATACACTTCCTCAGAGGTCAAAGGTAGACGGGCCACTCGAGTCTCGGCCTCACCATTGAACAGTTTCTTCTTCTTACGATAAGGGTGATCTTCAGGTAGAAAACGTCGATGACACATGTAAACATTCTTACCACAATTTTGTAAACGGTCCGAACATGTGTCATCCTCGCACACCGGACATGCAAATGTTCCTTTCACAGTGTATCCAGACAAGTTCCCGTATGCAGGGAAATCGTTGACCGTACAGAACAACAACGCCTTGAGCGTGAAATTTTCCCTTGCATAAGCATCATACACAACGGTTCCCTCATTCCACAGCAACTTCAAATCATCAATCAATGGGGCGAGGTATACATCAATATTATTACCTGGCTGCTTGGGGCCAGATATCAAAAGTGATAACATTATGTACCTGCGTTTCATACACAACCACGAAGGCAAATTGTAGATCACTAGTAAAACGGGCCAAGTACTGTGTTGACTGCTTAATGTGCCGTACGGGTTCATCCCGTCAGTACATAGCCCAAGCCTCAAATTCCTATCTTCACCTCCAAAATGTTCTTTGAACCGTCTATTGATGTTTCTCCACTGAGGTCCATCTGCTGGATGTCTTAATTTCTCATCACTCTTTCTACCCTCTGCGTGCCATCGTAAATTCTTTGCATCTTTTGGATTCGCAAACAACCGTTTGAATCTGGGTATAATCGGCAAATACCACAGTAATTTAGCTGGAGGGCTTTTTTTTTGAACGGAGGAGTACTCACCATCTTTATGCTTATACCGGGACACTGACATTTCGGGCAAGTGTCCAGATGTGCGTATTCACCCCTGTACAACACACAGTTGTTTGGACACGCGTGAATTTTTTTGTACTCTACTCCCATTGGACACCATTTCTTTGCCTCATAGGTGGTGGTAGGGAGACCATTCTCATCCGGTAGCATATCATGAATCAGCTCGAGGAATGCCGAGAAACCTTTGTCACTCAATCCATATCTTCCCTTCAGGTTGAACAAATTCAATATAGCCGTCAATTTCGTGTACTTAGTGCACGTAGGATACAATGCCGTCTTGGATGCGTCCAACAACCTTTGATACTCATCCGGTCGATCGACAAAATTATTCTCAACGTTATCAAGCATCTCCATTATTTGCTCATCATGATAAGTCGGTTCACTGTCATTGACTCCGGAAGCATTTGGGATCGGTTCCGACTCGACAAAATCAAATGTGTGGTCAGTTCTCATCCTCTCCCTTTCATTAATGTACGAGGACCCGACATTATGTTCAACACTTTCTCCATGAAAAATCCATCTCTTATAGTATGGCATGAAACCGCGAGTCTTCAGATGGAATTCAATTTCCACAATTGATAAGTGCGGAATTTATCTATATTTCTATGCTTAATGTGATTAATATTTTATTGGTTTATATGATAAATTCCTTACTTATATGTTATTTTATGTTATATGTAAAGAACTTCCCTCACATGTGGTTTTATGCTAAAACAGGTTACAAATGTTGAAGAAAAGGTCTAAAAACATATACCACAAGCTTAACATCAAACTGGGACATAATATATATATACATTAAAGCCGCTTGCACGTGGGCTTTGGCTTGAAGACTTTGTATTCCTGGGCATGCACGCAACCAAGGAATGCACATGTGCGTGCACCAAGATTGATATTTACATCAGAGGCATAGACATTTGGATGGGTGCCTTCTCACCGACATGGACATGGGCTGACTAATACGTGAGCAGCCATGACATACAGGACTTCGGCGCAGCCTTTATTTCATCACGGTAAATCAGATGGGCTTGGAAAAGAGAATTCAGGGAGCAGACAAATAACAGAGGTGCAGTCCTTGTCGCTGCATGCATAAGACAATTGGGCCGACAAAACATGATAGAGGCGCAGACCGTGAAGCGGCCTTGTCCGCCTTGGACTCTAAAGACAAGAGACATGGATTAATCCATGCACATACAGAATCATGCGAGTGGGCTGCGGTTTGGATTATTTTTCTCGCTGCTCCATTGATGACATGGACACGACCGAGACACATACAAACAGCAAATTAAAGATATAGATATAGATCTTTTGGGACACAGGCCGAGCATATATATACACGTTATATATGGTAGAAGAGGGATGATTACGAAACAATTCTGAAACTCGTCATTCAAACCCTAGCAGCCGCGCAGGTCAGACAGAGAGAGAGTTCGAGACAGACAGAACTCTAGCACAAAAGAGCCGCCGCCGATTTTGAGCGAGAGAACAAACAGAGTCAGTCGATTCTGACAGATCGGAGCAGAAGGCAGAGACTGGATTCGTCATCGTTCTTCAATTAGATGACGTTTTCTAATCTCTTTAATTATTGTTATTATTTCTTTGTCTCCAATGTCTGAGTAGTTGTTAGAATTCTGGTTTGCTATGAATAACTAGTTTATTATTTCGCTTCTTGAGTTGTTAAATATAAATTATATTCAGATTGTAGTTTTATTCCTTGTTTATTATTGAATTCTCTTGTGATTATTTATTGCTTGAGTTATTTGGTATGAATTGCTTACAAGTGAGAACTGCGGCGTTCATTGATATTACCAGTGAAACTACAGATGGCAATTCCTGGGGATTAGCTGACTAGAAACCAGATGAATCGTTAACGCTATTAGTTAATTTGTAAATTCATAACGAGAGTTAGGATTTGGGAATTACTAGTAAGAATCTATCTTGCGGGAGACCGGTTTTAGATTAATTTAGATCTGAGGTTGCAATCTAGAATTTAGAAAACACTCAGGAAGAGAATTGATAAACTAGAAGAAGTAGTAAACCAGGATTCACCCTTTTATAATTGTTAAAGAATCTCTTTTAATTGTTTTTGTTTTTATATTAATTGTTTATTTTCCGCAAACCAACCCCAAATTTGTTATTGTTATTTTTCTTTAATTTGTTAGTTATATAGGATAAAGATTCAAACTAGACACAGCCTCCTTTGGTTCGATAGCCTAGAGAATACTACCTAGGAAAACTTGCTACGACAGACCAGTACACTTGCTGTTATACGTTTTTACCCGTACAACAATGTTTGTAAATTTCCTTAAGACACCGCAGTCAACACAAGGACAAGGTATTTTCTCCGCCTTTGTCATGTCCTTGTGCTGCACTGCCGCTTTGCAAAACTCTTTCAACATGTTCCGATAGTGATCCCCTCGCTCACCGTACATCCAGTCACGCTCCATACTTTATTTGAAATACAAAACGGTACGATTGACGAAGCGTGACTGTATGCATATTAAATAAGCTTGTAATACCCCAACCCGAAATCCAATAAACTGAACGGCGATCACTCCCAAATAAAATACAACTGCAGCGGAAATAAATATAATAACCGGGCGGTATTACAATGCCGTTGGCCACCCTTGTGACCAACAAGGCTAAGTCCAAATACATCCTCAAATGTCACGGTCTGGAATACAGATACAACCCGAGATACTAGGAATCAAACTCAAAGTAAATACTGAAATAAGTAATTAACTAATAGTAGACTCCCAAAGCTTGGTCTACCCCACCTACACTCAGTGTGGTGATCTTCTTAAACTTCAGGTACCTGAAAAATGGGGGTGCCCCCAAAGGGGCTCAGCAAACAATGCTGGTATGGAAAACGGCAGCCCATCGTCTACCGGGCCACACCAACTACTTTGTCGAACACATGCAGTTCATTTTTATAAAGCTGTAAACAAGCATAATCTGATGATAACAAGTATCCAAACAAGGACAATAATGTCACATAGAACAGACCAGAAGGTCAAGTTAGCTGAACTGAAATGTCTGATAGCTGTCGGGTCCACACAGTGGGACTGACAGATGTATAAAAGTATATCAATATAGTGGAGGTATAGTGACCTCGTTATAGAGAAAGGTTGGGTATAAAAACCCCAGGAGATAACGTAGTTAAACCCTGAACTGAGTGGCATGGGAAATAGAATCCCACTAGAGGAATAAAGTCTTCCTCAAACTGAACTGATGGGCATTTGAATCCCGGAAGGAATAGAGTCTTCCTCCCAACTGAATGTTCCGTCGCGACGTAGTAGGAGACGACCTGAGACAGGTACAACTCCCGTAGCATGCATGGCCAGATCCAACTGGGCTCCTTTCTCGAAGTATATATTTGTTAAGTGTCATATAAAGACATTAAACAAAAACACAATGTGTATTGTCAATTATCACGTTTAGGATAATGACGTTTGTTATAAAGTGAAGTTAGTGAGAGACTTGAGTACAAGTCCTCGGTATACTGAAACACAGGTATTTAATCCACTGGTATAGTAGTGTTTGTATGCGTGGGACATACACGTTGTAGTCAGCAACAATCACGCACATAAAATAATACAACAGTGCACAAGAGTAAAACAACATTTTACATTAATTATCTTGGTCATTATTTCAAACAACAGATAGCACACAAGCCGGTGTAATCCGTTAGAAAACAGGTTGCAAGAATCCCATACCGTTCACCGTAGACTGTACTCGTTTAATTCCCGGTCAACGTCTGGTCAAACAGAGTCCTAGAATAGGATTGACTGAGAGGGTTAATTTATGTTACCCTTATATAATAATTCTATTGGATCATTTAACGAATCTCGTATTTGTTATTTCATGTGAGGTTTATTTCTTTTAATTACCTCATGATTTAATGTATAACTTATTTGTTATTCCTTTTGATTTATTTATACATCCTTTAATGCACATATATGTGTTCATTGCATTTGTTGTTTATTTTATTTGTCTAGGTGACATAACAACTTATAATTTCTTAACTATATTTATATGTCATACATAGACATAAAATTCTTATAGTTTTATTATTCTCCTTTTAACCATAAATAATATTTATTGTTTATCTTTTAATTCCTTATAACCATGTAAGCCATAGTTTCAATTCCATAATTCCTTTAATCAAAATTCTTTCTTCTAAATCCTCCAAATATCCATATAGGACCTATATTTATTTAAATCTAAATTCTTAAACTTGTATTTTCGGTTATTTACAAAACAACCACATTAATTCATAAACTTTACACTTAAATTCTAATCTCTTTATATAACATAGTTTTAATTCCTCATCTAATTAAATTACAAAAACCACCACTAATCTTTTGGACATAACTTATAAATATTATAACTTTCAAGAATTACATCTTAGCCCCTCAAAATCTCGGCATATATTTATATACTTTCTATAATTGCAATTTAGCCACAAAATCTTATAATCTTTACATAATGTCTTATAAACTATAGTTTTAATTTTAATTCTCCATAAATGCCGAATTTATATATATAAATTCTTAAATTACCAAACTATCCCCAAAGTAATTCGGCTTTGTCATTTATTCTTCCTTAATTACACTTTCATCCCAAAACTTTATAATAGTTTCTTAATAACTTATAAACTAAAGTCTAAATATTTAATTCCTCAAAATTTCGAAAGTGAGCCTAATAAATCTTTTAATTATGAATTCGCCCACTAATAAATGCTAAACTTTCATAACAACTTTTATAAATTACATAATAGCCCAAAACTTAATAAAAGTATTTTAAGGCTTGTTTAAATTATCTAAAATTCTTAAACTTAATTCCAACCTAACCTTATATTATATTATAATTACACCAAGTACCCCTTTAACTCTCGGCTTTCACAATAAATCCACTAAACTTTGTAAAAATTACATTTAAACCACATAACTTAATTAATTAGCCATTTAAGCACTAATAAAATATTTTTAACTCTCCAAACTTTATAATATAAGTTATATACCTAAGTAGGTCATTAAAACCCATTTATCAATTAGAGCATTCGGCCATAAATATTTAGTGACCATATAGTATATAAAAGTGGATTTATATGTCATAATAATTATACATAAATTCATAGGAGTCATATAACTCATGTATAAATTATTGTAAGGTCTTATATTGATTCTTAGCTCAAAATAAAACATTTTTGCCCTAGACATTTCGGCCTTATTTTATTTGTAACATAAATAAATTTTGTGACACAAAAATGTGTCTTAAGGTAAATATTTTCTATATATGTTATAGATTATATTTTTGGCATATAAAACCATATAGTTTCGGTATTATTTAGCCTAGGAGATGTACATAATTTTTGTACAATTTTTAGAAGCTTAACAAAGCTTATAACATAAAGATTTACTTAGTAAACTTACTTCTTAACAAAGGTGGTTAAGTGCTTGAACTTCTTCTTGAATCTCCAAGCTTTCTCCTAGGTAAACTTGATGCTCCTCTTCGGTTTTATGCAAGAGGTGAAGGTGTTTAGGAGTATATCTTGAATAAAGATCTTAAGTAGATTTGTAAGTAGTTTATAAGACTTTACCTTAGGCTTTTTCTCCTTATAAGTTCGGCACTCCTAAGGTGGATAAAGAACAAGTTTTCCTTCATCAAAATGAAGAAGAAAAAGACTTAGAAGAAGTAGAACTTGGTTACACATAAAAATGTGTTTTAAGGATTTTCAAGCTTTAAAACCTACCTTGAGATGCTCCTTGGTTTAATGTTGGTTTGGACAATCTCCTTGGAGAACTAAATGGAGCCGAACACACCTTGTTATGCTAGGAAGAGTTTTGCTTCAAGACTTGCCAAGAAATGCTAGGAAATTACCTTAAAGATGAAGATAGAAGTTAAAACTCCATTAATGGACTTAAGAGCTTCAAAGGAAGAAGATGAAGCTAGAAGAGAGAGGAGGGAGCCTTACCAAACCGTGGAGGAAATGTGCAAGGAGGGAAATGAGACCTAGCTCACGTAAATGAAAGAGGGCAATTGGAATTTGATTTTGTTTTGTCAATTTTTAATGTCAAATGACTTTACTTTTTCTTAGTTTAATCAATGAGTTATTGGCTCAATAAATGCCCTCCTTTCCAGCATTGAAATCGGCCATAATGGAGAACATGGCAAGGTGGAGCAAAAATAATGCAAACTAGAAGACAAGGTGAGAAAAAGGTAAGGATATTCCTTTGATTTTTCAATGCTAATTGGCTTGTCTTCTTCTTCATGTAGAGTCACGAATTGGAGGCCTGAATGGAGCTCAAAAACTGGCCATGAAGAGCTAAGGAACAAGCAAGGAAGGTTACTTGCTTAAGAAATCAAAAGGCAAAAAGAAAAAGGAATCTACTTTTTGCTTTAAGCATTTGTTTTGTATCTAGCTCACATGGCCTTGTTCCATGACCTAATTTCGACAGCTCTCTGGTCAAATGAGACCTACATACTTTGGCATTAAGTAATATAACACATGGGAAGGTGAGTCACCATGTTCTATGCCTTTTACAAACTTTTAATGCAATTTTTACTAGTTTTTGCTTTTAAAATCGGCCCTATAGAGCACCTTGTTGACAGTCACACCAACTGATTAGAAGGTCATTTTAACCCTTTTTAATATTACCAATTCGTGGTATGTCAAAACTACAAGGCATTGCGTAAAACGCGTTTTCGTGACACCCGAAGGTTGTTTTTGTGCTCTAAGGAAATTTTGGGAAACCAATTGTTTTTATGAGTTCCAAGTGTTTGTAAACACTTATTATAGTAATAAACATATATTAAGATGTTACATTGGGTTATATGGGTTATATCAACCCATGACATAATTTACGGGCCATCGGGACACACCCGGGCCAAAAAGGAGCGCTAAGAAATCCTCCTGTGGTTTTTGCTGAATTTTGAGAAACCACTTCGTGGGTCTTATATAATGGTTAATAATGATGTTAGGAACTCAAGGAATTAATTTTATAGGAGTTCGTGCCACCTCGGCACTCCTCCGGACTTTTCGTGCTTTAAGGAGCGGGCGTGAGCACTCCCGAGCGTTTTGCGTTTTTGACTGAATTTAGCTTAGGGAATATATTTGTATATTCATATAATAATTGTATGACCATTTGGTTTGAATATTAGAGGGTCATACAAGGTCATGTTTGACCATATGCTTCTAAGGCGTTTTAGCGTTTATGGAGAAACGACTATTTTTACGTAACGTTCTCATGCATGGGTTTGCATGCGTACGTGAAATGATTCATATTTGGATTATATTCCAATAAATAATGATTAATAATATTATTTAGATTTGGGGTATTTCAATCTACCCCCCTTAAAAAGGACTTCGCCCCGAAGTCTCATATCTAAATTATAAGGTTGTGGGGAATCAAGTTCCACTAAGTATCCACAACTCAATCTAGTTTTTAGGGATCAAGTCCCAAGTCTCTATATTCCTAAGTTCACAGTGTACATCAAACACAAGGAATACTTTGGAACAATATAGTGTAATGTAATAACACAGTCACTTTTCATTTAATAGTGCAGAGTAGTGCACATAAACTTTCATTGTAGTGTAACAAAGTACACACCAACAAGTAGAAGTACAAGTACATTCAATACAGTGTTACACAAGAACACATACAAGACAAGTGTCACTGAATATACTGAATAGTGTTACACAAGAACACTCACTGAAATGCAACAAGTGCAACAAAACTGAATGTTACACAAGAACACTCAGAAATGTAACAAATGCATACTAAACTCACAAATGAAAAAGGCTCTACCCCCCAAAAAAAGAGGGGTACGCCCCCGTACCCTAGACTAAAGCGTCTAGTCGGTAAATAATGAGGGAAACTTCGCTCGCATATCAGCTTCTAGTTCCCATGTGGCCTCTTCCACATCGTGGTTTGACCAAAGAACCTTTACGAGCTCACAGATTTGTTTCGAGTATCTCGTGTCTTTCTGTCTAAGATTCGTTGCGGTGTTTCCACATACCGCATTGTTGGTTCTAAAGAGAGTGTCTCAGGTTGTAGAACATGAGAAGGATGAGGCATGTATTTCTTAAGCTGAGACACATGAAAAACATTGTGTACTTTGCCAACTCGGCTGGCAAATCAAGTCGATATGCCACAAGGCCCACCCGCTCTATGATAGCGTAGGGTCCTACAAATTTCGGGCTTAGCTTGCCCTTTGTCCAAATCTGAATACACCCTTCATGGGTGATACTCGTAGAAATACCTGGTCGCCAACCGCGAACTCAAGGTCTCGTCGCCTCTCATCAGCATATGATTTCTGTCTGTCTTGTGCTGCTTTCATGTTACTTCTGATTTGTTGTACTTCTGCCTGGACTTGCTCTAAGTACTCAGGCCCAATGATGACGGTCTCACTAGACTCGTCCCAGCACAATGGTGTGCGACATGGTCTGCCATATAAGGCTTGGAAAGGTGACATCTGTATAGAGGCGTGATAGCTGTTATTGTATGCAAACTCGATGAGATGTAGTCTATCTATCCAGCTGCCCTGGAAATCCAAGGCACATGCTCGTAGCATGTCCTCTAAGGTCTGAATAGTCCTCTCTGACTGTCCATCTGTCTGAGGATGAAATGCTGTGCTAAGCTTCAACTCAGTGCCAAGTGCCTCGCGAGTAGCTCGCCAGTATCGTGAGAGAAATCTAGTGTCTCGATCTGAAACAATAGTCTTAGGTACTCCATGATGTCTGATAATCTCCTGCTCAAATAGTTCTGCCAACTTTGGCACTTTCCAAGTGTCTTTCATCGGAATAAACCTAGCAACCTTAGTCAGTCGATCAACAACAACCCAAATCATATTAAGGCCTCCTCTCGTAGGTGGTAGTCCCACCACGAAGTCCATAGAAATGTCATAAAACTTCCATTCTGGAACTGGCATAGACTGTACCATACCTCCTGGTCGTCTATGTTCGAATTTCACTTTCTGACAAGTGAGACATCGAATCACATACTCTGTCACGTCGCCCTTCATACCACTCCACCAGAAATACCTCTTTAGATCTTGTACATCTTAGAAGCTCCTGGATGGACAGATGTGGTAGAAGTGTGGGACTCTCGAAGAATATGCTCCTTTATATCTGTGCTGTCTCTGGGAATACACAATTCCCTTCAATCTGATGAGTCCATCATCATGTAGCTGAAACTCATACTTACCACCCTCAAATGTACCGTCAGTCAACTTCTGACTGATCTCCATCATTCGCTGATCCTCTGCTGTGCTACGTATGTCGTCATAAGACTCGAGCTAGCCACAATGGCATTTAAGGAATGTGCTCGTCGACTCAATGCGTCTGCTACTACATTAGCTTTCCTTCCTTGTACTGCAAATCAATGTCATAGTCCTTAAGAAATTCAACCCATCTTCTTTGTCTCATGTTTAACTCTTCTGGGTGAATACATACTTCAAACTCTTGTGATCCGAATATACGGTCATCTGGACACCATACAGGTAGTGGCGCCAGATCTTCAATGCAAAAACAATAGCTCCAAGCTCCAAGTCATGTGTGGGATAATTTTCCTCATGTTTCTTCAACTGTCGGGAAGCGTAGGCGACTACCTTCCCATTCTGCATGAGTACACACCCTAATCCTCTGCCTGATGCATCACAGTAAACTTCATAACCCTCTGTGCCTTCAGGTATAGTCAAAACTGGTGCTGATGTCAAAGCATTCTTCAAAAGCTCGAATGAGGTCTCACATTCAGTAGTCCATGTGAAAGGTGCGTCCTTCTTCATTAAGCTGGTCATAGGTTTGGCTATTTTGGAGAAGTCTCTGACAAACCTTCTGTAGTATCCTGCTAAACCAAGGAAACTCCTGATGTCCGTAACTGTCTTTGGCCTAGGCCAAGTGCGAACTGCTTCTATCTTTGCTGGATCCACTGCGATCCCAGCATCTGAGATGACATGTCCTAGAAAGGAAACTCTGTCTAACCAAAACTCACATTTGGAGAACTTAGCATAAAGCTGGTTCTCCCTTAGGATCTCAAGTACATGTCGGAGGTGACTCTCGTGCTCTTCCTTAGACTTTGAATAGATGAGGATGTCATCGATGAATACAACCACGGTCTTATCCAACTGCTCTCTGAATAATCTGTTCATCAAATCCATGAAGACTGCAGGTGCATTTGACAAGCCAAAAGGCATAACCGTAAACTCATAGTGGCCATACCGTGTTCTGAAGGCTGTCTTTTCTATGTCTTGCTCCCTGATGGGTATCTGATGGTAGCCTGATCTCAAATCGATCTTCGAAAATACTTTTGCTCCTCTCAACTGATCAAACAAATCGTCAATCCGTGGTAGTGGGTATTTGTTCTTCACCGATACTGCATTAAGCTCTCTGTAATCAATACATAAACGAAGGCTTCCATCCTTCTTCTTCACAAATAGGACTGGTGCTCCCCAAGGAGATACGCTAGGTCGTATGTATCCCTTGTCCAATAAATCTTTCAGCTGCTCCTTCAGCTCAGCCATCTCTGCTGGTGCCATACGGTACGGTGCCTTAGCTATGGGACCGGTACCTGGTAGTAATTCGATGGAGAACTCTACCTCTCTGGATGGCGGTAAGCCTGGAAGTTCCTTTGGAAAAATATCTGGAAAATCCGACACCACTGGCATAGCTGGATCAAAATCAGGGTCATGCTCTACATTCTGAACATAACATAGATATACCTCCTTCTGCTTCCTGACGTGCTTGTACATGGACATAGCAGATATAACTTTTATCGATGGTGCCCTAGGGCTCTGACGGTAAGATACTGTCACTCCTGATGGGCTCTTAAGCAACAGTCTGCGCTCTGCACAAAGAATGCGGCCTCTGTGCCGCCCCAGCCAGTCCATCCCGGCTATAACGTCGAATCCTAGACCTCTGAACTCAATAAGGTCAATAGGAAATTCCTCCTCCTTAATACTGATAGTGGCTCCTCTATAAAGACGAGTGCAACTGATCTTCTCCTTAGACGGGAGTGCCACCTTAAAATCAGGTAACTCTACTGCGTCTAGCCCCAACTTCCCCGCAAGCGTAGGCGAAACGAAAGTATGTGAGGCTCCGGAGTCGAACAGTACTAATGCATCCACTCCATTAACCGGAAAGGTACCAGTGAGAATCGAGCCGCCCTTGCGGGCCTCCTCCTCAGTAAGTATACTTAAGGCACCTTCCGTCTCCTTAGCACAACCTAATAACAGAATCTGAGTAAGTACTTTGATACATGATGGGGTCTAAAGACATTCACTTTCACAAACAATAATGCTTCATTGATGAGATGATCTCCTTTCTGAAGTCCAAAAACAATTACAACACTAGTACTTTCTAAAGGTTAAACTTAATCTTCCTGGTCTCATGTGAGTGGTGTTTATCACTGTCGAAGGTGCTGTGTTTAGCTTAATCCTTTTAATTCCATGGTATAGCAACCTTGACTTTCCACCCATTATCAAAACATCTCCTGAACTCAATATTATTTTCTTTGCAAGGTCCACACGCTTCTGCTCGCCATAAAGGAACTCTGCGTCATCTCCAATTGACAAAGATAATACTGGTATTCCCTGTTCAAGGGACCCT
The DNA here is from genome assembly GCA_023374045.1 of Limonium bicolor. Taxonomy (NCBI): domain Eukaryota; kingdom Viridiplantae; phylum Streptophyta; class Magnoliopsida; order Caryophyllales; family Plumbaginaceae; genus Limonium; species Limonium bicolor. The sequence continues at coordinate 102,472,057 of CM041777.1, read as the reverse complement.
TTTGTTTCATCATTGTCCTGGTGTAGTCCTAAACGGCCTCCTTCTTCATAGAAGTTGATGATACATAGATCAGCCCTTAGATTGGGAACTGGATCTTCTTCTAGCTGTTGAGCTGTATTAACTGCTTGTTCCACAATTGGTAAAAATTCTTCTGGGATTTTTGGTACTTGTGCTCCATCTCCATTTCTTGTATCTTGGTAGGTTTTTGTGTAAGGATTCCAATCTTTTCCTAAGCACATCATTTTCAGCTTCATTTTTGATCCTCCTGGAAATTCGGAGTGTAGAACCCTCCTGGTCCTGCTCCCAATTCTTGACATTTTCTGATGATTGCTATTTGTGTCTCCGGTGTTAGGTATCCTTTGAGTAATATCAAACCTGGTTGGATAACCTTACATTGTTCGTTCCCTGGTTCTTGTACTTTGATAGTGTTTTCCTCCAGGGAGGGCGGTGAGGGGATAGGAAAGCATATCTTATAGCTTCCTACGTGGTTTAAATTTTTACTAGTGAGTCTTACTAATTCTTTCCTATGCAACTAGGCAATCAAGGCATGCAAGCACTCATTCACATCATCATTGCTCAATAAAGGTTCACATGGTTTAGAAATACCTGGGTTAGAAGAAGGACCAGCCTCATCTGAGCGGTCCATGACGTGTAGGGCGGGTCCCGATGCTGGGCCTTTGCCCTTATACCCCTGAGCCTGGTTTGTTGGTGGAGGGCGAGTATCGCTAGCTCCATTCTTAGGGCCGGTGATTGCCTTTGCTCCCGGACGGTAGTTCCTGCTCTCCGGGTTTCGGATACACTCGAAGGCACGATGCCCGAGTATCTGACAGTAGCGGCACATGACTTTCTCCCCTGGCAGTCACGCCGGGGTGATCCTTTCCGCACTGTTTACAGTTGAAACGGCGGATATACTTCTGGCCCGTGTTTGAGCCAGATCCAGAACCTAATACAATCAAGGTCAATTATTCATTCTAACGGTGCTGAAGTAATCACAAAAGTCTCAAAATTTAACTGTTTGATTAGAGTGCCTACCCTTAGGTGGGTAGGTTTTCTGTGAAGTTGCCACTCCGTAGGTTCCTGACTGGGGGTTCCCAGTAGTTTGGTTCCCTTTCCCTTGATAGGACCCCTGTCCTTTCTGATAGGGTTTGTTTCTTTTGTTGGAGTTCCCCTGCTTGGCATCTTCGCCACCAGGTCCGTCCTTCCTCTTTTGGGAGCTCAAAGCATCCCTTCTCTTACAAGTGATCTCCACTACGGAAGCAGCATGATAGCATTCCTGCAAACTGGTGGGGATGATTGGTCCCATCCCAAACTGAAGTCGAGGGCTCAGTCCCCCGTAGAACCGGTCGACCAACACTTGGTCTGAGTATCCTATACCGGGTAGTAGCCGGAGTAGCGAAGTGAACTTCGCATAGTACTCATCCACTGACATCTTCCCCGTCTGCTCCAAGGCGTCAAACTCCCGAGTCTTCACCATCCTGGTGTGGGCCGGGTAGTATTTGCCCCTAAGTATGCAGTGTAATGTCCCCAAGTAAAAGCTGGGTCATCCAGGTGGTCGGCTTTCACCATGTTCCACCAATCTCTAGCTGCATCCTTCAGATAAAAGGCAGCAAGTCTTACTTTTTCCCTAGCTGGGACTGCAAGCGTCTCGAACGCTGTCTCCATCTCCATGATGTAGGTCTAAGTGAGCAGGGTCAGTCTGCCCCTTGAATGCAGTGGCCTCAGATCAGCCAAACTCTTCACCCATCTCTCTCTGGGTGGTGGTGGTGGAGGTAGCTGCTGCTGCTGTGCAACCCCCGCCTGTGCAAATGCCTGAGCAATTAAGGGCAATGTCTGCCAGCCTGATGTTTGGCTCCTCATCAGCCTGTCCACGTCGTCCTCCTCTTCCTGACATCTGCAGGATGTTGAGGTATATTAGGCACTGTGGTTCAATCTTGGTCTTGGATAGTAGTCTAAGTAAAACTAACTTAAACTCCTTTCAATACTATCTCTCAACCCTTAATCTAAGTCTTAGAATCCTAATCTCGGTGTATCCTTGTATCCAGAGCGTAACTACGCTCTGATACCATTTTTTGTAATACCCCAACCCGAAATCCAATAAACTGAACGGCGATCACTCCCAAATAAAATACAACTGCAGCGGAAATAAATACAACAACCGGGCGGTATTACAATGCCGTTGGCCACCCTTGTGACCAACAAGGCTAAGTCCAAATACAATCCTCAAATGTCACGGTCTGGAATACAGATACAACCCGAGATACTAGGAATCAAACTCAAAGTAAAATACTGAAATAAAAATTAACTAATAGTAGACTCCCAAAGCTTGGTCTACCCCACCTACACTCAGTGTGGTGATCTTCTTAAACTTCAGGTACCTGAAAAATGGGGGTGCCCCCAAAGGGGCTCAGCAAACAATGCTGGTATGGAAAACGTGCAGCCCATCGTCTACCGGGCCACACCAACTACTTTGTCGAACACATGCAGTTCATTTTTATAAAGCTGTAAACAAGCATAATCTGATGATAACAAGTATCCATACAAGGACAATAATGTCACATAGAACAAGACACAGAAGGTCAAGTTAGCTGAACTGAAATGTCTGATAGCTGTCGGGTCCACACATGGGACTGACAGATGTATAAAGTATATCAATATAGTGGAGGTATAGTGACCTCGTTATAGAGAAAGGTTGGGTATAAAAACCCCAGGAGATAACGTAGTTAAACCCTGAACTGAGAGGCGTGGGAAAATGAATCCCACTAGAGGAAAAAGTCTTCCTCAAACTGAACTGATGGGCATTTGAATCCCGGAAGGAATAGAGTCTTCCTCCCAACTGAATGTTCCGTCGCGACGTAGTAGGAGACGACCTGAGACAGGTACAACTCCGTAGCATGCATGGCCAGATCCAACTGGGCTCCTCATTCTCGAAGTATATATTGTTAAGTGTCATATAAAGACGTTAAACAAAAACACAATGTGTATTGTCAATTATCACGTTTAGGATAATGACGTTTGTTATAAAGTGAAGTTAGTGAGAGACTTGAGTACAAGTCCTCGGTATACTGAAACGCAGGTATTTAATCCACTGGTATAGTAGTGTTTGTATGCGTGGGACATACACGTTGTAGTCAGCAACAATCACGCACATAAAATAATACAACAGTGCACAAGAGTAAAACAACATTTTACATTAATTATCTTGGTCGTTATTTCAAACAACAGATAGCACACAAGCCGGTGTAATCCGTAGAAAACAGGTTGCAAGAATCCCATACCGTTCACCGTAGACTGTACTCGTTTAATTCCCGGTCAACGTCTGGTCAAACAAGTCCTAGAATAGGATTGACTGAGAGGGTTAATTTATGTTACCCTTATATAATAATTCTATTGGATCATTTAACAAATCTCGTATTTGTTATTTCATGTGAGGTTTATTTTTAATTACCTCATGATTTAATGTATAACTTATTTGTTATTCCTTTTGATTTATTTATATCCTTTAATGCACATATATGTGTTTATTGCATTTGTTGTTTATTTTATTTGTCTAGGTGACATAACAACTTATAATTTCTTAACTATATTTATATGTCATACATAGACATAAAATTCTTATAGTTTTATTATTCTCCTTTTAACCATAAATAATATTTATTGTTTATCTTTTAATTCCTTATAACCATGTAAGCCATAGTTTAATTCCATAATTCCTTTAATCAAAATTCTTTCTTCTAAATCCTCCAAATATCCATATAGGACCTATATTTATTTAAATCTAAATTCTTAAACTTGTATTTCGGTTATTTACAAAACAACCACATTAATTCATAAACTTTACACTTAAATTCTAATCTCTTTATATAACATAGTTTTAATTCCTCATCTAATTAAATTACAAAACACCACTAATCTTTTGGACATAACTTATAAATATTATAACTTTCAAGAATTACATCTTAGCCCCTCAAAATCTCGGCATATATTTATATACTTTCTATAATTGCAATTTAGCCACAAAATCTTATAATCTTTACATAATGTCTTATAAACTATAGTTTTAATTTTAATTCTCCATAAATGCCGAATTTATATATATAAATTCTTAAATTACCAAACTAACCCCAAAGTAATTCGGCTTTGTCATTTATTTTCCTTAATTACATTTTCATCCCAAAACTTTATAATAGTTTCTTAATAACTTATAAACTAAAGTCTAAATATTTAATTCCTCAAAATTTCGAAAGTGAGCCAATAAATCTTTTAATTATGAATTCGCCCACTAATAAATGCTAAACTTTCATAACAACTTTTATAAATTACATAATAGCCCAAAACTTAATAAAAAGTTATTTTAAGCTTGTTTAAATTATCTAAAATTCTTAAACTTAATTCCTAACCTTATATATATTATAATTACACCAAGTACCCCTTTAACTCTCGGCTTTCACAATAAATCCACTAAACTTTGTAAAAATTACATTTAAACCACATAACTTAATTAATTAGCCATTTAAGCACTAATAAAATATTTTTAACTCCAAACTTTAATATAAGTTTATATACCTAAGTAGGTCATTAAAACCCATTTATCAATTAGAGCATTCGGCCATAAATATTTAGTGACCATATAGTATATAAAAGTGGATTTATATGTCATAATAATTATACATAAATTCATAGGAGTCATATAACTCATGTATAAATTATTGTAAGGTCTTATATTGATTCTTAGCTCAAAATAAAACATTTTTGCCCTAGACATTTCGGCCTTATTTTATTTGTAACATAAATAAATTTTGTGACACAAAAATGTGTCTTAAGGTAAATATTTTCTATATATGTTATAGAGATATTTTTGGCATATAAAACCATATAGTTTCGGTATTATTTAGCCTAGGAGATGTACATAATTTTTGTACAATTTTTAGAAGCTTAACAAAGCTTATAACATAAAGATTTACTTAGTAAACTTACTTCTTAACAAAGGTGGTTAAGTGCTTGAACTTCTTCTTGAATCTCCAAGCTTTCTCCTAGGTAAACTTGATGCTCCTCTTCGGTTTTATGCAAGAGGTGAAGGTGTTTAGGAGTTAGATCTTGAATAAAGATCTTAAGTAGATTTGTAAGTAGTTTATAAGACTTTACCTTAGGCTTTTCTCCTTATAAGTTCGGCACTCCTAAGGTGGATGAAGAACAAGTTTTCCTTCATCAAAATGAAGAAGAAAAGAGACTTAGAAGAAGTAGAACTTGGTTACACATAAAAATGTGTTTAAGGATTTTCAAGCTTTAAAACCTACCTTGAGATGCTCCTTGGTTTAATGTTGGTTTGGACAATCCTTGGAGAACTAAATGGAGCCGAACACACCTTGTTATGCTAGGAAGAGTTTTGCTTCAAGACTTGCCAAGAAATGCTAGGAAATTACCTTAAAGATGAAGATAGAAGTTAAAACTCCATTAATGGACTTAAGAGCTTCAAAGGAAGAAGATGAAGCTAGAAGAGAGAGGAGGGAGCTTACCAAACCGTGGAGGAAAGTGCAAGGAGGAAATGAGACTACTCACGTAATGAAAGAGGCAATTGGAATTGATTTTTTTTGTCAATTTTTAATGTCAAATGACTTACTTTTCTTAGTTTATTCATGGTTATTGGCTCAATAAATGCCCTCCTTTCCAGCATGAAATCGGCCATAATGGGAGTAACATGGCAAGTGGAGCAAAAATAATGAACTAGAAGACAAGGTGAGAAAAGGTAAGGATATTCCTTTGATTTTTCAATGCTAATTGGCTTGTCTTCTTCATGTAGAGTCACGAATTGGAGGCCTGAATGGAGCTCAAAAACCGGCCATGAATAGCCAAGGAACAAGCAAGGAAGGTTACTTGCTTAAGAAATCAAAAGGCAAAAGAAAAGGAATCTACTTTTTGCTTTTAGCATTTGTTTTGTATCTAGCTCACATGGCCTTGTTCCATGACCTAATTTCGACAGCTCTCTGGTCAAATGAGACCTACATACTTTGGCATTAAGTAATATAACACATGGGAGGTGAGTCACCATGTTCTATGCCTTTTACAAATTTTTAATGCAATTTTATACTAGTTTTTGCTCTTAAAATCGGCCCCTATAGAGCACCTTGTTGACTAGTCACACCAACTGATTTAGAAGGTCATTTTAACCCTTTTTAAGATTACCAATTCGTGGCATGTCAAAAACTACAAGGTAATTGCGTAAAACGCATTTTCGTGACACCCGAAGGTGTTTTTGTGCTCTAAGGAAATTTTGGGAAACCAATTGTTTTATGAGTTCCAAGTGTTTGTAAACACTTATTATAGTAAATAAACATATAAAGATGTTACATTGAGTTATATGGGTTATATCAACCCGTGACATAATTTACGGGCCATCGGGACACTCCCGGGCCAAAAAGGAGCGCTAAGAAATCCTCCTGGTTTTTGCTGAATTTTGAGAAACCACTTCGTGGGTTCTCTTTATAATGGTTAATAATGATGTTAGGAACTCAAGGAATTAATTTTATAGGAGTTCGTGCCACCTCGGCACTCCTCCGGACTTTCGTGCTTTAAGGAGCGGGCGTGAGCACTCCCGAGCGTTTTGCGTTTTTGACTGAATTTAGCTTAGGGAATATATTTGTATATTCATATAATAATTGTATGACCATTTGGTTTGAATATTAGAGGGTCATACAAGGTCATGTTTGACCATATGCTTCTAAGGCGTTTTAGCGTTTATGGAGAAACGACTATTTTTACGTAACGTTTCATGCATGGGTTTGCATGCGTACGTGAAATGATTCATATTTGGATTATATTCCAATAAATAATGATTAATAATATTATTAGATTGGGTATTTCAAAGCTAGCTACTCTAACTCTAAGGTTTCAACTAAATATATACTAGCACCTATATTATCTGAATACATAATCTCAATGATCAAACAAAAAGCAAAGTTTAGTTGCTTACTTGTACACAGAAAAGGAAACCTGCAACGGTGACGGAAGAAGGTGGAAAATAAGAGAGGTGGTTCACGGACTTAAATGTGGTGAGTGAGACCTGATAAAGACAAAATTTAGATATGTTATACATATACACATACATCAAACAATATTAATTACAAAGAGATTTTGTTTAAAAAAAAATCAGCATGACCTTTGCATAATTTATCTATCCCATGCTTAGTATTAAGCATCACCAATCATTCAACAACACAAATTTCCATCACAAATCAAACTATACCAAATTATTCATCATACCAAATTTCAATATTTGGTGGAAATACAAAGTGTAAAAGAGAAAAAGAAAGTTAGATTATATTACCGGTTCTTCCACTCCGCTTTCAATATACCGTGCAATGAATGGGGAAATCTTAAGCATTCTCTATAGATAGAATAGAAACTCATTAGTTTATGTATGTTAATTGTTGTAATTAGGATTGTAAAATATATAATAAGCTAAAAAGATGAGATGAAGTTGAGTATATTACGGGTTCAAAATGAGGTGTATTCAGCCCCGTACGACTTCAGTCTGGTGAGCCCATTTAGTGATTTCCCCCTACAAAGGCATAACCACACAAAATGAGTAAAAAACAAAAAAAATATATAATAAGCTAAAAAGATGAAGATGTAAGCTGAGTATATTACGGGTTCACAAATGAAGTGTATTCAGCCCCGTACGACTTCAGTCTGGTGAGCCCATTTAGTGATTTCCCCCTACAAAGGCATAACCACACAAAATGAGTAAAAAAACAAAAATAAAACACAAAAATAAAACTATAAAATTAAATAATCGACTCGAGAAAAATAAAAACGCAAATAAAATTGGAAAAAAATATTAAAACTTATCAAGTAAATATATCCTAATTGAACTAAGAGAAAAGATAAATGAACTACATACTATTAAACCTACAGAATTAAATTCGAAAGCTAAAAAACAAATTATGTAACTTTATACTAAACCAATTCAAGTAATGACAAAAAATAAATAAACAAAGCAAACCGCAAATAAAAACAAAAAGCAAAAAAACAGAATAAATACTAAAAGTCTATAACGAAAGCAAGAGTAATCCTAACTAATCAAATTTGACGTATAATTAAACAAAGTAAAAATAAACACAAGAATAAAAAAGAGTAATGAAAAAAAAGCACGTAACAAAATTTTAAAAAAGAAAGCAAATTCAAACTTAGCATGTAAAATATCCTAATTGAATTAAGAGAAAAGATAAACGAACTACATACTATTAACCTACAAGATTAAATTTAAAACCTAAAAAAAAGAATTATGTAAACCTAACACTAAACCAATTCAACTGATAACAAAATAAACAAATTAATTTCAACACTTGCTCTAGTTTTCTAAGTTCTCCTTGTTACAGATTTTGTTCTCATTCCTACCACTCCATGTTCCTTCAACTAGTGTCATCTAGCACACACTTGCCTTATCTTCACCTAAGGTTCTACTCAACTCAACTCAAGTTCACCTCTACAACCCTAGTTACTCTAGGTTCTTTTTTCCTCAACTCAAGTCATCTAATCTCTAGGACAATTTTGACAGAATTTCCCCTATAATTTTAGCATTGCCCACACACAATTTCAGCTCACCAACTCATTTCTAATATCCACAACAATCTTAAGCACTAACATACATTAAATTTCTGCACAAAAACATCTATTTCCCCTTGGCTTCCAAGCCCTTTAATCATCATTTTATTAACACTTAAACAACTCAATCTCTTCCTCATTATACAATAACACCACTAATACTCAAAGCAATGTTAGTTCCTCATATTCAAGCAATTAAAAACGAAAAGCAAAACGCAAAATCAAAAACGAAAAACAACCACACAAAATGAGCAAAAAAACCACAATTATTCATTCAAACATTTTGTCGAGCACCTTGTGTGCACATATAATTTCACTTTTACAATACTACATATATACACAAATTTCATACACTCCACTAATTTAATCATCCACATTCACATTCAATCACAATTTCAGCAACAATCAATCCATAAATTTAGGTCAAAATCGATTTACCAACAATTCTCCCCCAAATCGCTTGCTGCTGTTGCTGCTGCTGATCCTGTTCGAACTCGCCGGTGACGACGGGGCGGCGACAACCAGACGACGAGGAAGGCGCGGCGGCGAGGACGAGGTGGCGGTGGCAGGATCGTATCGTGGTCGCCTCTCGGTCGCAGCAGCAGCGGGAGAACGGGAGAGAGATGAAGCGTCGGGGTGAAATTAGAGAATTAGGGTAGGGGTTGTTATTAAAGAACCGCCGAAATAGGTCGTCAATATTTTTTTAAAAAAAAAATCAGCCCCTATTTCGGCGGTTTTTAGGTTACAACCGCCGAAATAGGTGGTCCTTATTTTTTTTTAAAAATAAAACAGACCTATTTCGGCGGTTCTTACCTAAGAACCACCGAAATAGGTCTGTTTTTATTTTTTAAAAAAATAGAATAGACCTATTTCGGCGGTTTTTAGGAAAGAACCGCCGAAATAGGTCTCTGAAGGTGCAGAAAAAGACCATTTTTGTACTCTTGCTGCTTCTAGAATAAATGCTATAGCTCTATATACTTACTGAGTATATATTATATAGAGACTGTACATTTGAATGTAACTTCTATGTTCGGCTTCACACGAGGGCTTAATTGTGTGAGAAAGGAAAAGTGTGGATTAATCATATACGTGTAAACTGTGTGTTCCAGAATATTAAATAATAAACTGCTGCGGGTCACTTATTTTGTGTGCTAATTGATTGGTCCATTTACTTCTTACGTGAAACTGTTGGAGCTTATGACGAGAATTAAGGCCCAATTCTTTTTGAGTATATCACAACATTTGCTTGAATCCACTCATTACAGTTAGGTTGTAGATTCCTACCGAGTGAGTATGGAACTGACGAAGAACAATAGACTAGTGTAGACAACGATTTAATCAAAACAACTATTATTTATAATCATGTATTTCACTTGACACAAGTATTACACGTAGAAAAGGTTCTTCTCTACAACCTCACGAGTACCACAACTCAATTCACATTAAGAAAGTATGTCTTCCTCAATCCCTATTATCTGAAGTTCTACCCCGTATGAAACTTTAGATTGTTTAACCCATGAACCCAGAAACGAGCTTTCACTGCTGGAAAAAAAAGAATAAACAACGCCGTTTTTAAAACTGTTATATTTGTAAATCATTTTTTTAGCATTTTATAGAACGATTATAATGTAAGGCGTTGTATTTATGGTTTAGGCCGGACATTTTAAAGAACGCTTCACTTAGGAAACGTTCTTCATTGTATCGCGCCCAAAGACAAAAAAAACGCTTGGAAAATAAGCGTTCTTTATATGAAACATATAAAGAACGCTTCTCGTATAAAGCATTTTTTATGTCTCTGGAACGCTTAGCATAAAGAACGCTTCCGTTTAGAAGCGTTTTTTATGTTTTTTGTCTCTCAGCATAAAAAACGCTTTTGAATTGAAGTGTTCTTTATGTTGCCTGAATAAATTTCACAAAAATTTAATCTCTCCCGCGCGTAACCCTCAAGAGCTAGCTACCTCTCTCTCGACTGAGCTCACATACGGTACCCCGGCCAGTACAACATCCGCTAGCTACTGCGCCATCGCCGCGTCGCCGTCCGTGCCGCCGCTACCGCTTTCCGGCCGGCCGTCTCTCGCGCCTGCTATGCGTTGATTTCTCCCGATATTTGCGCCTGATGATCATCAATCGATCGACCCAAATATGCATGTCTAGCTGTCGATCGCCTCTGTTTCGGTAATTCATCAAATCTGCGAACATGTACAGGAACATATATATTTCTGCTCTTTCACTATTATTAATTTTGAAACCTGCTATCGAACAGGAACATACATGCCCGTCGCCTCAGTACATACGTATATCATCTCCAGTAATTAGTTTTACAACCCAACTGGCTTAATATCGATCCATGCTCTATCGCCTATATTCTTGATTCTGCTGGAGGTAATTTTGCTAACCAAACTAAACGATTAATGTGTTTAGTTATTAGGATTAAGTGCATGTTTGGGATTAATTAATTTTGCAAACCGATTAAACTGTCGCGAGCTGATTTTTGGTAGTATATACTTGCTGGTTGTGTCCAAATGGACTGCAAATTAATATGTTATTAGGCGAAAAATATAAGTGTTCGGGCATACAAATTAATATAGCCACGTAGTTATGGTGAAATTTTGCAAAACCAAACTCAGGAAGATACATGCTCTGTTTGAGATTAATGTGTTTATTAGGATTAAGTGTATTTGGGATTAATTTTGCAAACCAAACTGTCGCCTCTTGTACATGCTCTATTGTGGTGAAACCCTATATTTTTAGGGGGGATTCTATCGGATTTCCCGGAAAATTTTGTCAAAGTATTGAATTATTGGATTCGAAATGTAATTATTCTTGTGTACAAACTATCTTCTGCAGGCATTGGTAGTAACTTTCATTATCACACCTCATACGGGCTGGTTGATTGAAGTATAGCAATATTCACATCAGGACTAAGCAGACTACTAGGTTAGTTTATAATTTTTCTCTAATTACTTCTTAATTGTTCATATAGTGTTTCTCTGAATAGTTATATATTAAATGACTATATATGACTCTATGTATGACACTGACTATATATTTATGAAATGATATTGTGCAGATTATGGACGCCAACGATCATGAGATGCTCCTATAATGTGATGAGGATATGGAGATGGAGATAGATGCAGAGATGTAGTTAACGAAGCGTACAAAGATTGTCGTTGCCGCTGATCAGCCTACGACCTCTCAGGACCCTCCTTCGACCTCTCAGGGCCCTCCACGAAAGACACGAGGACCGTCACGTGGTCTAAATGAGAAGAAGGAGAGTGGCATGATTGATCTGGTGTGGGATAGGTATATGTTACACCTATATGTTATTCTGTCTTATTTTTTCATATATATACTGATATTTGTACATTTATACGTAGTACTATATATATTACGTATGACTAACATATATACTGTTAATATTACAGGTATCTTAGACCCACTGGCGCGTCTAAGAAGAAGTTTGCCAGCGCCATGGGTCGATTGGTTAAGACCCATTGTTGTATCAACAAAAACTGGAGGAACCAAGATCTGGAAATAAAGAACATCATGTGGACGAGCTTGAAGAAGAAGTACCTGATCCCAGATGAAGCATATGATAAAGTGTTGTCACTGCTTGCTTTGCGTATGCGAGCGTTCAAAAATAGGCTGGTGGCTGGTTGGATCAATACAGACAACCCGAAGCAGGTGCCTCCCTATGAGCTGTACGCTGGCATGATCACTGAGGAGGAGTGGAAGGAATTCTATGAAGCACATATCACCCCTGAGTTCAGGGTACGTAATTGTTTTCATAGATTAACTTTTAAGTTTATGTTGTTAATATAAAAGGATAAAGTTAAAATGAATTGTATTAATTCTTTCCACAGGCAGTTCAGGAAAAAGCCCGACAAAATCGCTTGAAAGATCAGAATCCACACTACATGGGCCGAGCTGGGTACGCGGGGCGTATACCAGGCTGGATTGAAAAAGGGTTATTAAAGCGTGTGTGTGAGGACGGCACAATTGAGCCGATTCAGAGTCCGGATGAGGTGAATCGGACACAAGCATACATGCTTGGCTGCCAATTAGAGAAGGACGGCGAAATGTATTATCCGCGGAAGGAGACTGCAGACTTAGCTGCAAAAATTGTGAGTGTCCTGAGTAATATTTAATAGTTTATAAATTTTTCTTACAATTTATGTATGTTTTATTTATTTGATCTAATTCATAATTTACATGTTTTTTTTGTGTGTACAAGACTGCAGAGGGTGCTTATTCTTTTCTTGGCTAGCCTCATAGTCAGGATGATCCATTGAACAAAGCGTTTGGCAAGAAGGATTACCCTGGGAGAGTTCGAGGATTTGGATCCGCAGTGCGTTAGCGAGATGTTTTTCCGCGCTCAGCGGATGGGGAGAGAGGAAGAAATGAGGGACATCGAAAGGAAGTTGTCACAGCAATTCCAATCTGATTGCAGCAGCAGTTGCAACAAATGGAAGCAAGATTGATGCAACAGCTGAGTCATGGGCATCAATCTTCCAGCTCATCAGTGTATGCCCCTGCACCCGTTTCCACCCCTGCACCTGCTTCCACCCCTACACCTGCTTCCACCCCTATACCGTCTCAGGTTTCTCATTCTTACACTGTACCTGCACCTTCTGATCCATTCCCATATGCCAAGCTCTAGGTATGTGTGAATTTCAGTGGTTTGTCGTTATTTATTTTTTCAATTAATCAAAAGTATGCATGTTGCAATGTATATATATATGAATCTAATTGTTTTTGTTCGTTTATTAGGAAACCAAAAAGTGTCGTCTTCTGCACATCAATGAACATGGCAGCTTTATGGTTGCATTAGGCACAATTCTACAGACTGATTCGGCGTCACTATGTCATTTTAAGCGAGTTCCGCCCTGGTACGTCCGTGTGTTCGTAGACAGTGTCTGTCAAGGCTGTGATACCATTCCACTACCGATGGAGTGGAATGGTTGGAGCACTGTCATTGAAGCACGTGGCTCACAAGTACCGTGGCCTTGCAATCTGGTGGATTTATCTGATAGTACGGTAAGCAAAAGAACTTAAATTTGTTTACTAATTAACATTCCATATATAACTGCAGTTTTGGGAATAGTTTCCTAACGTATACTAACTTGTCATTTCTTAGGCACTTGTTCCTATTGCTGACAAAGGTAAGCAAGTCCGTGCGTCGAAAGGAAAGGGACCATCGGGTCAGCAGGATGATCACTACATCAGTCCACTTCGAAAAGATTTCATTCTTCCCCAAAATTTGGTGAATACACTGCGAAAGCGTCAGCAGGTCTTATATAACATGATACTCGGGAAGGGTGATGATTTCATTCAGTTCATCGTTAAGGTTCCAGCGTCTGTGTTCCACAACAAACAATCCCAGGAGTTGCTGATCAGTATTAGAGATGTCAAGGAGCTGCTGCTTGGTGATATGCTGAACATATCGGTGATTCAATCGTACTGCTTGTAAGTATCACATTTTTTCTCTCTCAAAGATAATAGTACGTTTTATGTATAATTTTAATTTAATGCCTTTGTCATCAAAGGCCCTTACTATCGAGGCTGGCGTCAAACAATATGACAAATACGATCACCTTCCTATGTCCACAAATTGTGTCTGCCGATGAAGCTACGAGAGACGGTGTTGCGTGTCAGAGCCATGTGCGCAATGCCATAATTGCGGCGGTTACCAGGAAAAGCCGATTTGTGCTCATACCATATCATCAGATGTAAGCGTGCTTGACCACCTTATGCGTTTGTCTTTATTGTTTTATATTAACTCATATATATTTCGAAGCTGAAGTTGATTTGTTGTTGTTTGCACTTGTAGCAATCATTGGTTGTTGTTGGTTTGTACTTACTCATCACGCTGTATAGTGATTGACCCTATTAAAGGAATTAGGAACATCACCATTCATGCTCTGCTGACAAAGTAAGTAAATAGTGCATATTTTCATTTCACAAATAAAATTTTAAACTTTTTTTATTACTTGTCACTTAAATGCTTGTTTTAATTAATTTCAGTGGTTTTAGAGAAGGTATGTGCAGTGTCGGGCAAAGGAATTCTCCTTTGAATGTACAGTATTTGAAAAAGGTAAAAAAACATTCTATTTACTCATGCATACGTAAATATATTTTGTATATTAGTGTGTATATATATAATTAATAATATAATTTTATTGAAAATAGTGTCCCAGGCAACCGGATAGCAGCAGTTGTGGATATTTTGTGATGCGATACATGTACGAAATCGTGTCCAACATCGATAGAGTCCGCAATGTCAATGAAGTACGTATTATAAGTCTTGTGTTTGAATTAGTAATTTAACTGTTTTGCATGGTTGGATATGTTTAAATGGTGTACTTAATTGCTTTTATAATTCTTGCGTGCAGCTTACTGACTTCTTCGAAAAACAAGGAGCTACTTATTCACTTGCCGATCTAGAGTTTGTCAAGGATCACATGTGCGTTACTGGACGAAATCAATAGCTTATGATGATGAAGATCAGCAGAAGTCATGAGTACGCGCTGCAGCTATTTCTTTTCTTCTTTGAAGTTGTGTCTGAACTGAACCAATTTGCACCTGTAAATGCAGTTTGTTCCCCATGAGTTCAACTACAGTACTTGCATTGTGTTGAAAAATGAAGTTTCTTGCATTATCAAATTTCTACAGATTGCAGTACAAACATAAGTACTTAGTAGCTAGCTTCCATCTGTGTTTGGATTTTAATTGTAATTAAGTTTTGTCTGCATGTTTGGTAATACTAGCAAATCTCTGTTAATTTGGTACTAATATATACTAGCTGATTAATTTGTTGCAATTGGCCTGGGATCTGAAGTGTTTTGCTGTAAATTGAATTCGTATAGATTTAATTTCTCTGTTACAGTTTGTTGTGATGGATTCTGCTGTGTTGAAAATGCAACAATGCATTTGTAATGATATATCTGTAGCATTTGTTGGAACAGAGATTTCTGAAAAAAAAATTTAAAAAAGGAAGATATAAAGAACGCTTATGCATATAAGCGTTCTTTATGCTCTCCCGCCAACCATTATAAGAAACGCTTATCACATATAAGCGTTGTTTTTGTCTAAGCATAAAGAACGCTTTCTAGGCTAAAACGTTTTTCATGTTGTCATCTTTCTTGCATTATAAAGAACGCTTTGCAAATAAGCGTTCTTTAAAGATAGTATAAAGAACGCTTTGGAAGCGTCATTTAAAATGTTAGTTCATTTGCGTCGCTCGAATAAACTGCGCTTTATAAACGTTCTATATGTCCAATTTAAGCGTTGTTTATTCCTTTTTTCCAGCAGTGTTTTGAATCGTTTATCCTTGAATCATCTCTATTTCTCTCACCCGTGTCTCCCTTTCTATTTGCCTCAAAAACGTAACCTCTAACCCTAGATTAACAATCTCACATATAGGTTCCGAAAAGAAATAACAACCTATTATTCGAGATTTTATTTATCTTTAACAGATATATAAAATCTTGTTTAGATATTCTATCTTCTCCCCTAGTTTTCTCGGTTCAAGACCGATGAGCGTCTCTTGGAATTGATCTTGTCGTAGACGTCAGTATTGGACTTAGTTTGCCGATCAAAATAGCACCAACAGTTTCTCCTTTTTGATGCGGCAAACTGTTGAAGTCTTGAACTGAATGACTGATCTTTCTAAATTTTGGAATTGATTCTCCCTGAGTCTTGTATCATGGTACCCCATGTGAGGGTTCGATCATCTGTCAGCTGTTCCCCCTGAATCTCATGTATCCTTTGCCTTATCCTGTACTTAGTCTAAAACTCACAAGCTTTTAAACATTAAATAATTCACGACTAGAGGTAAACACAGTAAAAGCATAACAGTTCATAAATGCAACGGAAATGAATCACATCATGTTCAGAGTAATGTTGTAGATGGACCGAAGATAAGCCAGGATATTAACAGAAATAGATTAGAAAAAGCAATATCTAGAGGAATCTTTTTCACCTTTAGTCATGAAAGAGCTATCAGTCAAAACCCGAGAAAGGAGAAATTTTAAGCTATCAGTCTAAACCTGAGAAAGGAGAAATTTTAAGACTTCCAAACATTACCCCCTTTTGTCACATAAAAAGGATTTCCAGCAAAGAAAAATGTGAATTAACGATCCATAATATTTGTTAACCAGGAGGAAGGGTAGGATGCAATCCAAATGAGCACTAAAATTTTTCGGAGGGTTCCGAACTTGAATTTGCAGCAAGCATTAGAGAGTCCATTTTATCCTCCATCTTATTGATCCGTTCCAGCAGGCGCTTTTCTAAAGCCACCACAGAGTCCAGAACTGATTGAACAAGAAGATGTAATGCCTGATCTGGGACAGGCGACTTGGCAGTCTTGGTATCGTGTTGTCCTGTCTGTTTGAGTTGCCAGCTAGAGTCTGAAAGTTCCAATCCAAATGGACAGAGTAGGCAGAGCTAGATAACTGGTTGGTTGAGCCGAGACAGAGTAGGCATCCTCCAAGGGAATCTGATGATGCTGAAGAACCTTAGTCAACCAGAACGGGTAGGGAATGGATGGCTTTGAACTATTGATGACGGTCCTCAGATGAGATATGATCATTCTTGGCAAGGACAGCTGAATTTTCTTGTCAAGGCATGTGGCTACAAGATCTACAGGTATGACGTTGTCCCGTATATCAGATCGTGGAAAAATACACTGGTAAGTAATAAGATGTAAAAGACGTGGCAAGATTTCCTAGTCCCTTTGTGGGTAATGCTTGAGTTTAGAATTCACACGAGATAAAGCAAAATGATTCATCGCATCAGTATGGGACGCTACATCTATTTTCTGTGAGTTAAACTCAGCCAGACCATCTAGTGGGACTTCCAGAATCATTGCTAGCCATGCAGGGGAAATAATCATTTTCTTGCCAGCTACTTCAGTCTTGAATTCATAAGGAGAAACAAATTCCATGTTTTGAATAAATGGAAATAGGTGTTCCGGTAATACAGTTTCGGATTTGAACAATTTATCCCACCCTTGAAATTTCAAGATCTCTCCTAGAGATTCTAGAGAGTTATTTACGAGCCAGTCACAGTCTATCAGTTTCCCAGGATCTATGTCAGATTCAAGTAAAGATCGACCAAAAATAGGTTTCTGAGGAAAAGTACGATCTGGATTCTGCAAGCATTCAAGATTGTATTCTTTCGCCTTTGTTCTGGACAGAGGTTTACCAATAGATTTCACTCGCTTTGAAGACCGTGGCTGGTGAGCAGGAGAATCAACGGTCTTGCGCTTCGGCTGAGTCTCAGAAGTACGCTCGACTCCAGACGACGATTTCTTCAATCGATGGCGTAATCGACGTCGGGTGGTGACAGTGGGTGGAGAGGGTAATTCCGCTTTAGTGGGAGTTGTGGAAGATTCATTGTCACTCAACACCGTTGCTTCGTCATTAGGGTTTGGGGAATTTACCTCGGGTGAGGGTTTTGAAGTGGACTCTGGGATTGGCTAAGAAACTTCTTGATCTGCAGATTTCTCAGCAGAAATTGGTTGAACGTCTTCATCAATGAGTAGTTGTTCGAAAGAATCCATGGTTAGATGATTTTGAGAGTTCGAGTGTGATTCAAGATAAAGAAAGCTGACACCAGTGAGAAGTTTGTTTGAGAAGGAAGTGGAGGAATTATGAAAATCTGAGCACGAAAGAGTCGACAATGAAAGATAGGAAGTATGAAGAATACTAAACGTTTTTATCTTTGAGAAATTAAAAATGTTGTTTTTGTTATTTTATTTTTTAAAAAAAAGAGCGGGCGAAGGGAATGTATCAGACCGTTGCTGAACTCACTATCACAGTTCTGAATTGAGGCTTACAGAATACAATGTTCTAGGATAAGTGAAGCAATTCAGTGTTTTATCCAATGAAATCAAGTAATAATTCTGAGTAAGTTGAGACGTTCCACTCTCCATGTTTGAGAAAATAAATTGAAGCTATATGAAGTGGCACAATTGTATTGTAGAGTTATCTCTTCCTACCTTTCACTTTCCATTGAATCGACAAGAGGCGAGAAGTAAAGTCTTATTCCACTTAACCTTTCATCGCCATAGATTCATACTCACAGTCTACTCATTTGATAAAAAGAACTTTTGCATTTGTTGGTATAGTATGTATTAAACAGGGGCTTGACTTTTACTCCTCATCTTTGTAGCGAAGTTGGGTCAACTTGCCCAAAGTAGTTACCCTTAGGAAGTTAGATGATAAGGCATCCTCAAAGACTTAATAGCTAGATGAAGGAGGCTAATTCTGTTGTTTTGCAGCCGAACTGTGAGCAGCGGAATCTCTTGCCTTGTTCATACCACCAATCTATCCTTCAGACCCAGTTCATCTCTTGAATACAAACGTGTCACTAGATACATACTTAAAAAGTAACTTTATTTTCGGAGTATAAAAGAGGTTCCCAAATTAATCAGTCGTCTTTCAGTTATGATCTCAGAACAGTAATAGCTACTTAGACAAACATCAAACTTATTAACAAAAATCCTAGTAATTGATTATGTAACGACTCATCAAGAACCATAAGAACAGAGTTAAGGAACAGTTGTGAACATACTCAACGCATAAAAAGAAAAAAAAACTATAGTTGTGAACTAAAGATGTCAAAGTAACTAAAACAAGAAACAAAACTAAAGAAATAAAGAAAACATGAGTATCTCACTTAGTGTCAACCACTCCAATCTCAAACCGAAGTTTCTCGAGGGTGTCTCTAGGTAAAGGCTTGGTGAAAATGTTGGCTAACTGCTTATCTGTTGGGCAATGAAGTAAGGTGACAGTACCATGTTCAACATGATCTCGGATAAAGTGATGATGAATATCTATGTGTTTGGAACGAGAGTGGTGAACAATTTTTTGTGAGCTCAATTGAGCTTGTGTTGTAACAATAAATAGGGACTGGTATAAAGGACAAGCCATAGTCTTCAAGTTTTCGATAGAGCCACAAAATCTGTGCGCAACAGGCAGCAGCTACAACGTATTCAGCTTCAGTCGTAGACAGAGCGACAGACGCTTGTTTTCTTGAAGACCATGCTATCAGATTTGAACCAAAGAATTGTGCTTTACCAGTGGTGCTCTTCCGATCAGTGAGTGAGCCTCCAAAGTCTGCATCCGTGTATGCATCAAGAGTGGGTAGTGACTCAGCTGTATATAATAGCCCAAGTGCTGGTGTCCCTTGAAGATAACGAAAGATGCGTTTGACGGCTTTAACATGTGGTAACTTTGGATGAGCCTGAAAGCGTTCACAGAAACACACACTCTGCATTATATCTAGTGGGCTGGCTGTAAGTTTGAGAAGTGAACCGATCATCCCTCTATAAACCGTGGGATATGTGGCTTCTGCATCAGTCTCCAGTCCTAGTCTGATAGTCGTTGACATTGGAGTAAGCATTGGCAGTTGGCTTACACTCGTTGAACTTATATTTGGTCCAAAGTTCCAATGTATATTTAATCTGACTAATATACGCGCCATCTGCTGTCTGCCTGATTTGTAGCCCAAGGAAATGTAACACCCCTACCGCTAATACCGTCATTATTGTACAAATACTTACCTTTGCAGCGGATAATACATACACAACGGCGGGTGTACAATGCCGCTAGTCACCCACGTGACTAACAAGGCCAGCTACACTACTACATACTATCGGTCTGATGAATTGAACATACCAAGTACTCTACACACTACATTACTTTCCATTGCATACTCAACCATAATTCAATTACAACTCCAATACAACACTATACCGAGTCTACTACAATCCTTAAATTACCAATACAGTTTGGACTTCTGAATTTGCATTACAATACAAGTACAAATCCTATAATTCAACTACCCATGCTTACATAGCAATCCCCGTCCTACTCTCTCGAACGGTGGTCAGCTTCGAATACCTGTAAAAATAAAAACGTCGCCCCTAGGGGCTCAGCAAAATTGCTGCATATGAAATTCGCATATACCGCGTGCTAACCGCGGTACGCCGACTACTTTGGGTCGGATATACATGGAGTTCATTTCACATGCATACATACATACTATTACTACACAATACAATCAACAATACTTACTTACTTATACAAGGTTCAATACCTACCAAGGAAAACAATTTGTTAGTCAACCGTTCATTTAGTTATTCATTCATCCGGTTTCGTCGGATGCTCTCTTTCTCCTTACACGGGTTCACAAGGCTTACACCAAGCTTAATCTTACTTACTCGTTGTTTTACTCACGTTGTACTCACTACCTTACTCATTATTTACTCATGCTCTACTCCGTACTCACTACTACTACTACTACTACTACTACTACTACTACTACTACTACTACTACTACTACTACTACTATACTACTTACTCTTACTCAGTACTCATCACTTGCTCACGCATACTCGGTACCCATACCCTTCTCCTTACTCGTACTTGCTCATTGCTCGCTACTCATTACATACTCATACTTACTCATTACTCATTACTTTACTTATACATACGCAATACGCAATACTCATTACTTTTGGTCTCTGGGCGGAGTCATACACAAGACTCGCCACCGAGCCTACACATTCAAAGGCTATACGCTTAGCTCCTCAAATATACAAGTGTCCATTTTTTACCGGACTAATCAAATTCCTAACACTCCTCTCTTGGGTATCTTACAATCTCATGGATTGGCCTAGAAGTATCTCTCTCGATAACCTCCACTAGCTTAGGGAATTACCACCGTCTAGTATTCTCAGGTTTAAGGGTTTCCCCAACGTATCGAATACTCTCATGTTCGGGACATTACTTACATCAGTCGGGACCTCTCATAGAGGGTCGACTAGTTGCTAAGGGGTTTGAAGATCCCTCATCATTATTTACTACTCTCATGGTTCATGACTTGCATCAACATTAATTCCTCCAATAGGGTTTATTTACGTGCTTCCACTACTTATTGCTTGTGGATTGTTCATTTCGGTTCTCCTACCGTTATCGGGAGGTTACTACTCCCGTGCACTCTCTCACATTCTAGTGAGTTCATTGGTTTGCGTTATCGTTTGTTGGTTCGTTAGTTTATTGCGTTTCTACGTTTCCGTTAGTTCACAACATAACTCGTACTACGAGTCACTAAACAATAAGACTCATCTATGAGTCAGTCTACGCACTAAGTGAAACCACACAATCAATCAAGAAGGGTTAGCTCATACAACATACAGGAAGACATACAATGAAAGGCAATAAACCGTTTTCATGCTTAGTCTTGATTAGCCGGCATACAACACACAAATCAACGTAACTCGGTTAGCATACGGGGCATGAGAAAATCATACCTTTCACCGGAGTTAGCTTTACCATGTGTTCCCTTGTTCCTTGGTTCACACTTGTTCCACTGGTAATGTTTCAAACATTGTTTTAATGCTATGCGCATACGGTACATCACTAATTACTACTCCGTACTTACCCCGTTGTCCCGGTATACTTAGTTTAACTCAGTCGGATTATGTCCTTACTTCCCACTCACTTTCTACACTTGTTTAACTTCTTAGAACCTTTAAATATCACCAAACAAGGCCTTAACAACTCCTAAAACCATTACTAATCAATTCCTCATCATTAGGACATTAAAACACATTCGGGCAAGTTTTACATGGTCCTGGTTTGTGTCCGGGGTTACAAACCCGGACCAACCACGGATTTCACTTTCTGTTACATTTTCATGTGGTCCGGGTATATGTCCGGGTTTACAAACCCGGACCACCCTCTGAAATTACTTTCTGCTACGTTTTTGCTATGGTCCGGGTTTGTGTACCAATTTGCAAACCCGGACCAACCCTGGAACTATCAAAATTTACAGTTTTTGACCAGTTTTGAACCCCTAATTCACCCCTAATCATTTCTTAACCTTTATGCATGTTTCCCACATGCTTAAGCACCCTAAAACATGCCTTAATCCAGTTCCAAACCTCCTCAACCACTTTAGTCAAAACCTTACCCAATACTTGCTCCATTTCTACAGATTTTCTTCCTCTCTGTTACAGTTAGCACACTTGTGCATTTCCTACACTCCTCTTTGCATTTTGCATCTTGTCCCAACTTCATCTTACCATTCCAATTCCTTTCCAATCAACTACAATACCTATACCAAAGTCCAACTCTCTTTTTACCAATCTTGCGCACTAGTTTTTCCTAGTTTCTACAATGCATTTTTGATACTCTTTGATACAGATTTTTACCTTCTAATCTCATACTACAACCACCATCCCATAGTTACTAAACTCTCTACTAACCCCAATACACCTTGGTTTCCCATTCACCAAGTCATCCATAAATGTACATTTCCTACTTAATTTCTCCATAGTTCACCTACAATTCTAACTTCGCCTCATACATACTTTTCACCAAATTCATCCCTAATCTAGCCACACCCATACAAGGGTCCTACCAGCACACAAGGCAATCCCAATATCCAAACTTCCATCAAACAACAATACAATACACATACACATTACAATTGGCTCCAAGGCCTACAATACACATGCTACTCACAAATTCTCAAACTTCCACAACTACAATACCACTACAATATTTTGGGTTCATTAATTAGTTTACCCATTCCCATTACTCTAATGCATTATAATTTATCATTAGGAAGGAGCTCTTACACTGAGCTTATAATTTCTTCCTCTCTTTTCCATTTCTCCTCCTTCTCTCTTTCTTGCACAAATCGGTCAAATGGGAATGGAGTTGTCAAACTCCATCCCAACACCCAAGAAACACAAAAATGCATTTTAATTACTCTTCTAAACCCTTAGAGAATTCCAACTCAATAAAAAGGGCTTAGAACACAAGTTAGGGTTTTACCTTTGGAGATTTTTGAGAGGGGTTCTCACCCTTGAATCAAGAAGAGGATTACTCCACCATTGGAGGGTTGAAACAATGCTCCAAAGTAAGAAGAAAACAAGGTGTTACAAAGAGCAAAAATCGGTCAAGAGAGAAAGGTGAAGAAAAATGAATTTTCTTTGGAACTTTTTACCTTAGAAGAAAGAGGAGGCTCCAAGCTACAAGGTGGTGCCCTTTTCTCTTCAAATGGGCAAAATCCACGAAAATGAAACTCATCCTTTTCGAATTTTGAAAAGAGAGAAGTGTGGAGCTTGAAGAGGGGAAGAAGAATATGTGTTCGGTTTTTCATTCGGAGCTCTAAAATGACTTGAGCATGGAGGGAAAGGGAGGCTGCCATGGTTGCTGTGTGGAGCATCTCAAATCGCCAGGATAGGGAGGAAGGAGACGGTGAGAGAAAAATAAATGGGAGAGAGAAGAGGGAAAAGTGAGGTGAGAGAGTCTTTTTCTACTTTTTGTACCCTTTTTACTTTTTTGCCTTTTGATTTGTTAATTAGTAACTAGTCTAGTGTGTGTGAGAGCTTTTTGGACTTATTAAAACCGGCCCCCACACAGTAATACTAGTTGGAGCGTTTTTCATCTTTTACAGAAAACGCTAGTTATTTTACCCGGTTTCGGTACTATTCACTAACCGGGCCCGTTTTCCGGAATTTTCTCGTTCCTTTAATTTTATTGGTTATTAAGCTTCCATTAATGCTTAATTATTGTTATTTTAATTATTTATAATTTTTACGGGTTCGTTTGACCACTTAAAATCATTTTTTTTGGGTTTTCTCGAAAAACGTGCGCCAAAGCTCTATTAGCGTTTTAATACATTATTTGGTTCCGTTTTCTTCGGGAGTTGTTCCCATATATTATATTGGTCTTATTAAGACCTAGGAATCCACATAATACGCTAACCAGGGTCTCATACCTCCTATGGTCATTTAATGCTTATTTAGCATTTTTCGTTTTTTAAGCGTTTTTTTATTTCTTTTGGATTTATTTTCCTTACCAAAATTACTTAGGCACTATTAGGCCCTTAAATACCATATTAGAATAGTTTAATCACCATATTTAAGTTCGGGGTATTTCAGGAAATATGTGAGCTCACCCATATGGCTCATTTGAAACTCTTTCGTCATCATGGAGGCAAAACCCTGTGTCAAACTTGGACTGGTAGATCCAAAAACATTGTCATCGACCTATACTAGAAGCTTGTCTGCCCCACTTTGTTTGATGAATAATGTATGATTGACCTTCCCTCAAACAAATTTATGTTTCAGAAGAAAGGAAGTCAAACGTTCATACCAGGCTCTTGGTGCTTGCTTAAGACCATACAAAGCTTTCTTCAACTGATACACATGGTCAGGTTTTTCCGTATCCTCAAAGCCTGGTGGCTAAGAAATATATACCTCATCATTGAGATGTCCATTTAAGAAGGCACACTTCACATCCATTTGATAGAGAGTGAATCTATGCAAATTTGTAAAAGCAATAAGAAGACGAATAGCCTCAAGACGGGCAACTAGAGCATAGGTCTCATCAAAATCCAAGCCTTCATGTTGGTTGTAACCTTTAGCTACTAACTGTGCTTTGTTTCTGGAGATTTGTCCGTCTGAATCAAGTTTATTTCTGTAGACCCACTTAGTGCCAATGATGTTTTGGTTTGCAGGTTTTGTAACAAGTTCTCACACATCATTCCGCACAAACTCATTCAATTCCTCATGCATGGCATTGATCCAACTCTCATCCTCCAATGCTTCTTTCACGGTCTTTAGTTCTGTTATGGAGACAAAACCATAGAAGGCACAGAAATTCTATGTGGTAGATCGAGTTTGAACCCTAGTTTTTAGTTCTAATAGAATGTTGTTAATTTCTATGCCTGGAGCATTTCTAGCTGTCAGACGGTGAGGCACTTCCATTGTTTGTCTATCAGCTGTACTAGTATATGTCAGTGCAGTGAGACGGGATTCTGAGTTCTGAATTGTCGGTAGTGGATTTTCAGTTTGAGTCAGCTCTTCCTCTGATTCTGCTCCCGAAACATCATCATGAGGTGTTTCTCCTTCTTTGTGTTGAAACAAATCCTTTATTACTTCTTGACCAGCTCTGCCTCCAAAGTTATTCTCATCAAACTTGACGTTTGTGGACTCTTCAACTATCAGGGTACATTTGTTGAAAACCCGATAAGCTTTGCTATTTATGGCATATCCAAGAAAAACTTCTTCATCACTCCTTTTGTCGAATTTTCCCAACTGGTCTTTTCCATGGTTAAGAATGTAGCAAGTACATCCAAACACCCTAAGATGTGTGATAGTTGGTTTATGACCTTTGAACGATTCATAAAGGGTTTTGATTAATATCGAATGAATTAGAGCTCTATTCAGAATATAGCAAGCTGTATTGATAGCTTCTCCCTAAAAGCTAGATAATAGACCGCTGCTATTCAACATAGTGTGAGCCATCTCCTAAAGAGTCCTATTATTCCGTTCAATAACTCCGTTTTGCTGAGGTGTTCTAGCCGCAAAGTGGGTGTGTGTTATTCCAGTGTCAGTACAGAACTGAGACATCTTTTGATTGAGAAATTTTGTTCCCTGATTAGTCCGTATGCACTTTACTTTGTTCTCAGTTTGGGTCTGAAGTTGTGAGACCAAGATTTTGATTTCATCAAAGGTTTGATCCTTACGATGAAGTAGGAAAATCCAAGTGTACCTTGAATAGTCATCGACAACTACTAGTACATATCTCTTACCAGACCTACTTTGCACTCTCATAGGCCCCATCAAATCCATATGTAGCAACTCGAGGATCGTGGTACTGCTGACCACATTCTTTAAATTATGAGAGATGTGTGTAAGTCTGTTTAAAGCATAATCATTGCAAATCGTATGGTCAAGTCTTTTGTGGCAGCCCATTTACTAAGTCCTTTAGCCTTAGTTTGTTGATTAGCCGATGATGTGCATGTTCTAACCTTTGATGCCACAGCAAATCATCATCTTCATTGACCGTGAGACATGTCAGATCGTTCTGATCACTGACATTCACCATGTAGAGATTTCCTACTCTGCAACCTTGTAATAAAACCTCCTGTGTTGCCTTATTACGAATTTAAAAACCGTTGGAATAAAAATGACTTCTGATGGACCCTTATCACAAACTTGTGAGACGCTAAGTAGGTCATGACTAAGTCCTTCCACTAGACTAACTTAATCAATGCAATGTTCTTTGCCAACCGTGCCAATTCTGATTATTCGCCCTTTGCCATTGTTTCTAAAGGTTACTTTTTCTCCTCGATGTTCAACAAGAGTGTTGAATTTTTCTCTATCACCACTCATGTGTCTTGAGCAACCACTATCCATTAGCCACCAGTTCTCATGTTGTGGTTGCTAGTGCCTAAGAATAGACAGTCACTTGTTAGTCTTAGGTACCTAACTTGTTTGAGCACAGTTTTTCATGGACAAGAAAAAGTGTTTCTCTTCTGTGAGTCCTGACTGAAAGAGAGTTCTGGGTACACGAGATGTACTCGGGAATTTAACGCTCTTCAGAATCCTATGCTATGACCATGTGTTGTGCAAAAGTAATGAAACTATCTTGCTAACTATGGGCAGTAACCCAATCATTGTAGTACAACAAGGTCGTATCCACAGGGACTTCGTAATTATCTAGTTAATTATAAGGTTAGTCAATGTGCATAGAAATATACTAAAGTGCATAAACTTAAATTGGGGGTTTTTGGTTAATATTGGGAATTGAAGAAAAAAATAAGGTTAAACTAACTAATCTAAGATAGGTGTAGCTCGGATGGATATTTGCACCTGTCTCCCCTTCTACCGATTGTCGAACCTCAAACTCATAGCTCAACAACGGGAACACTTAATTAATTAGCAACCTAATCTAGGCATACTAATCCTAACCAATTTAACCAAAACTTCTCGATCAGCTAAGCCCCTGGTCAATCGACAGCACTAAGCTCAAGTTCCCCCAAAGTTGCAATGTAGTATAATCTCAAAATCATTGAATTATAGTACACTGTTCTAGTCCCCAACGGTTTAGGTTTCTATCTCAGAATCACATTTTGATAGAATCTCATAATAATGCTAAACTAATTGGTAGGCCAAACCAACCAATTTAACAAATTGACAATTAGTTGAGCAAACCCTAAACAAATCCCCAAATCATAAGCAATAAGTTTAGAAGCCATAAACACTCAATAATTATCTTCATTAAGCACAAGGACTAAAATAAAGCATAAAAATAAGTTCAAGGTTCAACAATGGAGGTTTTAAGGATTTTGGGGCAAAATCCCCATCCCAAGCTACCAGGAAACTATACAACCATTAAAGAACAAAATGAGAGAAGGGAGAAGAAATAGCCATGGGAGGTTGAAGAAGAGCTTCAATGGAGGTGAGCTTTCTCCTCCCTTTCTTCTTCTTCTTCCTTTCCTTCTTCTTCTTCTCTTCTTCTTCCCTCTTTTCTCTTCTTTTCCCATCGTTTTTTCTGTTCTATGTAGAATACCTCTCTCTCTCTCTCCCCCATTTTTCTCCTTTTAAAAAGACAGATTTAGGTAAAATCTGCAACCGACTGACCCACCCTGGGTCGGTCCCGTGGGTCGGTCGTGTCCAAAACCAATTTCGGGAGCCAAAAATCGCGTTTTTTAGTCTGACCGACCCACACTGGCTCGGTCCTAGGGTCGGTCGAGTCCAGAAGCAATTTTGGCTCCTGGAACGAGCATTTTTGGCCTCTGGAATCATCCTACCGACCCACTATGGGTCGGTCCTATGAGTCGGTCATGTGGGCAGGCTTACTTCAAAATGCTGTATCTTCTTCGTTTTAGCTCCGATTTTGGATCCGTTTGTGCCCACACATTTGTCATTTTGTCTACTTTGTTCCTATCTATGTTATCCATCATGTTTCAGTAATAATTGTGTAAAACACCAATACAACATAGAAGTAAAGGAAAACTAGCTAGAGGAGAAATGGGCATGAAAAGTGTTGATAAAACATATGAAATACACCTCTAAAACATGCTCATCTGGAGTGCTTCAAAGTTCTAAAGATTAGTTGACTTGGAGAACTCTTACCATGACCAACTTCTCTCAAGAATGGGCATTGAGAAGAAAACAAAAGGAAAAATAGATTTATGCATTTGTTTCACTTTTGCATAAGAGATGAGAAGATAAAATTTTGACATCAAGCCTTTGCAATTAAGAACACTCAGCTCTCATTGTTGGTTACCAATGGCGTCTCACAAGTCCCTTAAAGGATTTTTACAGAGAAGCACCCCTTAGAAATCCCTAAGAAAGAAGACAGAAAGAACCCCTGAGCAATAAAAATCCAACCATTCAAGATCATTTGGTCACACCGCATGAAAAATGCTCCTCAAAAGCAATCAAAAAGAAAATTTTGAGCATTTATCTCACAATTCATAATAGTATTTCTTCTTATTGAGAACAACTCACAACACAAGGGTCCAAGCTTTTGATTTTGGACAACCGTAAGATAAGTAGAGAGATTAAGCATTTAAACACACAATTCACTCAAAAGGTCACTCCCCCACACTTAATTTGAACAATGTCCTCATTGTTCACCAGAAAAAGCAGGGAAGGTTTCAGAAGACCTTTGCAGGAAGCAGACAAAGAGAAAACACATGGGGCACAAGCAAGCATTATAGAACAGAAGCTATCCCCTGCAGAAGAATGCCTTAGAATCAAAATGAAGGAGAAGTGAGAGACACAAAATTAAAAGAAACTAGTACTCCCCTAGGATTGTTTTTGCTGGCATTGAAGGAACTCCCCACACTTAAGGTTTAGCCTCAATTAGCGTAGCTTGGTTGCAGTGTGGACTTTAAGTTGCACCTGCGTAAAACACTAGAAGCAGCCAACTACAAATGGGGTTAAAAGTTAGCAAAAACAAAATCAAAGGAGAACTTAACAAATTAAAATACATGAAAATGAAAGAAAATCATCCGGGTTGCCTCCCGGGAAGCTGCCCTTCTTTAAGGTCTTTGGCTAGACCGTACCACCTTGAAGTCATCCGGGATCGAATATGAACATTGAAGTTGGCTTCAACGGGTGGGTGAGGCGGGCATCATGAATCATTGAAAAACGACCCGGATCAAAAGGAAATGTTACCTCAACACTTATAATGTAGAAGTGCAAGCTCCACCAATCTTTCTTCAGGTGGAAGTGTTAAGGTTGTTGATCCTTGGTGCGAGGATCAAATTTTGGTGGAGCCTCCTCTTCAAAATTAAGGGTGAAGACATCCTTATCTTCAATGAGCAGTGCAGGGAGAACTCTGGGGTGGACTTTGTCTTCTATCTCTGGTCCGGGATCAAAGGGGAAAGTGGCCTTGACACTTAACGGGTGAATTCCACCCTACTTCATTGGTGCATAGGTGGGGAAGGCCTTGATCCTCTAGGTGAAGATCAAAGTTTGATGGCTTCTCCTCCTAAAATTTGAGGATTTAAATGTCCTCAACTTCTTGGTGAGGCTCATGGGAAGAGCCTTGATGAAAACAACTTCAGAGGGAGTTGGCTCCTTGAAGTCAATGAAAGGACTCTCCTCTGATGACTCGGAGGGAGGCGATGGCTCCTCCTTCTCAGGGTTGAGGGTGTAAGCATCCTTATCTTCTTGGTAGAGCACGGAGAAGGATGGGAAATAACGGTAGTGGACTTCAGAGGGAGGAGACTCCCGCATGAAGCATGTAGCAATTGCGTACCACTTCATCCGTCAAAAGGTCCAAGAAGAGTCCTCCGTGTTCATCATATCTCCACCTATGATCAGCTTGTCGATATGCTGACTAAATTCTTGCCCCGTCCTTAGCTTGATCACAACTTGTCCAAGCTTGGTCTCTCTTTAACACCGTCCAACGTGCGGGGGCGTATTGAGGATATTACTTGATAAATATATACATTACTAATATATTTAAATAAGTTAGTTCAATAATTAAGCTAACAAACTCCCCACTACTTCAGCAACCCCTTAATTATAGGATATGAAGTTGATAATATTACCGTTGTTAGTGTTGTATATATTCACAGTTTTACTAATTGAAAATCAAGTCAATTATAATATTCTTACAAATGCATCCTCTTTACTATAGAGAGAAAAGTTGCTAGTTAATTAACTAGTTTATTTAGTTAACAAAAATCTTTAGTTTTCTAAAACTCAACTAAATTTTGTATTCCATTTACATCTACTAACTTATACTAATTAATTAACCTTTTATTTTTCTTTGGAAGACTTCAACCATTCATTAACTTTCAAGATCTTCTCTATAACCGAATAGCATTCAGACATCTCATCTAAACCTACAGTCAAGAGTCTTGAGTGAAGGAAAAAAACTGTAGCAACAAAGGTCTTATGGGCTGATGTAGTAGTAGCTGGATAAAGCCAAACAACCAACAACCTCATAAAGTAGACAACCAAATCCAAAATCCACATGCAACCTAAAAGCTAAAATGTGAGACCGACAAACGGTGCATGCAACATCCTTTGGAAGACTTCTTTGTTGCTCATACCATCTCCATCTTTATTGTTGCAAATCACAGCAAGAAGTAGTGAAAATTTCCATTTCTCGTCCTCCTAATGAACGACATCAAGTGGTCCCAGTGATAGCATCAAACGATCTCGGTGATAGCAGCAATCGATCTCACTTTCATCTCCAGTAGCTTTGAAACCTACCAATCTTGCATACACCATCATTCATAACTTAGAGCCACTGCACCAGCTAAGAGACCCATAGCCCTCGCCAAAGAGGGAAAGAATGAAACGGAAGAGAGAAAAGGTGGGTGGTGGAGGTGAAGGTGGGTAGTGGTGGAGGTGGTGAAGGTGGGTGGTGGTGGAGGTGGTGAAGATGGGTGGTGGGCAGGGCCGCCCAAAAAATTCTGAAACCGTGGTATCCGACCGAAACAGAAGTGAACCGTACCTATTTTCAGGTTGACTGTATCGGTTCTTGTGGTATGGTTAACCGAACCGTGTAAATTAACCGGTTTCGGTTTCGGTAACGGTATTGAATTTTCCAGAACGGTTAACTGCTCGGTTAATCGTGGTTAACCGATTATATAAACAATCAAAATGTTCAAATATTAATGTTCAACTTATATAATAATTAATATTAACTATTAAGGGAATATGCATAATATTATATTTTTTGGCACATGTGTTTGATTTGTCACTCATGGTTTAGGTGAATGATCAATGTTGTACTATAATACTAATGGTATGGTTCTCATCAATAAAAAAATACATGGCTACAAGGTTAACTGATAAAACCAAGCCGAACTTAAGGTTAACCGGTCTAAACGGAATGGTAATGGAATCAGATTTTAGAAAACCGAATTAAACGGTTAACCGAATCCGGTTAACCGGTCTAAATGGAATGGTAATGAAATTGGATTTTAAAAACCGAAGACCCGGTTATCCAAAAGCGGTTTACCGAATAATACGGTTAACCTACCATGGGCAGCCCTAGTGGTGGGAAGTGTGGTGGGGGTGGGAAGTGAGTAAGAAGTAAAGGGGTTTGGAAAGAAGGGAAGGAGAGAGAAGAGAACATTTTCTTTCTCCCCTAGGGAGTTGATTGGATTACTTCACCGCCTAACCTTTTAAAATTTTATTTATTGTCATTGTCTTTTAGTTTAAGTACATTAAAACTGAAAAGTTTGGCTGTAGGTTTTAGATGGAAGATGAGATGGGTCACTCTTTATGGTTTAGGAAGAATGGGTCTGTGTTTTTCTCTATCTTAGACCTTATAGATTATACAATTTTTTAACCCAACTTCGGATGGGAGAATTTCGATTGTATCGTTGACTTGAACAGTACTTTCAGATTATTAGTGCACATAGCAGTGAAAGTAAAAGTCATAACTTGAATTTTATTGTTATATTTTTTAAACCAACTTCATTAAACACATAAAGCTAAGATATTTAGTGGTACATTACGAATCCAAACAACTCTATCATTACCAGCCCCAGCCCGACCCCTATTAGCTAACATATGTGCACCAGTAGTGGATGGTGGCGGCTAAGAGGTGGGTGTGGTTGGTGGCGGAAGGAGGGGAAGTGGGCTGGCGGGTGGCAAGGTAGTGGTGGATGGTGGCATAACAGCTAGTGGGGGGTCCGTAGCAGGCAGGGGAGGCGGGACAGGTGTATGAGTGGTGGGTTGGATAGTGGGAAGACTAAGATCGGTCCAGGCAGAGGGTGACATGTCTGATGAAGGGGAGAGTGAGGGAGTGGGGTGTAACTGGGTGCACGGGAAAATATGTTCCACGAAAAGGACATGACGAGAGATAAAGACACGGTGAGTGACGGGATCGAGACAGTAGTATGCGTGCTGGGTGGTAGAGTAACCTACGAAAACACAAGCGATGGACTACATGTCCATTTTATTAGTAGCATAGGGCTTAAGCCATGGATAACACAAACAGCCAAAACTTTTCAATTTAACATAATTTGTAACTTTATTAAACACGTGAGAGTACGGGGAGTCGAGGTGAAGAGTGGGGGTGGGTAACCGGTTAATGTGATAAACAACACTTAGCATGGCATGGGGCCATAGGGTGGTAGGTAAACCAGATTGAGATAAGAGCGCAAGGCCAGTTTCTACGACATGGCGGTGTTTACGTTCCGAGATTTCGCTGTGTTCGATTGTGTGAGGAGGGGAAGTGAAATGACTAATGCCATGGGTTTGTAAATAAGGCCGAAGGGCAAGAAATTCACCACCATTATCAGAATATAATACCTTGATCGCATTGTTGAAATAATTTTCCACAAGCTTATAAAATTGTGGAAATACAATAGATACATCACACTTGGGTTTGAGAAGGTAAAGCCATGTGTAGCGCGTGTAATGATCAACATATAGAACATAGTATTTATAACCATTGTGAACGAAGGAGGCCCAGACGTTGGTGTAGATAACTTCAAGAAAGTGTGTAGTATGTAATGTGGATGTGGAGAATGGTAGTTTATGACATTTATTCAGTTGGCATGGATTACAATTAGATTGTCGAAACAACGATTTGTAAAACTGTAATCATTTTTGAAGAAACTAAAAATAGAGGTGGACGGATGTCCTAAACGATGATGCCAAATGGCGCTGCTAGAAGAGAGCGTGGCGGTATTGGTGATTGGAGCAGGCGGTGGCCAGAGATAGACACCACCAACATAAGGGCCCGATGCAAGGAGATCATCGGTCTTTAGATGCTTCAGACAAAAAGAAGACGATGAGAAAGTGATAGAACCAGTCATGTTCGGTGGCAAGTTTAGAAATAGAAATAATTTTCTTTGTTATTGTTGGAAGACACAAAGTATTCAGCAAATTTGCAAAAGTGTTAAGAGATAAAGTTCTGGAATGTGTGATGGGCAAACCTTCGCCACTGCCCATGAATAGTTCGTCCGGACCCGTGTACGTTTTGCAGGGTGTTAGGAGTGTTGATGACATGGTGGGAGGCACCATTGTCGACTAGCTAGAAATTCTAGCGACCGGGAGTGCACAGCGGTGGCATTTGACTAGGGAGGTGACACGGTGGAAGGTGGTGGTGGGCGAGCGTCGGGATACAGGTGGAGAAAGACAGGACATGCAGCGATGATGTGGCCGACTTCCCGCATCCAGGCGGTGTATGCCGGGTTCGGGGCGTTGGTGCACGAGTAATAAGAGGGGCAACTGCAGGTGTGAGAGTGACGACGAGGGCGCCTAACAACAGACGATCTCGGTGCATCCAGGCGGTGTATGCCGGGTTCGGGGCGCTGGTGGTGGTGGCGTTAAGGTGCTGGGGCAGCACTGGATGAGACCCACCATCAAACTTGAGAAGATCATAATCAGTGAGGATGATTTGAAGTTGGATCTTCCAGGTTATATAATTCAGTGGCGTGAGTTTGATGACGTTGGCAAAATTGATGATGATGATGAACAATTTATCAGCATTGTTAGGGTTTGTGATGGTGGTCGAGAGTTGTGCCATGGTGGTGGACGGAAGGCAGCGTGGAAGAAGAAGAAATGACCAACAAGGCTCTAATACCATGTAAGAATATTACAATTGACTTGATTTTCAATTAGTAAAATTTGTGAATATATACAAGACTAACACACTATAATACTATTAACTTCAGATCCTATAATTAAGGGGTTGCTGATGTGGTGGGGAGTTTGTTAGTTTAATTACTGAACTAATTTTTTTTATATATAAAACTAATGTCTATATATTTATTTAGTATTCTCAATTGAGTTTTTACTAAATTGTGTGAAATTTTTCAAACAATCATTGGTGTCCCCAAGCTATGGCGACCTGGTTTTGGAATGATCTTTAATGTCATCAGAAATGTCTATTTGATTTCGAAAATAAACTAAGAAACATGAAATTGCAAGGAACTTATGGAAGTGAGAAGACATTGCGTGATTTATTTGAGCATAGATATTGTGTTTGAACGTACTATATAATAGTTTTATATCAAAATCGTCGCCAATAACTTGTTCATAATATTCTCATTGATTTGCACGTACAAATGAACGAATTCGAATTGATCAATTATGTGTGGTGTCCTTTAGCTCTGGAAAGTACATATCATATATTCGGATAAGGGTGGAATTGATCCTCCGTTAAATTATTAGTTCATAAAACACCTCACTAGCTACGTCATTGCCCTAGAACTGGTAGTGGTTGCTCGGTATATAGATATATAAGACTGTCGCCTGCTGTGTTTGTCAATTATCATTTGTATTGCAAGAAGAGAGATGGAAGGTAAGAGCCATAGAGCGCAGCTGAAAATGGAGATAAAATCTCCAGCGGATCTGTTTTTTAAAGTTTTCAGTGGGAAGACACACTTGCTACCAAGCATCACTCCCGGCGTCATACCAAAAGTTGAAATTCATGAAGGTGACTGGGAGAGCCCTCTGGGATCCGTGAAGAGATGGGAGTACATGATAGGCAAGCCTTCTTAATTAATTAAATACCATATTGTTGTGTTCATTAAAAGCTAGATATTTTTATATTTTACATTTAAGTTTTGGCAAATTATACGGTTAAAAATCAAACCATATTTTTACCTAAAAAAAGCATATCTTATATCAACATATGCTTTGAAAGATCCAGCTATATATATAATAATTATGTTTATGTCTTAACTGGAAGAAAACTGCAGACGGGAAGAAAGAATCTGCTCTGGAGAAGGTCGTAGCCTTCGATGAATCCAAAAGATTGATTTCTCTAAAGCTTCTAGATGGCCATATGTTCGAAGAACACTATGATTCTTATTTGGCCACATTGTTGGTAACCCCATTATCGAAAGAGAATGGTGCTGTAGTAGGTAGCCTGGTGGAATGGACTGTAGACTACGTGAAGAAACATGGTGAAGCTCCTGATGCAAAAATTTACTTGAATGTCGTAGAGCAAATGATGAAAGATATTGATGATCATCTTACTCCTGCACCAATTACCATGCCAATATAAACGCAATTACCATGCCAGTATAAACTTCATGCTTGCTGCTTCTACAATAAATGCTACAGCTCTATATATATACTATTATATAGAGACTGTACATTTGAATGTAACTTCTATGTTTGGCTTCACACGAGGGCTTAATCGTGTGACAAAGGAAAAGTGTGGATTTATCATATACGTGTAAACTGTGTGTTCCAGAATATTAAATAATAAACTGCTGCGGGTCACTTATTTTGTGTGCTAATTGATTGGTCCATGTGAAACTTTTGGAGCTTATGATGAGAATTAAGGCCCAATTCTTTTTGAGTATATCACAACATTTGCTTGAATCTTCTCATTACAGTTAGGTTGTAGATTCCTACCGAGTGAGTATGGAACCGACGAAGAACAACAGACTAGTGTAGACAACGATTTAATCCAAACAACTATTATTTATAATCACGTATTTCACTTGACACAAGTATTACACGTAGAAAAGGTGCTTCTCTACAACCTCACGAGTACCACAACTCAATTCACGTTAAGAAAGTATGTCTCCCTCAATCTCTATTATCTGAAGTTCTACCCCGTATGAAACTTCAGATTGTTTAACCCTTGAACCCAGAAACGAGCTTTTGAATCGTTTATCCTTGAATCCTCTCTATTTCTCTCACCCGTGTCTCCCTTTCTATTTGCCTCAAAAACGTAACCTCTAACCCTAGATTTACAATCTCATATATAGATTCCGAAAATCAAATAACAACCTATTATTCGAGATTTTATTTATCTTTAACAGATATATAAAATCTTGTTTAGATATTCTATCTTCTCCCTTAGTTTTCTCGGTTCAAGACTGATGAGCGTCTCTTGGAATTGATCTTGTCGTAGACGTCAGTATTAGACTTAGTTTGCCGATCAAAATAGCACCAACAGTTTCCCCTTTTTGATGCGGCAAACTGAAGAAGTCTTGAACTGAATGACTGATCTTTCTGAATTTTGGAATTGGTTCTCCCTGAGTCTTGTATCATGGTACCCCATGTGAGGGTTCAATCATCTGTCAGTTGTTCCCCCTGAATCTCATGTATCCTTTGCTTTATCCTGTACTTAGTCTAAAACTCACCAGCTTTTAAACATTAAATAATTCACGACTAGAGGTAAATACAGTAAAAGCATAACATTTCGTAAATGCAACGGAAATGAATCACATCATGTTCAGAGTAATGTTGTAGATGAACAGAAGATAAGCCATGATATTAACAGAAACAGATTAGAAAAAGCAATATCTAGAGGAATCTTTCACCTTTAGTCATGAAAGAGCTATCAGTCAAAACCCAAGAAAGGAGAAATTTTAAGCTATCAGTCTAAACCTGAGAAAGGAGAAATTTTAAGACTTCCAAACATTTCTCCCTTTTGCCACATCAAAAAGGATTTCCAGCAAAGAAAAATGTGAATTAACGATCCATAATATTTGTTAACCAGGAGGAAGGGTAGGATGCAATCCAAACGAGCACTAAAATTTTTCGGAGGGTTCCGAACTTGAATTTGCAGCAAGCATTAGAGAGTCCAGTTTATCTTCCATCTTATTGATCCATTCCAGCAGGCGCTTTTCTAGAGCCACCACAGAGTCCAGAACTGATTGAACAAGAAGATGTAATGCCTGATCTGGGACAGGCGACTTGGCAGTTTTGGTATCGTGTTGTCCTGTTTGTTTGAGTTGCCAGCCAGAGTCTGAAAGTTCCAATCCCATTTTGGACAGAGTAGGCAGAGCTAGATAACTGGTTGGTTGAGCCGAGACAGAGTAGGCATCCTCCAAGGGAATCTGATGATGCTGAAGAACCTTAGTCAACCAGAACGGGTAGGGAATGGATGGCTTTGAACTATTGATGACGGTCCTCAGATGAGATATGATCATTCTTGGCAAGGACAGCTGAATTTTCTTGTCAAGGCACCACATAACTGTAAGATCTACAGGTGTGACGTTGTCCCGTATATCAGATCGTGGAAAAATACACTGGTAAGTAATAAGATGTAAAAGACGTGGCAAGATTTCCAAGTCACTTTGTGGGTAATGCTTGAGTTTAGAACTCACACGAGATAAAGCAAAATGATTCACCGCATCAGTATGGGACGCTACATCTATTTTCTGTGAGTTAAACTCAGCCAGACCATCTAGTGGGACTTCCAGAATCATTGCTAGCCATGTAGGGGAAATAATCATTTTCTTGCCAGCTACTTCAGTCTTGAATTCATAAGGAGAAACAAATTCCATGTTTTGAATAAATGGAAATAGGTGTTCTGGTAATACAGTTTCGGATTTGAACAATTTATCCCACCCTTGAAATTTCAAGATCTCTCCTAGAGACTCTAGAGAGTTATTTATGAGCCAGTCACAGTCTATCAATTTCCCAGGATCTATGTCAGATTCAAGTAAAGATCGACCAAAAATAGGTTTCTGAGGAAAAGTACGACCTGGATTCTGCAAGCATTCAAGATTGTATTCTTTCGCCTTTGTTCTGGACAGAGGTTTACCAACAGATTTCACTCGCTTTGAAGACCGTGGCTGGTGAGCAGGAGAATCAACAGTCTTGCGCTTCGGCTGAGTCTGAGAAGTACGCTCGACTCCAGACGACGATTTCTTCAATCGATGGCGTAATCGACGTCGGGTGGTGACAGTTGGTGGAGAGGGTAATTCCGCTTTAATGGGAGTTGTGGAAGATTCATTGTCACTCAACACCGTTGCTTCGTCATTAGGGTTTGGGGAATTTACCTCGGGTGAGGGTTTTGAAGTGGACTCTGGGATTGGCTGAGAAACTTCTTGATCTGCAGGTTTCTCAGCAGAAATTGGTTGAACGTCTTCGTCAATGAGTAGTTGTTCGAAAGAATCCATGGTTAGATGATTTTGAGAGTTCGAGTGTGATTCAAGATAAAGAAAGCTGACACCAGTGAGAAGTTTGTTTGAGAAGGAAGTGGAGGAATTATGAAAATCTGAGCACGAAAGAGTCGACGATGAAAGATAGGAAGTATGAAGAATACTAAACATTTTTATCTTTGAGAAATTAAAAACGTTGTTTTTGTTATTTTATTTTTTAAAAAAAAAGAGCGGGCGAAGGGAATGTATCAGACCGTTGCTGAACTCACTATCACAGTTCTGAATTGAGGCTTACAGAATACAATGTTCTAGGATAAGTGAAGCAATTCAGTGTTTTATCCAATGAAATCAAGTAATACTTCTGAGTAAGTTGAGACGTTCCACTCTCCATGTTTGATAAAATAAATTGAAGCTATATGAAGTGGCACAATTGTATTGTAGAGTTATCTCTTCCTACCTTTCACTTTCCATTGAATTGACAAGAGGCGAGAAGTAAAGTCTTATTCCACTTAACCTTTCATCGCCATAGATTCATACTCACAGTCTACTCATTTGATAAAAAGAACTTTTGCATTTGTTGGTATAGTATGAATTAAACAGGGGCTTAACTTTTACTCCTCATCTTTGTAGCGAAGTTGGGTCAACTTGCCCAAAGTAGTTACCCTTAGGAAGTTAGATGAAAAGGCACCCTCAAAGACTTAATAGCCGGATGAAGGAGGCTAATTCTGTTGTTTTGCAGCCGAACTGTGAGCATCGGAATCTCTTGCCTTGTTCATACCACCAATCTATCCTTCAAACCCAGTTCATCTCTTGAATACAAACGTGTCACTAGATACATACTTAAAAAGTAACTTTATTTTCGGAGTATAAAAGAGGTTCCCAAATTAATCAGTCGTCTTTCAGTTATGATCTCAGAACAGTAATAGCTACTTAGACAAACAT
Organism: Limonium bicolor; assembly: GCA_023374045.1. Taxonomy (NCBI): domain Eukaryota; kingdom Viridiplantae; phylum Streptophyta; class Magnoliopsida; order Caryophyllales; family Plumbaginaceae; genus Limonium; species Limonium bicolor. The sequence continues at coordinate 102,432,361 of CM041777.1, read as the reverse complement.
CGAACTTATTAACAAAAATCCTAGTAATTGATTATGTAAAGACTCATCAAGAACCGTAAGAACAGAGTTAAGGAACAGTTGTGAACATATTCAACGCATAAAAAGAAAAAAAAACTGTAGTTGTGAACTAAAGATGTCAAAGTAACTAAAACAAGAAACAAAACTAAAGAAATAAAGAAAACATGAGTACCTCACTTAGTGTCAACCATTCCAATCTCAAACCAAAGTTTCTTGAAGGTGTCTCTAGGTAAAGGCTTGGTGAAAATGTCGGCTAACTGCTTATCTGTTGGGCAATGAAGTAAGGTGACAGTACCATGTTCAACATGATCTCGGATAAAGTGATGACAAATATCTATGTGTTTGGAACGAGAGTGGGGAACAGGATTTTTTGTGAGCTCAATTGTGCTTGTGTTGTAACAATAAATAGGGACTGGTATAAAGGACAAGCCATAGTCTTCAATTTTTCTATAGAGCCACAAAATCTATGCGCAACAGGCAGCAGCTACAACATATTCAGCTTCAGTCGTAGACAGAGCGACAGACGCTTGTTTTCATGAAGACCATGCTATCAGATTTGAACCAAAGAATTGTGCTTTACCAGTGGTGCTCTTCCGATCAGTGAGTGAGCCTCCAAAGTCTGTATCCGTGTATGCAACAAGAGTGGGTAGTGACTCAGCTGTATATAATAGCCCAAGTGCTGGTGTCTCTTGAAGATAACGAAAGATGTGTTTGACGGCTTTAACATGTGGTAACTTTGGATTAGCCTGAAAGTGTGCACAGAAACACACACTCTGCATTATATCTGGTGGGCTGGCTGTAAGATAAAGAAGTGAACGGATCATCCCTCTATAAACCGTGGGATCTGTGGCTTCTGCATCAGTCTCCAGTCCTAGTCTGATAGTCGTTGACATTGGAGTAAGCATTGGCAGTTGGCTTACACTCGTTGAACTTATATTTGGTCAAAAGTTCCAATGTATATTTAATCTGACTAATATATGTGACATCTGCTGTCTGCCTGATTTGTAGCCCAAGGAAATATGTGAGCTCACCCATATGGCTCATTTGAAACTCTTTCGTCATCGTGGAGGCAAAACCCTGTGTCAAACTTGGACTGGTAGATCCAAAAACAATGTCATCGACATAAATCTGTACTAGAAGCTTGTCTGCCCCACTTTGTTTGATGAATAATGTATGATTGACCTTCCCTCAGAAAAATTTATGTTTCAGAAGAAAGGAAGTCAAACGTTCATACCAGGCTCTTGGTGCTTGCTTAAGACCATACAAAGCTTTCTCCAACTGATACACTTGGTCAGGTTTTTCCATATCCTCAAAGCCTGGTGGCTAAGAAATATATACCTCTTCATTGAGTTGTCCATTTAAGAAGGCACACTTCACATCCATTGATAGAGAGTGAATCTATGCAAAGTTGCAAAAGCAATAAGAAGACGAATAGCCTCAAGACGGGCAACTGGAGCATAGGTCTCATCAAAATCCAAGCCTTCATGTTAGTTGTAACCTTTAGCTACTGACTGTGCTTTGAATCTGGAGATTTGTTCGTCTGAATCAAGTTTATTTCTGTAGACCCACTTAGTGCCAATGATGTTTTGGTTTGCAGGTTTTGCAACAAGTTCTCACACATCATTCCGCACAAACTCATTCAATTCCTCATGCATGGCATTGATCTAACTCTCATCCTCCAATGCTTCTTTCACGGTCTTTGGTTCTGTTATGGAGACAAAACCATAGAAGGCACATAAATTCTATGTGGTAGATCGAGTTTGAACCCCAGTGTTCAGTTCTAATAAATGTTGTTAATTTCTATGCCTGGAGCATTTCTAGCTGTCAGACGGTGAGGCACTTCCGTTGTCTGTCTATCAGCTGTACTAGTATCTGTCAGTGCAGTGAGACGTGATTCTGAGTTCTGAACTGTCGGTAGTGGATTTTCAGTTTGAGTCAGCTCTTCCTCTGATTTTGCTCCCGAAACATCATCATGAGGTGTTTCTCCATCTTTGTGTTGAAACAAATCCTCTATTACTTCTTGACCAGCTCTGCCTCCAAAGTTATTCTCATCAAACTTGACATTTGTGGACTCTTCAAGAAAAACTTCTTCATCACTCCTTTTGTCGAATTTGCCCAACTGGTCTTTTCCATGGTTAAGAATGTAGCAAGTACATCCAAACACCCTAAGAAGCGTGATAGTTGGTTTACGACCTTTGAACAATTCATAAGGGGTTTTGATTAATATTGAACGAATTAGAGCTCTATTCAGAATATAGCAAGCTATATTGATAGCTTCTCCCCAAAAGCTAGATAATAGACCGCTGCTATTCGACATAGTGTGAGCCATCTCCTGAAGAGTCCTATTATTCCGTTCAACAACTCCGTTTTGCTGAGGTGTTCTAGCCGTAGAGTGGGTGTGTGTTATTCCAGTGTTAGTACAGAACTGAGACATCTTTTGATTGAGAAATCCTGTTCCATGATCAGTCCGTATGCACTTTACTTTGCTCTCAGTTTGGGTCTGAAGTTGTGAGACCAAGATTTTGATTTCATCAAAGGTTTGATCCTTACGATGAAGTAGGAAAATCCAAGTGTACCTTGAATAGTCATCGACAACTACCAGTACATATCTCTTACCAGACCTACTTTGCACTCTCATAGGCCCCATCAAATCCATATGTAGCAACTCGAGGATCGTGGTACTGCTGACCACATTCTTTGAATTATGAGAGATGTGTGTAAGTTTGTGTAAAGCATAATCTTTGCAAATCGTATTGTGGTCAAGTTATTTTTGTGGCAGCCCATTTATTAAGTCCTTTAGCCTTAGTTTGTTGATTAGCCGATGATGTGCATGTTCTAACCTTTGATGCCACAGCAAATCATCATCTTCATTGACTGTGAGACATGTCAGATCGTTCTGATCACTGACATTTACCATGTAGAGATTTCCTACTCTGCAACCTTGTAATATAACCTCCTGTGTTGCCTTATTACTAATTTGAAAACCGTTGGAATAAAAAATGACTTCTGATGGACCCTTATCATAAACTTGTAAGACACTAAGTAGGTCATGACTAAGTCCTTCCACAAGATTAACTTGATCAATACAATGTTCTTTGCCAACCGTGCCAATTCCGATTATTCATCATTTGTCATTGTTTCCAAAGGTTACTTTTCCTCCTTGATGTTCAACAAGAGTGTTGAATTTTTCTCTATCACCACTCATGTGTCTTGAGTAACCACTATCCATTAGCCACCAGTTCTCATATTGCGTGGTTGCTAGTGCCTAAGAATAGACAGTCACTTGTTAGTCTTAGGTACCTAAACTTGTTTGAGCACAATTTTTCATGGACAAGAAAAAGCGTTTCTCCTTCTGTGAGTCCTAGACTGAAAGAGAGTTCTGGGTACACGAGATGTACTTCGGGAATTTAACGCTCTAAATCCTATGCTATGACCATGTTTGTGCAAAATAGTAATGAAACTATCTTGCTAACTATGGGCAGTGAACCCAATCATTGTAGTACAACAAGGTCGTATCCACAGGGACTTCGTAATTATCTAGTTAATTATAAGGTTAGTCAATGTGCATAGAAATATACTAAAGTGCATAAACTTAAATTGGGGTTTTTGGGTTTTTGGTTAATATTGGGAATTGAAGAAAAAAACAATAAGGTTAAACTAACTAATCTAAGATAGGTGTAGCTCAGGATGGATATTTGCACCCGTCTTCCCCTTACTACCGATTGTCGAACCTCAAACTCATAGCTCAACAACGGGAACACTTAATTAATTAGCAACCTAATCTAGGCATACTAATCCTAACCAATTTAACCAAAACTTCTCGATCAGCTAAGCCCCTGGTCAATCGACAGCACTAAGCTCAAGTTCCCCCAAAGTTGCAATGTAGTATAATCTCAAAATCATTGAATTATAGTACACTGTTCTAGTCCCCAACGGTTTAGGTTTCTATCTCAGAATCACATTTTGATAGAATCTCATAATAATGCTAAACTAATTGGTAGGCCAAACCAACCAATTTAACAAATTGACAATTAGTTGAGCAAACCCTAAACAAATCCCCAAATCATAAGCAATAAGTTTAGAAGCCATAAACACTCAATAATTATCTTCATTAAGCACAAGGACTAAAATAAAGCATAAAAATAAGTTCAAGGTTCAACAATGGAGGTTTTAAGGATTTTGGGGCAAAATCCCCATCCCAAGCTACCAGGAAACTATACAACCATTAAAGAACAAAATGAGAGAAGGGAGAAGAAATAGCCATGGGAGGTTGAAGAAGAGCTTCAATGGAGGTGAGCTTTCTCCTCCCTTTCTTCTTCTTCTTCCTTTCCTTTCTTCTTCTTCTTCTTCTTCCCTCTTTTCTCTTCTTTTCCCATCGTTTTTTCTGTTCTATGTAGAATACCTCTCTCTCTCTCTCTCTCTCTCATTTTTATCCTTTTAAAAACGGGATTTAGGCAAAATCTGCAACCGACTGACCCACCTGGGTCGGTCCCGTGGTCGGTCGTGTCGGTCAAACCAATTTCGGGAGCCAAAAATCGCGTTTTTTAGTCTGACCGACCCACACTGGCTCGGTCCTAGGGTCGGTCGAGTCCAGAAGCAATTTTGGCTCCTGAACGAGCATTTTTGGCCTCTGGAATCATCCTACCGACCCACTATGGGTCGGTCCTATGGGTCGGTCATGTGGGCAGGCTAACTTCAAAATGCTGTATCTTCTTCGTTTTAGCTCCGATTTTGGATCCGTTTGTGCCCACACATTTGTCATTTTGTCTACTTTGTTCCTATCTATGTTATCCATCATGTTTCAGTAATAATTGTGTAAAACACCAATACAACATAGAAGTAAAGGAAAACTAGCTAGAGTGGAGAAATGGGCATGAAAAGTGTTGATAAAACATATGAAATACACCTCTAAAACATGCTCATCTGGAGTGCTTCAAAGTTCTAAAGATTAGTTGACTTGGAGAACTCTTACCATGACCAACTTCTCTCAAGAATGGGCATTGAGAAGAAAACAAAAGGAAAAATAGATTTATGCATTTGTTTCACTTTTGCATAAGAGATGAGAAGATAAAATTTTGACATCAAGCCTTTGCAATTAAGAACACTCAGCTCTCATTGTTGGTTACCAATGGCGTCTCACAAGTCCCTTAAAGGATTTTTACAGAGAAGCACCCCTTAGAAATCCCTAAGAAAGAAGACAGAAAGAACCCCTGAGCAATAAAAATCCAACCATTCAAGATCATTTGGTCACACCGCATGAAAAATGCTCCTCAAAAGCAATCAAAAAGAAAATTTTGAGCATTTATCTCACAATTCATAATAGTATTTCTTCTTATTGAGAACAACTCACAACACAAGGGTCCAAGCTTTTGATTTTGGACAACCGTAAGATAAGTAGAGAGATTAAGCATTTAAACACACAATTCACTCAAAAGGTCACTCCCCCACACTTAATTTGAACAATGTCCTCATTGTTCACCAGAAAAAGCAGGGAAGGTTTCAGAAGACCTTTGCAGGAAGCAGACAAAGAGAAAACACATGGGGCACAAGCAAGCATTATAGAACAGAAGCTATCCCCTGCAGAAGAATGCCTTAGAATCAAAATGAAGGAGAAGTGAGAGACACAAAATTAAAAGAAACTAGTACTCCCCTAGGATTGTTTTTGCTGGCATTGAAGGAACTCCCCCACACTTAAGGTTTAGCCTCAATTAGCGTAGCTTGGTTGCAGTGTGGACTTTAAGTTGCACCTGCGTAAAACACTAGAAGCAGCCAACTACAAATGGGGTTAAAAGTTAGCAAAAACAAAATCAAAGGAGAACTTAACAAATTAAAATACATGAAAATGAAAGAAAATCATCCGGGTTGCCTCCCGGGAAGCTGCCCTTCTTTAAGGTCTTTGGCTAGACCGTACCACCTTGAAGTCATCCGGGATCGAATATGAACATTGAAGTTGGCTTCAACGGGTGGGTGAGGCGGGCATCATGAATCATTGAAAAACGACCCGGATCAAAAGGAAATGTTACCTCAACACTTATAATGTAGAAGTGCAAGCTCCACCAATCTTTCTTCAGGTGGAAGTGTTAAGGTTGTTGATCCTTGGTGCGAGGATCAAATTTTGGTGGAGCCTCCTCTTCAAAATTAAGGGTGAAGACATCCTTATCTTCAATGAGCAGTGCAGGGAGAACTCTGGGGTGGACTTTGTCTTCTATCTCTGGTCCGGGATCAAAGGGGAAAGTGGCCTTGACACTTAACGGGTGAATTCCACCCTACTTCATTGGTGCATAGGTGGGGAAGGCCTTGATCCTCTAGGTGAAGATCAAAGTTTGATGGCTTCTCCTCCTAAAATTTGAGGATTTAAATGTCCTCAACTTCTTGGTGAGGCTCATGGGAAGAGCCTTGATGAAAACAACTTCAGAGGGAGTTGGCTCCTTGAAGTCAATGAAAGGACTCTCCTCTGATGACTCGGAGGGAGGCGATGGCTCCTCCTTCTCAGGGTTGAGGGTGTAAGCATCCTCATCTTCTTGGTAGAGCACGGAGAAGGATGGGAAATAACGGTAGTGGACTTCAGAGGGAGGAGACTCCCGCATGAAGCATGTAGCAATTGCGTACCACTTCATCCGTCAAAAGGTCCAAGAAGTCCTCCGTGTTCATCATATCTCCACCTATGATCAGCTTGTCGATATGCTGACTAAATTCTTGCCCCGTCCTTAGCTTGATCACAACTTGTCCAAGCTTGGTCTCTCTTTAACACCGTCCAGCGTGCGGGGGCGTATTGAGGATATTACTTGATAAATATATATACATTACTAATATATTTAAATAAGTTAGTTCAATAATTAAGCTAACAAACTCCCCACTACTTCAGCAACCCCTTAATTATAGGATATGAAGTTGATAATATTACCGTTGTTAGTGTTGTATATATTCACAGTTTTACTAATTGAAAATCAAGTCAATTATAATATTCTTACAAATGCATCCTCTTTACTATAGAGAGAAAAGTTGCTAGTTAATTAACTAGTTTATTTAGTTAACAAAAATCTTTAGTTTTCTAAAACTCAACTAAATTTTGTATTCCATTTACATCTACTAACTTATACTAATTAATTAACCTTTTTATTTTTCTTTGGAAGACTTCAACCATTCATTAACTTTCAAGATCTTCTCTATAACCGAATAGCATTCAGACATCTCATCTAAACCTACAGTCAAGAGTCTTGAGTGAAGGAAAAAAACTGTAGCAACAAAGGTCTTATGGGCTGATGTAGTAGTAGCTGGATAAAGCCAAACAACCAACAACCTCATAAAGTAGACAACCAAATCCAAAATCCACATGCAACCTAAAAGCTAAAATGTGAGACCGACAAACGGTGCATGCAACATCCTTTGGAAGACTTCTTTGTTGCTCATACCATCTCCATCTTTATTGTTGCAAATCACAGCAAGAAGTAGTGAAAATTTCCATTTCTCGTCATCCTAATGAACGACATCAAGTGGTCCCAGTGATAGCATCAAACGATCTCGGTGATAGCAGCAATCGATCTCACTTTCATCTCCAGTAGCTTTGAAACCTACCAATCTTGCATACACCAATCATTCATAACTTAGAGCCACTGCACCAGCTAAGAGACCCTAGCCCTCGCCAAAGAGGGAAAGAATGAAACGGAAGAGAGAAAAGGTGGGTGGTGGAGGTGAAGGTGGGTAGTGGTGGAGGTGGTGAAGGTGGGTGGTGGTGGAGGTGGTGAAGATGGGTGGTGGGCAGGGCCGCCCAAAAATTCTGAAACCGTGGTATCCGACCGAAACAGAAGTGAACCGTACCTATTTTCAGGTTGACTGTACCGGTTCTTGTGGTATGGTTAACCGAACCGTGTAAATTAACCGGTTTCGGTTTCGGTAACGGTATTGAATTTTCCAGAACGGTTAACTGCTCGGTTAATCGTGGTTAACCGATTATATAAACAATCAAAATGTTCAAATATTAATGTTCAACTTATATAATAATTAATATTAACTATTAAGGGAATATGCATAATATTATATATTTTTTTGGCACATGTGTTTGATTTGTCACTCATGGTTTAGGTGAATGATCAATGTTGTACTATAATACTAATGGTATGGTTCTCATCAATAAAAAAAACATGGCTACAAGGTTAACTGATAAACCAAGCCGAACTTAAGGTTAACCGGTCTAAACGGAATGGTATGGAATCAGATTTTAGAAAACCGAATTAAACGGTTAACCGAATCCGGTTAACCGGTCTAAATGGAATGGTAATGAAATTGGATTTTAAAAACTGAAGACCCGGTTATCCAAAAGCGGTTTACCGAATAATACGGTTAACCTACCATGGGCAGCCCTAGTGGTGGGAAGTGTGGTGGGGGTGGGAAGTGAGTAAGAAGTAAAGGGGTTTGGAAAGAAGGGAAGGAGAGAGAAGAGAACATTTTCTTTCTCCCCTAGGGAGTTGATTGGATTACTTCACCGCCTAACCTTTTAAAATTTTATTTTATTGTCATTGTCTTTTAGTTTAAGTACATTAAAACTGAAAAGTTTGGCTGTAGGTTTTAGATGGAAGATGAGATGGGTCACTCTTTATGGTTTAGGAAGAATGGGTCTGTGTTTTTCTCTATCTTAGACCTTATAGATTATACAATTTTTTAACCCAACTTCGGATGGGAGAATTTCGATTGTATCGTTGACTTGAACAGTACTTTCAGATTATTAGTGCACATAGCAGTGAAAGTAAAAGTCATAACTTGAATTTTATTGTTATATTTTTTAAACCAACTTCATTAAACACATAAAGCTAAGATATTTAGTGGTACATTACGAATCCAAACAACTCTATCATTACCAGCCCCAGCCCGACCCCTATTAGCTAACATATGTGCACCAGTAGTGGATGGTGGCGGCTAAGAGGTGGGTGTGGTTGGTGGGAAGGAGGGGAAGTGGGCTGGCGGGTGGCAAGGTAGTGGTGGATGGTGGCATAACAGCTAGTGGGGGGTCCGTAGCAGGCAGGGGAGGCGGGACAGGTGTATGAGTGGTGGGTTGGATAGTGGGAAGACTAAGATCGGTCCAGGCAGAGGGTGACATGTCTGATGAAGGGGAGAGTGAGGGAGTGGGGTGTAACTGGGTGCACGGGAAAATATGTTCCACGAAAAGGACATGACGAGAGATAAAGACACGGTGAGTGACGGGATCGAGACAGTAGTATGCGTGCTGGGTGGTAGAGTAACCTACGAAAACACAAGCGATGGACTACATGTCCATTTTATTAGTAGCATAGGGCTTAAGCCATGGATAACACAAACAGCCAAAACTTTTCAATTTAACATAATTTGTAACTTTATTAAACACGTGAGAGTACGGGGAGTCGAGGTGAAGAGTGGGGGTGGGTAACCGGTTAATGTGATAAACAACACTTAGCATGGCATGGGGCCATAGGGTGGTAGGTAAACCAGATTGAGATAAGAGCGCAAGGCCAGTTTCTACGACATGGCGGTGTTTACGTTCCGAGATTTCGCTGTGTTCGATTGTGTGAGGAGGGGAAGTGAAATGACTAATGCCATGGGTTTGTAAATAAGGCCGAAGGGCAAGAAATTCACCACCATTATCAGAATATAATACCTTGATCGCATTGTTGAAATAATTTTCCACAAGCTTATAAAATTGTGGAAATACAATAGATACATCACACTTGGGTTTGAGAAGGTAAAGCCATGTGTAGCGCGTGTAATGATCAACATATAGAACATAGTATTTATAACCATTGTGAACGAAGGAGGCCCAGACGTTGGTGTAGATAACTTCAAGAAAGTGTGTAGTATGTAATGTGGATGTGGAGAATGGTAGTTTATGACATTTATTCAGTTGGCATGGATTACAATTAGATTGTCGAAACAACGATTTGTAAAACTGTAATCATTTTGAAGAAACTAAAAATAGAGGTGGACGGATGTCCTAAACGATGATGCCAAATGGCGCTGCTAGAAGAGAGCGTGGCGGTATTGGTGATTGGAGCAGGCGGTGGCCAGAGATAGACACCACCAACATAAGGGCCCGATGCAAGGAGATCATCGGTCTTTAGATGCTTCAGACAAAAAGAAGACGATGAGAAAGTGATAGAACCAGTCATGTTCGGTGGCAAGTTTAGAAATAGAAATAATTTTCTTTGTTATTGTTGGAAGACACAAAGTATTCAGCAAATTTGCAAAAGTGTTAAGAGATAAAGTTCTGGAATGTGTGATGGGCAAACCTTCGCCACTGCCCATGAATAGTTCGTCCGGACCCGTGTACGTTTTGCAGGGTGTTAGGAGTGTTGATGACATGGTGGGAGGCACCATTGTCGACTAGCTAGAAATTCTAGCGACGGGAGTGCACAGCGGTGGCATTTGACTAGGGAGGTGACACGGTGGAAGGCGGTGGTGGGCGAGCGTCGGGATACAGGTGGAGAAAGACAGGACATGCAGCGATGATGTGGCCGACTTCCCGCATCCAGGCGGTTATGCCGGGTTCGGGCGTTGGTGCACGAGTAATAAGGGGGCAACTGCAGGTGTGAGAGTGACGACGAGGCGCCGAACAACAGACGATCTCGGTGCATCCAGCGGTGTATGTCGGGTTCGGGGCGCTGGTGCGGGTGGCGTTAAGGTGCTGGGGCAGCACTGGATGAGACCCACCATCAAACTTGAGAAGATCATAATCAGTGAGGATGATTTGAAGTTGGATCTTCCAGGTTTATATAATTCAGTGGCGTGAGTTTGATGACGTTGGCAAAATTGATGATGATGAACAATTTATCAGCATTGTTAGGGTTTGTGATGGTGGTCGAGAGTTGTGCCATGGTGGTGGACGGAAGGCAGCGTGGAAGAAGAAGAAATGACCAACAAGGCTCTGATACCATGTAAGAATATTACAATTGACTTGATTTTCAATTAGTAAAATTTGTGATATATACAAGACTAACACACTATAATACTATTAACTTCAGATCCTATAATTAGGGGTTGCTGATGTGGTGGGGAGTTTGTTAGTTTAATTACTGAACTAATTTTTTTTATATATAAAACTAATGTCTATATATTTATTTAGTATTCTCAATTGAGTTTTTACTAAATTGTGTGAAATTTTTCAAACAATCATTGGTGTCCCCAAGCTATGGCGACCTGGTTTTGGAATGATCTTTAATGTCATCAGAAATGTCTATTTGATTTCGAAAATAAACTAAGAAACATGAAATTGCAAGGAACTTATGGAAGTGAGAAGACATTGCGTGATTTATTTGAGCATAGATATTGTGTTTGAACGTACTATATAATAGTTTTATATCAAAATCAAAAAAATCGTCGCCAATAACTTGTTCATAATATTCTCATTGATTTGCACGTACAAATGAACGAATTCGAATTGATCAATTATGTGTGGTGTCCTTAGCTCTGGAAAGTACATATCATATATTCGGATAAGGGTGGAATTGATCCTCCGTTAAATTATTAGTTCATAAAACACCTCACTAGCTACGTCATTGCCCTAGAACTGGTAGTGGTTGCTCGGTATATAGATATATAAGACTGTCGCCTGCTGCGTTTGTCAATTATCATTTGTATTGCAAGAAGAGAGATGGAAGGTAAGAGCCATAGAGCGCAGCTGAAAATGGAGATAAAATCTCCAGCGGATCTGTTTTTTAAAGTTTTCAGTGGGAAGACACACTTGCTACCAAGCATCACTCCCGGCGTCATACCAAAAGTTGAAATTCATGAAGGTGACTGGGAGAGCCCTCTGGGATCCGTGAAGAGATGGGAGTACATGATAGGCAAGCCTTCTTAATTAATTAAATACCATATTGTTGTGTTCATTAAAAGCTAGATATTTTTATATTACATTTAAGTTTTGGCAAATTATACGGTTAAAAATCAACCATATTTTTACCTAAAAAAAGCATATCTTATATCAACATATGCTTTGAAAGATCCAGCTATATATATAATATTATGTTTATGTCTTAACTGGAAGAAAACTGCAGACGGAAGAAAGAATCTGCTCTGGAGAAGTCGTAGCCTTCGATGAATCCAAAAGATTGATTTCTCTAAAGCTTCTAGATGGCCATATGTTCGAAGAACACTATGATTCTTATTTGGCCACATTGTTGGTAACCCCATTATCGAAAGAGAATGGTGCTGTAGTAGGTAGCCTGGTGGAATGGACTGTAGACTACGTGAAGAAACATGGTGAAGCTCCTGATGCAAAAATTTACTTGAATGTCGTAGAGCAAATGATGAAAGATATTGATGATCATCTTACTCCTGCACCAATTACCATGCCAATATAAACGCAATTACCATGCCAGTATAAACTTCATGCTTGCTGCTTCTACAATAAATGCTACAGCTCTATATATATACTATTATATAGAGACTGTACATTTGAATGTAACTTCTATGTTTGGCTTCACACGAGGGCTTAATTGTGTGAGAAAGGAAAAGTGTGGATTTATCATATACGTGTAACTGTGTGTTCCAGAATATTAAATATAAACTGCTGCGGGTCACTTATTTGTGTGCAATTGATTATAAACCATGTGTGAACTTTTTGGTGATTGATTGAGTGTGAAACTTTTGGAGCTTATGATGAGAATTAAGAGCCAATTCTTTTTGAGTATATCACAGCATTTACTTGAATCCACTCATTACAGTTAGGTGGATTAGAAGACATGATGGTGCTAACGGGGAAGGGAGAGCTCTATTTAAAGTTATGAATTACTCTATGTTCTTTTAATTATTGGTCAGTTTCTTACTTCTATCAACAATTTTTGTATCCAACGTGAACTCGTTTATATATGAAGGCTATAGGATTGCCTTCAAAATGAAGGCTTTGATCATTTCCATTCATTATAAGATCTCGTAATGATTCAATCTTCATCTTTAAAAGGAATGATAGCTTCGTAATTAATATAAATAAGTTATTTTCATAATTTTAGTAAAACACAACATGTGGTGTGTGAGGGAGAAGGCGATATGTGTAAAATAAAATTAAATAAATTGTATTATGTTATAAATAGATGTATTTATGGTGCAATCCGACTATCATACAACCGGTTGTACGATTTATGTACATTCTCGAACAATCTTTACATTAATTTGAACAATCATCATATAAAGTTGAACAACTTTCATAATAACACATGTAACTTTTGTATCAATATGAACAATCAATATAAACTTGAACAACGTTTGAATTTAAAATGAACGGTTGAAATTAGAGTTTCTTCATGTATCTTATCCTCTATAAATAAGGTCTTGTACTCATATTGGAATAAAAATATCAGTTGTCACTTTATCTTTTCTCTCTCTACATTCTCTTCTTCTCATTTACAATACGTCTAAACCTAGTCGTCTTATTCTCTATTTTCCCACATCAAATTTTCCTTCGTGATTCACTCACGCCATTACAGTGATAAATCACCACCGAAGATTCACCTCGTGCACCAGATTGAAGAAAAGAGTTGAACATAGCTAGATCTGAAACCAAATAGGTAAACAAAAAAATCAAAAGAAGAAAACATCGACACCACTTTCTATCCAGATTGAAATTCGATATTTTTGGCATTGCTTAGATCTGGTCAAACCGAAAGGGACCATCTAATTACCTTTTTTTTAGTTAATTTTGTCCTTAACATCAATCTCTGTATTTCATGATTCTGTTAGTTTACTAAGGTATGCAAGGAAAGAAAAATTGTATAACATGTTTGAGTGTGAAGTTTAAGTGCTATTATGCATCCTTGAAAATCAAGATATTAAGCGGAACAAAGCAACTGATAATTGCAGGTTTTATTATTTCACGAAACTTTGTGCTCTTTCATTTGTTAAACTATGTTCTTATGACTTCAAGTTGACTAAGGAAGGAATGATCAACACACATCTATATAATTGTTCTAAAAATGATTGATATTACTATTATGTCAAATTAGTATCACATGAGGCATTACACCAGAAATTTATAACATGTGGAGCATCATGCCAAAAGTTAATATCACGTGAGACATTGTGCCAGGAATTAATATCACGTGAGGCATTGTGCCAAGAATTAAAATCATGTGAGACATCTTGCCAGAATTCAATATCACGTGAGTCATGGTGCCAAATGTTTTTTACTGTTAATCATTTCATTTATTCCACGGGTTTAATGAATCCAGATTCACTTTTATTTAATTATGAAGTATCACGTGAGGCATCATGCCCGATATTAGTATCACATGAGGCATCGTGCCAGAATAAATATCACGTGAGGCATCATACCAGATATACATTTTCACGCGAGACATTGTACCTGATATAATTATCACGTGAGGCATTGTGTCAAATTTTATTTTATTGCACCATTTTTTATCCATGTTATTTGATTTATTTTATTGCGATATATGTAATACAATTTATTATTATTATTGCTATTTATAATGTTTACGATAATATATAGGGCATTGCGCCTTTAATATAAATTTCAATATTATTTGAAGAAATAATGGCATTGAGCCTAAAAGTATTTGATTTTGATAGGAAGTGATGTCATGAAAACGATACATGTAGGATCGTTTCTAATATCTGTTTATCAGTTGCCCAGAAGTAGCAATATTCTAGCGGATAAACTAGCAAAGCTAGGCTTAAATAGGGAGTTGGGTTTCAACATTCTGGATTCACCTCCTGACTGTATCGAGGTTGCTGAGGATATCAACTTCTTACAATCTATAATAGATTGAGGGTAATCCTCCATTTTACGACAAAAAAAAAGACATTGGGTCTGAAAGTTTTATTTTGATATGCTATAAAAGGCATCACACTTGAAAGTTTTGATATGATCAATATAAAGGGTATAGTGCCAGACTTTCTTTTAATACTTTTGATATGATATGAGTAAAGAAATTGGTATTGTGCCAGAAACTTTGAACATAATATGATGTAATTTTAGCATGGTGCTGAAATAAATGGTGTGATCATCTCATTGGTCTAAAAGATGATATAACCCTGGTGAATTCATTTATTGAAGTATCTAATTTTATGTATGGTGAACATTGTATAATGATTCGTGAAAAATCAATGATGATATTACACTAAGAGAAATTTGTGAAAATCGTTTGAAGTAGTTCTTGGGAAACTACATAAGTGATATACCATGATGATGAATATCAATATGTCAAGTTTGACCTCTATGATGATATATATATGATGTCATAAACATAATTAGATTCGAATGTGATTTTACAAATGATTCTCATCGAATCATAAGTTCATCTCCTTTGAGATAGTGCTAAATGCAAAATGAGTGACTCTGGCGAATCACCCAAATATTGTTCGTCTATTAAAGAAAAAATTGGCATGACAACTATAGAATGGTTCTTGTCGGATCATTCTTATTTCATGTTTTTCATGAATAGTCTCATGACCAGATTGTGAGAGATGATGAGCAGTTATTGACATCATAGAAACTATAATAGTTCATGGTTGGATATTATTATGATTGCAAGACTTTCAAGGTCTTTGTAGACATAACTCGGATTATTTCAAAGCTAGCTCAAAATTGAAGCTATTCGGATTTTTTTAATGAGAATTTATGTTGAGGATGACAATTTAAATTTCTACATATTATTTTAAGTTTTTATATATTCTATATTATTATTGTTCCTAGTTTGTACTATATATATATATATATATATATATATTCGTTCACATTTATGAGATTTATCGATTTACGAAGAATTCGTACACCTTGAAGGGGTCATAAAAGGCATATGTCCGGGAAGGCGTATGTCCTGAGAAACACTTGTTTGGAATTCATTGAAGTTATATATCTATACACTTTCTGAAGGATAATAGTCGACCTATAAGCATGTGTCTTGATGGCACTGTATTAGTCTTATGTGTGAGAATGATTTATCATGATTGAAAAATAATAAGATAATGGTCAATAAGCTATACAAGAGCAGCTACAATACCACATGGAGAGTGGTTTTTTTTTGTATTGAGAAAAATTTGTATATAACAAGTTTCCTTAAAAAATGGTATTGATACACCTGATGTTGATATCACATTAAGACTACAAAAAAGGAGAATATTAATGTATATTGAAAAAGATATAAGTCGTGATTATAGCTGTTTGTTTTCTCTCTCATTTGTATCACATGTATGTTGGTACTGGGAACTCCCTTGAGGTTTTGGGATAATACAGTTAACCCCCTCGTGTTTATCATAATTATTGGTAACCACCTTGAGGTTAAGATATATTTGACTACAAGCCTCGGAACTATAACTATGTTATCAGGAAGTTAACTACGTGTTGACCTGTCGGCTTAATCACATTAATAATGTCAGGGCATTTGGATTACGGATGGATGTTCCCCCTGTTTTGTTGATGCTGCCCAGATCAGAACAGTTGGTGCTCTAAGTTGCCTTACCGGCTTGGTGGGATCAATTGACCCTTATGGGGACTCCGGAATTGGTGCGGTTATGCTAGCTATTGCTGAACCGGAGAAAACAACATCAAGTGAAGCTGTTCCAAAGGAGATGAAGCCCCTCCTTGAAAGGTATGCGTATTTGATGCCTCTAGATCTGCCATAGGGTCTCCCTCCACGACGAACCATGGACCACTTGAGTTAGTCCCAGGGGTCGATCCTCCTGCTCAGGCCGCTTATCGTGTGTCCCTAGTGGAACTTACTGCACTAAAGGCACATCTCTCTGAACTTCTGGCGTATGGAAATATCTGCCCCTCAACTGCAGTGTATGGAGCCCCTGTGCTTTTCGAGAAGAAAGTTGATGTCTTCCTTCCACTTTTTGTTAATTATAGAGCTTTGAACAAGGTCACGATAAAGAACAAGTATCCCATTCCAAGGCTTGATGGCCTTTTTTACTACTTGTCTAAGGCCCCGTATTTCATGAAACTTGATCTTCGACCAGGATATTGGCAAGTTCGTATAACAGAAGGTGATGAAGGGAAGACTACATGTGTAACCCGTAATGAGTCTTTTGAATTCTTTGTAATGCCTTTCGGGCTATGTAATGCTCTCGCTACTTTCTATAATCTAATGAATTATGTCATTTTCGGTTCTTGATGTGTTTGATGTTGTCTATCTTGACAATATTGTCATATGTAGCATTACGTTGGAGGATAATATACGTCATGTAGAATTGGTACATGATTGGTTACGAGAACATGAGCTATATGAGAAGAGGGAAAAATGTTCTTTCGGACAACGTGAGATTGTTTCCCTCAGCCACATCATCTCCACCGTGGCGGTAAACAACCATTAACACTGAGAACTTACCCTAAATTATAGGGATGCCTGACACGAAGTCAAGGGAGATTGACTCCCAAGGGCAAAAATAGGCAAGTGATTTAGGAGGCCTACAATCTGCTTTCTCTCTATCTTGTCCTACTGGCATACTAAACAAGACTTCATATATTCCTCAATGTTTGGGATCATCTTTTTCCATTAGTAGCTCCAACGGATTAGGGCTAGAGTTATATTTACCTCGGCATAGCCCACTTATAGCATCATGAAACTCAACTTAAACTTAAACACACACACACACACACACACACACACACACCACACACACACACACACACACACACACACACCACACACACACACACACACACACACACACACGCACACACACACACACACACACACACACACACACACACACACACACACACACACACACACACACACACACACACACGCACGCACGAGCACGCACACTGTGTTAACTTTGGGAAAATTCAAAACTATAACAGGAAAAGGGTAATCATGGAAACCAGTCAACGAGAGAGGAACTAGAAGGATGAAGAAACCTAAGTGTTATATTCATTATGGAAAGTATTCTTATTACAACCAGAAAGATGGAAGGGAAAAGGACTATATATACATATATGTAAAACTATAAAAATAACTAAAACGGCATAGCATAAGAAAAGACTAGAAAAATCTGAATATAAGGAAGACTAGAAAATCTGAAAATAAGGAAAAACTAGAAATTTTGAATATACATAACTCCCCCCACAAGACAAGAATGGTGATAACCATACTTGGCTTGAAAGAAGAAGACATTTTATGGATTAGATATGCCCATCGACAGATACTGAGACTTGTACTGCTTTCCTGATAGGCTTTTAGTCAGCATATCTGCCAATTGAAAAGAACTAGGAATGTGAGAAGTGGCAATGAGACCTTCTGCAACTGGTCCCTCACATAGTGACAATCAATTTCAATATGCTTTGTTCTTTCATGAAGAACTAGGTTCCTAGCAATGAATACAGCGGCAAGGTTATCACACTTGACTGGGATCGGTATGTTATCTATGACACCTAGCTCATGAAGAAGACGACTCAACCAAACCAATTCAGCAATAACCTTTCTCAAAGCTCTTTATTCGGGTTCAACGGAGGATAATGAGACACATGCCTGTTTTTTAGATTTCCACGAGATCGGGGAACCACTAAGAAGGATAAAAACCACTTACGGAACGCTTAGATGTGGGACATGATGCCAGTCTGAATCGCAATAGGCAATGAGCTGCTGAGATGCAGTATTATTAAGTAGAATACCTGTATCAATGGTGCCTTTGACATACCGCAAAACATGTAGAGCAACATTGAAATGATTTATGCAAGGAGCATTTAAGAATTGACTCAATAACTGCACGCTGAAACATATATCAGGTCTGGTGTGGTTAGGTAATTCAATTTTCCAATAAGCCTTCTGTATTGTTCAATATTTTGATGAGGTGGAATGTGTTGGGCAGCAGCTTGAGACCAGACTCCAAGGGACTGGTAACCAACTTACTGTGATCAATATGAAACTCTGAAGAAGTTGTTTGAAATACTTCCTGTGAGTTATAACCATGCCGTTAGGAGTCCTTAAAAACTCCATGCCTAAGAAGTAACAAAGACCACCAAGATCTTTAATCTTGAATTATGAAGGCAAGCTAGATTTTAGACAACGAATTTCATCAAGATCATTACCATAAATTAATAGATCATCAACATATACTCCAACGTGGATCACTGACTCGTTGGTGTGCTTTGAAAAAAGAGAATAATCGTTGTAGGAAGTCACAAATCCTTTCTTGCGAAGAAAAGTAGCCAACTTGGCATACCATTGTCTGGAGGCTTGTTTTAGGCCATAAGAGAGCGTTTGAGATGACAAACCTTGTTGCCACTTTCCACATGTAATCCATCTGGCAATTTCATGTAAATTTCTTCATGCAAATCCCCGTGAAGAAACACATGTTAACATCTAATTGATGAATTTGCCACCCCTTTTTAACTGCAACAACAATCAAAGAACAAATAGTAGTCATCTTCACGACTGGCAAAAAAGTCTCAGAGTAATCTATCCCATACTTTTGCGTGAATCCTCTCACTACAAGTCTTGCTTTATAACGCTCCAAACTGCCATCAGCTTTGAGTTTGACCTTGTAAACCCATTATAGCTGATCACCCTTTTTCCTTTGGGCAGAGGTACAATATCCCAAGTATGATTACGTATAGGGCCTAAAGTTCTAGTCTCATAGCAGATCTCTATTTTGGATGAAGATTAGCTTCTCTGAAAGATTCTGGTTCAGGCAATATAGTATGTTGTGCTTATTTGTAGTGACAGTGAAGCCATATGATGGTGAGATGGCATGATTGATATAGGCAACAGGAACATCTGTTAACGAACAGAGAGCTAAAGTGTTGGTGAATTGCTGTTCATGACCTTTTAATCTGTCAGTCAAAATATCTGTAAATGCTTCATCATCAGGCGATTGAACAAAGGACTATCCTACAAAGTAGTCACGCAAATAAGATGGTCTTGTGTGATGCCTTGAAGACCGTCGAAGGGTCATCTCTAGTTCTAGATTAATGGCATCAGTAGAAACATTATTCTCTTTTACTCACTTCTTCTTCTTCAGGAATTGTAAGGCAACATTTTCTGTTGCATCTTGTTGGATAAGAGATGTTGAAATTCTTCCTGGTCTTGTTCAGTAGGGGCAGAGGAGATGGTGTTGTTATGATTTGGAAACAACATCTATCTTGGAAGATCTTCATTAAGGTTATACATTGCAGTTGAAGAACTAGGAAATAGAACATTGTCTTGGGATATTGACTGTTTTTCTTGAAAAGGAAAAACAGTCTTATAGAATTTGACATTGCGGCTGTGTATGATAACTCTATCTGAAAATCTCAACAGCTTGTGACCCTTGCTAATCATACTTGGCCCTAAATAAATACACTTAGCAACTCTCTCCTCAAATTTCAGCTTATGTGCGTTGACAACTGCGGCATAAGCTAAGCATCCAAAAGTTCTCAAAGAATCAAATTTTGGTATCTGATTATATAAGATCTCATATGGTCTTACCGGATAATACAAAAGATGGGAGCCTGTTAATGATATAAGTCGCATAGAGTATTGTCTCACCCCAATATTCTATAGGTATAAACACTTTGGAAAATAAAGCACGTGTAGTCTCAAGAATGTATCGATATTTTCTCTTCATGATACCATTTTGTTGAGGAGTGTGGGGGCAGGATCTTTGATGAATGATACCTTGTCATTGAAGAAAACGTATACTTCACTTGAAGCTCCTAGTTCATAAGCATTGTCTGATCAAAGAACCTCAATTTCTTTGAAAATTGTCGATCTATCTGGCTATGAAGTCCTTTATATGAGAAAAAGCATCTGATTTCTTTCATAACAGTTTCACCCATAGGCATCTACTCATATCATCTACTAAACTGAGAAAGTAGTTAAACCCATCATGTGTGGTATTAGAACAGGGACCTCAAACGTCCACATGAACAATATCAAAACAGTTATCACTAATGCTCTGAGAATTAGAAAAAGGCAATCTATGTCCCTTTGCCCTATTACAAGCATTACAAACAAAAACGGGAGGAACATCATGTTTATTGATTATCCCTAGATAAACCAGTTTTTGAGGTGGAACATGTCCTAATCGACAATGTCAATACAGACTTTATTTTCTGTCGAAACATTGCTGATCAAACTATATGTTGTTGTTGTTTCTCCAACACCAATCTCTATCTTGTCTCAAAGAACTTTCCAAGAGATTCAGCATCCAACCAATATAGACCCTTATCGACCTTCCCATATATACTTCTAGTCCTCAATATCGGGTCCTGTAAAATACAACAACTTCATCAAACAAGATCTTACAATCTATTTGTTTGGCAAACCTGTGAACAGAGAGCAAATTATATCTGAAACTAGGAACTAGGAGAACATCTTGGAGAGAAAAGATGCTCCCTAAATGAACCATGCCCATTGTCTGTATGTGTTGAGATCTCCCATCAGGCATAGTAACAACATGAGCATTCTGCAAATTAATAATTTTACAAAATTTCTCGTTTTCCCACTTAGGTGTTCAGAAGCTCCTGTGTCAATAATTCATCTATTAAGATCTCTATCTGTCTCATCATTTTACTACAATCAGCACTAAGACAATAAGAAATATGCTCAGTAACAGATGCATTACCTGCAAAATTGCAGCTCGTGCTTCTGTCTTTACTGGTCATTTTTGTAAACAATCAATAAGGAGACTCATTTGCTCTTCATTCATATTATACTGCTATCCTGGCCACTACCCTGATCACTGTCATTCATAACAGCACCGACAACCTTCTTATTCTTGTCAAATTTCCAACCTGTTGGATAGCCGTGTTTAGCAAAGCAGCTATCTTCGGTATGGCCATGTTTCTCACAATGTTTGCAAAACTTCTTACCAGGGTATCCATGTTTAGAGAAACAATTCTCTTCAATGTGACCTGGTTTCCCCAGTGATTACAAACATTTCTTACTTTGTTTCCTTTCTTATCGTTAGTTTTCCACTTGAGATACTGCTGCGGTCTATGATTTCAATCAACAGCATTATCCAAAACTTCTGAATTGTCATCAATTTCTTATGTTGTCCAGTCTCCATTATCTTTCATCATCAAAAAAATTAGGGAATAGACAAATCCAGATCAGGTATTCCCTCGAATGTTCAAGTATTGGCTTCCTAAACCCATGAGAAGTCCAAAACTTTATCTCTTCCAGCATTTTATCAAGTTTTTCAGCCCGACCACATTTACAGCAATTGCAAGTACTGATATTCACAATAGAAGTTAACTCATCCAAAATTCGTTTGAATTCGTTGAAGTAGACATTCACTAGATTAGTACCTTGCTCAAGACAACACAGTTCTCTCTTTAGGTTCAAACGACGTGTGCCGTCAATGTGATCATATCGAGCTAGAAGACCTTTCCATATTTCTCTAGCTGTCGTATGAAAATTAATGTCTCGCATATGTCTGTTTCCAAAGCATTTAAGATCGAGGCCATAACTAGTCCATTGCACATGTCCTAAGCAACAGCTTTGACAGCATCGCCAACCGGTTTTTCGATTAAACCATCGATCATGTCGATCTTATCTTCGACAACAAGGAAATCTGAACAGTGCGTTTCCATGTCTAGAAAACCGCTTCCATTAATTTGGGGGTGATGATCATGCCTGGATGCTCCGCACTATGCATATACAACGAATCAGATGGTTCGATGGCTGATCCTTGCTTCTTGTGAGCGACCGATGAGCTTCTCGATACTTGACGTGGCTTCTCCCGCCATCGTGAAGAATATGAATGAAAAAGATAGAAAATTTGGAAGAACAATTGATCTAACAGGATTGATGCTCTAATACCATGTTAACTTTGGGCAAATTCAAAACTATACAGGAAAAGGGCAACCCTGAAAACCAGTCAACGAGAGAGGAACTTGAAGGATGAAAGTATTCTTTATACACAACCAGAAAGATGGAAGGGAGAGGACTCTATATACATATATATATATAAACTATAAAAATAACTAAAATGACGTAGCATAAGAAAAGACTAGAAAAATCTGAAAATAAGGAAAGACTAGAAATCGGAATATACATAACACACACACGCACATGCACCCATGTACGCACACACAATCACACATACACATGCCCCCTAGGCGCACATCAACAGCCCTAACAAGAATGCAGCATCTACAGGAATGCAACATCTTTTTTAGCTGGATTTATTCCAGATGTCAATCCTTTTCAACCTAAATCTAGTGCTAAACTTTAATTTATTGACAAAAGTTAGAATAAAAACCGATCGGTACTCTTCAGTAGCCATTCCCTCTTTGAATTTTTTCAGAAATCTTTCTCACAAAACTAATTTGATATGTAACAAATATTTTCTAAATGTCTACTTAAGGGCACAATTTTTCATAGATCTTAAGGGTTCTTAGAATTGAAAGAAAAAACAAAAAAACTGAGTAGATATATAGGTGGATTAGAGAACGAGGAACACTAATTTCCGGTTCTTCCGAAGGAACCCATAAAATTGAGCCCAAATCTTTTCTTGTCCAGTTATACTACGACAAATATCACTCTTGAAGTGTCAAAACTTACATATTTTCAAATCTTAATATTTTAAATACTAATAATGTATAAATAAACAAATATATCAAAATTCATAAATCTCATTTTCTACAAAATGAGATCCATATTGACTAATATATATATATTTTAAGTAAATTAGTAATTAATTCTAGTATTTTGGTGATTTAAAAACGTAATACTAAAATAGACTTAATATTTATAATAATAGGAATATATTCATTTCAAAATTCATTATAATATTTAATCCTAAATAAAAGGATTATTAAGATTATGTCTTGTTTGTAATGACAATACTAATAATAAGGATCAATATGTTTATTCTTATAATAATTAATAAGCATATTCTAACATGTAAGGTAAATAGATAGAGTTAAGAATCAAATAATGCATTCTCTAATGTTACCAAAAACAAGAAATGGTTCTTAAAATGTTTGATAATCATTGTTGAAGATTTTACAACAAAAATAACATAATAAAAATGATAAACATGCATAAGCATAGATAAGATGAAAAACCTAAAATACTTTTAATACACAAAAATAGTCTAAGCTAATCTAAAATGAGAATACTAATAACACATACTTGATGAAATACACTTGATAACACACTAAATTATCATTCAATAGTTCCTTGATGAGCTTTTCTTTAATATACTCTAGTTTATCTTGTATTATTATTCATATAGCAACTTTTGATTTTAAAGTAATTACATATATTGCACATTAATACAATAACTAGCAAATCGGTGGCAATAATAAAAAGAATTTACATTAATAATATATAATTTTATTTTTTTAAAAAAGGAGAAAATATATCATATGCTATGAAGAAGTTTCATAATTCACAATATACCTCTATTTCATGAATGATATTAATATGACTATTTTATCCCTGACGTTGTAGATCATGTTTTAAGTTCACATATGTCACTTTTTTATTCAACGACATTTTATGATTTTTTTAAAATAAAACACTAAAAATATAAATAATTACATATATTTATTAGTGTAATAAAATTATCAAATATAACTTAAAAGATATAATAATCAATAAAATTAATAACTCTCAAATGTTAAACGTACACAAACTTTAAACAAAGTTTTGTTCTTCTCTTTGTTTTTGTATCTTGACTAATTATCATTTTTCATCTTCATTAAAATATTTGCAATTATGGTTAGATAATGATTAAATATTATAAATGAGAATATATATATTTCAATTTATAAGAAAAATTTATCCAATATAAATTGAGATAGTTGTAAACAACTTTAGGTGTTCCTCTTTCAATAAATTAGGGAAAAATTCACAATATGTCACAAAAAGTATTCATAATTCATGATATACCCCGATTTTGAAACTTGATCTTCATATGTCATGAAAAGTTTCATAATTCACAATATACCCCTATTTCATGAAATGACCTTAAATAATGACTATTTTACCCCCGACATTGTAGATCATGCTTCAAGTTCACAATATGCAACTTTTTTATTCAGCGCAAATTTATGATTTTTTTTAAAATTAATTACAAAATATAAATAATAACAATATTTAAAGGGTAATAAAGAAGGTAAAAACTAAGAGAAGGAAAAAAATTAATTAATTTTGTGAAGTTACTATTGAAGTTTTTGGTTTTTCTATGTCTTAATATTTAAGAATTATTTTAACTTTTATCTCTGTATGTTTTTGTAGTATTTATATTTTTTAGTTATTGTGTTTTGAATAATTTTTATTGACCCTTTTAAGTAAATTCTTTGTATTATTTATATTTTGTAGTATTTTCAATTTTTGCCATGAATAAAAAAAGTGGGACATATTGTGAACTTGAAACATTTTTGCAAATGTCAGACGATAAAAATCTTTATTCAAGATAATTTCTCACAAATAGGGGGGCATGTTGTGAATATGAAATCTTTTTCATGTCATATGAAGATAATGTTTCAAAATCGTGGTATAAATCGAGACTTATGAAACTTTTTTGGGCATAGTTGTGGATTTTGAGACAAATGTTAATAACCTTTATGTTAAATTAAATATTAAGGTTAAGATTATTTGGTGTACTGTTGAAAATAGTAATAATAATAATTTAAGATTAATGTTTGTATTATGATAAAATTAATAAGTATAAAGTAAAATGACATGACAAACAGAGAGAGTTAAGAACAAAGAATGTGTCCTGATGTAGGTAAAAAGTAGACATGGTTCTTAAAATGATGTGACAAGGTAAAAAAACATAAAAGAGAGTACTAAGAAGATAATTATGCTCTAAGTAAATTTGTTTGTATTAAAATGTATAATAGAGTTGTATTATGTGAACTAATTGGCATGCCTCACACATAACTAGTTGAATATGCCATGCTGTAACATAACTACATACCAAGCATATTGGTTGCATAACAACTTAAACATCTATACCATCAGGGGCGGAGCCAAAGGGGTTCCCGTGGGTCACGTGACCTCATTTTTTAAAAAAAATTCAGAATTTCCTATATGTAGGGTAACTAGAGTTTATATATATATATTATAAATTACCTCATATATATGTCACAAAACCAGTGATGATGGAATGGTTTCGGATGAAAGCAATGACTGAGATATCCTAAGTTTGAATTTGACTAGTAACATTGGTTTTTATTTTACAAAGTTGTGCCCATATATAGTTAATATCATGGCTCCGCCCCTGTATACCATAGCTAGCTCCAACATCATGGACACTGTCATCAGATTTATTCAACACAACAACAAGATTATAAAGTAATTTCAATTCAGTATTGTTAAAGTAGTGAATGTCTTCATGTAGATCAAACGTCCCTCTGATATGCAGGTAGACTGTTGTCCAGTAATCATAGCATTTGCGGGATGTTGTGGCATAATATTTTACTCAGATAATATTGTTAAAGTAAGTGAATCGTAAAGGAGACTGACACACACACATATATTTAGTGATGGCTTCCTCTCTCCTCACAGCCTGCCCCATTTCTTCTACCCTTCCCTCTCCGTTAATCACCGACACTCCATACCCACTTCTCCCAGCCGCTACCGCTCCTCCCAACCGTAATCACCGTTTCACCGCATAAGCCTACATCATATTTCCACCAATCCCATACCTCCACACGATCCCTGACACCCACGATAGATACACATACATCCAATCTAGAATGAGGAGAGTAGGTAGTCAAAAACGATGGGGCCGCAAGTCTTCAAGATTCAAACCAAAGTCGGGGAAGAGCAGAAGGCCGAGAGAGCATGGTCGATGGGACAGCAGCGACTCCTCATCAGAAAGAAAGGAATACGAGAAGCTGCGAAGAAGAGACTCTGAACAGCTGTACACTAGAGGAGTCGATAGGAAGAAAGGAAGCGGCCCAAGCTGGAAAGAGCGACACTTTTCCTACAACTCCAGCCTTTCAAGTGACGAAAGAAGAGGGAAGGAGATTCCGTCTCGGTACTGTGGTAACTCGAAGGAAACGACCCCCACCACGATCTTCATAGACAACATCAACAGAGATGTGTCCGAGTACCAATTGGGGAAAATAGTTGGTATATTCTCCAGATGGACTAGAATATACATATGCAGAAAGGTGAGAAAATGGTCTCAGAAAGCCTTTGCTTTTGTGGATGTTAGACATGTAAGAGATGCAAAAAGAGTGATAGACGACATTGAAGGATGGACAATAAACGGGAGTAAACTCCGGGCTAGAATGGAATTCCAAGCTCATAGAGATAGAGGAGAAAGGAGCATCTCAAGATCTGAAGAAAAGTCAGAGAAGTCACGTGGAGCTAGCGATTTCGGGGAAACAAGAAAGGGCGGGATCAGAAGAGAAAAAAGTTCAGCGCTATCCAGACTATCGTTAAACATCAAAGCGGATAAAGAGATGAAGTTGAGCCTAGAAATGTGTCGTGGTTGCTACCACCCAAGAGGAAATGAATGCACAAGATGCACTGAACGTAATACTTGGTCGATGGCCTAATGTCGCTGGATTGTTAGCCCTTTCAAGGAAAAAATTCCTCATAGTCTTCAATTCGGCTAGTGAAGTAGACACTATACTAAGGAAAGCGCAAGAAAAGGGAAAGAGCCAAGGGGACCTAAGCCTTCGTCGATGGACGGTATACGATCAGGTTGAAAAACGTAGAGCCTGGGTTATCATCCGAGGCATCCCTCTGCATGCCTGGAACGGGAAAACGTGCGAAAAATCCATATACACTTGGGAGGAAAGTAAGATTGAAGACGACGATAACGAATCTATGGAAAATGCAGAGGTGCGAGTCCAAGTTGAGACACCACACTCCAAATGATCAACTCAAAGATCATTATCCAAGTTGAGGGCCAGCGATTTCCGATGAGCATAGCTGAAGTCGGGGAACATTCTTCCCATCTCATGGACATAGACCCCTCCAAAAGTATCATCCAAATAACTAGAGATGGAAAAGACAAGGAGCAGAATAGTCATAACAATTGTGCATCCAGTTTCTAGCGGCGATAGCCTGCAAGGCGGTGAGCAAGGGGATGGAGGAACCGAGACGGTGCCTCTCATTGGTAAGGAAGTTACGGGGAATAGTCAGTGAAGGGGGAAGGATGTTGGACGACAACATAGTACTTCATGAAGCCGCCACATCTGGGGAAAAGAAAGGTCAGAAGCCACGATGGCGGCTTCCCATAGATGTGAACTTGCAATAGGATAGAGAAAGGGAGAGGCCTCTCTCGACACACTCTGAAAAGGTGCCTGCATCCTTGTCTCCTAAACGCAACAAAATGCATGGTGGGAGTATTGTCAGTCAGGAGAATAATGACTTGGTCCTTGGGATTGGGGCGCACCGATTGCCTCATGAAGCGACTACGCCTTCCCAGGAGAAGTTAATGGCTCACGTGGCAAGAGGAGGCGCCGCTCCAGTGGTTCAAGATGTTGTCCCCACTCAAAAGGCAGGCGCGTCCCATAGTGATCAGGTGAGAAGTCTGGTAAGCGACCAAATTTTTATGACGAATCGCAATAGTCTCATGCAGATAAGGAGGAAGAGTTCGTCAGTATTCTGGACACATTTTTCCAAGAGACTCCTAAACAGGTGAGGATTAGTCGGTGCGGACTCGGGAACAGCCCACTAGGAGTTACAGAGTTGGGCCCAGTCTGTGAGATTCAGGAGAATCAGATTTCTTTGGATAGGGCTCAAAATCCACTTCAAGAAGAGGTGTTTAAATCCATGGGCTCAGTTCGGGAATGGGTCTGCCGTGGGTCTAGAGGAATTGCAAGATAGCACTCCAATAAAATCCTCAGTAAATAAAAATGACATCCATCTGGTCGCTGATCCTGTCCACAAAACTTCAACATCATTGACCCCTAGTAGGGATCTTCCAGCGAGAAATGAACAGGGGAAAATCATAACCCTGATAAGAAGCGAAGAATGTGTTAACCTCTTAATGCAATTAGGGTGCCAAGTTCCTTATCCCCTACCTACCAAGGCTAACATTCTCAGCCAAATTAAATCTCAGATGGAGACACGGGAGGCCCAAAGGAAGTAATTACCCCGTATCTCTCGTGGTAAGGAGTAGGTGAGCCATGGAGGGCATGGAATTTCTGCTGGCGCGTTGTGTGATAACAGCAAGATGTGGAGAGTAAGTTATTTAGTAGATTCGCTCATGTTTTCTAGTAGGGTGGTAGCATCTGTAGTTGAGTGGTCTATCGTTGTTGACTTCCGGGGGGCGTGTGCAAATATTGAGCGTTTTGTGACATATATACGTTCTTGGTAGGCTGAGATGAAAGTGCAAGTGATTAGGTGGGCTCTTAAGTTTGTAATGGATGTGGTGGGCACTCTTTTCCTCCTTTGGCTTTTTCCCATTGGGTTTTGCTTAAGGAGGTCTTAATGAGGCCCAATCGCAACCCATCCACTAGTTCTGTTTCAATAATAAATTACGGCTATATGCCCAAATTATCAAAAAAAAAAGTGAATCATAAAGCATGGCTTTAGCTTAAATAACTAATGATTGAGAGGTGTTTATCTCAATTCAACACCCCCATGTATAAAACATACACGATTAGCCATAATGATCTATTTCAAACTAGAATGATGCATATCTATACCCTACTTTTAACCACTATTACAGCACATGACTCACGCCGTAGAGTATTCTAGTAACAGTAAAGCAACAAAAACAACCATTGACATTAAAAGAAGGATCATTGGCACAAATTAAAAACAAAAGAAGGTGGTGCTAAGTGTTGGATTCCCAGAACTTAGAAAGAACCTTTATTTGCGATCCACAACTGAGATATAATTAAGATCAGTTGAATTACAAAAATAACAAATTATGAATACATAACCAAATCCCAAAAAGTTGAATGCATATAGTCTGGGGTCATTTATGCTCTAACTACATTAATAGATAAAAAATTGAAGAACGAAAGTTTAAAACATAGCCCCCAAGCCCCATAACTTATATATATAGAGCAAAGAAATAGACAGATGATGATACACAACTAGATCTGGCAAAGGTCACCCGAACCAGAAAATCGACTCGATCCAACCCAATCCGAACCCGAATTTAAACCGAATGATGTGATCGAAATGTGACTTAAAAATCTGAACCGAACCAAACCAAAACCGAATCAAACCGAAATTTGATATACCCGAATCCACCGAACCGAATTGACCCGAACCGAATTCACCCAAACCACACATGAAACTAGACAAACTTTCATTATCCTTCTATTTATTATTGGCATGTACGAACGCATAATTTCCACGAACTGGGACTAAAATAAGGATGTTTTTTATTCATTTTTACAATTCTTGCCATCTTTTACCGTGTCCAAGGAAATTGGTTCAACCTCTTACAAATCAACAACTCACAAAAAGAATATTATATTTATGACCGACTATGTCCCACCAAGTTTCAAGACACACTGAAGTATTGCCAAAAAGTGAAGTGCAGAAGCTTGACACTAACCTTCGAGGGGCAACTATATTAATACTCTACAACACATAACTGACCCCTCTTTACATACTGGTTTGTTCAAGTAGTTTGAAAAGTACAAATGCAATCACATAATCTGTTTGTTATAGTCTTCAGGTTATACTAACTACAAGAAAAACTTCCAACATGATGAGATGAAATTTTCACAACAACCGCTCAATCTTCATCCTAGCAACATTTTCCTGTGTATCTTTGTGCTTAATCACAACATCCTGCACGATGGATGTCCAAACACTGTCACATAACCTATAGGTGTGAAGATGTCCCGACAAACATAAACAGTAGTAGATATTGGAGAGAAACTAGAAAGCCTTTCAATAATAAAGGGCCATGGGTGCAAATGATGGCATCAAAATCAGTGATGACGTCAATGCGTAACAAAACCCAACAACGGTTTGAAAGAAATCTATCCATTAGAATCTTAAGACATTAGCGAAGAATAATGAATGACTGACGCATAAGGGCACAGGTGCGAGGTGGTGATAGATTGGCATGGGTGCGCGACGCTCGCTCGAGATGACGGCGCTGACACAGACGCGTGAGGGGTGTGACGGGCACGGGATGGCGGGAGCACAGCACAGCGTTGGGCTGGGGGGATAGACTGGGCGTGGAGTGCCGAATATTGACCACTGATTCACCAAATTTTAAATTTGTACTTGTTCGATACAATTAATAAATCTATAGTTAAAAATTATATTAAAAATATTGTCATCCAATTTGTTATGTATAACCAACCAATACACAATAGCAACCTACATCAAGAGTAACACTATAGTAAGAGAATTTGGATCCAAATATGAAAATCAATACAAGTTACAGAGGTTGCTTAAATTTGTACTTTAAAGTTTTTGTCAGTTAAGCATAACGCGGTAAGTCACCCGAATTTGACCCATAACCTGAAAAAACCAAAAAATGCAGAGGCTAACCCGAACCGAAAGCACCAGAACCCGGAATCAACCAAACCGAAGTCACCCGAATCTAATTTTAACCAGATAACCCGACCCAATCCGAACCGAACCGAATAGTGAATATCTACAAATTGACCCGAAACGAACCAAACCGAACCCGAACCGAGTGACCTGAATTTCTAGGTCTAAACACAACCATGCAGTTCAAAAAAAAAAGATGATACACAACCATATAAGATATGCTACAACTTATTTATCAATATATACTTTTAGGCAAAAGGGATCAAAACATAGTCCTTGAAATATATTGGAACCACACCAAATAGGGGAAAGACGGAATGTGACATTGTCTTGGAGCACTTCATTCTTAAGCGACTTACTCTTCGCAATTCAAACATGGCATATGATAATAAAGTCACCTTTCTTCTAGTGCATATTAAGAAAAATTAACTAATGAACTAATCCTTAGACTTTTGATAAGATGATGGAGGAGTACTATAAAATGACACCCAACCATCTTAGGAACAAGTTATGAGAATTCGCTGAATCTGATTATAATAAAGGTGGAAATTTATGAAAGTACAGTTTGTGGTATATAATACAAGTTGATCAAAATATAAGAATTTTAAAAGTAAATATTTTAACCCTGAATGTTTGCTCCGAATCCAAGCTTACAAGCTTGGAAGGAAAAAAGTGTTACATCTTTAGGACAAATATTACGCGCTCTCTAATTGTTAGTGAAATGTGGGAAGGAAGAAAAATATAATCAAGAGACATAGAGAAAGAATGAAAATGTTAAGAGAACTTCAACAAATAAAAAAACTGACATACAACTTAAGATAAGGAACAAACCTGAAACAATAGTACATTTAAGATTAAAAACTTAACTTAAGATGTGTCGAGAGGGATGACATGATGGTTTTGCAACTGTTGGGGATGGGCCCGCGTAGTTGCTTATGTCAGCAAAAGCTTTGCTAATCCTACACAGGTTTTGAAAATAGTGCTAAAGATGTTGGTTTCATTTGTCGATACAAAGAAAGTTTTCTCTCAGATCAATGAGAAGATGTAGTGATGGTGAGATGTTGGTGACTAATCCGACTTTAGCGGATCAATGGTGTTTTAAAAAGCGAGGAGTGCTTCTCTTCCCACCTTTGGTGCTCCGGGTTGGTTCAAGCTAGGCTGCTCGTGCAAGTTTATTCGTGAATCTATTGCCAATAGCAGCTAGATGATTTTGCCTTCTAGTTTTAGTTTTCAAGTAGGGATGACAATAGATTATGGGTATCCGTTTCACCAGATCACCCGACCCACTGAAACAGGTGAAAACTCCACAAAAAATGGGTGACGGGTGAAACAGGTGTGTGTGATGGGTCGGGTTGAGTGAACATTTTTCACCCGGTCACCCGACCTGTCACCCACATGTATGTGTTATTGAACAAATATGGGTGTGTTTTTAGTATTTTGTTGGTTAATACTCTATGTTTGAGTATGTCATTGACATTTACTGATGTAGTTTGTATTATTGAACAAATATGAGTGTATTTTGATTGAAAAACTAAGCTTAGGCTAAAAATGCTTGTTGAAAAAGAAAAAACGGGTGTAAGGTTCACCCGCATCACCCGCGAGTGACATGAATTTGCAGGTGACGGGTCGAGTTGGGTGATGCAAGTAAAAAGTGGATGACGAGTCGGGTGGAGCTTCACCAGACCCGAACCCGACCCATTGCCATCCCTATTCCCAAGTTAAAAGATTGAGATTGATGCTTGTTTAACGCACGTGTATTTTGCTGACTATATTATCATGGTATTAATGAATAGTAATGATGCTTTAAAAAAAACTTAACCTAACATGTAACCTAGTCACCTGCACAAAAACTATAAGATTATTTTTTTTCTTTTAGGAGAAACCCTAGTACTCTGTTCATCACTCACATCTCATGATGCAAATCCAAAAATATATACTTTCAGTTTTACAAGTAATGATTTACTTCCTTTTCTAAAAATAGTTGAAGTTCAGTTACCTACATTTTTTGTGTCTCATTACATTGTTTGCATCCCAAGTTGCAAATAGAATAAAATGCACTATTTTTCATCTTTTCTTCCGGAAAGTACTTTGCTTCCATGTTAATTAGTGCTAATACTCTCAAATGTCCTATTTCTTTTTTTTTTTAATACTGTATTTAAATAATAGTCTTTGTTTACGGAGACACATAAGACAAAGCAACATATTTCATAGGGCGTAATATTTTATGATTTAATGGAGATGAAAATTCATCTCTCTTTATCTTATGCCGGAGGCTGCTCCTTCTCCTCCATTGTCGTCCTCTTTCCCTTGTCCTCCTCATCCTTGTCTCTTCCTGCCTAATCACATTTCTGTTGCATCTTTTCCACCGCGCTGTGTCTCTCTCCCTCATCTTCTCCCGTAAGATGTGATTTTTTTCCTTCCATTCACCGGGCAATACGATTCGCATGATTGTGGATCGCATTTTGCTGCAAACTAGATTTTCGAATTTCATTCCTCAGGTCCTACTCTTAGTTGAAAATTTAGGGTTCTTTCTTTTTCTTCTCTCCTTAATTATTTCTTTTGTTGGTAAGCTAGCCTCCTTTTATCCTATTTTTATATCTGGAGAAGAGTTCAAATTGTTCATTCCGCGAACCCCAAGGTTGATATCTGTTCAAACTCTATCCTTCTCTCTTTTTTTTGGGTGGAAAAGGAGGGGAGTTAATTGGTTCAGGGTTTATTTTCAGATTTAGGGGTAAATTGAGGTCTTTCTTGATCTGGGTTCGACAGAAACTAGTTTTGGGAAGGGCTCTTTTTGAAAGCCGATTCCCAGTTTTCATAAGTCGAGACTTCTTCCCCGAATTGGCGAGTTCTTTTCGATAACTGATTTTGCTTTTGTC
This sequence comes from Limonium bicolor, assembly GCA_023374045.1. NCBI lineage: Eukaryota > Viridiplantae > Streptophyta > Magnoliopsida > Caryophyllales > Plumbaginaceae > Limonium > Limonium bicolor. Next base: position 102,398,109 of record CM041777.1, on the reverse strand, counting down.
CCCCCGTCTAGTAAGTTGGGAATCTCTAGTGCTTACATCATGGATCGTGTAGTCGGTGGGAAGTTTAAGATGGGGCGAAAAATTGGGAGCGGATCATTTGGCGAGCTACATTTGGGTATTCTTCTGCTGTCCTTCTCTCCGCTTTTGTTGAAGCTGCCTTTTTATTGATTTTTTTGTTATCATAGTCTGTCTAATGCAGGAGCTCTTTCTGAATAATGTCGATCTTGTTTTGACTTTCAGGCGTTAACATACAGACAGGTGAGGAAGTGGCTATTAAGCTGGTAAGTGCTTGATATCAATGTTTTTTGCACTTTTTCGGCTTGATTGGGTGCTGGTTACTCTGTTTGATGAACACCTTTGTTGCATTAAATTTTATGACTTCACAATGCCTGGATGTTGTCTCCCATGTTGTTATCTGAAGATAGAACCCGGTCAAGAAAAAGCTTAAGGCACAAAATTCTAATCATCAGTAACTTTTATAACTCTTGTTGAGTTCTGCTTGGGCGATTTATTGACTGATAGAATTTTAGGAGGGATGGCATGAAGAAGTGTAATTTGGACCAACTAGGCATTGATATTCAGCTCATACTCCTAGCTTGTTGCTCAGTGCTTTATATTAAGTATAGGGGAGTTGGGAGTTGATTTATGCTACATTCAGACCATGGCCATTCCAGTTGGACTTTCTTTCGTCAATTTATTAAACCTTTCAAACAAACCTTTTGTTTCAACTCAAAGATGGACAGTTATTAGTTGTGATTTGTACTGTGTACTTTAAAGCATATGATGCCCCTCGTTAATTCTTCAATTGACTTGCTACTGTATATCCTTTCTCTTACTCCTAATGCAATTTGTCGTAATGTGCCTCCTTGTTGAAGGAATCGGCAAAAACCAGGCATCCACAACTTCACTATGAATCCAAATTATACACACATCTTCAGGGAGGAAGTAAGTTCCTATCAACAATGCTCAATTATACACTATCGATCTTGTAAATAGGAAAAGTGCTAGCACTAGAAGATCTACTAGAATTCTTGCGCATTCCTAACTTGTATTATGTTTAAGCTGGAATCCCGCAACTCAAATGGTATGGAGTTGAAGGTGATTACAATATCATGGTTATTGATCTTCTTGGACCAAGCTTGGAAGATCTTTTCAACTACTGCAACAGAAAGTTCTCTTTGAAAACTGTATTGATGCTAGCTGACCAATTAGTAAGTACATCTACCCTCAACTTGCATGTCATTATATTTTATGCTGCTTTGTCATTCTCTAGAAAAATTATACTTTCAGATAAACCGGGTTGAATACATGCACACAAAAGGTTTTCTTCATCGGGATATAAGCCTGATAACTTCCTGATGGGACTTGGTCGTAAAGCAAATCAGGTAACTTTCTAGCTTCGTATATGTACATAGCTGGAATCATAGTGTTTTTTTTTGGTGGACAAAGATATATCAATGGATAGTATGTGTACCCTCAGGTGGATTTTGATATCAGAGCTTTGCTTCCTGGTTGATCATGCTGACAAGTCTTGTTGCAATTTCCAATCATAGGTTTATGCCATTGACTTTGGCCTGGCAAAAAAGTACAGGGATTCGACTACTCGTCGTCATATTCCATATAGGTAAGCATTTGCTGTCCCTGTCAATACGATGGTATCTTGTTTTCTTATTACTATGCTTAATTTTTTCATTCTCAAACTTACTTATCTAGCTAGATTTGGCTAGTTATACGTAATTTACATTATTTTGGGGACCAAGAAAGAGCTTATTGTCCATCCTCGATGTATTCAAAATGCGTATTGGTGACTAGAGCTGGTGATGTTATTGCAGGGAGAACAAGAGCCTGACCGGCACCGCACGGTATGCAAGTGTCAACACTCACCTTGGAATTGGTACGCATATTGCACTTTTAACGACTAAAAATATTTAGCATAACTAACACAAAGTAGCTTGCAATCTAATTGTTTGGTTTTACTTACAGAGCAAAGTAGAAGGGATGATCTCGAATCTCTTGGTTATGTCTTGATGTATTTTCTAAGGGGAAGGTTAACTATCTGCCTAAATTTTCAAGCTTTGTTTTGGTTGTCTTTATAATATTTCTATTAATATGAACTCTATGGATGACACCTTTGCTTCAGTCTTCCTTGGCAGGGACTAAAGGCCAATAACAAAAAGCAGAAATATGATAAAATCAGTGAAAAGAAGATGATGACCCCAATAGAGGTACATCAATTTGCTTCTAGTAATAATTTTTTTGGCCTTTTGAATTTGAACCTAACTAGTAAATATATAGTTACAATGGCTCAGTTTCTCCAATTTTCTTTTTTTTTTTTCTATGGGAAGAAAAACTGTTTCAACCTGTCAAAGAGTTTACTGAATGCCCTCTAATTGATGGAAATTCTAATCTACAAGATTCATCTACCAATAAGATTCATCAACAACCAATTCTCTATTTAAACAAAAAAAAGCAAAATATGAAATAAACATCAGTCTACGCATGAAACCTTCCACCACTTTCATTGGCATATGTATCTATTTTTTCTTGATCTCGGATGGAATTAGAAGGTTAAAACCCTTCACTCCTCATATGAGGATAGTGCTAGGTTAAAATATAAACTCGTTCTTGACAAAGCGTTACGAAAATCCCACAAGGGAGCTCAATAGTTTCAAAGTGGGGGTGTGCTTACAGTTCTTGCAGATGTTCCTCCATGTACTCTCAGATTTCCATGAAATTTGAGGGAATATAATTTCATTTCATAAAGGCAGTTCTTCGTTGGTGTTGCTGAATGATGTCACAAATGTAATCTAGGTTATTGTCACCTGTAAAAATAGTATCTAATGAGATATTGTACTGCAGGTCCTTTGCAAATCGCATCCTGCAGAGTTTGTATCATATTTCCATTACTGCAGATCACTGCGTTTTGAAGATAAACCTGACTATGCTTACTTAAAGAGGCTTTTCAGAGACCTATTCATCCGAGAAGGTTAATATTGATTTTAGCTGAAAATGTATTTCTTTGATAGGAATTCGTACACTACTGGTTCAGCGTTAACCATTAACTTGCATCAATACCGTAGTATTCACTCTGAGGTTTATTTTATTGCACATTTTTGCAGGTTATCAATTTGATTATGTTTTTGACTGGACCATAATGAAGTATCCCCAGGTTGCGGCAAGCTCTAAAGGACGGGTTAGCACTTTAATTATCTGATTCATCAAAAAGCTTAGTTTCTGTGGAAGGTTTCGATGACCTTGATTTCTGGTTTTGGCTCTTAGATTTCTAATGGAAGAGCAGGCTTAACTTCAGGACCCTCTGGGGAAAAACCAGAGAGGACATCAGGTTTTTTCATCTTCTCCATTCCTACTAACATTGTTCATTCATGTCATGTGTTTACAAATGTGGAATCAGTTGGGCCATGTTTAAAAGTTAAATTGAATGAAATTCTTTAAAGCTTGCATCTCTCTGCTCTCACCTCTATTTTCCGTGGCCGGATGTTTCTCATCTAACTTGTGTGGACAGTGGGACGAGAGCTTCGAGACAGGCTTTCTGGGGCAGTGGAAGCAATATCTAGAAGGAACAATTTGACATTGGGGGACCAGCCTATGAGAAGGAGCTCACAGGTCATACCATCAAGGGATATGGTAATCATAGAACATCTTTGGTTTCACTAAATTCACATTATGGCTGACTCATGGTTTCACCAGTAGAATGTAAAACATTCAAACAATATACGATTACTCTTATCTATTATTGTCGTTAACCTTTCTGCATAATTCATAGTTACCCACACATCCTTCATTATCGTGTCATGCTTGTACTTTCTTATTCAAAAAATTAAATGCTTTCTCATGACCAGTGTGCTGTTTTCCCCCTTCAAATTTCCAGGCGCGAGATTCTGAGAGGGTGAATGTTTCTAGGACTAGTGGCTCTGCCCAGAGAGCTGCCCTATCTGGGAGCCGCCCTACCTCCTCTGGTGATCCTGGCAATATTCCTCGTACAAGCCGGCTGACATCGAGTGCGCTCCACAACCACACCACAAGCACCCAGAGAATTCATCAAGGAGGGGAACCTCGGCCTACTTCTAGAACCCGTGCATCTGCCCCTAGAGGCAGTGGAAGGGATGATCATATTCGAAGCTTTGAGCTTCTCTCTCTCCGAAGGTAAATATGAACTTGAGGGGTGGGGTTGACGGCCAGAATGGAGGAAGCAAAAGCAGCAGAGAGAAAATAGTACGTACATTCAAGATTTTCAGTTCTGGAGACTGGGATTTTTCTCAATATTGTCTGACAAGGCCCCAATGGATGATGACTGTTACATTTCGGTTTTCAGTTCAAATTAATATCCCGGCGTTTTCTAAAATGTGTCAGAATTCTATGTATATGGGAGGGAGGAGAATTCTCTCTAGTTCAAGATAATCACCAATCAAAGTAAAATCTATCCTTTGTACTTTCTTTTCTTGGTTTTTGCTCTCCCTGACGTGTCTTGTCTCACTGGTTTCTTTGACCTCTGTTGCTTGTACGTGGAGAGGGAGAACTTCCTTTTCTCCGGATGTCATCCGAGTAGCCGAGCCTTTTTTTTTTTTTTTTTTTTTTTTGTGGAGGAAATAAGGTCCAGGGTCAGATCGGATCAATAGTCCATAGAACGAACCTAACAAGTATCCGGAATTTAGACAGCATTTGGTCGACCTCGTTACAAGAGGAAGCATCAATACGAACACAATTTCTCGCATAACCAATTATGGTTTACCCAATAGCTTGACGATACTCAAGAAAACAGTAACCGGGCTGGGTCATATTAAATTACTATTCATTAATGATGGTTGTCTTTATACAAACGCAGTTTATAGTTGCGTTTGCTGCTGCCAGCGAATTGAGTCTATGTTTTGTTAGCTACTATCCTCATTCCCCTCTAAATGTGTTTAGTCCGCAATCTAGCCTTGGCTTTTCCAACCTGTCAGCCAGCCGGTGTATGAAAACTTTTGATTAAGCATATCCATCGTTGTAGTTACTCTACTAGGCAAGATGCTTCCGACGATGAGTACTGCAGTGTAAAACTTTTTTTTTGGTTGATAATTAGTGGCCCATGGCTGAATGATCCGCTAAAATATGAATTTAGAATAATAAAAATGATGGTTTTACATCCAAAATTAGCTTGCCAACTCAAATAGATTTGGGGTATATCCAGATTATTTTACAATTTTTTTAAACCTTACATCTCCGAATAATTTTGCTTAGTTCTGACTGGATCTTGGGGATCTTGCTACCAAGATCCTTCATTTTAGGCCAGGACTCCGGGGCTTCGCCCTCTTTAGGTGATTTAGTATTATTTTGGTATTGCAAGAGATTTTAACTTCACATGATGATGATTTTTTCAAGGTTGTCAAGCACTCGTTTTTCGTCTAAGATTTCACAACCTAACTATTTGCAAGTGTAATAGTTTGCTTGGCTTCATCATTTACCAGGGCTTCCAATTTATTATACTTTAGCGACGTGGATCTGTCCTTTTTCTACGAAGCATCAGGTCCAAAGTCAAGGGGAATTCAAGCTCATCGAATAATCTTTTCAACGCATGCACTTCTTCATCACCGTCGGTCTCCTTGGATTCACAAAGATCTCCTTTGCACTCTCTTCATCATTCCTACAAGATGAGATTTTCTCCTTATCTGCCATTACCTCTTCATTTTGGTGTCTTGGATCCTATATGTCTTGACCTCGTCTAGCTTGCTAAAGAGTTACATTAAAAATGGTTAATGCGTAATACACATGTCCATTCAACAAATACTCACTTTTTTTTTGTTCCATTTGGATTATCTTTCTAAGAACAATTGGATTTGAATATTGATTATGAATTACTTCTTAGGAATCTGATAAGGTCTGACATTGTCATTCTCCTTGGATATAGTCCTTTGTGCTTCTTGATCCCTACCTCAACTTCTTAATCTTTTCTTTAATCAACTCGTGTGACTTGTAAATGATACATCTATGATTTTATTCCTCATTATTTGATTGGTTGTTATGTTAGTGTCATTCTAGTTATCATTATTGTTGTGCATGTATGTTTGCTTTGGTTCCTTGCCAACAATCATGTAAGTTCATCTCCTGAACAAACGCATCCTTCTTTCCTTCCTCTTATGAGTTGTCCTACAATCTTCCCACCACAAAGACTTCCATAAGAGTTTTAGAAATGTTTGGCTAATCTTTTTCCTTATCCAATTCGACGATGATCTCTTTATCAGTTATTCCTATCCTTCATGTTTCTTATATGACTCTAATTTCTGGCTCATCTCTAGCCTATTGGCCCCTTACTTAGGTCCATAACATCTTTTTAAAAAGGCTCTCACAACCCATTTGACATTGTCCACACCTCACATTGGTTGTAACAAGCCCCTAATATATATTTGCATGTTCTTCTCTTTTGTTGGTCTTGGCATGTCTATTTTTAAATTATACTAGGGTCTTCAAATTATACAAGGTTCTTCACTAGTTTGAGATTTATCTGGAGAGCTCTTTCCTTTTTCCTTAGAATGTAGTTTTAGTCGGTAGAATTTTCACTTCCTTGGAGAGTAAAAGGATTCTAAATAGATGAGGGAAAACTTAGGTCTACCTTTCATCATTCCACCATCCAAAAACTGGTAGGAGGTTCAATTTCAATTGAGATAAAACTAAATTAACACTCTCTCCGACCAGAATTATAAGTCGTTTTAGGTTGTAATATATAAGTCTTCTTAACTTTTTGGCATACATTATTCCATATTTCACCATATTATTTAATGTAAAAGAAACTATTGTTTTAATAGAAGGGGAAATTCACAACATTCCACTAAAATGTTTCATAATTCGTGATACCTCTTTTTTGAAACTTGTCCCTTACATGTCACGAAAATGTTTTGAAATTCACAAAATGCCAAAATTTAGTAATGGAAATTAACTGTAACATGAAAAAAACCATATTTCCCCTGACATTTAAAAAAAAATTAATAGGGAAAATAAACAATATGCCACGAAAATGTTTCATAATTCGTGATATACCCCTTTTTTGAAACTTGTCCCTCATATGCCACGAAAATATTTTGAAATTCACAAAATGCCACGATTTGGTAACGAACATTAACTGTTTCCTGTAAAATGACAATATTGTCCCTGAAAATTTTAATCTTTTAGTTTTAAAATTTTTAATTTTTTTAAAGTTAGTGGATTTTATAACGGCTATTTTTTGAATTTTTTAAAGTTCACAATTTATCCTTGTTTTTACAAAAGTTCACAATATACCCCTATTTGTGGAAAAAAGTTGACAATATGCCTTTATTTTTATAAAAAGTTCACAATATAACCCAGGTTTTAGAAAAAAATCACAATATGCCCCTGTTTTCCTTTTAAGCTGTTGTAACAACTATTCTTCTGTTCAAGCGGTTAGTTTGACTCCAACAACTCTTTTTTGCCTATGTAAGCACCCTCTTGTTATCAACTGAAGTGTTCTTGCGCGAGAGAGTGAGATTAACTGGAGCTCCACATTCGCAACAAATTGTTTGAAATTTTTTGTTGCTAACAAGAGGGTTTTTACAGTTGCCTGGAGCTCCAGCCAATCTCACTCTCTCATGCAAGAACACTTCAGTTGGTAAGACATACTACATCTGATGGGCTTATGGTTTCTTTGAAAGTGTGTCTTACTTTAGGATGAGGGATGTATTCATTCGGCATCAATGATGCCTACCATTGAAAGACACCATAAGCCCACCAGTTATAGTATGATTTTCCGTTTGAACAGAAAAATAGCTGCTACAACAGCTTAAAAGGAAAATAGAGGCATATTGTGAACATTTTTGCAAAAAATAGGGGCATAATGTGAGATTTTTATAAAACAGGGGCATAGTATGAACCTTTTTGTAAAAATAGGGGTATTCTGTGAACTTTTTGTAAAAACAGGGATATATTATGAACTTTTTTTTAAAAATAATAAAAACAACCGCTATAAAAACCACTACCTTTACAAAAAACTAAGAATTAAAAAAATTATCTGGGGTAATATTTTCATTTTATAGGGCACCGTAAATGCCTGTTACCAAATCGTGATATTTTGTGAATTTCAGAACGTTTCATGGTATTTAAAAGATAAGTTTCAAAAAGGGCTATATCACGAATTATGAAACATTTAGAAGCATATTGTGAATTATCCCTTAATAGAAAATTAAAAAGTACGGGTAATACGTCATTTATTTTATTTTTCTTAATAAGTGTGTAAATTTACGACTTAAATTTTTGAGCGGATGAAGTAGAACAAAAGATAATAAAATAATCAATCAATTTATCCGTCTCAAATCTTTTTAATAGGACCATTCCGCATTTTTAGAATGATGATGAGGTAGGTTAAGTATTTGTGGAAGTTTTTTTTTTGGGAAAATTCACGATATACCCCTGTTTTCTTTCGTAATTCACAATATACCCCTGTGATTTTAGTAATTCAACTTTAAACATGCTTAACTGTTGTTCAAAATTGATGAAACTTTACATGGACGATGCAAAGTGTTATATTTTGGTCCAATATCAATTTTAAAGCTTTTTAAGCTCACATTGACCTATGGGACCCATGAATATGTGACTGTTCATAGGGTCCCACAGGTCACATGTGAGCTTTAAAAACTTCAAATTTGATATTGGACCAAAATATAACACTTTAGCATCGTCCATGTAAAGTTTCATCAATTTTGGACAACATTTAAGCATGTTTAAAGTTGAATTACTAAAATCATAGGGGTATATTGTGAATTACGAAAGAAAACAGGGGTATCTCGTGAATTTTCCTTTTTTTTAAAACACCAACTTATATTAGCATTTATCATACGGAAATACATAAGTACATAATTGAGGTTTCTAAAAACCTCACATGAAGTCATATGTCATATGCTTGCTAACAAGATTTTTGTAGGGAAGATTTATATAAAAAACAGATAGAAGAATAAAAGAATCCTACAACTCTACTACGGGTAGTAAAAATCCCAGTCGGAATAAAGTATAAGTAAATTATGACCAAGAGTATCGAATCCAAGAGACTTAATAGAAAATCAGTCCTAATCCTAAGTAATTGCATAATTCTAACAAGAGGGGGAAAATGAACATTAATTCAAATTAAAACAACTATCTAATAATCTAACTAAATGGAGTATTTACAATGAACTATTCTTGATTCGGGATAATAATCAACCTATGAACAAGTATGATCATAAAGTCAAATTAGCAAGTCTCAAATTAATCAAACATATGAACGTGCCGGATGTCATGCCGGACATCAGACGCACGACACATTCAAGGACTTTAAATGCGCCGGACACCAGCCATCCGCCAGTACACCTGGCAGGATCAAAATGTTAATGGTACTTCTAGTTTCGGGTCTGACAACAGGAACTCATCATCCATAATCGAATCAAGCATATTTAATGTCACGAAACGAACAAGATAGTGGGGGAAAATAGTTTAATTCCAGATCTTAAGTCTTGTTGCCCAATCCATAGAACAACAAAGTTAAAGACCACTAAGATTCTACAACCCATTCTACTCTTGTTTTGTGAACTTAAATAAAATTTTGAAGTAAGGAGAACAAGTAGCGAAATTATTCCACTTTACACAAAGATCAGAATCTTAGTTTGAAACTTGAAAAACCATAATTGTTTTACAAAGAAGATCATCCCAAACCAAGGATCCTACTCAACCAACCATACAATTACAAGAACAGATATAAGGAGAAAAGGAGAATCAAACTTGTTAAGAATTACCTCGAACCCGATAGAAGTCTTCTCCTTATAGGTTGGAATTGTAGAACTCATTGGCAGCAAAGGAACTGAATTTGTGGAGTATGGAGGAGTGAATGTGGAATGATGATGTGTTGAAGTGTGCAGACTCTCGGCCTATTTATAAGCCTCAAGTTCTTCATGTGCCGGGAGTCATGCTGGGTTGGTAGTACTCGGCACCACGTGCAACACGTGTAGTTTAACGATCAATTAAACCACCAAATCCGGGTGAAAAGGTGCTTGTGCCGGACAGGGGATGTCCGGTGTCATACCCGGCATCAGTCGGTTTTGTAACGGCAATTAACTGGTATCTTTTGATGAACCGAGGTGACTCTTCACTGGTGCCGGCTAGGGGATACCTGGCACTGCATCCGGCAACACCTCTGCTCTGCTTCATACTGCTGCCGTGAGTTGAACTTCCGACATCATGCCCGACACTACTTGATCCTTTGATTAGAATTTTATTCTTTGCACAAAACATAACAAACATAAGTCTGAACTTATAAAATGAACTTTATATGCAATATAATATAAATACTAGCTATTTTATACTTATTTTAACTAATATTCCTATAATTATAACTACTAAAATATGATAAGTCTGAGGCTTATCAATGCCCTACACTTACCTTTTGCTAGTCCTCGAGCAAAACTTAATCAGAAAAGAATAACTACTTGTGCACATAACAGATATCCTTAATAATGACAACTAGATAAATCTTTCCCAACTACCCGACTCTGATTCACAAACATCACCTAATCTTTCTTATTCCATCAAAAACATACTAATGGGTATTAAATAAAAAATTCAATTTCAAAAAATGATCAAAAACTCTTGAGCTATTTTATACAAGGGATTTGTAGTCCCTCCTTTTTCCGGTTTCCATATTCAGCCCTATTTTTCAAAGGTTTCTGAATATGGCCAAGACTCTTATTGATGGTTTACATGATTCAACCCTATTTTTCAAGGATTTTTGAACCTGACCATGAATTTATTAAGAATGGGGAATTAGGAATAAAACAAAAGGAAAAACTCTCGAGCGTTTCTTTATTCTGAGGCAATTTTTGCAACCTCATAGAGTATAATGCTTCATATATTTTTTGTCTTTTTTTATTTTTACTTTCTCTTTTTTTTCTTTTTTTGAAGCTTTTTTATATACAATCCCTATTTAAGATTTTCACCCAAAAGAATTTTCGCTGTTATGAAAGAGAAAGGAAAACATTACCTAGAAGTAAATCAGAGATTAAAATAGGAGTAAGGTCATATACTCATGTTAATAAAGAGAGTCATGAAGTTAAAATAGAAATCTAAAAGTCATTAGAAAGCTTACCTCTTGAGAGAACAACCATTTACTCTTCCCTAATCTCACTTTATCAAAGACATACAAAAAGCTTAGTAGAAAGTCAATAAACTTCAACTTATTATATTAAATAAACTATTATATATTTTTTGTATATATATATATATTTTAAAATATTTTTTAAAAATAAACTAATTTTAAAGGGGGGGGGGGGGAACCCTGTCCTACACTTGGTAGGAACACTGTCCCCAGTGTTCAAAGAAAGAAAAAGAAATAATTTCATAAGGAATTTAAAGAAAAATTAGAAGAATTATGAAAGAAGCAATTAACAAGAATAGAATGAAATATTCCTCCTATAATGGAGGAACCATGGTAGAAACTCCCTACAATTGTGATGAGCCAAGGTATCTGAGTTGCTCACAGCATAAGTCAACTAAAAATGAAGGCAACCGAACAAAAAACTCACAAAAGTACCAAGCTTCCATAATACAAGAAGATAGTTAAATAATTATCCATTAAGCATACACTAAAAATAAAAAAAAATAAAATGAAAATGAAAATAAATAAAACAAAATGAAAGTAAAGTAAAACAAAGAAAGAGAAAGAAAGAACTAGATAACTACTGCTGGTGTGGATGAGGGTGGCGGTGGAGAAGAGTCAGAAGAAACCTCTGGGGAGGCTGAAAGGCTGGAAGAGCTAGGGGTAGGAAGGCCCTTCTTCTTTGCCTCACTGCGCGCCTTCCTCTTCTTTTTGTCCTTCCGGAGGAGACTCTTGATTAAGGCAGTCATCGAACACTCCACCGTCTTCTTCATCTCCTTCATAGCCTTCTTCCGATCGGCCGCCATAGTTTGATTGAGTCTATCAACTGCTAGCATAAGGAGGACATCGACTCGCCTCTCATGCTCCCCCTGACGCTAGGTAATGCGCTGCTCGAAGACGTGCTGACCAGTGACAACCTCCTACTGGCGCTGCTCAACCGCCTCGACCCGTCCCGTGATCTCAGAGCGACACCCATCATAGCTAGCTCAGAAGGCCTCAAAATTTGTCAAGGTATCCTACTGAGCCCGATGATGCACCTCGAAAGACTGGCACTGATGATCCAGGCTCTGCTGAAAATGATCCATCCTCCCATAAAGAGGGCCCATATCAGCAGTAGAAGTGGAAGTCTGAGGGTGCTGATAAGGCTGAGGGGTAAATGAGGAAGGTAGAGGCAACATCAGCTGGGGCTCATGTCCCTGGTAGCTCGAGTAGTCCTGAGCAGTGGCATGTGCCCTAGGCCGCTGGTCTGCTGGGACATATTGGTACGCGCCCGACGTGGACTCTCGAAACCACCACTGTCTGATCAGATGGAGATCTATGAGGGAGGACTCATGGTAGTACTGAATAGTCCGTGGAATCCAATCCTCTCCCAAAGTCTGGATGATATGCTGATTAAGGAGCATCGGGAAGATAGGACACTATGTATCTCTGTGTAGGATCGCCCGAACCAACTGAGCAAACATTAGTCGTGTACCGGAAACCGTGCTGAAACGGTACCCTGTACTACTCCACTAAGGTAATGAAGGAGTGCGCAGTCCATGTCGTTCAGCTCATCGTGCTTGCATGGCCGTATGTTGTGACGAATAATCTTCATGGCCACTTGGAGCTGAAGATCAGTGATAAATGTGACGGGGATCACATGTCAAGCTCTGGTGTGGGCCCAATCCATGTATCGGACCCTCAACCCAAACTGAGCAATAATAGCTGAGTGCGCGCTGGCGAGGTACTGCCGGGTGTAGGAGCTCTGCCTCGGGTCATAAGAGATATCAAGGATGCGTGCTATGCTCTGAGGTGTAACCAGAATGCGGAGAGAAGAGACATAAGATCGGATCTGTACCTCAAAGACTTGGGGCGGCCCAAGATACTCAACATTAGCATAGAACTCTCTCACAAACTTTGACTGTGCCCAATATCGAGTACTTACATCCATCTACGCCTCTGGAAGAGCGAGACAATCTAAGACAGCTAAGGAACGCTCTGATCGATGCACCGCTAGCTCCTGGACCTACTTGCCCTTCTGTTTGGAGTGATGGTAGTAACGGGCGGCTTCGGAGCTGATAAACCCTTTTGCATCAAACTATGGGTCCTCCTGGATACGGGACCGTAGGAGATAAGGTACCGAAGTCATCAAGCTCAGGAGCTGTGGAAGTGGAGCACGACCCACTCTGTACCTCCAAAGAAGTCCGCTTCTTCTTCCCGGTCTTGGCTTTCTTCGTAGGCTGTGGGGCACTGCTTGAAGCTGGTTCCTTACCCGCCCGTCAGGTAGAACGATGGGGTGGCAGGACCTCAGGTGCAGGAGGAGCCTCGTCCTCTGTGGTGGCATCTGCCAAGGCTGCATCTGCCAGGGCTGCGTCAGCCTGCTCAAATAACTCCTCCTCCTCGGAGTCAAAGTATGAGGTGCACGGGGGAGTGTTAACCTTTCTGTGAACCATCTGCAGAAAGAAAAAGAAGAAGGAAAATACCATGGGACAGATTATCAATGTTAATTTGAAATCAAATTTGAAAACTTGAATAACCTGGAGCCGTACCAAGATGCACCCATATTTCTGTAAATTAGATGCCGAATTGAAAGACTTCTTGAACAATTAATATTCTAGGCACTAAATCAGACGAATAGAGGCAAAGCATATAAAGGAAACTCCACTATAAAAAAAACAGATAAAGGAAACTCCACCAGAGAAATGCGTCGGGCAGGGTGTCGGACAGAGACAACCCGACATATTCAACCTTAACTGTGCCGGATGTGTGGTACCCGACACATTCATCTGGCACACTCAACCTAAACCCAAAATTTGCAAAACTCGAACAGAACCTCACAAACCATTCACAAATCAACTAAAGCAGGTCCGAATATCCCTAGGTCAGTTTCCTAAGCTACAAATCTATCAAAGTCGACATATTTTAATTAAAAAGAGAAAAAACAAATTCAAAATGGGTAGAGGGAGATTAGGGGAACCTGTTTTAGCTTAAAAAAAAACAGACCACAAAGAGATTTTAGGAGCAGAATGTAAGCGCCGGGCGTTCCTGGTGGCGGGAGCAGTGGTGCGCTTGGGGGATGTGCGGCGTTGGTGTTTGGAGAGGGGGGAGCTGCACGTGTTTTGTTTTCGGTAGGGTAGAAGTGGGAGACGGTAAAAAAACTTACCATATATTTTTTTTTGAAAACACGACGTGCCGGGTTGCATTCCGGGTGTATGTGATCCGACACTTGTAGCTCCAGATTCGTGAAGGTGCCGGGTGCAGTGCCGGGTGCCCTTTAACCGGCACAATTAGCTCCACTGTGCCAGGTGTGTCATACCCGGAGTCGTGAACGACACATTCACTGTGTCAAGTAATAATACCCAATATATAGAAAAGCATAACACATGCAACTACCCATCATCTACTACAACTAGACAACGTTACCAACCACAAGGGAGAATTTTAGAATTTGTCTCCTTGCTTAGCACCTGCAGCAGCTTCAAATATAAATTACATAAGGAGGACCAAAACAAAACATTATAATAATTTTAACAAAGAATAAAGAACATAAAAAAATGGTGTAATAATAAAAGAGCAAATAATGTATATAAATCTGAAGTTTTTATGAAAAATAAAAATAATTTGAGAGCGTGCCGGACGTCATGCCGGAATAATTATCCCCGGCGTCAGACTTCCTCCAAAATGCAGGATTACAGCATCACATGCACGACATACATAAACTAATTTAGAAAAGAATAAACAAATCAACGAATAAGGAATAAGGCAATCACCAATTTTAGGACTTGGACTAATTCCAAGTCCCCGGCAACGGTGCCATTTTGCTAACAAGATTTTTGTAAGGAAGATTTATATACAAAAACAAATAAAAGAATAAAAGAATCCTACAACTCTACTACGGGTAACAAAAATCCCGGTCAGAATAAGTGTAAGTAAATTGCAACCTAGAGTATCAAACCGAAGAGACTTAATAGAAAACCAGTCCAAATCCTAAGTAATTGTCTAATTCTAACAAGAGGGGGAAAATGAACATTAATTCAAATTAAAACAACTATCTAATAATCTAACTAAATAAAGTATTTACAATGAACTATCCTTTATTCGGGATAATAATTAACCTAAGAACAAGTATGACCACAAAGTCAAATTAGCAAGTCTCGAATTAATCAAACATATGAACGCGCCGGATGTCATGCCGGACATCAAACGCACGGCTCATTCAAGGACTTTGAATGCGTCGGACACCATACACCCGGCATGATCAAAATGTTAATGGTACTTCCAGTTTCGGGTCTGACAGCAGGAACTCATCATCCATAATCGAATCGAGCATATTTAATACCACGAAACGAACAAGATAGTGGAGAAAAACAGATTAATTCCAAATCTTAAGTCTTGTTGCCCAATCCATATACAAACAAAGTTAAAGACCACTAAGATTCTACAACCCATTCTACTCTTGTTTTGTGAACTTAAATAGAATTTTGAAGTAAGGAGAACAAATAACGAACTTATTCCACTTTGCACGAAGATTAGAATCTTAGTTTGAAACTTGCAAATTTTATTAACAACCACAATTGTTTTACAATGAAGATCATCCCTAACCAAGGATAACCAAGGATCCTACTCAACCAACCATACAATTACAAGAAGAGATATAAGGAAAAAAAAGAGAATCAAACTTGGTAAGAATTCCCTCGAACCTGATAGAAGTCTTCTCCTCGTAGGTTAGAATTGTAGAACTCCTTGGCAGTAATGGAACCGAATTTATGGAGTATGGAGGCGTGAATATGGAATGATGATGTGTTGAAGTGTGCACACTCTCGGCCTATTTATAAGCCTCAAATTCTTCATGTGCCGGGAGTCATGTCGGGTTAGTAGTACTCGGCACCACGTGCAACACGTGTAGTTTAATGGTCAATTAAACCGCCACATCCACGCGAAAAGGTGCTTGTGCCGGACAGGGGATGTCCGGCATCATACTCGGCATCAGTCGGTTTGATAACGGTAATTAACTGCTATCTTTTGACAAACCGAGGTAACTCTTCACTGGTGCGGCTAGGGGATACCCGACACTGTATCCGGCAACACCTCTGCTCTGCTTCATACTGCTATCGTGAGTTAAACTTCCGGCATCATGCCCGACATTACTTGATCCTTTGATTAGAATTTTATTCCTTGCACAAAACATAACAAACATAAGTCTGAACTTATAAAATGAACTTTATATGCAATATAATATAAATACTAGCTATTTTATACTTATTTTAACTAATATTCCTATAATTATAACTACTAAAATATGATAAGTCTGAGGCTTATCAATGCTGAAGTGGTATAACCAACTTCCCTTACCAGAAGAGCATCTACACATATATAGGTGATTCCATATGACCCTATGATGCAGCAACCACACCTCCAGATGACTATGACATTTAAAACTAATTACTTTCTTGCCTTGACTAACTAAGTAACTACTTACCTTATTATCTAAACTAGTGAGCTCTAGCCACCAAACATCCTTCTCCCTCTATCTTAAGAGAGACCAAACCTATGTAAAGGCCAAAAACATAGATAATACATATGATAGAGAACATAATGTAACAAGATACTAGACCAAACGATAATTTCCAAAATGCAATAAAGTGCATGATCCATGTCCTCTCTCATGCAATAAATGGAGAGTAATGCACAACAAATGACTAATGTCAGTGCCATGCAGAAAGTTGTCGAGCAGTTGGCCATCATATTCTACCCTCAGCAAGCGAAATTTGTGAATGCTAGACCTCTAGCGCAGGTAGCCCTCCCTCCTGTTTATGCCCCTTTGGCCTTAACACCTCCTATCGTGACTTGCACACAATGAGGTGGGCCACACGACTTTGAGTAGTGCCTTGAGCTGCAGGAGTTGAAGGCAGTTGAGGAATTTAACTATGTGGGTAATAATCAAGGGTTTAGGCAGCCTTGGCAGTGGAATGTTCATCACAATCTTTGATATGAGAAAGAATATTCAAAACCCTCACACACTTCAACCATCTTAGAAATACTAACCACAGTCTGGTTACCAGGGAGGTCAGAAGCAGTTTCAGCAGCCTCCTTATGGCGGCGCTCCATCCTCAAACCGACCACCTCAACCTTTATCCATTTCAGAATCTGAGATGTCTGAAATGCGTGATATGATGAAAGCATTGATGAATAAGTCCAGATATACCTAGGCGGACATCACAACCTTGTGGAAAGATAAAAATGTGACAATCCCAGATTCAATAACTACTTACCCAACAAAGACCACCCGCTCATCTCCCCTCATAAACCGACCCAAATTCTAGAGAACACATGCAGTTAGTTCATGTAGAGGTTCAAGAAGATGTTAGTGTATGTCAAGGAAGTGCAGATGTGAATGCTATCTCTCTCGGAGTGGAAGATCACTAAATAAAGGCAAAGAAAAAGAAAAACAATTGGAGGCCGAAGACAATGAGGAGACTACTATTGTTCCACTATTGGTACCTTCACACGAGATACATGCTCCTACCTCTCTTCCCTCTACTTCTACTCCTTCATCTTCTACTAACATTCCTCATGTCAATACCGACTCTTCAGCAAATAAGATACTGTTTCCAAATATGCTTAAGAAGAAACATCTTGACGAGCAATTCAATAAATTTCTAGGTATCTTTAAACATTTAACAATTGATATTACACTTATTGATGCCTTGAAACAGATGCCAACATATGCTGAATTCCTTAAAGAGCTGATGAGTAACAAGCAGCGAATGGAAGAAGTAGAGATGGTTACCTTAAATGAACTGTGTTCTGCAGCATTGTTGAGGGTGATGCCACCCAAGCAGAAGGACCCAGGACTATCAATTGTTCCATGTTGCAATGAGGACGTTGATTGTGGGCATGGCTTATATGACCTCGGCGCAAGCATTAACATTATGCCTTACTCAATTTTCACGAGGATCATAGGGAGTGAGTTAAGACCAGTGTCCTTCTCTCTACAATTGGCTGACAGATCCTCTATCAAGCCTATAAGCATGGTGGAAAATCTGGTTGTCGGGGTGGATAAACTCATCTTTCTAGCTGACTTTGTTTTCTGGGATATTGATAAGGATACAAAGGTTCCTCTAATCTTGGGTAGACCATTCTTGAGCACAACTAGAGTGGTAATTGATATATAAGATGGGAAAGTCACCTTCTAGTTCAAAAATGAGAAAATTGAATTCAACATGGCTAAGATGGTCTGGAAGAGTGCCTCTGCTCATACTGTACGCTCTGTTGGGTTGTTGACAGGTAGTAGTAAAGATGGTCTGGAAGATGATGATGAGTTGTTATCTCTTCCTTCTGTTAATACCCATGAGTCAGAAGCCTTAAAGCAAGTTTTAGTTTCGTCAATAGTAGAATCTCCAGAACCAGAGCTTAGGACTATTACTGATCAATGAATAGAGGTTTACCAAAATTTTCCGGCTACCGACCGCCTCTGAAGAGTTTGGACCGCCCTGCTCAAAGGGCCATTCCATCAAACGAGAAGCCACCCGAAATGGAGCTCAAGGAAATCCCTTCAAATCTGAAATATGTCTTCTTAGCTCAGAAAATTTCTTTACCAGTGATCATTTCCTCGTTGTTCAATCCTATGCATGAAATACCCCTAACCATTTAATAATGAGAAATAATATTATTAAGGGGATTATGAAACCCTAAGAAAGCATATAAACACTTAGGCGTTAAAAACACACCTAAACTCCTTAAGGTCACAAACGGGCGTTAAGCCGGACCTTAAGCTAACCAAGTTATATAAGCTATAAACCTCATATGAAGTTAATCAAGGATCATTATATGACCTTTTAAACGTAGGACCTCATCTAAAACTGAGTAAAAATGCAATAGCCCGGGAGTTCCCTTAAGGCCTGAAAGTCCTGGAAACACCCGGAAATACTTTATAAAATGAAATGAAGCATTACACTTCATTCCAAATGCACCATAACACTTTATTAAACATTTAAGATGAATTCCTCACGCTAAATTCTCAATTAAACGTAAAGTGCTCGGAGGTGCCCGATTAGGGTCCCATAAACCCCCGGGAATGCCCCGGAGAAGTGCCGAAGCGGCACGAACACCTATATAATTCATTCTTAGAGTTCCCATCATCATTATTCATCATTATAAAGAGAATTCTCAAGCCACTTTTTCAAAAATAAACAAAGTGCTCGGGGGAAATTCTTAACGCTCCTGTTTTGCCCCGGGAGTGTCCCGGTAGCCCGGAAATTGTGTCATGAGTTGATATAACCCCATATAACTCAATGTAACACCTTAATATATCATTATTGACTATAAAAAATGTTTATAAACACTTGGAACTCGTAGCGACTACTTATTTTCCAGAATATCCTTAAAGCACAAAAACGCACCTTTGGGTGCCATAAAAATGCGTTCTACGCTATTACCTTGAAGTTTTTGAGGATCCCGATTGGGAATCTTAAATGGTGATGAATTTAACATATAAATCAATCAAATCCAGTGCTAAACTCATAGCACAAGTGGGGCAGAAATTGTGATCTAAATGTACTATAAAATCAGCATTTTACCTTAGTAACTTTCATCTTTTACCTTGGTATAAATGTACCAAATAAATGTTGTGACTTATAACATGTTAAAATATGATCTTAATACAATATAATGTGACAAAGACCAAATTAAAAATCAGTTCCACATGGCCCTTAAGGTGGCCGATTTTTAGTAGTCAAAAAGCATGGAATAAGCTTATAAAATGACATGTAACATGGTGACTCATCTTACTATATACCATGTGACATTATGTCAATATAATCTCAGCCTAGACAAGCCTCACATGGCCGAAAACCTGCAAGAAAATGAGAAGATGATTAGCTTTTGAAAAGCAATGAAATTAAATACAATAAAGTGGATCTAGATTCATATAATGTAAAGTTACAAATAAACAAAAGAAATCAACTTGTTCTCTAGTCAAGGCTGCCGAATTGATCAAGGAAAGAAGGGTTTGATTGCTGTATTAAAATCAAACTAAAACACCCACCTAACTAGGCATGTTCCCATGTCTTCAATTGACAAAAATCAAGAGCTACCTATGCAGCACATTACCGAAAATATACAAGGACTTGAGACAATATTAGCATGGGTATTCATCTTAGAAAATTCAAAAGAAACATCTACCTACCTTTGCCCTTGTCCTCTTGTTCCAATTGACAACCAAAGTCTTCTTTCTCCTTCTACATGTGGCCAAAAGTTTGATCAATTATGGGCATTTTATGGTGCCAAGTACCAAACAATAAACAAAGGAAAAGCATGCCTAACTTTGACATTATTTTTTCAAAAGAGAAATTCTTTCATTCCATTCTCTTAAGCCTTACGTGAGCTACCATTTCCTATGCCCTTCCTTGAATTTTGGTAAGCTCCATTCTCCTCTCTTTTCTTTCTTCCTTTGCTAGCTTATTCTTGTGAGCTTCAAGCTCCATTAATGGTGTATTAAGTTCTAACACCATTTTTATGTAATTTTCCTAGTTAATTCTACTAAGTCTTGAAGCAAGAATCATCCTAGCAACCATACAAGTTTTCGCCAAGCATTAGTACACCAAGTAGTTGCCTTGATTCAACAACAACACAAGGAACAACAATATCAAGTTAAGGTATATTTCTTGTTTGAAAATCCTAGTAAATACCTAGTTGATTTCTGAAAATTCTAAGCTTCTAAACCTATATTCTCTTCATCATTTCATGAAGGAAACTTGGATCTCCAATCATCCCAAGGTGTACCGAAAATTCCTTGATAAATACCTAAGGTAAACTCTTGTAAACTACTCCAAATCTACTTATAAATCCTTGTTAGAAGTCTAACACTTGGATCTCCTAAACCTATGTAAGGAGACCGAAAATTCTACATCAAGAAACCATTGGAGGAGCTTGGAATTCAAGAAGAAATCAAGTACAAGAATCATCTTGATTTAAGGAGTACGTTTCTATAATTAAATCTATTAAGTTTAAGTTTGATTTAAGCTTCAAACTTTGGTACAAAAATTGTGTACAAACCTTAGATAATTTAAGGCCGAAAACTATAGGTTATATTACCGAGAAAATAATTTATAATATACAAGGTAAGATTATTACCTTAAGGTATAAATTTTGTGTCACAAAATTTAATTATGATACATATATATTAAGGCCAAGTTATCTAGGAACTAAATGCTTTATTTTGAGCTTATAATCATTCTAAGTCATTAGCATAAATTTTAGAAGTTTATATGGCTTATATACATTTATATATAGTTATTACAAGATATAGATCAAGTTTTAAAACCATATGGTAAGATATATTTAAAGCCGAGAATAAAATGTTCTATTAGGTGATTTTTGAAGTATATAAGTATATTAGCTTATATTATGAATTTTGGGAATATTAAAAATAGCTACAAGTATTTAAATGACTAGTTTATTAAGTTATGTGGCTAAATTGTAAATTTTGAATTGATTAGTGTACTAATAATAATTTCCGAGAGTTAAAGGGTTAATTGGGTATACTTATGATATAATATAAGGTAGGAATTAATATTATGAATTTTTGTGAATTTAAACAAGTGTTTAAGTGTTAAAATAACATTTTATAAAGTTTTGGGGCTATTTTGTAATTTATGGAAAGTGTAGAGTGAAACCGAATTATAAATGTTTTCTGGGTGCATCAAAGTATTAATTATGAAATTAGGCTTTGGTCAAAGTGTTGACCAAAAACTTTGGGTTAAAATGATTTATGACATAAAATATTAAGTTTATAAAAGTTTTGGGGTGAATATGTAAATTATAAAAGTTTAAATGGAAAACCGAATTTGAAATAGGGCGAATACTATATTTATGAAAAGGTTTTCCGGTTACGTTAGTGTAATTAATATTAAAACTATAATTTATAAGTTAATATGTAACTTATATAAAGTTTTTGGGGTTAAAATGTAAATATAGGAAGTATATGTTGAAAACTGAAAGTTAATGTGGTTATTTGGTAATTTATAAAAGTTAGTATATTTATTTTGTGATTACCGAAAGTTATATGGTTAAATAGTAGTTTACAAAAGTTAATGTGTTCAATATATGATTACTGAAATTATAAGGGTGGTTTTGTAATTTAATTAAGAAAGGAATTAAAACTAAATAATATAATATATTATGGAGTATAATGTAAAGTTTATAAAATAATTATGGTTATAATAAAAATAACCGAATGGTACTAATATATAGAATAAGTGAAAACAATTATGGGTATATAATTAATGAGATAAAGATATACCATGAAATGGAAATTCATTATCACATGTGGTAACTACATAAAATAATGGACTGTTAAACTACCTCGAACCACTGTAAAATAACAGGGAGAAATAAAGAACATACGGGGTTAGTATACTACGGATATTAGTTCTGTATCAACAATACTGTAATAGTTAGTGTTAGTTGTATTAACGTTACCCGGTATTGCATGTACATATAACAGCGTTACGGGGAGAAACTACTAAGCGTGTACTGTCAAGCTAGCAATTTACACGGTGAACGGTATGTTAATTGTGTGGTCTGAATGTCTGAAGGATTTTCCTGAGGTCCAGACGTTGTGAGTTTAATTGTTAAGAGCGATATCTGTGATTTATGTATATGATCTTGTATACTGTATTGCTCAACACCATTGCGTTTTATTTTACGCGAACATCTTATGACTGGAAGTTTATACATCTAAACTGGAACAAGACTAGATGACCTTTAGGTATTACGAGAACCTAACTGATGGTCAACTGTTATAGTCTTAACTCAAGGATTGGATATTGTATCACTGACTAAAGGGCTAACTTACAAAGAGAGGAATCCAGCTAGTTTCGACTATCTGGTTGCGCATCGTGATCGCTACGAGGGACTACTATCAAGAGTCACTCAAGGGAATCCATTATCCACATTCGATGATGGCAGAGGGCACTACTGTTGGTGCACAGGTTTCGACCGAATTGGTCGCCTTCAAGGCAAATAAATTATCCAAGGCCATAAGGTCAGCTGGCAACGGTTCCTTTGGAACCCAGGGGACTACTGTCTATTAATATGTTATTAAGGGTTGTTCTAACATGACGCCCGAGGTGGAAATTAATTGGAAGGTTTAAGTGATTGCTTAAAAGGATAAGGGCCATGTGACGAACTAACAAGTACCGTTAATTAATACACGTATCTTGTTTGGTTACTGTTATTGATTATTGGTTATTTGGTTGATGCTTACTATTGTGTGGTGATATTGTTAGGTGAACTATATTGTGTTTATTTAAACAATTACAGTTGTTATTATTATTGTAAACTGGTACAGCATGTAATGAATCTAATATCAAGATGGCTAAACGACTTAAGGGATCCAAATGATTTAAGACTACATTTAGCATACTAGCATATAGTTTGCTGAGCCCTTCAATGGGCCAAACATTTCAGGTTACTGATTGAAGATACAAGCCGGAGTGCGGGACACAGGGTAGCTGATGTGTTTTCAATAAACATCTTTTAGTTTTATTATGTACTGTATTATGGTGTTTGTTGTATTTGGTTTAGTTCCTCAGTTTGGATTTGGTTTGTAAGTTTAAGATTACTCAGTATCTGTTCATCACAGCGGTGGAGAGTTGAAGTTGATGGATGGAGTAAGGTTGCCTTGTTACTCACATGGGTGAGTAACGGCGTGTAACACCAAACGTTAGATAGTTTTATTTTCCGCTGCGAATTATATTTTGTTATGCTACGTCTTGCGAATATATTATAGGATTAGGATTAGGGGTGTTACAAAAAGTGGTATCAGAGCGGAGTTCCGCTCTGATGACAGGATACTGAGTCAAGAACAGTGAGCATATGAATTTTGGGATACAGGAACGTCTGTGAGGATTCGTGACCTAGAAAGAAAAATCCTAGGGATATCTTTATTACTAGTTGTTAGTTTCCTTACATGTTTATGATTGTAAATGTAAAACGGTGTAACACCGAGCAGTAATAATAGTATACTATCCTATAGATGTCAAGAGCTGGTAGACCACGTGGAGGCAGCAGTGGACGCGGTGGCGAGACACCGGCAGATGTCCCAGAGCTACCAGGCCTAGCAGAGGCCATGGCAGCCTTCGCCCAGCAGCTAGGAGCTTAGTTTACGGGAGCCATACCCCACCCGCCGCAGCCCAGAGAGACCAACTGGCTAAAGAGCGTAGCAGACGCTAGAGTACCAACATATTCAGGGGAACCAGACCTCGCCCTACTAGAGAAATTCATTGTGGAGCACCAGAAGGCATTCAAGGCTATTAGAGTTCCGGAAGACCAGAAGGTCGACATAGCAGCGTACAACCTGAAGGACGCAACTGACATATGGTGGCGGTCAGTTGAGGACCACCATAGAGCCACACCAAACTTTGACTGGACATCATTTGTGGAGGTGTTACGGGACAAGTACTACCCCGAACACTTGAAGCAGAGGAAGAGGCAAGAATTCGATACCCTGATCTAGGGGAGTCAGACGGTTGATCAGTACTACGCACGATTCATCAGTCTACTGGATTACATACCAGGGGTCGACTACTCCGACACCGTAAAGATTCAGAAGTTTAGGGGAGGTTTACAATATCGTATCCAGGGCTTCATGGGAGCCATACGTTTCACTACTATACAAGAATGTGATGACGCCGCGTCGGCGACCGAGCTGATGCTACAGTCCAGGGAAGAGGCTCAAGGAAAGAAAAGGAAGAATTCTAAAGGAGATGATGGGGGAGCAACCTATGGTGTCTACAACAAACGGGGAAAGTAAGAAACCTTTGATTGAGAATGAGTTGCCATTATCTACCTATACTTAAATTGGTCACTAAACCTAAAACCTTCAGCAGAAAATTATTTGATAAGAAGAAGGGGCGAAAGGACTTCCAGGGTCAGAAGACTAAGGAGCAGGTCCCTTGTCTGACCGGCCCAGCCATTAATGCTTAGCCACTTAGGTCGGCACCACCCAAGGGTAAGGATACCCACCTCTTACTTAACCAAAACATTTATTAGCTATACCTTTACTAAACCATGTTGTATAAACAATAGGCACTAAGCCACCCCAGCGCCACTACTACTGTAAGCGCTATGGAATTGATCACCCTGGCGTAGATTGCTCAGGCAGGAAGGTGGAGTGCCGCTATTGCAAGAAGGAAGGCCACCGAGAGTATGAATGCTTTTCCAACCCAGTAAGTCGAGTGTATAAAGGATCTAGAGACTCACAGAGGACCCCAGCTATCGAGGCGGGCGGACCAAGAGGAGGTCAGGCGCCGCAGAACAACTCCTACACTAGAGGACCGGCAGGACAGGCATCCTCATCCGCGAGTCAGAAGGGAAAGGAGGTCGTTCCAAGAAGAAACACCCTGTACTCAGTGGGAGCTTCGGGCGCTGAGACCAGCACTCAGCGCGAGACCGGTAAGCCTAAAACCTAAACCAAAAGCATGAAGCATGAATGTGTGTTTACAGTTATCAAACGATGAGACTTGAATGTGTTTAGTGTGAATCAAAATTTAGAGAGACCTGACGTAGGAAACCTCTCACCTAATAGGATACTTCGACATTTGTTATCCCTTACCTATGAGACCGAGATCACCTGAACCTTTGAGCGATGGTCGGGAATATCCAGAGGAAGAATGTCAAGTACTTCGACCCGGCATGATCCTACTCAAGCAATACCTAACTCTAGATGAACAAATAGCCATTGTAAATGAATGTAGGACTTTGGGGATAGGTCATGGAGGATTTTATATTCCAAGATATGAGAGGGGATCAAAACTTAAATTGTATATGATGTGTATGGGTAAGGATTGGGATCCACAAACTAGGTTATATCAAGAAGTAAGAAAGATAGATAGAGCACAAGTTCCTAGGATACCCAACATTTTTCAAACCTTGGTGACATAAGCGGTCAAGATTGCACAACAATTAGAGACAAACCCCATACTGGACATTGAAGCCGACGTTTGTATTGTGAACTTCTATGAGAAAGGGGGAAAACTTGGATTACATCAGGACCGAGATGAGACATCTGAGTCAATCACCAAAGGGATACCAGTTGTGTCATTCTCCATTAGAGATGATGCTGAGTTTCTATATGGTGATCAGAAGAGGATGGACAAGACGAGCAAGATTATTTTGAAGTCAGGAGACGTGTTGATATTTGGTGGAGAATCCAGACTAGTATGCCATGGGATTAAGGGCATTAAGCTGAATACAGCCCCATCAACCTTAGTAAATACTACCCATTTGAAACCCGGACGATTAAATTTGACGTTTAGACAATATTGATGTAAATATGGAAATTGTATGTAAGAATCATTGGATTAATGAATGGCATTTTAATTCCTTTGAGACATACACCCCAACCTCACTATCTTACGAATTGTTAACCCCAGGCCACGAGTCTAATAGAGGAGCAGTGCTGAATGTGTTGGACAAGACCGAGGCCAAGGATAAGGGGAATGTCATCATGGGAACCTTCACTGTAAACGGCGTGAGTGTATCGATACTATTCGATTCAGGAGCGTCTCATTCATTTATATCCTCTGCATTGGCAAGGAAGTTAGAGACAACCCCTAAGCCTCTCTCAGATTTCCTAGTCACTTTACCGACGAAGGAGAGAGTGAGGTGCACGAAACTTTACAAGGGACTTCAGGTTAATATCATGAATGAAGAATTTCACGCGGATTTGATTGAGCTGGATAATTTGGGCTTTGATATCATCATGGGCATGGATTGGCTATAGAAGTATAAGGGACGACTGCATTGCGTAGAGCATAGATTACTACTGAAGAGCCCGAAAGGCAAGACAGTTTCATATCGCAGTACTCCAAGAGAACCGACTTTCAAGCTAGTATCTGCTATAACTTTGATGAAGAAGGTAAAGAAGGGACAACCAGTCTACTTGTGCTATGTCCAAGACATGAGGCAGGAAGAGCAGACACAGTCAGACATACCAGTCGTATCAGATTTCTCTGATCTATTTCTTGAAGAATTACCAGGGATGCCACCCAAGAGGGATGTTGAGTTCTCCATTGACTTGATACCAGGCATGGGGCCTATTGCTAAGGCGCCCGATAGAATGGCACCAGCAGAGATGAAGATTCAGTTAGAGGATCTACTTGACAAGGGTTTTATCAGACCGAGTGCATCGCCATGGGGAGCACCAGTACTATTCGTAAAGAAGAAGGATGGTAGCATGCGACTATGCATTGACTACAGGGAGCTTAACCTAGTCACAGTAAAGAATAAGTACCCGTTACCATGGATTGACGATCTGTTCGACCAACTAAGAGGTGCTACAGTCTTTTCAAAGATTGACCTTAGATCTGGATACCACCAGATACGGATAGATGATGGAGATATAGAGAAGACAGCTTTTCGAACGCGCTATGGGCACTATGAGTTCACAGTAATGCCATTTGGCTTATCGAACTCCCCAGACTATATTCATGGATCTTATGAACCGATTATTCAGAGAGCAGTTAGACTCATCAATGGTTGTGTTCATCGACGATATTCTAGTCTATTCTAAGACTAAGGACGAGCATGGGGTGCATCTGAGGCAAGTTTTACAGACCATGAGAGAGAACCAATTGTATGCCAAGCTTTCAAAGTGTGATTTCTGGTTGGACAGTGTAGCTTTTCTAGGGCATGTGATATCTGCCAGTGGTATATCTGTAGACCCTGCGAAGATTGAGGCAGTTAAGACTTGGCCGAGACCGAAGACAGTGACAGATATCCGTAGTTTCTTGGGATTAGCTGGTTACTACCACAGATTTGTACAAGACTTCTCCAAACTGGCGAAACCAATGACTAGTCTGATGAAGAAAGACTCTCCATTTGTATGGACCGAGGATTGCGAGCGTTCCTTTTAGACACTGAAGGATCTACTGACGTCGGCACCCATACTCACCATTCAAGAGGGGACCGACGGGTTTGAAGTTTATTGTGATGCCTCAGGCATAGGGATAGGGTGTGTACTCATGCAAAATGGTAAGGTTGTTGCTTATGCATCACGTCAGCTGAAGAAACATGAAGAGAACTACCTGACACACGATTTGGAATTTGGAGCAGTTGTGTTTGCACTGAAGATCTGGCGCCACTACTTATATGGAGTTACAGTGATAGTCTACTCAGATCATAAGAGCCTTCAGCATCTATTCACACAGAAGGAGCTGAACTTGAGGCAGAGGTGATGGGTCGAGTTTCTGAAGGACTACGACATCGACCTCAGGTACAAGGAGGGAAAGGCAAATGTTGTTGCTGATGCCCTGAGCCGTAGAGCTCATTCCTTATTTGCCATGACAGGAGACAACGGCCTCATCGAGGAGGTACGTTGTGCTCAGGATAACGACCAATACATGCAGACTATCAGGCAGCAGTTGACTGACGGTATTTTTGAGAGGCAGAAGTACGACTTTGTACTCAGTGAAGACGGGTTAATCAGATTGAATGGTCGTTTGTGCATTTCAGAGTCCAGCCCTGACTTGAAGGAAAAGATACTATAGGAAGCTCATTGCTCTTCCTTATCAGTACATCCAAGATCATCTAAGATGTACAAGGATCTGAAGATACATTTCGGGTGGAGTGGTATGAAGAAAGATGTTACAGAGTTTGTGGCAAGATGTATGACGTGTCAGAAAGTAAAATTTGAGCACCGGAGACTGGGCGGGTTAGTACAACCAATGCCCATTCTGTATTGGAAGTTTGAAGACATATCCATGGATTTCGTGGTCAGTCTTCCACCGACTAGAGGAGGTGCTAACATGATATGGGTCATCGTCGACAGACTGACAAAGGTAGCAAAGTTTATTCCTATCAAAGACACTTGGAAAGTCCCCAAGTTGGCGGACCTCTTCCAGAAAGAGATCATTAGACACCACGGTGTACCTAAGTCGATTGTGTCAGATAGAGATTCTAGATTTGTCTCCAGATTTTGGCAGCAAGTTCAAGAGGCATTAGGTACGAAGCTGAAGCTAAGTACCACCTTCCACCCACAGACAGACGGTCAGAGTGAAAGATTAACTCAGTCATTAGAGGACATGCTTAGAGCTTGTGCCTTAGATTTTCAGGAAAGCTGGATAGATCGACTACATTTGATCGAGTTTGCGTACAACAACAGCTATCATGCATCCATTTAGATGCCACCATTCTAGGCATTGTACGGCAAGCCATGCAGGACACCTCTTTGTTGGGACGAGGCCAGTGAGAATATCATCTTAGGGCCTGAGTACCTAGACCAGATGAAAGAGGATATTATACAGATACGTAAATGAAGATAGCCCAGGACAGATAGAAGTCATATGCTGATGTCCGGAGGAGAGACCTCGAGTTCACAGTAGGCGATCGAGTCTTCCTTAGAGTTTCACCTATGAAGGGAGTTTTCAGATTTGGGCAGAAGTGCAAGCTTAGCCCGAAGTATATGCAGGACCTTACCTTATCACGGAGCGAGTGGGCTCATTAGACTACAGACTAGATTTACCTGTTGAGCTTGGGAGAGTGCACAATGTGTTCCACATATCTCAGCTAAAGTAGTATGTGCCTCACCCATCGTATATCTTAGAGCCCGAGACACTCGAGCTAGATCCTACACTTAAATATGAAGAGACCCCAGTTCGCATTTTAGACTCCAAGACTAGGGAGACCAGGAACAAAACCATTAGGGTGGTCAAGGTTCTGTGGTCAAATCACGACATTGAGGAGGCGACATGGGAGTTAGAGGACTCCATGCGATACAAGTATCCAACACTTTTCTTTTAGTTTGCGTATACTTGTGGGGGTACGTGGGCGTAACCCTTTTTAAGGGGGGTAGAGCACCACATGCGACTTGCATATTTGCAGTCTAGATAATGTTTTTGGTTTTGTGTTTGCTTGTTGCGCATGTGTGCACTTGCTTGAATGGTTATTGATGTGTTCTATGTGACACTTGAATGGTTATTGTTGTGTTCTATGTAACACTTGGATGACTATGGAAGTACTTATTTAATTTATAGTATCTATCGGAATATTTATATTATATCACATTGATTGTCATGAGCAATCGAATGATTGGTGGAATGTAGAGGTATCAATATAGTGTTGACACCCATGAATGATAAGTATACAATGAATAGTTATGAGGAACTTGATTCCATAGGTTAAGTAAGTAGAAGTTATGACTTCGGGATGAAGTCCTTTTAAGGGGGGTAGACAGAAATACGCCTAAGCATTTAATAATTAAATAATGAGAAATAATATTATTAAGGGGATTATGAAACCCTAAGAAAGCATATAAACACTTAGGCGTTAAAAACGCACCTAAACTCCTTAAGGTCATAAACGGGCGTTAAGCCGGACCTTAAGCTAACCAAGTTATATAAGCTATAAAACTCATATGAAGTTAATCAAGGATAATTATATGACCTTTTAAACGTAGGACCTCATCTAAAACTGAGTAAAAATGCAATAGCCTGGGAGTTCCCTTAAGGCCCGAAAGTCCTAGAAACACCCGGAAATACTTTATAAAATGAAATGAAGCATTAAAATTCATTCCAAATGCACCATAACACTTGATTAAACATTTAATATGAAGTCCTCACGCTAAATTATCAATTAAACGCAAAGTGCTCGGAGGTGCCCGATGGGGGTTCCATAAACCCCTGGAATGCCCCTGAGAAGTGCCGAAGCGGCACGAACTCCTATATAATTCATTCTTAGAGTTCCCATCATCATTATTCATCATTATAAAGAGAATGCTCGAGCCACTTTTTCAAAAACAAATAAAGTGCTCGGGGGAAATTCTTAACGCTCCTGTTTTGCCCCGGGAGTGTCCCGGTAGCCCGGAAATTGTGTCATGAGTTGATATAACCCCATATAACTCAATGTAGCACCTTAATATATCATTATTGACTATAAAAAATGTTTATAAACACTTGGAACTCGTAGCGACTACTTATTTTCCAGAATATCCTTAAAGCACAAAAACGCACCTTCGGGTGCCATAAAAACGCGTTCTACGCTATTACCTTGAAGTTTTTGAGGAGCCACGAGTTGGGAATATTAAATGATGAGTAATTGAACATCTAAATCAATCAAAGCCAGTGCTAAACTCAGAGCACAAGTGGGGCCGGAATTGTGATCTAAATGTACTATAAAATCAGCATTTTACCTTAGTAACTTTCATCTTTTACCTTGGTATAAATGTACCAAATAAATGTTGTGACTTATAACATGTTACAATATGATCTTAATAAAATATAATGTGACAAAGACCAAATTAAAAATCAGTTCCACATGGCCCTTAAGGTGGCCAATTTTTAGTAGTAAAAAAGCATGGAATAAGCTTATAAAATGACATGTAACATGGTGACTCATCTTACTATATACCATGTGACATTATGTCAAAAGAATCTCAGCCTAGTCAAGCCTCACATGGCCTAAAACCTGCAAGAAAATAAGATGATTAGCTTTTGAAAAGCAATGAAATTAAATACAATAAAGTGGATCTAGATTCATATAATGTAAAGTTGCAAATAAAAAAAGAAATCAACTTGTTCTCTAGTCAAGGCTGCCGAATTGATCAAGGAAAGAAGGGTTTGATTGCTGTATTAAAATCAAAACTAAAACACCTACCTAACAAGGCATGTTCCCATGTCTTCAATTGACAAAAATCAAGAGCTACCTATGCAGCACATTACCGAAAATCTGCAAGGACTTGAGACAATATTAGCATGGGTATTCATCTTAGAAAATTCAAAAGAAACATCTACCTACCTTTGCCCTTGTCCTCTTGTTCCAATTGACAACCAAAGTCTTCTTTCTCCATCTACATGTGGCCGAAAGTTTGATCAATTATGGGCATTTTATGGAGCCAAGCACCAAACAATGAACAAAGGAAAATCATGCCTAACTTTGACATTATTTTGTCAAAAGAGAAATTCTTTCATTCCATTCTCTTAAGCCTTACGTGAGCTACCATTCTCCTTTGCCCTTCCTTGACCGATTTTGGTAAGCTCAATTCTCCTCTCTTTTCTTTCTTCCTTTGCTAGCTTATTCTTGTGAGCTTCAAGCTCCATTAATGGTGTATTAAGTTCTAACACCATTTTTATGTAATTTTCCTAGTTAATTCTACTAAGTCTTGAAGCAAGAATCATCCAAGCAACCATACAAGTTTTCGCCAAGCATTAGTACTCCAAGAAGTTGCCTTGATTCAACAACAACACAAGGAACAATAAGATCAAGTTAAGGTATATTTCTTGTTTGAAAATCATAGTAAATACCAAGTTGATGTCCGAAAATTCTAAGCTTCTAAACCTATATTCTCTTCATCATTTCATGAAGGAAACTTGGATCTCCAATCATCCCAAGATGTACCGAAAATTCCTTGATAAATACTTAAGGTAAACTCTTGTTAACTACTCCAAATCTACTTATAAATCCTTGTTAGAAGTCTAACACTTGGATCTCCTAAACCTATGTAAGGAGACCGAAAATTCTACATCAAGAAACCATTGGAGGAGCTTGGAATTCAAGAAGAAATCAAGTCCAAGAATCATCTTGATTTAAGGAGTAAGTTTCTATAATTAAATCTATTAAGTTTAAGTTTGATTTAAGCTTCAAACTTTGGTACAAAAATTGTGTACAAACCTTAGATAATTTAAGGCCGAAAACTATAGGTTATATTACCGAGAAAATAATTTATAATATACAAGGTAAGATTATTACCTTAAGGTATAAATTTTGTGTCACAAAATTTAATTATGATACATATATATTAAGGCCGAGTTATCTAGGAACTAAATGCTTTATTTTGAGCTTATAATCATTCTAAGTCATTAGCATAATTTTTAGAAGTGTTATATGGCTTATATACATTTATATATACTTATTATAAGATATAGATCAAGTTTTAAAACCATATGGTAAGATATATTTAAAGCCGAGAATAAGATGTTCTATTTGGTGATTTTTGAAGTATATAAGTATATTAGCTTATATTATGAATTTTGGGAATATTAAAAATAGCTACAAGTATTTAAATGGCTAGTTTATTAAGTTATGTGGCTAAAGTGTAAATTTTGAAAATATTAGTGTACTAATAATAATTGCCGAGATTTAAAGGGTTAATTTGGTATACTTATGATATAATATGGTAGGTTTAATATTATGAATTTTGGTGAATTTAAACAAGTGTTTAAGTGTTAAAATAACATTTTATAAAGTTTTGGGGCTATTTTGTAATTTATGGAAAGTGTAGAGTAAAACCGAATTATAAATGTTTTCTAGGTGTATCAAAGTATTAATTATGAAATTAGGCTTTGGTCAAAGTGCTGACCAAAAACTTTGTGTTAAAATGATTTTGACATAAAATATGTTTATTTTGGGGTGAATATGTAAATTATAAAAGTTTAAATGGAAAACCGAATATGAAATAGGGCGAAATAATAATTTATGAAAAGATAAGGTTATTTCGGTTACTTTAGGAAATTAAATATTAAAACTATAGTTTATAAGTTAATATGTAACTTATATATAGTTTTTGGGGTTAAAATGTAAATATAGGAAGTATATGTTGAAAACCGAAAGTTAATGTGGTTATTTGGTCATTTATAAAAGTTAGTATATTTATTTTGTGATTACCGAAAGTTATATGGTTAAATAGTAGTTTACAAAAGTTAATGTGTTCAATATATGATTACCGAAATTATAAGGGTGGTTTTGTAATTTAATTAAGAAAGGAATAAAAACTAAATAATATAATATATTATGGAGTATAATGTAAAGTTTATAAAATAATTGTGGTTATAATAAAAATAACCGAATGGTATTAATATATAGAATAAGTGAAAACAATTATGGGTATATAATTAATGAGATAAAGATATACCATGAAATGGAAATTCATTATCACATGTAGTTACTACATAAAATAATGGACTGTTAAACTACCTCGAACCACTGTAAAATAACAGGGAGAAATAAAGAACATACGAGGTTAGTATACTACGGATATTAGTTCTGCATCAACAATACTGTAATAGTTAGTGTTAGTTGTATTAACGTTACCCGATATTGCTTGTACATATAACAACGTTACGGGGAGAAACTACTAAGCGTGTACTGTCAAGCTAGCAATTTACACGGTGAACGGTATGTTAATTGTGTAGTCTGAATGTCCTAAGGATTTTCCTGAGGTCCAGACGTTGTGAGTTTAATTGTTAAGAGCGATATCTGAGATTTATGTATATGATCTTGTATACTGTATTGCTCGACACCATTGCGTTTTATTTTACGCGAACGTCTTATGACTGGAAGTTTATACATCTAAACTGGAACAAGACTAGATGACCTTTAGGTATTACGAGAACCTAACTGATGGTCAACTGTTATAGTCTTAACTCAAGGATTGGATATTGTATCACTGACTAAAGGGCTAACTTACAAAGAGAGGAATCCAGCTAGTTTCGACTATCTGGTTGCGCATCGTGATCACTACGAGGGACTACTATCAAGAGTCACTCAAGGGAATCCATTATCCACATTCGATGATGGCAGAGGGCACTACTGTTGGTGCACAGGTTTCGACCGAATTGGTCGCCTTCAAGGCAAATAAATTATCCAGGGCCATAAGGTCAGCTGGCAACGGTTCCTTTGGAACCCAGGGGACTACTGTCCATTAATATGTTATTAAGGGTTGTCCTAACATGACGCCCGAGGTGGAAATTAATTTGAAGGTTTAAGTGATTGGTTAAAAGGATAAGGGCCATGTGGCCAACTAACAAGTACAGTTAATTAATACGCGTATCTTGTTTGGTTACTGTTATTGATTATTGGTTATTTGGTTGATGCTTACTATTGTGTGGTGATATTGTTAGGTGAACTATATTGTGTTTATTTGAACAATTACAGATGTTATTATTATTGTAAACTGGTACATCATGTAATGAATCTAATATCAAGATGGCTAAACGACTTAAGGGATCCAAATGATTTAAGACTGCATTTATCATACCAGCATATAGTTTGCTGAGCCCTTCAATGGGCCAAACATTTCAGGTTACTGATTGAAGATACAAGCCGGAGTGCGGGACACAGGGTAGTTGATGTGTTTTCAATAAACATCTTTTAGTTTTATTATGTACTGTATTATGGAGTTTGTTGTATTTGGTTTAGTTGCTCAGTTTGGATTTGGTTTGTAAGTTTAAGATTACTCAGTATCTGTTCATCACAGCGGTGGAGAGTTGAAGTTGATGGATGGAGTAAGGTTGCCTTGTTACTCACATGGGTGAGTAATGGCGTGTAACACCAAACATTAGATAGTTTTATTTTCTGCTGAATTATATTTTGTTTTGCTACGACTTGCGAATATATTACAGGATTAGGATTAGGGGTGTTACAATGCAGGAGGAAAAATTGTTGGTTGTGTTAAAGAATCACAAGAGGGATATGGGGTGGTGTTTGGCTGATCTGAAAGGCACTGACCCTGGGTTCTGCACTCACCGAATTTACATGGAGGAGAACCACTGGCCAATGAAGCAATGTCAAAGGCGGTTAAACCCCAATCTGATAGCAGTTGTAAAGAAGGAAGCTCTGAAGTTATTGGATGCTGGTATTATCTACCCTATCTTGGGTAGTCATTGGGTTAGTCCGGTACAAGTGGTACTGAAGAATGGTGGCATTGTGACCGTGCCCAATGAGAAGGGGGAGTTGATCCCACAAAGAGAAACAACAGGATGACGAATGTGTATCGACTACAGGAAGTTGAACACACCCTCCTGAAAGGAT
Source organism: Limonium bicolor (assembly GCA_023374045.1). Classification (NCBI taxonomy): domain Eukaryota; kingdom Viridiplantae; phylum Streptophyta; class Magnoliopsida; order Caryophyllales; family Plumbaginaceae; genus Limonium; species Limonium bicolor. The sequence continues at coordinate 102,362,198 of CM041777.1, read as the reverse complement.
CATTTTCCTCTGCCTTTCATAGATAAGATATTGGAGAGGTTGGCGGGCCAGGAATACTACTGTTTCCTAGATGGTTACTCGGGGTATTTCTAGATCCCGATTGTAGTTGAGGGTTAAGATAAGACTACCTTTACCTGTCCCTATGGTCCTTTTGCCTACACGGGCATGCCATTTGAACTATGTAATTCCCCCACCCCCTTTCAACATTGAATGCAGGCTATATTTGTTGATTGAAGTGTTCTTGGATGATTCAGTGTGTACGGTCCTACATCTGATGAATGTCTACGGTAACTAGATCTGATCCTGGGCAGATGTGAGGAGACTAACCTTGTGCTTAATTAGGAAAAATGCCACTTTATAGATAAAAAGGGCATAGTTCTAGGCCATCGAGTATCAAAGTCAGGTATTGAAGTTGACAAGGCCAAGGTAAAGGTCATTGAGAGACTTCCTCCACCTACCACTGTTAGAGAAGTCCAAGCCTTCCTTGGACATCTTGGATTTTACAGGAGATTTATTGCTGAATTCTCCAAGATTGCAAAGCCTTTGAGTGATTTTGATGAAAGAGAAGAAATTCAAGTTTAACAAGGAATGCTTAGAGGCTTTTGAATTAATCAAAAGAAGCTTGTTTCTGCCCCTGTAGTCGTTTCCCCTGATTGGTCGCTTCCATTTAAGATCATGTGCAATTCTAGTGATTACGCTATAGGGCCCCTTATGTCAACGAATGGTTAAGGTCCTGTGTATTATCACCTATGCGAGCAAGACTCTTGTTGATGCTAAAAAAAAATTACACAACTATAGAGAAAGAGCTTCTTGTTGTTGTATTCACCCTTGATAAGTTTCGTTCATATCTATGGGGCAGCGAGGTGATAGTGCATACAAACCATTCCGCTCTTAAATACCTGTTCAGGAAGGTAGAAGCAAAGCCAAGGTTATTGAAGTGGGTTCAGTTGTTACAAGAGTTTGATGTTTTGGTTGTTGATAACAAAGGATGTCACAATGACGTGGCTGATCACCTCTCTCGTATTGAGCTTCATGTATGATCATGTTCCTGATCTTGGTGATATGTTTTTCGACTAGTTTTCTTCATTATGGGTCTTTAATGTAAGTTCAGAGGAGCAAGGTATGCTGACATGGTGAACTACTTAGCTTCCGAGGTAATACCCCATGATCTTTTGTCGTAGCAACGAAAATGATTTCTTTCTCAGATTAAGCACTTCTTTTGGGACGACCCGTACTTGTATAAGGTATGTGCTGATGGGATCATTTGGAGGTGTATTCCAGAGAGTTAAGTATCTTTCGTTCTCCATTCCTATTACTCCAGAGAAGCTGGTGGACATCATGGGCCCACCAGATAAGCTGCTAAAGTCCTAGAGTCCGAGTTATATTGTCCCTCCTTGCATAAGGATGCTCATACATTCGTTCTGGTTATGATAATAGACAACGAATGGGAAACACCTCCAGACGTCACGAGATGCCATTAAATAATATCATGGAGGTTGAACTATTCGATGTATAGGAAATTGATTTTAGGGGTTCATTCCCCCCCGTATCAAGGACACCAATATATCCTAGTTGCTGTGAACTATATGTCAAAATGGGTGGAGGAAAAATCTTGCCCATCTGCTGATACTAAGATAGCCATCAAATTTCTAAAGAAAAATATATTCATCAGATTTAGAGTACTATGAACAATCATTTCTAATGACGGTTCACATTTATGTAACTATCAATTTGATACCCTTTTGCAAAAAAAAAGAAGAAGTCCATCATAAGGTGGAACTCCCGTATCATCCACAGAGTAATGGACAGGCTGAGGTTTCAAATCCTGAGCTTAAGTGGATAGTGCAAAAGACAGTCAGTTCATCTAAGGAAATATTGGTCCTAGAAGCTTTATAATGCTTTATGGGCTTATAGGACAACCTTCAAAACTCCCATCAGAACAACTTCATTCTGTCTTGTACATGGGAAGACATGTGACATACTAGTAGAGCTTGAGCATAAAGCCAGTTGGGCCCTCAGAGCATTGAACTTCAAAATGCAAGCAGCTGGTGTTAAAAGGAAATTCAAGTTATTCGAGTTGGAAGAATTGCGTGATATTGCTTATGAAAATTCTCGTTTAAATAAAGAGAATACTAAAAGGATTTATGATATGGCCATTCTCCTGAGTGAGTTTAAACTAGGTGAAAAGTCCTTTATAACTCGAGGTTGAAGATCTTCTCGAGAAAATTGAAGTCCCATTGGGCTGGACCTTTTACAATAATTTTTGTGACTGAATTTGGAGCTTTTGAACTAGAAAATTATAAAGGTGAGAGATTCAAGGTCAACGGGACTATGTTGAAGAAATACCTTGGCAGTGATGGAGAAAAATCAATATCTGTCTGTTTAAAACTCCAAGATGACTCCGTGGGCTCGAGTGAGGCAATTTCTAATAGAAAGGTGAAGAGGGAGATACCTTTGTGGCATGTTCGTGCAAATCTAAGAAAAAGAGCAAATCAACCACTGAGCTTAAGGGTGATTTTTGCCCATGTTCCTCTCTCAATCCTAAATTGACAATTAAGATGGTCTAGCCAAAGACCTAAAAGATGGGCAGCTGGGAGGCAATCCACCGTAATTGTTGATGATATTATTATTTCTTTTGTTTTTCATTTTGTAATATTTAATCAAAGCTGCTACAGGTGTTGAGCGAGGAGTGTGGTTCCCATTTTTCACTATGATAAAGTCGGCAACATTTGGTAACCTTTTTACATAGTTTAAAGTAAGTGTGTCGTGTGTTGGGCCGGGTAGGACACATCTGACACAGTGGAGTTGTACATGCTAGATAAAAGATAGCCAGTTGTACACCCTGCACATCCACAAATCTGGAAAAAATATACCCTGTGGTAAGTTTCCCCTCTATCTATTTCTTTTACCCTCTCATCAAGCAGAAATAAAATGACTACCTCATGCCACCACCACCCAGCTTGTCTCCACCACCAAGAACCAACACCACCTTCATTCTGCTCCAGTGACAACGAAGCTCACTTTGTTCTCTTTTTGTCCTGGTTAATTTGTAAAAGGTTCCTCTTTCCTCTTTATCTTTTTCTATACTATTTGCACTATTTTTTTATTTTGATTTTCAGTAATTGTTGTTGGTTTGTGTGATTTTGTGGTTCAATAACTGATTTAGGGGAACTTAGTTTTGAAAATTTGTGAAGCTTGGCTGTAATTCTGTTTACAATCCGAGTATTTAGTTTCTGGTTTAAGATTGTACCGGCTGTTGTGTCAATTATTCAATTGCCAACACATCTGTGATTTTTTATTGTGTCGGGTTTCTTCCATCCGACATCATGTCTGGCGCTAAGGATGGCAACGGGTCGGGTGACGCTCCACCCGACCCGTCACCTGTTTTCAACCGGCATTACCCGACCCGACCCGTCACCCACGACTTCATCACCCATCACCCGTCACCCGCGGGTGAAACGGGTGAAGAAGGTGAACCCATCACCCGTTTTTATTTTCTTTTTCAGCAAGTATTTTTTTATTTTTAACACCTTATATTAGCTTAATGTTTCAAAAAAATACACTCATATTTGTTCAACAATACATATCACACAAACTAATGTCAATAACATACTCAAAACATAGAGTATTAACCAAAATATTTCCAAATGATCGCAACAAATATAGGATAAGTATATTTTTTATTTAATATAATACATACGGGTGACGGGTCGGGTGAACGGGTCAGGTGATCGGGTGAAAAATGTCCACCCGACCCGTCACCTGCACCCGTTTCACCCGTCACCCGTTTTTCTCCCATTTTTTTCGGGGTTTTCACTGGTTTTAGCAGGTCGGATGGTCAGGTGAAACGGGCACCCGTCATCAATTGCCATCCCTATCCGGCACATACTCAATTTGCTTGTATTTGCCTACTATGCATTTGTCCCTCTGATTTGCTCCCTAGAGGTATGCTTTGCTGTAAAATTCTTCAGTTAGGGATCAAATTTATAGAGATATGTGCACATCTTGGTTTCGGCTCCAAGTTATATGGGTTTTGCTCTTTTTACTTTTAGTTATGCTCATGACCTGTCTTGTGGCATTCCTTTCCTCTATTTTGTGTAAATGGGTCGCAAGAAGGCCAGAACTCCCTCACGCCTGGTCTACAATGACTCCAAGGAGGAGGAAATGTATGCACAGGCTGACGGAGTCATGGAGGACATGTCATAGGATGAGGATGACATTCCTACTGCAACCATGGAAAAAGACGAGGCTGCAACTGAACTTGAGGTCCCGCCTCCACGTCGTTCTACTCAAAGGATGGGAAAGGAAATTGCTTCAAGAAGTAGTTAGCAGCTCATCAAGAAAGCCAAGACGGTAAAAAAGGGGAAGAAGGCATCATTAGAGATGCAGAGTGGGTCTGGATCCACCTTCACAACCCCCGAACTTGATGATTTTGGCACTCCTCATCCATTACACTCCCACATCCAAGAGCTTCCACAGTTCGATGTAGAGGGATTCATCAACCCTGCTGCTGCCCAATACTGTCACCACTTCAAACAGAAGGGAAAGTAGGTCCAAAAGCGTTGCATAGATCAGAGTGTCCGCCAGTTATCACATATTGCATCACTCTTCTAGAGGCACGGATGGATGAGGGTGTTTGATATTGGTCATCGCCATTTCTCTACTCAGAGTTGGTTTGAGAATTCTATGCCGACATCGAGTATCATGGGCCGCCCTAAACCTCCAAGGTACAAATCCGTTCTTATGTTTCCTCAACTCGTGTCGTGGTTATACCCCATAGTATAGCCCGTATCTTTGATATCACCTATGACCCACGACAACAGTCCTTCAGCGAGCGATATCTCTCTAACACGCATGTGGCTGTTATTGGTCGGTTTGGGTTGCGCTTCCGGTACATGGATAAGGCCCATACTAGAGCTCGACATGTGATCCCAGTTACATTCATCATTGACCTTCAGCTCAGAGTGCCTATGGAGATCATTCGTCATAGAGCTGATCAAATGAGCGGGCAGGCGGGCCGTGTTCGGGCAGGGCCTCTGGAAAGAATTTTAGGGTCGTCGGGCCTGTTTTTACCGTCCAGGTCTAGTTTTTTTACTATAAATAATTAATAAAGATTTTAATAAATAATAAAATTATAAATAAATTATAAATTTCTAAATAAAATTTTAAATAAATAAGAAAATTCAACATGAAATATTAAATAATTCATAAAGTTCTACATAAAAACTTATATATATTATATAAAAATTACATTAAATATATATTATATTATATATTTTAAATAGTAGTATATATTTAAATATGGGTTGGGCCGAGCTTTATTTCGGGCCCAAAATTTTGTCACTCTAGCCCGGTTTTTATTTCAGACCTAGTTTTTTTGTCCAAGCCCACCCGAATTTTTTCACAAGCTCAGTTTTTCCATGCTGGGCCGGGTCACCGGGCCGGGTTGAGTTTGATAATCTCTAATTTGTCATAACGTCAAGCCATGCAAGCATGATGAGCTAAATGATATGGATTGTGCGCAAATTCAGTATCTTAGTGGAGCAGTTCAGGGTACAGTTTAGACACGCTTTCTAGTGCATAGAGTGATGTGTGCTTAGCTTGTTCGGGTGATCTTGAACAAGGATGACAATGCTCTATCTTCCCGATGCTCCTCAACTAGCACATCATCCAGGCTTTGGGGGAGACTAGCATTCCACGCACTCTTTAGTATCACCACAAGTCTACTCTCATCGATGTTAATCTGCTCCGTTGGCGGTGGCTCCAAGATGCCTCAGAAGAGTACCAATTTGTTCCATCATATCAAAGACCCAAGCCACATGCCACTCCTCAGGACTCCTCCAACTCCATCATTTATCACTCAGCACCCCCATACTTCCTCTTCTACTGCTGACACTGGTCCTCTTTATGAGCGGATGGACTACTTTCAATAGGACCTTGATCAGCAGCGTTAGTCTTTAGATGCTTACCGACGGACTTAGTTGGACACTTGGAATGATTTTAAGGCACTCTGGGCTAGCTGCGAGGGTATCACATCGAGATCACAGGCCGGGGTTGAGGTGGTAGAGCAGAGCCAACTTGAGGTTGTTACGGGACAATAACTATATGAGGAGTGCATCACAAAGCACCAAGAAGAGCATGAAAACAAGGTTGAGGACCGTATTGTGCTAGCCGTTGATAAGCTGGGAAAATCCATGGCGGTCGACAAGAAGAAGGCCAGAAAGGAGATGAGGAAAACGGGGGAGTGTTCTATGACTGCTTTGATCAAACTCCTCCTCCGCAAGGATAAGAAAAAGATGAAGACGCGCTGGGAGGTGAAGTAGAAGGGGCTTCCTACACCTAGCTCTTCTAGCCTCTCCGCTTCCCTAGAGGCTTCTCCTGATTCTTCTTTTGGTACACCACTAGAGTCCTTCGCACTAGTTGTAGTTTCTTGATTCTCACTCTTTCTCCTTAATTCTTCTTTCCCTTTTTCAGTACCTATTTATTTATTTAGATAATTATTCTTATTCCTCTTTTTTCTTATCTGTTTGTATTGTGAAGGAATTGTATCTTTTGTTGGTTTTTGGTTTCAGTTGACTTTGTTCAATTGTGGTTAACTTCTGGTGCCAGCGACTGAGACCCTATGGCCAATCACAAGTGTAGGGCATTTCACACCCTGTTTCCTTCACTACAAAGGGAGTATTTATCTATTTCATGTTTTTTGTCTTATATGTTATTTTCTTTGTGTTTTCTACTCCCCACAATGAGGACAGTGTTCCTCTCAAGTGTGGGGGGGGGGGGGACTAAAGTAATAATATTTTGAGTCCCCTTTTTTAATTGTTAATGTTTTAAAGTTATAATAGTAATAAGTATACAGTTTTATTAACGTTCTGTAAAGCATTTTGCATGTCTTTGGGTAAGAATGGTTGGGAAGACGGAAGCGGTTGTTCTCTCAAGAGGTAAACTCTTTAATGACTTTCATATTTATGTTTGAACATTTTTGACTCTTCAAAGTTGTTAGCATGTGAATGAATAATCTTACTCCTGGTTAATCTCAATAACCTTTGGGTTCTTTTGTCCCCCTTTTTTGGTGGTGAAGTTTTGGGTGAAAATATGGAATTGGGGATTGTTGTCCTTATTAAAAAAAGAAGAAAAAAGAAGTAGAAAAAAAAGAAAAAGAATAATAAAAGAAGTGAAATGAGAGAGTTCTTTATGCAAAGAGGTTGTAAATTACCTTGAAGTTGTGTATTTTTCTCCTTTTATTTTATTCTCGAATTCCCCATTCTATGATAGTATTGACCATATTTAGAAACCCTTGAAAATTCGAGCCGGATTTTGGAAACCCCAAAAAAGAGATGAATATGTGATTATTAGGGTCATCAATTGCCTCAATATTTTATTTTTATTTTTGAGTAAATTACTCAGAACCCCCTTGAGGATTGAGCATAATACAGTTAACCCCCTTGTGTTTATCATAATTATTGGTAACCACCTTGACGTTACAATATCTTTGACTATGAGCCCCTGAACTATAACTTCATTATCAAAACATTAACCACGTGGTGACATATCAGCTTGATCACATTATTAATGACATGCTGGACAAAAAACACTGCTCAATCCGCATTCTTATTGTCCAAAAAACGTTAACCCTACCTCAAAAATGCATCTGAATTGGGATGAAGGAGAGTTAAATGATGTTAATTAAGCAGTGTTTTTTGTCCAGTATGTCATTAATAATGTGATCAAGCTGATGCGTCAGCATGTGGTTAATGTTTTGATAATGACGTTATAGTTCGGGGGCTCATAGTCAAAGATATTGTAACCTCAAGGTGGTTACCAATAATTATGATAAACACAAGGAGGTTAACTGTATTATGCCCATTCCTGAAGGGGGTTCCGAGTAATTTACTCTTTATTTTTCCTTCTCTTGACTCTAGTGAGGAATGGTTCATGACATCACATCCCATTTCTTAATTAACCCATAATGGAACAACCCAGATATTTTGTATTTGTCTTTTACCCATTGGTTTATCTTAAAGAAGGGTGTAGGTGACATTCACAATAAAGAGCCAGTTTGTTTAGGCAAATCTGTTTGTCTAAGTGTATCTGTTTTGTGAATAACCATTTATGTTTCTTAAATTGTTTTTTCTCGAGGACTAGCAAAAGGTAAGAGTAGGGCATTGATAAGCCTCAAATTATCTTAAATTAGAAGTTATATTTGTTTAAATAATAGATAAGTTTAGGATAAACGGGGCTTTATAGTGTAAATTGTATTACAAAGTCTGTGATGTTGTTAAGGACTTATTTGGGGTATATTTTCATGGTAGGAACAAGTTTTTGGCTAAAGGATCTTGAAGAAAGTGTTAATTGCAGCAATTCAGAGATGTGTTGTGCTTCTTGCCGGGTCCCCATCTCACGGCAGTGAATTGGCACAGTGAAGAAGTGTGCCGGATCCTTTAGCTGGGTAGATAACTCACGACAATTTAGAGGAAGACCTACTTCCAAATGTAATGCCAGGTGTAAGATAGCCGGCACATGCTCCATTAACGGTTTAAATGGGCAGTTAAATGCGTTAGGCCGGGCATACCATTCCCGGCTTCCCACCCGGAACATCACAGGAAAAAAAGAGGTTTATATAAAGGGGTTATGTCTCCTTCTTCAAGGATACTTATCATAGTTTTCCTACCGCTGTTCACCGAGAGAGAGAACAAATGAGGGCCTCCGCTTCCAATTGTCAATGTTCAATCGAATCCGATCAGATTTCGATTCTTGTTTCACTGGTGAATTTTTCTTGTCTTGCTTTACGGATCCATGCTATTGTCTTCACCGTTTGTCAAAGGATTTTACAAGGAAAAATCAACCAGAAGAAGCACAATTACGTGTTTGAGGGAAACTTTCATTACGTTTACTTTTCCTCTCTTCTCGTTGTGATTCTTCAGTTTTGCTTAATGGCTAAGTAGAATCCAAGTTATCCTTGGTTAGGGATGTGTTCTACCATTGTAAACTTTGAATAATTATATAGTGTTTGTGCAAGTTGAATCAAGAATTTTGTTGTCCATTCTTAATGAATTGGCGTTGCTTGCCTTTATGTTTAATTCAAAATTCTACTTTAGTCTATCAACGAGAGTAGAATTGGTTATTGTTTTCTTGATTACATGTATTGTTGATTATGATATAGGAAACAACCTTCAGGATGAATTAAATAATTAGGGCATCATTCTACGAGTTCGATCTTATATGGGCATGATTTGCTCGATTCGAAACCAAATTGTTAAGTTCCTTGTTTTCGTGATTCAAAACTGGAAAAATTTGTGAAATTTGAGTGTGTCGTGTGCCTTGCCGGGTGTCGTATGTCCGTTGTGAAGAAGGTTTAGTGTCGGACATTACACAACCTTAGTTCACCTGGCATACCTGTAACTTTGGTTATTATTAACTTGTTGTGTGTTGTATAAATCACTGTTTACAAAATCTGGTAGTCTAGAATCCCAAGCCATGGATAATTTATCCCACCATATTGGTTTAAAACTTCTACTAAGATAAATTGTAATTGTTTATCAAGTACTTGATTTAGATTATTATTTCATTTTGCCTCCCCCTATTCACAACCATATATTTACCTTAGGATAAAAGGCTAATTTAAATTAACAAGTCGCTTGGTTTCGATAGTACTTACTCTTAATTTTAGGGGTGAGCATTTGAATAATTCGGTTAACCGAAATCCAATTTGTAAAAAAAAAATTGGATTTCGGTTAATTCGGCTTTTAACCGAATTATCCAAATTTTGATCAAAACCAAATTAACCAAAATCCAAATTATCCAAAATCCGAAATTTTTTTAAGTTGAAAACCGAAAACTGAACTGAAATCCAAAATTTCCTTCAGTTCGGATTTCAATTAACCGAAATTAAAAAAAAACCGAAAACCGATTTTATAAATTGGATTTCAGTTAACCAATTTTTTTTTTTAAAAAACCAAACACATTTTTTATTTCATGTTCATCATCAGCAACAGTAATAACCATAAGCTGCTAGAAAATTGTGAATACCCTAGTTGCCAATTCATCACAATAGAAACAGAAAGAACTCACCCAAACATTAGACTAGTTACATCAAACTAGGGGTGAGCAGCGATGAACGATGTTCCAAAACAACCAGTTATATATAATTAATTTGACGAAAAAAGAATAGTATGACATTATATAATTAAAGGATTGGAGCAATGCAGCAATGCAAGATAGGGTTTTGAATTTTAACGTTTTATTTGTCATGTTTAAAGAGTATTAACTATTAAGGAAATATTTAGGGATTTTCTTTAAAAAAAAGTTTGGATAATTCGGTTAACCGAATTTTACAGGGTTAAAACCGAAATCCAAACTGAATTATAATTTGGATATTCGAATAACCGATATTTTGAATTCGGTTAAAGATCCAAAAAAAATTCAGTTAATTTGGATTTTGGATAAATCCAAATTATCCAATCCAAATGCTCACCCCTACTTAATTTACTTACCTGCTATTTTGACAGCGATAATTGCTCCGTCTATTAGGTTTTTAATTACCCATTACCCTATTAATATTACAGGGCGTCTTGGCTACAGGTCACTGTAGCCAATTTGGCTACATACCTACGTTTCGTCGTTTTTTTTTTGTTAAAAATGAAAGGCTCGCCCGGCACCATGTTTTGTTTTTTAAAAAGATTTTTTTAATACAAAAATTTTAAATTGTTGTAATTTATAATATGTAAGTCCAAAATGAAAAAAATTATATCATTTTTCATCTAATTTCAAGCTCTTCAAAACAAGACCAATCATGGATATATTTTGACAACTTTTAAAAAAAATTATTTTTACATGTAAAGTGTACAGAACATAGAATAAAACTTGTACAAATGGTCATACAAACCTGTACAAATGTTCACTAAAACATGTACATCCTCGTGTTAAAAGCATATAGATAGTCATATAAACCTGTACGAATCATTAAATATGTACATCCTTAGATTAAAACATGTACATATAAGGGAGAACACTTGTACAGACGGTCATACAAACATGTACAGATGGCCGTAAAAACATGTACAGATGTTCATTAAAGAACATGTACATTCTCACATTAGAGCATGTACATTGTCACATTAAAACATGTACATTCTCACATTAAAATATGTACATCATCACATTAAAATATAAAAACATCGAATTCACCACTTATTACTTAATGAATCATAATATCAATTTTAAAGAATCATAATACAAAATTAATGAATCATATTATCATCTTAGTGTATCATCATATACATGTAAAAATATTTTTTTAAAAGGTATCAAAACATATCCATGACTGGTCTTGTTTTGAAGAGCTTGAATTTATATGAATAATGATATAATTTGTTTTTCATTTTGGACCTATATATTAAAAGTTATAATAATTTAAGGAATATTTATCTAATTGTCATTTAAAGTTTATATGTTTTGTGCATAAGTATTTATTCCTTTCTAATCTTGTTTTGCTAGAGGACTAGCAAAAGGTAAGTGTAGGGCCTTGATAAGCCTCAGACTTATCATGTTTTAGTATACTTAATTATAAGATTATTAGCCAAATTAAGGTTATAATAATTAATATTTATGCTATATTATGTATTAAGTCTACTATTTATTCAGATTAATGTTTTTATATGCTTTTTTCATGCAAGGGAACATTTCTGACCATACTGCCGGACATAGGGCCGGATCATACCTGCACGGCACAAGCGTGGAGCAGAAAAGGACTCTATGCCGGGTACGTTGCCGGGTTTATCCAAGCCGGTATACATGTGAAAAGTCGTCTCGATTGACCAGACGATGGCAGTTAATGACCGTTGCCAAACCAACCTATGCCGGGTATGGTGCCGGACATATCCTGTCCGACACTGGTACCTTTTCGCACAGATTCGGCGGTTTCGACCGTTAGCAGTTGGGCACGTGGTTATTATATGCCGGACACAACTTGCACGGCATGTCATCCGACACGAGAAGAATGTGATGCCTATAAATAGGACGAGGGGCAACACTTTTCAAGACATTCCAACATTGTATTACACTCCATTCCACGCTTCATTTCTGCCTCATTCCAAGTGTTGGTGTCCAAGGCTTTTCTACGGATCCATCCACAAGAAGAAGAGAAGATTTCCTTTTCGGGTTAAGGCTATAACCAATCTCCTTCTCCCTCATGTATTCCTTCTTTATTTAAGTGGGTGGTGAAGTAGGAATCCTTGTTAGGCTTTGGCTAGGGATGAATTCCTTCTATGTAAACAATATGATTATTTCAATACAAATTCAAGCATTCATTAAGATTCTGGTTCTTATGGCAAGGGAATTAGTTGATCACTCATTCTCTTTATGCAAATTCTACTTGAGGGGGAAAAGCCCAAGAGTAGGATAGGTTAGACAAATCTTAGTGGTCTTTGATGTTTTCATCTATAACTTAGGGTTAGCATTAAAGATTGCGAATTAATCCATCTTCCCCCATCTCCTTGTTCATTTCGTAGCATGACATATGCTCGATTTGTTAATGGGTTTTGAGTTTCTTGTTCGAAGCAAGAGAGTGGTTTTAACCATATGAACGTGCCGGATGCACTGCTGGGTGCCTCCTGTCCGGCACATTCAAGAATTTGAATATGCCGTGCATCTGATGTCCGGCAGGACATCCGGCGTAATCATGTTGGTTGGTTAAGTTCGTGTCTTGAAGTTGCATTACGTGATCATGTTGGTACTTAGGGTGGTTTAGTCCTAAACCTCGCATTTAGATAGGTTTTAGTTAATTATTGTGTCATTTACATTTCCCCCCTTATTATTATAGAATAGGCTTTATCCCGGTTTAGGACTAATTTTCTATAAGTCCCTTGGTACGAACTCTCGGTCGTAATATATTTACACTATACTCCGACCGGGTTTTATTTTGCTACCCGTAGTAGAGTTGTAGGATTAGTTATTATTTTATTCTTTTTGTATATAGTTTTCCCTACAAATTCTCTGTTAGCAAATTGGATTTTAGTAGGTATTTATTGAATAATTATGTACAAAAGATTTAAACTAAAGCATAGGAAAACTCAAGAATGTGCCGGGTATATCTTACCCGGCACTATGCACGGCATTAAATAAAAGGTAAAATATCCTACTCAATCTACTGTTAGCAAATTGGCGCCGTTGCCGGGGACTTGGAATTAGTCCAAGTCCTAAAATTGGTAATCGCCCTATTCTTTATTCTTTCTTTTTTTTATTATTCTTTATTTCTTTAAATTAATACGTTCATTATTTTTTATCTAAATGTATATGCCGGATATACTGCCGGGTATGAACGGCCCGACATTTGCAGAAAATGTTCAATGCCGGATATATATTAGCCGGCACCGTATCCGGCAAGTTGATCTAACTTTCTTTCTTTTTTTTGTTTATTTCTGTAAAATGCTAGATTCTCACTTAATGCATTCTTTTATTCTTTATTCTTCTAATTGTTTTATAGATATTTGCTTCATTAATCTTATTCAATTGATTAACATAATCCGTCGTTTATTTGAGAATGCCGTGAACGATGCCGGTTCATGTAATCCGGCCTACTTAAAACTCATATGCCGGATCAAAATTATCCGGCGTCCTATCCGGCAATGAGCAAAATCAGGAAGAAGCACCCCATGGAGACATGCCGTGCGCTTGGCCGGGTAATCTATACCCGGCATAGTAAAAAAACCATGATGCCGGGTACCCGAAACCCGGCATGTCACTCGGCATGTCGCGGTTTCTGAAAAAAATTAACATCGGGTAAAGGTTTTACAGTTTCACCTTTACCCTACCACAAGCGCCGCACAACAGCCTCCAAAGCCAAGCGACGACCGTGTACTCCAAGAAGGCTACCCCAGCGCATTCCAGTCAGAAATTGCACCACCAAGACCACCGTGAGTTGTCACTTTGCCATTGCTGCATTCACAAATCAAAAACCAAGTTTTCCTCATCGTATATTGCTGATTTGAATTCGATTTTCCATTGTTTTTTTAGTTCAATATATCGATTTTGTCAGATTCATGTCTTTGTATAGAGATTTAGGGACTTTGGAAACACTCTGTAGTGGATTTAGGAGTGCTGGTGTGATTCTGTGTGTTTCTGCATAATTCTGGGCTCGCTGTTGAATGTGCCGGATAGAATCAGTCCGGCATTCCGTCCGGCATGCTTTTGTTTGAATATGCCGGGTGTATTCTATCCGGCATCCCACCCGGCACGCTTTCTGATTGCTTCTTCCTTGCCTATTGTGAATCTAGTCTTTTTGAATTAATGCCTATGGTAATATTTTGTTGAGAAGAAGTCGAATAGGTCTCTGATTTACAGGCATATGGGCGCATCGTGTCCCTTTACAGGGCATTCGAATTTTAATTTCTGTAAAACTAACATTGATGAACTATTGCCTGGTATTCCTTTGCTCTTTTCTTATAGATGCCTCGCAGAAAATCCACCTGTAACACCCCTACCATTAATACTATGCTTACCGTCCAATCTCCTTACACATCAGATACACGCAGCGGATACATACTTACATACAGTGGGTGATACAATGCCGTTAGTCACCCACGTGACTAACAAGGCTACTACTTCTACATACATCGGTCTGATGGACCGGAATCCCGAGTACTACACATCTATATTACATACTCCATTCATCAATCAGATACAACAATGCTCCATTCAATACTTACTCCTCCATAATTCGTACAATACGATATACTTGACCGAGTCTACTAGGATCCTTATACATTTACAATATCTCTTCCAAGTCCATACATACTCACTAAGAGTCTACATCTACCCATTCCTCACAACTACTTACTTTCTAAGTACAAGGGCGTGCCGCCGGTCTCTTACCTTGATCACATCCGCTTCCGGTACCTGCACACTAAAAACGTTCCCCCTAGGGGGTCAGCTTTCGCTGCGCATGATAACCGCATACCCCGCGTACTAGTGAGGGTACGCCGACCACTTGGTCGAATACATGCAGTTCATTTTCATTCAAACATACATGCATACATGCTCTTATACACAGTACAATATTACTTACGCAAGCACACATACACACACTTCATTACATACAAGGAATACAATATAACCATCCAGTACATACTTACCTTCTTCCGAGTGCACATACTCATTACATACATAGTATACAATACTTGTTAGCTTCATTGGTCCACCCGGGTTAATCGGGTGGAGATTACTCTTTTACTCGTTACTTCATACATACACATACATACTCATACTCATACATACTTACGGATCCATACTTACTTACTCTTACTCATGTTAAGTCGTCGGGACCTCCGGCCCGGGGACTACTCCGTCCCACCACCGGGATTTACTTGACTCACCAATCCGGGATGCTACCCATTTAAGGGATTTGGGCCGCGGACCAGTTTAAGAGTCAGGAATCGGATCCAACCTCTTGTGTCTCCTCATCCTCACGCGTGGCCGAAGCTATATCGGACTTCTACTCATTCTAGTTTACTCACTTAAGTTAGGAGTTAGGTAGTTAGGAATTAGCAGAAGTCATTCATACAGGCCACATACACAATTACAATGCTTAATACACATTTATATGAAATACAATACAATGCTTAAGTACAATACAAGATTCGAATAATACACATTTCATGAATTATACAAACTATTGTTCAAGACAAACATCAAGAACAATATAAACAAACACAAGTAAGTGCAGTATAGTCCGATTCATGCATTTATCTTATTTAGGTGATCAAATAAGCACACAAATCGGGGTAACCAGATTAGGATACAGGGCATGAAGAAATCATACCGTTCACCGTTGTACGTGTTTCCGAACGTCCTCCGGTGTCACAAATCAAATCCTATGATATACATACAATTGAATGATTAATCTAACTATCATTAACTCAATTCAATTACTCTTACGTTTCCTAACCCATACTTACTAAGTCTTTACATTCCTTTACTTACATTTTACTTACTTACTTTTAATTACTTAACAATGGTTCGCTTACATATATATGTACATATGTATAGGTGGGTATACATATATACATATATATATACTAGCTATAGCTTACAGTTTTTTTTTTGTAAGTTATGGGTCGTCCGACCCAGTCCGACCCAAGCCCTGGGTCGGACCATTCCAGTAGATTACCGTTCTCTGAAATTCTCCCCGTCCGACCCAGCACTATTCCGTCCGACCCATACCCTCTAGGTCGGACCATTCCAGAAGGTTTCGGTCCCGTGTCCAAGCTCCTTCCGACCCACTGTCCGACCCAGACTCTGGGTCGGACGAAGTCAGAAACTTCGACCATTATTATTTTTTTGCCTGTCCGACCCACGTCCGACTCACGGCCCTGGGTCGGACCGTTCCAGAAAGATTTATTGCCGTTGCCTAGGCCCCGTCCGACCCACTGTCTGATCCAGGCTCTGGGTCGGACGAAGTCAGAACATTGCTACAGGTTTTGTTTTTCCTTCCCAATTTCACCCATTGCTTCCCTAATCTTCCTATATGCAATCTCACATGCTTTAGTGCCATTTAGGCTTCCTAAAATACCTCAATTCATTCACCAACTCTTGCTACAGATTTTTCATTCTTCCATTCTCTTACCACAACTACTAATCATAGTTATTAGACATCTCTACTTACTCCAATACACCCTTGGTTTTCCCATTCACCAAGTCATCCATACATGTACATATTCCTACTAAAATTTCGCCATAGTTCACCTACTTTTCTTACTTATCCACACACATACTTCCTCATCAAATTCATCCCTACACTAGCCATACCACAAGGGTTCTACCAGCACACATACAAATATAAAATCCTCAATACTTTCTCAATCCACAATTCCAATACACATACACATCCTATTTGGCTCCAAAGCCTACAATTCAAATACTTGCTCTTAAATACTCAAATTTCACAATCCCCCATACTAGTACAATGTTTTGGGTTCTTTAAATATTTTACCCATTCCCATTACTCTAATGCAATAGGATTTAACATTAGGAAGGAGCTCTTACCTTGAGCTTATACTTCCTTCTTTCTTTCTCATTTTTCCTCCTTCTTCCTTTCTTGCCTCAAAATCGGTTATGTGGGGAATGGAGTTGCCAAACTCCATTCCCATCACCAAATGAACACAAAACAATTACAATTAATATACTAATCCTTAAATTAATGCTAGTTCAATGAAACGTTTAAAGCAAGATTTCTAGGGTTTACCTTTGGAGTGTTTTAGAAGGGGTTTTAGCCCTTGGTTCAAGAAGGTGAATCCACCACCATTGCAAGGTTGATATTATGCTCCAAAGAGAGAGAAAAATAGAGCATTACAAATGGGGCAAAAATCGGTTATGAAGGAAGGTGAAGAAAACATCAGTTTTTCATGTAGATTTTTACCTCAATGGAGAGAGGAGACTCCAAGCTACCCATTGGTGCTATTTTCTCTTTGAATGGGGAAAACCCATGGAGATGAAACTCATCCTTTTCGAATTTTGAAAAGAGGGAATGATAGAGGAGGATGAGGGGATTACAAATATGTGATTATTTTTGAGTTTGGAGCTTACATGAGGGTGGAGCATGAGGTTGAAGGAGGGAAGCCATTAGAGCTTCTTGTGGAGCTCCAAAATCGCAGCAGCCAGAAGGGAGAGGGAGAGAGAAATCGATGGGGGGAGAAGAGGGTAGGAGAGAGATGAGGGAAATGAGAGAATGAGAGGTGAGAGAGTGTTATTTACCTTTTTGTACTTTTACTTTTTGCTTTATGATTTACTTATTTATTAACTAGTTACATGTGTGTGTGAGGGGTTATTTAACTCATTAAAAACCTGCCCCCTACAGTTGCACTAGTTGGAGCGTTTTTCGTCTTTTACAGAAAACGCTCGTTATTTTACCCGGTTTGGGTACTATTCACTAACCGGGCCCGTTTTCCGGAATTTTCTCGTTTCTTTATTTTTATTGGTTATTAAGCTTCCATAAATGCTTAATAATATTTATTTAATGATTTATAATTTTTACGGGTCCGTTTGACCACTCAAAGTCACGTTTTCGGGTTTTCTCGAAAAACGTGCTCTAAAGCTCTATTAGCTTTTTAATTCATTATTTGGATCCGTTTTCTTCGGGAGTTGTTCCCATATATTATTTAGGTCTTATTAAACTTTTAGAATCCATATAATACTCTAACCGAGGTCTCATACCTCCTATGGTTATTTAACGCTTATTTAGCGTTTTCCGCTTTTTAAGAGTTTACTTATTCTTTTGGATTTATTTTTCCTTACTAGTATTAATTAGGTACCATTAGGCCCTTAGATACGTATTAGATTAATTTTAATCCCTATATTTAAGTTCGGGGTATTTCAATCTACCCCCCTTAAGAACTTTGTCCTCAAAGTTGTTCGAGGTTATAGGTTTACAATGCTTACTCATTCTTACGTGTCTAATACCAAAGCCATACCTTCTTCCTCCTTACAATTCCCAAATCCATTACTCAGGGTCTCTACATACCATACCATACCAATGTACTATAATTACTCCAATCCGCATTACTACCAACCATCCGGTTCCTTATTACAAAATTTATACATACATACAGTGCAAAGCTATCCCCAAAGCAATGCAATACACATTACAATCCCGCAGGCACTCAGGTCATCTAGACACAGGACTCCTCTATGTCCCGCTGCCCTTGGAATAATACAACCTGCTACACTACTATCTTCTCCGGTATAAGCTTCTAGCCAAATCCTTACTCTCAGTCTAAGGAAAATCCTTCCCAACAGCTAATTAGAAATCTTTCTAAAGCATCCAACTCCAAGTTCCAAGTTACATTCATTACTTCTATCCTATGCGTGATTCTTGTGACCACTTGAGGGGAGCTTCAAGAATCGTTCGACCCTGATGTGATCAGCACCAGTGTTGAACTATCTTTCCACCCCAATTTGTGTTTGGTTTCCCTTGATCTGATCAGGATCAAGTTCGACTTCCCACATCAGTTTCAAACAAGCAATTAATTAGTTGTTTTCATTTTCTATCTTTTTACTCTTTCTAGTCGTGATACGAATTCATACATCTCCAAAGGATGGAATCACTCCATCGATCATCCTCACTCTACTTCCCGAATGCTTTACTCCATGGTTCAATACCTAATGCTCATTTCATCAACCTTCACTACTTCCATCCATTACTCACCATCATCTCCAATATTCTAACTAAGGAATACTATACTTATAAGATTTAGTTGACTTCAATTGCTTCAAAAATTTACTTACGATTCCACTACTCATAAACTTCATTCATCTACTATCCTCATTCATTTCGTACTACTTCTTCAAGGCTACAATACTCGTGGAGCTCCGTCCAATACTCATTACTTTTCTTTTATTAATACTCTTACCTGGTGTTACAGGGTAGGTATATCCATCCCATGGTATTTGCATCTCTCGTGCCTAATTACCATAATTACAATATGAATGAATACTTATGTTTATTTAACATAGTATCAATCATCAATTTGGTTCTCATTTGTGCTATGCACATTATGGTTTATGTGTTTTATTCACAAAACTTACGTTAGGCGGTTTTCGCTCTACCCCCCTTAAAAGGGATTACGCCCACGTAATCTACCATATGTTATTATTATTAAACTTTGGTTTAATCAGTTTGGGCAAACTGAAGCGTTTAGCTTCACTACGGTATATTATATAATATGCTCTGGTCAACAGGGTCTTAACCATACCAATGGTTTAGTCTTTGCACCAAGAGTTCCTATATGAGTTTATTTAACTCATATTTAGTTTGGTTCTAGCCTAATCGGCTTCAAGGCATTAATAGCCATTCTGCTATACTTACTAGGTATATTATCTCCTAGCTAGGGCCCACTAGCTTCTACTGCACGACCCTGATAACTCGGGTTGTTCACCCTTCTTGTTATCCTTAATATGCTATACATCACCTTTTTATCCGTCTATCATGGGAATAAGGTTTACTAAACAAATGCGGTATTCTTTTACCGTGTTTGAACTCAATGAGTTTAAGATTTATAACCAGCTCTCTGGTAATCTACTGCACATGCTATTCGTGCTTCTACGATTATTCGTGAAGTTTCTCTGACTTATTGTCAGGCGAGGTTAAGTCACCACTTAACTGTAGTGCTTCCTTTGTTGTCACTAGCTTCTAAATTATACCAGTTCTTCTGGTTCAGTACAAGTGTTCTTTACTTGTATGACCTTGCACTTTCTATGCGTCGGTCCTTGTGACTTTCTTAAGTCCCTTTTCACTCTTTTATTCCACTGGAATTCACAACTATGATTGTTAGTGTGTTTTGCCTTAGGCCGCACAGTCTGCTGCTAAGCTTGCTTAACTGCCTTATGCCATGTTTGTGGTGAAAAGGAAGATTTACTACGGTTTACATTCTCCATATCCCTAGCCATCGCATTAGATCATTAGCTGCACAAGTGCAATACCAAAACACTCAGTCATACAGAGTGCAGAGGTGTAAACGCTTGACAGTAAGTCACTTATGTGATAGGAAAGAATATTTCTTCCTGTCATTTCATACTTATACTCCGTGTTATTATCTGCCACTTCCTCATGGCGGTCGCTTGTTGCGCACCGTATTCTTACTCATCGTACAACATTGTTTTTACTGTTTCTGTTACTGTGGTAGTTCCTCTTTACTTATTGCCATTATCATTGGCACCATTTCCTTCTGGTGTACATACACTAGGGGGTTCCTAGTTCGTATATATGACGGTTGTCGTAGTATACCGCAATAATATTATCTTCCCATTGTGGGGATGTTTTATTTCAATTTAGGTTTCATGTGTATGTTAGCTTACCTCACATTACTTCCTCATTCATGATATAGTTTGCCAGATAACTTGGTTGACCGAGGATGAGGTAATTCATCGGGTTATAAGCTCTCTCGAGCGTTAGTCATATGTGGTATTCAACGTGTATTCACATTGATTGTTTTGACAATTACTGTCCTCTCAAAGCTGAGCATTAGTTACAGGCTCTAGCTGTGTAGTTCCACTTGTATGCATATCACCGGGACATCCCAAGAACTCTAGGGGTTTTCTGGTCCCGTTCTCTAATTGAAGAGTATTTCATCACTGATAGGTGAAAGTTCTTGTTGAGGGGTTGTCTCCACTCATAGGTCTCATGACGAGGTTTATCATGTTGGTGTTTATACAACGGTTCACCACATGCTTGGGTGCATACGGAGTATGCTTGCTCCTTAAATCGTGATGGTTTGGAAATCTCGTTTCCTTATTCCATCATCTCTTGGCAACATCTACAAGCGTATGCTTTACTGTTATGATGGATGGAAGCCTTTCCAAGGGTTCACATCTTCACCACATTGGTGGTCTTTGGCTAACGAGGGATACCTTCCCTCGGGTTTCTCGTAGTGTTCAAGTGGGGACTAGGCCCATGTTGGCATTATCGCGATTCTTATGCCTCTGTGTACCATTGCTACAGAAGGCATGAAGGTAATTAACGGCTTGTCAACTGTATACTAAACTGATGCTCTAGTGACAGTGACACTGAATTGGTCATCACTCCAAGCCACTCATAAGGTTGGGTTTGGATTGATGGTCCAGTTGTTGATTTCTTGTCGTATGAGGCAATACCTCTCGTACGTCTTGCTAATAACTGGTGCAGGTTTGCAACCATTTAAGTTTGTATAACGTATTTGGTTTACGGCTTCTGAGCTTTATTGCTGCGAGCTATGCTCCTTGCAAGCTGCTTGTACATGTTCCACTCCATGTATACCCCATAGGTTGGAGGTATTGCTGGGCTCCGTGGTAAGTCGTGACACCACGCTTCCGTTCATAGGAGACTCTTAGGCAATCTGGTGCTGATCAGTGCCTTTGTAGACCAGGGTATTTCCTGTCAAGTGAAATCCCTTCGGTGTCCTATCCGACTGTTCCTTCTAGCTCATGTGCTCTTATCATGGTGCTTGTTCAACTGCTGTTATCTCAGACACCCTTCAAGGATTGCTCCTGAGTGCTGTTGAATCATGCCGTTACATCCGGCTAACGTTTATGATGCGTTATCACTATACCGCCTTGTGGTATTGTATTTAAGTTATTCCCTTTGGGTTATGACGTCTCCCGTCCTTGGGTAGACTGTTTACACCTGCTCCTAGTGCTTAAGACTAGGTTTGACATCCCCTTCAATGATGGATTATATTGTGGTAATATTGGGGTTGCTCTTGGGAACTCCGCCCGTTTATTGAGCGTTGTTAGGTTCACGTTAGGCATTCGCCTTACTGTGTTTAGGCTGGGTATTCCATCCAGCTGTCAGGTGATGCTTGGATTATTTGAGACATACCAATGTCTATACTTGCTAGTATGTGTCTCTGCACTTCCTAGTTCTTATTCCTCATCTTCAGATGGATTCTCTGAGTTCCTTTATACTTGATCGTCTGAGGTGTCCAGCTATTCTGATTTGAACTCACTCATGGTCCGTAGAACGGAGTTGACTACTTCTCGTGTGTCGCACACTGCATGTATACATACGTGGGGTACCATATTGATACGTTACCACTTACCCAACTATATGTCAGGCCCGCAAGCTCCTTCGGAGTGCGGTTGTCCCACATCCCGTAATTGGGTACACTCGTAGTGTTCGTCACACGCCTAGGTGAAGTATTCTGTTGCCAACTCCTCTGTACTTTCATTTATGATACTCACCGTAATTATGTTGGTTCGGTTTTTAAAATCCAAGGTTTTAAAAGAAGGTTTGTGGTTTTGAAAGCAAACTTGGTTTGAAAATTATGGTCCGGTGTTAAAAGAAGTTCTTCATGGCATAGCCATGTTCGAAATCTTGACCAAGTCCAGCTTCTCGCTGACTGGTATGCTCTAAGTACAGTGGTCGGGCCGTTAGGCCTTCCCAAGGTTCCATTCCTTCAGTTTCAGGATTTGTGATCCCACAGTTGCTTCCTCGTAGTCACGGTACATTACTATGTACCTGTGGTGTGTTAGAGTTTCTTTACGTATCTCTGTCCTTACTGCACTTGCCGTGGCTAGTGCGTGGTACTGTTGGTTTTTGGTTAAACTTATACCGGTCTTGGTATGGTTTCCACTCGTATTTGTTAGTCTTGTTGACTCTTCCCTCGATCTTATTGATCTATAATAGGTATACTCGATCCATTAGGTAGCTTCTTGGTGGTCTAGACATGGCTGTCGTAGATCTGGGTACTTCTCCAATCCTTGGAGATTCCCACTCTATTTGTCTCGTGTTGTTCCTTGTGACTCGTTCCCACACATTTGTGGTGGTTACTGAGCCTACCTCGTTTAGGCACTACTCTTGTAGTCCTATTGGATTATATCTCACGGTTGTTCTTGTAATTGTCTGAGCTATATTGGCCAGGTATTGCAACCTTAATGGCGTTGTAGTTTGGAGTTAACCGCTTCCGACTATGTCCTTAGCCAGCTAGTATACCGTTGGTGGTATTATTCAAGTATTACTATCCCGTGGACTTGTGTCTCGGGTTCCGTTACTGCTCCTTTTCCATTTCGTTGCACGATTAGTGCTTCTTTTCCTGCTGCTAGTTGTTTAGCTAGGTTCTGCGACTGCTAAGCATGTCGCCCCATGCTGTTGTAAGTTGTAGCCTCCTGGTGGTTGGAATGCTTATTCCACCGTATTAAGTGCGGGTATTGTGGTTAACCGGATCCATCTCCGGGTCTTCCATTTCTTGGTATCTACTATTTGTTAGTTCTTGTCCACCGTGTGATTGCTTCATAACTGCCAGATCGGGTTTTTCCGAGTATGAGAGGCTTTTCCTCTCTCTGGCGTCCTTTCCCAAGTTATACAGTGGGGCATGTGGAGGGCGGGTCTGGTATTGTAGGTTTCCGGTACTCACCGGTAGTTCCTAATTAGCATATCTCTAATGCTAACACTCAGCCCTTAGCCCTAAGCTTCTAATTCCTAACTCGGTATTCCTAAACTCGGTATTTCCAGTCATCAGAGCGATACTTCGCTCTGATACCACTTTTTGTAACACCCCTACCACTAATACTATGCTTATCGTCCAATCTCTTTACACATAAGATACACGCAGCGGATACATACTTACATACAGTGGGTAATACAATGCCGTTAGTCACCCACGTGACTAACAAGGCTACAACTTCTACATACAGCATCGGTCTGATGGACCGGAATCCCGAGTACTACACATCTATATTACATACTCCATTCATCAATCAGATACAACAATGCTCCATTCAATACTTACTCCTCCATAATTCGTACAATACGATATACTTGACCGAGTCTACTAGGATCCTTATCCATTTACAATATCTCTTCCAAGTCCATACATACTCACTAAGAGTCTACATCTACCCATTCCTCACAACTACTTACTTTCTAAGTACAAGGGCGTGCCGCCGGTCTCTTACCTTGATCATATCCGCTTCCGGTACCTACACACTAAAAACGTTCCCCCTAGGGGGTCAGCTATCGCTGCGCATGATAACCGCATACCCCGCGTACTAGTGAGGGTACGCCGACCACTTGGTCGAATACATGCAGTTCATTTTCATTCAAACATACATGCATACATGCTCTTATACACAGTACAATATTACTTACGCAAGCACACATACACACACTTCATTACATACAAGGAATACAATATAACCATCCAGTACATACTTACCTTCTTCCGAGTGCACATACTCATTACATACACAGTATACAATACTTGTTAGCTTCATTGGTCCACCCGGTTAATCGGGTGGAGATTACTCTTTTACTCGTTACTTCATACATACACATACATACTCATACTCATACATACTTACGGATCCATACTTACTTACTCTTACTCTTACTCATGTTAAGTCGTCGGGACCTCCGGCCCGGGGACTACTCCGTCCCACCACCGGGATTTACTTGACTCACCAATCCGGATGCTACCCATTTAAGGGATTTGGCCGCGGACCAGTTTAAGAGTCAGGAATCGGATCCAACCTCTTGTGTCTCCTCATCCTCACGCGTGGCCGAAGCTATATCGGACTTCTACTCATTCCAGTTTACTCACTTAAGTTAGGAGTTAGGTAGTTAGGAATTAGCAGAAGTCATTCATACAGGCCACATACACAATTACAATGCTTAATACACATTTATACGTAATACAATACAATGCTTAAGTACAATACAAGATTCGAATACAATTCATCATCATTCATATGTTTCATGAATTATACAAACTATTGTTCAAGACAAACATCAAGAACAATATAAACAAACACAAGTAAGTGCAGTATAGTCCGATTCATGCATTTAACTTATTTAGGTGATCAAAAAAGCACACAAATCGGGGTAACCAGATTAGGATACAGGGCATGAAGAAATCATACTGTTGACCGTTGTACGTGTTTTCGAACGTCCTACGGTGTCACAAATCAAATCCTATGATATACATACAATCGAATGATTAATCTAACTATCATTAACTCAATTCGATTACTCTTACGTTTCCTAACCCATACTTACTAAGTCTTTACATTCCTTTACTTACATTTACTTACTTACTTTTAATTACTTAACAATGGTTCACTTACATATATGTACATATGTATAGGTGGGTATACATATACATATATATATATACTAGCTATAGCTTACAGTTTTTTTTTTGTAAGTTGTGGGTCGTCCGACCCAGCGTCCGACCCAAGCCCTGGGTCGGACCATTCCAGTAGATTACCGTTCTCTGAAATTCTCCCAGTCCGACCCAGCACTATTCCGTCCGACCCATACCCTCTGGGTCGGACCGTTCCAGAAGGTTACGGTCCCGTGTCCAAGCTCCGTCCGACCCACTGTCCGACCCAGACTCTCGGTCGGACGAAGTCAGAAACTTTGACCATTATTATTTTTTTGCCTGTCCGACCCACGTCCGACTCACGGCCCTGGGTCGGACCGTTCCAGAAAGATTTATTGCCGTTGCCTAAGCCCCGTCCGACCCACTGTCCGATCCAGGCTCTGGGTCGGACGAAGTCAGAACATTGCTACAGGTTTTGTTTTTCCTTCCCAATTTCACCCATTGCTTCCCCAATCTTCCTATATGAAATCCCACATGCTTTAGTGCCATTTAGGCTTCCTAAAATACCTCAATTCATTCACCAACTCTTGCTACAGATTTTTCATTCTTCCATTCTCTTACCACAACTACTACTCATAGTTATTAGACATCTCTACTTACTCCAATACACCCTTGGTTTTCCCATTCACCAAGTCATCCATACATGTACATATTCCTACTAAAAATTTCGCCATAGTTCACCTACTTTTCTAACTTATCCACACACATACTTCCTCATCAAATTCATCCCAACACTAGCCAACCCACAAGGGTTCTACCAGCACACATACAAATATAAAATCCTCAATACTTTCTCAATCCACAATTCCAATACACATACACATCCTATTTGGCTCCAAAGCCTACAATTCAAATACTTGCTCTTAAATACTCAAATTTCACAATCCCCCATACTAGTACAAGGTTTTGGGTTCATTAAATATTTTACCCATTCCCATTACTCTAATGCAATAGGATTTAACATTAGGAAGGAGCTCTTACCTTGAGCTTATACTTCCTTCTTTCTTTCTCATTTTTCCTCCTTTTTCCTTTCTTGCCTCAAAATCGGTTATGTGGGGAATGGAGTTGCCAAACTCCATTCCCATCACCAAATGAACACAAAACAATTACAATTAATATACTAACCCTTAAATTAATGCTAGTTCAATGAAACGTTTAAAGCAAGATTTCTAGGGTTTACCTTTGGAGTGTTTTAGAAGGGGTTTTAGCCCTTGGTTCAAGAAGGTGAATCCACCACCATTGCAAGGTTGATATTATGCTCCAAGAGAGAGAAAAATAGAGCATTACAAATGGGGCAAAAATCGGTTATGAAGGAAGGTGAAGAAAACATCAGTTTTTCATGTAGATTTTTACCTCAATGGAGAGAGGAGACTCCAAGCTACCCATTGGTGCTATTTTCTCTTGAATGGGGAAAACCCATGGAGATGAAACTCATCCTTTTCGAATTTTGAAAAGAGGGAATGATAGAGGAGGATGAGGGGATTACAAATATGTGATTATTTTTGAGTTTGGAGCTTACATGAGGGTGGAGCATGAGGTTGAAGGAGGGAAGCCATTAGAGCTTCTTGTGGAGCTCCAAAATCGCTGCAGCCAGAAGGGAGAGGGAGAGAGAAATCGATGGGGGGAGAAGAGGGTAGGAGAGAGATGAGGGAAATGAGAGAATGAGAGGTGAGAGAGTGTTATTTACCTTTTTGTACTTTTACTTTTTGCTTTATGATTACTTATTTGTTAACTAGTTACATGTGTGTGTGAGGGGTTATTTAACTCATTAAAAACCGGCCCCCTACAGTTGCACTAGTTGGAGCATTTTTCGTCTTTTACAGAAAACGCTCGTTATTTTACCCGGTTTGGGTACTATTCACTAACCGGGCCCGTTTTCCGAAATTTTCTCGTTTCTTTATTTTTATTGGTTATTAAGCTTCCATAAATGCTTAATAATATTTATTTAATGATTTATAATTTTTACGGGTCCGTTTGACCACTCAAAGTCACGTTTTCGGGTTTTCTCGAAAAACGTGCTCTAAAGCTCTATTAGCGTTTTAATTCATTATTTGGATCCGTTTTCTTCGGGAGTTGTTCCCATATTATTTAGGTCTTATTAAACCTTTAGAATCCATATAATACTCTAACCGAGGTCTCATACCTCCTATGGTTATTTAACGCTTATTTAGTGTTTTCCGCTTTTTAAGAGTTTACTTATTCTTTTGGATTTATTTTTCCTTACTAGTATTAATTAGGTACCATTAGGCCCTTAGATACGTATTAGATTAATTTTAATCCCTATATTTAAGTTCGGGGTATTTCACCACCACTTCCCCTCCACGCGCTTCATGCTTTGACTCAGAGGAGGATGAGCTGTTAGACCAGGCTGAGGCAGCCTTCATGGATGCCACCACAGAGGAGGAGGCGGCTCCTCCTGCACCTGCGCCACCTCGTCGATCTACCAGACGGGCAGGCAAGGAGGCAGCCTCCAGCAGTGCCGCGCCGCCCCCAGCCAAGAAGACAAGGGCTGGCAAGAGGAAGAAGAGGACTTCTCTAGAGACTCAGAGCGGCTCTGGTTCCACTTCTTCTGCTCCAGAGCACGATGATTTTGGTACACCTCTCCCTCTCCCTCCTCGCATTCCTGATGTACCTACTTTTGATGAGGAAGGATTCGTAAATCCTTTTGCTGCTCAGTACTTTCATCAGTCCAAGATGAAAGGTAAGAGGGTATGGGAGAGGCGAGTGCATCCCGAGGTCTGCATACTATCTGCGATTTCAGAGCTCTTCGAGCGACATGGTTGGTTGGGAATCTTAGACATTGGCCATGGACACTTTTACCCTGGGTTGGTGCGTGAGTTTTACGCCAACTCGGAGTACCGTGGGGCCCCCCAGACGTCAGGAGTTTTGATCCGCTCATTTGTATCTACACGTTGTATCATCATTACGCCAGAGAGCATCGCACAGATCTTGGGCATCGACACTGACCCTCGACAGCGATCCTTCAGCCGACAGACTCTTGCAGATGCTCATGCCGCTATCCGCTCTTGATTTGGATCACGCACCCGCTTTATGGACAGAGCTCATACTAAGGAGCGAGAGTATCTTCTCGGACCAGCTCAGAAAGCAGTTGACTCGCGTTTCCCGGTCCAGAGATTGATGTTCGCGTAGTTGGTCCGCGCCATCATGCATCGAGAGGGACAGCGCCCCATCTTCCCCATGCTCATTCACCAGCATATTATGCAGACAATAGGGGAGACTCAGATTCCTCGAGGCCTACATTTTCAGCCCGAGTCTGCCCCTATTGATCGTGCTCTCGTTCGACGCTGGTGGTTCAGAGAGTCACCCTCAGGGGAGTTCCTTTATGTTCCCCCAGATCGGAGGTCCCGGACCCCTACTGCTCAGGACTACCCCAGTTATCAGGGGGAGGGTGCTCAGCTATTATTGCCTCCACCACCTCCGATCGCCACCGCACCACCTCCTACCTCTACTTCAGATGCAGACCCTAGAGTGGCTGCAGAGCTCGATCACTTCCGTCAGGAGCTCCACCAGCAGCGACACTCTATGGAGGCCTTCCAGACCGCTCAGCAGGCCGCGTGGGGTGATTTTGATGCCTTCCGGCAGAGTTATGAGGGTATGCGCACAGATTTGACTACCAGAGTCGATTCTGTTGTGCAGCAGCAGGTTGAGGTTGGGCAGAGACAGGAGGCGTTTGAGGAGCGTATATCTCGGCGCCAGGATGAGCAGGAGAGGCGGGTTGATGATCGTCTCATGTTGGCTGTGGATCAGATGAACAAGTCAATGGCGGCCGACAGAAAGAAGGCAAGGAAGGAGATGAAGCAGAGGGTATCTTGTTTCATAGCTGCTTTGGTTAAGAGTCTTCTACGTCGAGACAAGGAGAAGAGGAAGGCGCGTCGAGAGGCGAAGAAGAAGGGACTCCCTACCCCTAGCTCTTCTAGCCTTTCTGATGTTCCCGACGCTTCACCTGATTCTTCTTCAGACTCTCCACCACCATCCTCCATGCAGGCAGCAGTTCATTAGTTCTTTCTCTCTCTCTCTCTCTATTTATTTTATTTTATTTTCCTTCCATTTCCCTTTATTGTCCTTTTGCTTTTCTTTTAGTTTTATTTGCTTTTGTTATTCTTGTATGACTAATGGATTCCCAGTTAACTCTCTCTTACATATTATGGAAACTTTATATTTTAGTGAGTTTTTGGTTACAATTGCCTTTATTTTAGTTGGCTCATGCTGTGACAATTCTGACGCCACGGCTCACCACAAGTGTAGGGCATTTTGTGCCTTCATTCTTCCAAAGGGGAAGTATTTTTATTATTCTTTTAATTCATCTTATTTTAAAAAAAAAAACATTCTTTAATTCTTTGAATTTTTTATTCTTTATTTTTTTGAAACACTGGGGACAGTGTTCCTGCCAAGTGTAGGGCAGGGATCCCCCTTAAAAAAAATTATTTTTTGCTAAAACTACTTAGTAACTAAATAATATGTTATAAGTTGGGATTTTATCAATGTTCTACTAAGCTTTTGCATGTCGTTGGCAAAGTAAGAGTAGAAAAGGATGAAAGCTTGTTCTCTCAAGAGGTAACCTTTCTAATGACTTGTAGATTCTTGTTTTTAACTTCTTGATTCTCTTTATTAACATAAGTATATGACCTTACTCCCATTTCTATCTCAGATTTACTTATGGGTAATATTTTCTTTTCTTTTTCAAAATGGTGAGAATTCTTTTGGGTGAATATCTCAAATAGGGATTGTGTAAAAAAAGAAAGGAGGAAAAAAAGAGAAGCTTCGAAAAAAAAGAAGAATCTTCTTTCAAAAAAAAGAAGCATTACGAGGTTGCAAAAATTGCCTCAAAATGAAAGAAACAAACGAGAGTTTTTCCTTTTGTTTTTCTCCTAAATTCCCCGTTCTTCAAAGCAAAAGAAATCATGGTTGATTCAGAAACCCTTGAAAAATAGGGCTGAACACAAAAAACCATCGATGAGTGTCTTGGCCACATTCAGAAACTCTTGGAAAATAGAGCTGAATGATGGAAACCGGAAAAAAGGAGAGATTACAAAACCCTTATGCAAAATAGCCCGAAAGTTTTTGATCGGTTTCGAAATTGTTTATTTATACCCATTAGTATGTTTCTGGTGGAATAAGGATGATTAAGTGATACTTATGAATTAGAGTCATATGGTTAGGAATATTTATCTAATTGTCATTCTAAAGTTTATCTGTTTTGTGCATAAGTATTTATTCCTTTCTAATCTTGTTTTGCTCGAGGACTAGCAAAAGGTAAGTGTAGGGCCTTGATAAGCCTCAGACTTATCATGTTTTAGTATACTTAATTATAAGATTATTAGCCAAATTAAGGTTAGAATAATTACTATTTATGCTATATTATGTATTAAGTCTACTATTTGTTCAGATTAATGTTTTTATATGTTTTTTTCATGCAAGGGAACATTTCTGACCAAACTGCCGGACATAGGGCCGGATCATACCTGCACGACACAAGCGTGGAGCAGAAAAGGACTCTATGTCGGGTACGTTGCCGGGTTTATCCAAGCCGGCATACATGTGAAAAGTCGTCTCGATTGACCAGACAATGGCAGTTAATGACCGTTGCCAAACCAACCTATGCCGGGTATGGTGCCGGACATATCCTGTTCGGCATTGGTACCTTTTTGCGCAGATTCGGCGGTTTCGACCGTTAGCAGTTGGGCACGTGGTTATTATATGCCGGACACAACTTGCACGGCATGCCATCCGGCACGAGAAGAATGTGATGCCTATAAATAGGACGAGGGGCTACATTTTTCAATACATTCCAACATTGTATTACACTCCATTCCACGCTTCATTTCCGCCTCATTCCAAGTGTTGGTGTCCAAGGCTTTTCTACGGATCCATCCATAAGAAGAAGAGAAGATTTCCTTTTCGGGTTAAGGCTATAACCAATCTCCTTCTCCCTCATGTATTCCTTCTTTATTTAAGTGGGTGGTGAAGTAGGAATCCTTGTTAGGCTTTGGCTAGGGATGAATTCCTTCTATGTAAACAATATGATTATTTCAATACAAATTCAAGCGTTCATTAAGATTCTGGTTCTTATGGCAAGGGAATTAGTTGATCACTCATTCTCTTTATGCAAATTCTACTTGAGGGGGAAAATCCCAAGAGTATGATAGGTTAGACAAATCTTAGTGGTCTTTGATGTTTTCATCTATAACTTAGGGTTAGCATTAAAGATTGCGAATTAATCCATCTTCCCCCATCTCCTTGTTCATTTCGTAGCATGACATATGCTCGATTTGTTAATGGGTTTTGAGTTTCTTGTTCGAAGCAAGAGAGTGGTTTTCACCATATGAACGTGCTGGATGCACTGTCGGGTGCCTCCTGTCCGGCACATTCAAGAATTTGAATATGCCGTGCATCTGATATCCGACAGGATATCCGGCGTAATCATGTTGGTTGGTTAAGTTCGTGTCTTGAAGTTGCATTGCGTGATCATGTTGGTACTTAGGGTGGTTTAGTCCTAAACCTCGCATTTAGATAGGTTTTAGTTAATTATTGTGTTATTTACATTTCCCCCCTTATTATTATAGAATAGGCTTTTGCCCAGATTAGGACTAATTTTCTATAAGTCCCTTAGGTACGATACTCTCGGTCGTAATATATTTACACTATACTCCGACCGGGTTTTATTTTGCTACCCGTAGTAGAGTTGTAGGATTAGTTATTATTTTATTCTTTTTGTATGTAGTTTTCCCTACAAATTCTCTATTAGCAAATTGGATTTTAGTAGGTATTTATTGAATAATTATGTACAAAAGATTTAAACTAAAGCATAGGAAAACTCAAGAATGTGCCGGGTATATCTTACCCGACACTATGCACGGCATTAAATAAAAGGTAAAATATCCTACTCAATCTACTATTAGCATAAGTCCAAAATGAAAAAAAATTATATCATTGTTCATCTAAATTCAAGCTCTACAAAACAAGACCAGTCATGAATATATTTTGACAACTTTAAAAAAAATATTTTTACATGTATGGAGCATAGAACGTAAAAGAAAACTTGTACAAATGGTCATACAAACCTGCACAAATGTTCACTAAAACATGTACATCCTCACGTGAAGACATGTACATTCTCACATTAAAAACGTATAGATAGTCATATAAATCTGTACAAATTATTAAATATGTACATCCTTAAATTAAAACCTGTACATATAAGGAAGAACACTTGTACAAACGGTCATACAAACATGTACATATGACCATACAAACATGTACAGATGTTCATTAAAGAACATGTACATTCTCACATTTAAACATGTACATCTTCACATTAAAACATGTACATTCTTATATTAAAATATGTACATACATCCTCACATTAAAATATCATGGTATACATGTAAAAATATTTTTTAAAAAAGATGTCAAAATATATTCATGACTGGTCTTGTTTTGAAGAGCTCGAATTTAGATGAACAATGATATAATTTTTTTTTTCATTTTGACTTATATATTAAAAGTTATAACAATTTAAATTATTGTTATTTTAATAAAGATTAAAAAAAAAAAAGAAAAAAAAATAAAAACGAAATCGGCGGGTGTAGCGCGTGTAGTAGTGCTTTGTTTGTTTCTATTTTCAATTTTGTCCCACTATATTTCATTAATTACAAAATTACCCTATTATAAAAGATATTTTTATTTTAATTTTACTAAAATCTCCTTCGACCACATGTGGCTAAGAATTTGCCTATTTCACCCTTCCTTGACAAGAAATTAGCGCAGGGAACCTGCAAAAGATCAAGAAGGGAGAAACATTCTTAGCCAACTCACGACGATCATAGGCTTTTTCCGCCTTACCAAAAAGATTGCTAAGCTTTCGTGCAGCATATACCTCCTTCTCTATGTTGGCTGGCTGTCGGGAGATATTCACCTCCATCAGAATTATTCTTCTCTCACTTCTTTGAATCACAAAAACTCCCACCCGCTTTTTCTTCACAATTGTATAATGCAAATAAATCTTCGGTTGCACAGGAGGTTGATGGCTCCTATTGCATTGACCGGTGTTTGAGATTTGCAACCAGAGAGTGAAATTTTTGGTTTTGTTTTGCTTTGCAACCTACGCCTCTGTCAAAATTAGAAGAGGGCCTTCAATTACTTCAAGTAGAAGATGTCGGTGGCCATTTATCTGGGCTACAAGATGACCGGCAAAGATAAGCATGTCCCTACCAAAATTCTAAAAAAACATCGTCTACTCTCCCACCGAGTTAGTGCAGCCAGTTTGACCCGATTGGAAGTATATTGCATCGAGAAGCTGCCCAATCATTACCAGTTGCTGTGATTTGCACAAGATGAGGCAAAATCACAAAGGCCGGCGAAGAAAAAAGGTGAAACATTGGGCATGTAAAG
This sequence comes from Limonium bicolor, assembly GCA_023374045.1. Classification (NCBI taxonomy): domain Eukaryota; kingdom Viridiplantae; phylum Streptophyta; class Magnoliopsida; order Caryophyllales; family Plumbaginaceae; genus Limonium; species Limonium bicolor. The sequence goes on along the minus strand of CM041777.1, from coordinate 102,328,164 downwards.
GGGTTATTTTGACAAAAAAAAAGGGGAAAAGAAGAGAACCATTTGAGAAAGGACCCACATTACCAAAAAATCAAAGGAAACAAAGAAGATCAAGGCACAACAGCAAGGCGATTACCAGCAAAACAGCAAGGCGAGTACCCTGCCAAAGGGGGAAGAAAGTGACTGAAAGCAATTTACTGCTATGGCTTTGGGGATAGTAGAGAAGAGAAGGGAGAGAAGAGAGCGCTGCTAGAGAGCCACATTTTGGCCCACAATTTTTTTTAAAAGTAATATTCACATTATATATTAATCATCACCCAAGCTTACAATATTTTTTGGTACATTGCTTATTCAACAACCCACATCACTACTATTTCTACCTAAAGTTGCTAAGCACAAGTATTGTCCTATCTGGGAATAAATTCCCATAAGACTACTTCAAAATGTAAAGACAAAAGATACGCAAGGCCTCAAGGAGGGATGAAACCTTGGCATCTTTTGGAGTTCCTTCGTGATCAATGAAGTGGTCTGTGGCTTGTTTGTGGGGATCTATCCTTAGCATGAATGAATGCCAGGGGAGAGGGTCTCGATCCAATAGCAGTATTATGGACTTTAATCGATGTATCCAAGATTGCGCCTTGGAGGATCTTGGGTTTGTAGGTAATATGTACACGTATTCTAATAGGAGATAGGGTATATGTAATGTAAAAAGTCGGCTTGACTGTTTTTTATGTAATGAAGAATGGTTTTCTCTGTATCCGCATGCTATTAATCATCATTTATGTTGGGGGCGCTCTAATCATAGACCGTTGAAATTGATCTTCCAACCAACTACACGTAAAAGTCCACGACCATTTCGTTTTGAAGACTGTTGGGTTGATGACGACGAATGTCGTCATCTTGTCATAAGTATCCGGAATTCTCCTTCTAGATCATTAAATTCATATGTTAGTAAGAGCGCAATATGTAGCCGGGCTCTACGTGCATGGGGTGCACGTAAGGTACGCATGGAGGAGAGGGAGTTGGCGGATACAAAAGCAAGGCTTGACATGGTAGCCTCGACTGATCCTTCTCAAGAGAATTTAAGGCAATGAGCTGATCTCTCTAGGCATATGGATTTGCTCCTTCATAAGCAAGAAATCCGTTGGTGTCAACGGTCTCGGCATAAGTGGCTTACGGTAAGTGATAAGAATTCTAAATACTTCTTTCGTTGTTTTAAATCTCGTCAACGGAAGAATAATATTTCATGTTTGAAAGATCCTGATGGTAATATGGCTACGAATTGGGATAATATTGAAAGCACTGCGTGAGGGTATTTTCAACTTCTATTTACTCCTTCTCAAGTGATCCATTATTCCCATTTGATGGCATGTGTTGAAACGTGTGTTCCTGAGTTTGTTTTTTTTTTGATAAGTGGCTGGGAATCCAGCTAAACAATACTGAGGTTCAAATGAACCTTTCTTGCCAAAGGTTTCAGTTCCGGAGAACTGAACCAAAATACAAAGTTAACAAAATGAAAATAAAATAAGAAGTTGAAAACTTGGCTCGCAACCATTTCTAGCCTTTCGAAACTAGCTCTTCTTAAAGAAAATGAAGGGAAAAGCCTTCTGGATATCACCTAGCTACCGAGCTTCGGAAATGAGTGATGACTTGACTCAATGACGTGAGTTTCGAATATGCTGATGGCGGGATGCGAGCTCTTCACTTGGTTTTTGCGAGCTGAACGAGAAAGCTACACTTGACACCTTTCCGATGAGGAGTTGGACCCATATGATTCTCAGAGCTTGAATTTTCACCGGTTCGCTTATTACGCCTGAATATGCGACAAGTTTTGCAGAGAGCCTCTGGTTGGGAAAGTGACACCCAAGCTTGCGACCAAAATCAAGACAAGCACGAGCTTCTACTAGAGACGGACTAGGAGGCGGGGAGCTAGGAGGACTAGGGATAGAGTGGCAAGATGGGCTATAGGGGAAAGGACGACTTCGAGGTGAATGGCAGGGAATTGGGAGAAGTGAGGAGGGAGGGAAAGGAGGCTGACGATGAAGGGTTTGGGGTGAAATTTTTTGAATTGGACGAGCAAGGGCTGAAGGGAGAGAGGGTGCTGATGGGGAATCGGCTGAGGGGGTTGGGCTCGAGGAAGAGAGGGCAGAGTAGGAAGTATGAGTAGTGGTCTGGGAAATGTGAGAGAAACATGGGGAGTATCAAGACAGGCTGAAAACAAATGCTTTGGAATAAAAAAAGATGGACTTTTTGGAATTGGTCCAGAAAAACAAACGGTGGGATTGCTTTGGGAAGAAAAGAAGCTGACCCACGGCTGGAAATTAATTAAATAATTGAATGAGATTTCACCTTCAGCACCTTGCACGACGGTTTGAAATCTTTTGGAAGATTCTGACGACGAAATCGGCAAGGAAAAATCTTGGGGCTGCGATACATCCTCATATGAGGAATCTGATTCCTCATTGGCATGATTCGACAGATCCTCAGACCAATATTCAACAATGCCTACTTGGCTTGTAAAACCATCCACTAAAACTGTTACTTCCTCGTTTATTATTTTCATGCGGTTGGTCTCAATAAGAACATGGGCTTCCAAGTATTTCGGAATTGACTACATATTGGTATCAATTGCTAAAATCGACCCAAAATCTTTTGTTATCGCGTAGAGAGTGCTTTCAGACCATGCTTGAATCGGGATACCACGGATAGCAATGGAAGTAGTTCTTTTTTCCAATTGGTCGCTCGACTCCCACCATTTCAAGAGCCATAAATTATCTATTTTGGGTCTAATTTGCAGAAAATTTTCAGCCTTTCCTCTGGTTTTGAAGATAGCAATGAATTTGAAATCAGAGAGGGCAGTGACCTCTTTGATGTCGTCTCTCCAGAAAGCCAGGTCATTCTTTATTGCTTTTAGGGATGTCTGGATACGGGAATGGATAGTAATACCTCTTTCCAGCCTTTGCTTCATGATTTCAACACATTCTAATCGAATCAGGTTGCTCTGTTCTTTAGGTGGTGAGTGTGGGGGAGAACCTGGTCTGTTGCGAGCTTCATTGGGCTGATGGGAGAGGAAGCTAGAGTGCTCTGCAGATGGCTGGCTCCTGATCCATTGAGCGACTGGGGGATGAGCCGTATTGAAAGGTTTCCTGGTCTTGTTACTTGGCAGAATCATGCTACCATCCACTAACGATCCATTTATCGCTTGGATTGCCACTGCAGCTTCTTGCCTAGTTTTGTATTCAACGAAAGCGTATCGAGTTTGAGTGCGGATTTTGAGAGTCTTTGGCATACGAATGCCGATGATGGGACCAAAAGGGTCGAACAATCTCCATAATGTACCGATGCTTAGGGGTGTCTATTCGGTTTTATTCGGTTAACCGAAAACCGAATTGTTTAAAACCGTTCGGTTTTTCGGTTAATTCGGTTATAACCGAATTAACCGAATTACATCCAAATAACCGAACTAACCGAAAACCGATTTAACCGAAAACCGAAATTTTAGATGACCGCATAACCGAAAACCGAACCGAATTTATATTCGGTTTGGCCAACCGAATTAACCGAATTAACCGAATTAACCGATTTAACCGATAACCGCATAAACCGAAAAACCGAAATTATATAATTAAAACCGAATTATCCTAAAAATAGGCATATTAATGTAATTGCTGCACAGCAGCACATTGCAATGGCTGTTAAAGCCAAAATGGGGAATTTGACTTCAAATCATCTAAGTCACATGACTATCTACCAAAAAAAAGTAATTGATTTGTTTCTTTTACAAGGTAAAGTCTATTTAAACATTGAACATTCTCTCAAGTCTCAACTCTCAAGATCAACTAGTAGTAGTCTCACTTCCATCATCTCTTCCTTCAAAGCAAGTCAGCAAGACAACACAACCATCTTCCTCCACACTTGTAGAGCTGCTCACAAAAATTTCTAGTCTGAACAACACCATACAGAAAAGACCCAACAAATTAATGCAAGACTATATTGAAACAGAACTGCCAAAATAGAACATACGAATTATACTGCTATCAGCAGCCCCTGCCAATAATATAATTGAAACTACGAGCCTCCTTCACAGCCTGTACATCAGATTTTGAGAAAAGAATTTACATGCCGGATAATGTACGAAACTATAAATAGAAATGAGTGTAGCAGGTTTTATAAATGAATTGTACGACTTGATTAGTAACGTAATTTATTCACGTTTTATATGTTAATTATGTAAAGGTTTCAGTTAATCGATCTAACTCCTGCTAGTATAATACTCCCGAGATGATTGACCTAGTGAAGATTGTGATTGATCAAGATCTGTATATAGTAGTAGTACTCTATATACAAAAATTAATAAAACAGGTTGAATTCGTTGACATACACAAAGGTCGTCCACTAATAAAAATTTCAAATGGAAGAAAGATTCATCAAGCACAGCAAGTAGGAGAGCGAAAGATTCATTTTACAACAGCTTGATGATGCAGCTGGCGATGTCTCTGGATTAGCAGTAAAATGTCTCTCTCCTCTTAAAAGGTGAGTGAGACAAGGTGCTTGAGATGACCAATAAGCTTTGTGATAAATTGTTAAATGGGAAAGAGCAAATCGTGATGTTACTGATATAGCTTGAAGACAATGTTGCTGAGGTCAATAGTCAGTCTGTCGTACAATGTTTTGCCAATATTTTTGCCATAAGTCCTCATACACATGTGAAGAGACGTACCGTTTATCACTTTTATCAGTGAGTGATTGAGAGCATATTTATATCCATCTCTCTTTTCTATTACTATTACGATCTTCCTCTATGGTGTAGATATTGGTGATGTTTTGTTTCTGTATATTTGTTATGAATTCTAAAAAAAAATCCAGGATTTTTTTCTATTTTCTTCTTTCTTGACAAAAGAATTTCATTGATTCAACTACTTCTTCACTGTTAACAAGTTGTGCCATTCCCTGTCCATCCTTAAAATTTAAAACCTCAACCAAGATCCCATAACTCCAGATACACTAACTCATAATCAGCTACTGATCTGATAGCTTCCGTACTAAAAAATATACTACTTATAGAGATAGCACTTCATCACAGCATTCTATACAAACAAATACACACTAAATCAATTTTTGGTATCTTGGAGTCTGTGACCTTGTTCGCTAGTCTACAGGCACAGAGCACTTCCAGGTTTGCTAGTCTACAGACACAATTAGCCTTGTTTGCTAATTGCTAGTGTACGCCTGTACGGCACAATCAGAGGCGCAGGCAATTTTTTTCTTGTTCGTTAATCGCTACGACACAAGCAAGAGCATTCCATTCCTTGTTCTCCAATAATCAGAGCAGCATATACGTACTTATCAAAAAAAAAATCAGCGCATAGAATAGACAGAGAAGATAATAACGAGTATATTACCGGTTTCAGATTGGGCGAGTAAAGATTTGAAGCTTGAAGGTGAAGACTGAAGGGTGAACTGGTGGTGCACTGGTCGAGCCGTCTTTAATCTGATGGTGCACTGGTGGAGTGGTGTCGATGGTTGTAAAATTAGTGAATGTGAGAATTGAAGCGTGAAGGTGAAGGTGAAGATGAAGGGTGAACTCTGAACTGAAGAGAAGAGAAAGAAAAACGAACCTAAGAAGAACGGTGACGCGACCTTGTTTGTGGGCTGCGGTATGGCGGTCGGAACTCGGGAGAGGCGACGGCGCGCGAGGTGCGCTGCATCGGCGGGCGGTGAGACCGTGAGTGAGTGAGTGTGAGATGAATCAGAGAGCGGAGGGAAGGAGTTAGGTTTAGAGATGATCGAGAGATCGAAGACGAAGAGAAATACCCTGACCTAAACTAAAAATCAAGCAACGCTGGTTTTGAAGTGATATTAAAATTTCGGTTAATTAGGTTAACCGAATAGTGCTTATGTCAAACCCGATAACCGAACCTAATTACTATTCGGTTAACCGTATTAACCGAATTAACATACGGTTAAAAAATTCGGTCAAAAAACCAAAAAAATTTCGGTTTTCGGTCAAAACCGAATTAACCGAACCTAATGGACACCCCTACCGATGCTGGTTTCTTGATGCAGATTATCAATAAAAATTGTTGCAGCAGGGTCTGCCCAACTGTTGGCCATGTTAGATTACGGTTTTGGATTTTGGCTAGATTTGTGGATTGCGCTGGTGCAGTGACTGTTTTGGTGCGCTGTTGAAGTGACTATTTTGAGAGGCTTGTGGAAGATGTGGGGGAGAGAAAGACGAAGGGGATGAGGGCTGGTGAGGGGCTGACTATTTTGAAGTGACTATTCCTGAGTTTGTTAATCAAGATTTGGCTCAGCCATACACTGAAGTTGAAGTGATCAATGCTCTTCAAAGTATGCATCCATCTAAAGCTCCAAGGCTAAATGGTATTAATGGTACCTTTGTAATTAACTCTTACTGGCATATCATTAAGGATGATTTTCTCTCCACAGTACTTGGCTTTTTTAAACCATGGTGTTCTCCCAGATGGGCTTAATCATACGTTTATTGTTTTGATTCTGAAAAAGAAAGGTGCATGTTGTATGTCTGACTTTAGACCTATTTCTTTATGCAACACTATATATCAAGTGATCTCAAAGGTTCTTACCAATAGATCTAAACATGCTATGCAATACGTTATTTCTCCTGAGCAAGCAGCTTTTATTCAAGGACAATCTCATAATATTATTACTGCAAATGAGATTATGCACATAATGTGAGGTTCTAAGGCTGTTCACAAAGGAACTTTTGCTCTTAAGATTGATATGTCTAAAACATTTGATCGAGTAGAATGAAGTTTTGTTCTTGATGTGCTTTCTAGTATGGGATTTCACCCTGCCTCGGTTTCCTTAGTCCAAAAATTCATTACCTCAGGTTCTATGGTTGTTCTTATTAATGGCTACCCTGACCGTACTTTTTGTTCTGGACTAGGGCTTCACCAAGGTGATCCGCTCTCACCTTATCTTTTCATCTATTGCATGGAGGTCCTCTCCTCTAGTTTGCGCCTAGCCTCCCAAGTTGATATAATTCGGGGTATTAAGGTTCAAGGGCTTGGCGAAGATATTACCAATATCCTTTTTGCTGATGATTGCATATTATTTGGTTTGGCAAGTCGGTGTAATGCTCAGGCTTTTTTGAACGTTCTGGATGATTTCAATGATGCCTCTGGTCAGTGTATTAACACTCATAAATAAAGTACTCCCTCCTATTCTTTTTATTTGACGTTTCAACTACATGTGCTTTAATTAAAATATTTGTCGTTCTAGTTTGTATCCCTCATTCTTTCCTATTATGTCCTTACGTAGAGTAGGGATAGATTCTTTACGGAATACTTTTTCCCCTCATAATAGCCTGCCATCTGATTAGATGATTTGTTTCAAATTAAAAAAAGCTTACACCATGATAAAGTAAGAATACAGGTGGTCGATTTGGATGGAAGACGAAAAATCGACACTACAAAAAAAATGACATTTACCAACGGAGAAATTCCGTTAGTATAGATTAAATATCCGTTGGTATAGATACAGAATGGCTACTCCAACGGACAAAATTCCGTTGGCATATGTACCGTGGGTATTGACCTATACCAACGAATGTGTTATCCGTTGTAGCAGGGTTGAAGCCTATGTCAACGGTTTTTCCGTTAGCAAAGACGATGAAAAAACTGTTTTCAAAGGCCAATTGAACACACTTATAGTGACGGATAGATCCGTGGGTAAACATTTACCCTATGCCAACGGTTTTTCCGTTAGTAAAGATGATGGAAAAACTGTTATCAAAGGCCAATTGAACACACTTATAGTAACGGATAGATCCATGGGTAAACATTCATCCTATGCCAACAGATTTTCCATCAGTAAAGACGAGGAGAAAACTATTGTCAAAGCCCAATTGAACACACCTATAGTAACAAATAAATCTATAGTTAAACATTCAACCTATGCCAACAGGTTTCACATAAGTAAACATCAGCTGTACCAAGACACTTTAAACAACTTCAATCACATCTAATATATAACATAATGTATTTTTAAATGTTGCTACAAAACCTAACAAACTTAAAAAATCACTCCATATAAAAAGCTAGTTGTTCGCAACAACAAGCTGGACAACATGTTTTGGTGCCAGCCTTCAATTCAAAATATATTGTTTTTATCCAATAGTGTTTTCATTTTGAAATCCCACTTCATCCAAAATGTTGTCATTCCGTCCACTGCACTATCTTTCAAGTTGATCCAACTTTTACACTGTCTGGAGTACTCATTGCTGGGGATGGTTCATTTTCACTAGCACCCGTCAAAATCTGTAAAAACAAGTGATTTTAGTAAGAGATTATTAAATCCAACACTAGCACATGAGTGTAACACTAAATAGTAGAAACCGACTCTTAAAGCAAGATGAAAAATTTAGGTGAACAAGATGGACATCCTAATGCGGATACAAAAGAAGGGTTGAAAGCACTTTTCCCAACATATGTTGTGGAGGATACATGTGAATAATACTTGCAGCCTTCATATAGTATCATGGAAAATTCTATGATTGAATTGAGAGAGAAATCTATAACTGAGAATGAATGAATTCCTTTGGGGAATGTGATCCAACAATAAAGCTTCTTAGAGTCATCGCATCAAAGTATCAAACTGGTAAATGAAAATAGAAGGCTTAATCTAATCATGATGTAACCGAAAGAGCTTCAAAAAAGGAAGATAATAACTATGCAAGATTTTATAGCTATAACAATGTAAATACAAAAGTTCAGCACTCCACAAGGATGTTATCCAATAACAATGAAGTAAAAAACATGATAGAAGGCTTTGCAGCTATTGGTATTGCTTGAATCTTGGCAAATATTGGGATTGTTTCCACATATGAAGCAATGATCAAACACCTAACAATTCTGACAGTTAGTCTACTCAGACTGCACCTTCGGCCTTAACCAAAAGACTAACTGTTCATTGGCAGACAAAATGATCATCGATTCATCTTCAATGTCTGTTAATCCTATGATTCTACTATCGCTTGCACACATTTCAAGTACAAAAGTTCAGCACTCCAAAAGGATATACTATTACGCAAATCTTGCCTACAACTAGATGCATGTAGATGGCTACATACCAGAGAGGGAGTTTACTTGCGCCGATGGAGAGGAGCGATTCTTTTTTTTTTCTTTCTTCTTTCACGCGCGCAACGCATTTCTTTATTTTTTCTTTTTTTCTTTTTTTCTTTTTCAAGATTTTTACTATTATTTTTCTTACTTTATCATAAAATCTAAAACTTATTGTAACTTTTAATATATATGTCTAAAATGAAAAAAAGTTATATCATTGTTCATATAAATTCAAGCTCTTCAAAACAAGACCAGTTATGGATATGTTTTGACAACTTTGAAAAAAATTATTTTTACATGTACAGTGCACAAAACGTAAAAAAAACTTGTACAAATGGTCATACAAACCTGTACAAATGTTCATTAAAACATGTACATCCACACGTAAAAACTTATACATCATCGCAATAACTCGACAGGTTTTTAGGGTTTGTGGTAGCGGTTTTAGGGTCTAACTTCGACGTTTTTTTAGCTATTATAGGGTGGGTTTTGGGGTGTTTTGGGGGTAGGGTAATCTATTTGGAATTTGTTTCGTACTTTATATTGTAGCAACTAACTCGACAGGTTTTTAGGGTTTGTGGTAGCGGGTTTAGGGTCGTTAGACCCTAAACCCGCAACTGCAAACCCTAAAATGCCTTCGACGTTTTTAGCTATCCTAGGGTGGTTTTGAGGTGTTTTGGGGGGATAGGGTAATCTATTTGGAAACCGTTCTATACTTTACATTGTAGCAACTAACTCGACAGGTTTTACGACCCTAAACCCGCTACCACAAACCCTAATAATGCCTTCGACGTTTTTTAGCTATCCTAGGGTGGGTTTTGAGGTGTTTTGGGGGTAGGGTAATCTATTTGGAATTTTTTAGTACTTTATATTGTAGCAACTACTCGACAGGTTTTTAGGGTTTGTGGTAGCGGGTTTAGGAGACCCTAAACCCGCAACTGCAAACCCTAAAAATGCCTTCGACGTTTTTAGCTATCCTAGGGTGGTTTTGGGGGGTAGGGTAATCTATTTGGAAACCGTTCTATACTTTACATTGCAGCAACTAACTCGACAGGTTTTTAGGGTTTGTGGTCGCGGTTTAGGGTCGTTAGACCCTAACCCGCCACTACATACCCTAAAAATGCCTTCGACGTTTTTTAGCTTTCCTAGGGTGTGTTTTAGGGTGTGTGGGGTTAGGCCCGTTAGGGTAATCTATTTGAAAGCCGTTATATACTTTAATGTGAGAATGTACATATTTTAATGTGAGAATGTACATGTTTTAATGTGATGATGTACATGTTCAAATGTGAGAATGTCATTTTCAATTTATTAGAATGTTTGTTTTATGGTACGTTGTATGAGCCGGCTGTACATGTTTGTATGACTGTATGTATTTGTTTGTATGGCTGTATGTACGTGCTTCTTTCTTCTGTGTACAGGTTTTATCTAAGAATATACATATTTAGTGATCTACAGTTATGTGACCTTCTGTATTTTTAATGTACATGTTTTTACGTGATGATGTACATGTTTTAGTGAACATTTGTACAGGTTTGTATGACCTCTGACAAAGTTTTTTTTATGTTCATGCACTATACATGTAAAAATAAATTTTTTTTATGTTGTCAAAAATATCCATGACTGGTCTTGTTTTTAAGAGCTTGAATTTGGTAAACAATGATACTTTTTTTTCATTTTGGACTTATATTAAAGTTACAATAATTTAAAATTTTGTGTGTTAAAAAAAAAGAAAAAAAAAAGAAAAACCAAACAGGCGCGTGTGGCTGGAGATGAGGATGTAGCTAGATATAGCTACACTTAGGTGTAGCTAAGAACGTCCCATACTATTAATATAAAGAAGGGGACTATTGTGGTCCACTTGCATATCTAAATCATGCATGTGTGCACTAAATATGTCAATAATGTACAGCACACAACTAATTAAGGAAATCCTTTTTTTCTCCAACGAACCTGTTTATGTGTTCTAATCACATCCAACTTAAAGTATAGTGCACGATAGTAGTAGTTTTTTCACTACAGTACTCGCAGGGATTTGGAGGAATTTGAAGTTATAGTTAACGAGGAACATGGTTAATTAGCCAGAGACAAGACAATTCTTCATCAAAAAAAATTTCAAATATCTAATCATAAGAACGACTGGTTCCGATTGATAGAAATTAATAAAATGCAGAAGTAAGAACTAATCGGTTACCGGCTGACAGAAATTGTGTTGCGATTCCTCTTCTTCACTGGCTGTGATTCTGCTTCCTCACTGGCTGGAGATTCCCGTTTTTGCTTTCTGAGTTGCTAACGATAGATTCCCCCTCTGTAATAGTACAGACATACACCATTGTCTCTGTAACAATACAAACATACACCACCCAACAAACATAATAAATTTTCTATTTTACTCATTTTTTTATGTATTACTTAAAATATGTATTATATATTTATTAAATTTGTAATTTTAGAATCATATTACATTTGAAAATACGATACTAAAAAAAGAATAATGAAGCATTGGGGAAGTGATTTTTTCACGCTTAGTATTATTTATATTCTTTGTTATTATATTTATTAATTGTTATTTTTTTTTATATATAAGAAAAGAGAAAAGTGCCTAACTGATTCTTTTTACCAAACAAAAAACCATTAGCAGATGGAATTTACATGATCAGAATTTCAAGAATAGTCTCATTCATCAGCAAGCACGTGAAATATGCATTACACAAGCTGCAAAAGATCTATGCAACAGCAAGCTATTTAAATACCTCTTTGGCAGCAGAAGTTTCCGCTGCCTCGTCTTCCATTGCCAATGCGGCAAAACATCAGTTGTAAGAAAAGTGTCAGCCCATAGAGAACAACTCTTCTGATCCTTGTCTGCTTTACCACCATTAATATCTTGCTGCTTGCATCTAACAATTTTTGGCGATAGAGTCTCCAGAGTGCAACTACTGCCATGCTCCTCATCTTGTCCCTATTACTGTTACTAGCTTGATATGTATTCGAAGCAGCTTCAAACAACAACATACACTTCACATCAGTGCCCGGGACATTTAACCCTTGAGTGCATCATGTTCTATGTGAATCCCAACAACTAGACTTGGAGGTTACAATCCTACAAAGAGACATGGATTGGTTGAAGTGTGGTTCATAAGAGATTTAAATGCCATTTTAACACTTTATATGGGAACATATATTCTGATTAGTTATCGAGACAGATTCCCATTAGACGTGAATGATAAGGCAAGAGTGTTGTTCTTTTTCAAGAAAATATAGGTGGCTTCAGTAAACTGTAGTATTACTAATGTCATAGCTAATCGAAATGAAAAAAAAACATATGCAGACAGACGTATCACATAAAACATATATAAGCTACGTACTGAAAGAGTAATTCTACCATAAACATCATAATTCTAGGGATAAAACTTGAAACAAAGCAGAGGTTAGAAAGGTACCGGGTTTCAAAGCAGATGTTTTTTTTTTCTTTACATCATATCCTTGGATTTTCTTCTTCACTTCCTCTCCTTCAATGGTTATTGCATCTGTCGTATTACCTCTGTTTATTTTAGGGAATGAAATATTCTTCTCTTTATATTCTCACTTGAGTTGGAGCTAGTTCACTCTTCTTAAGTACGTCCTCTGATGAGTGATGAGCAGTATAGTCCACCTAATCGTGGGAAGTGATTCCTAACCTTAATTAATTATTCTACAATTGTTGTGTAATGCTAATATTATAGCTCTTAATTAAGAGAATCCCCCTTTGATGCTACTTATAATATCCCACCCCTCCCTCGCCTTGGCAAAAATTCTGCTGCCAGTTTCAAGCCAACCACTCATAGACTGATTCTGTGCAAACAATAAAAAATTTCAATCCTGAGTATACCAGCTATATTAGCCAATCTGAGCCAACAACAATCATATGACTGACAGAATATGCAGGAGTGTAACAAATACAAGTAAAAACCGACAACAATCAAATGACTGGTAGAATATGGAACGCGCAGAAAATATCAGTTCTAATCCTAGTTGTGGGTACTTGGACGAGAAATTTTCGCTTACCACAAAGAAGACAGAAGGGACTGTTCTGGCAAAGAGGATGAAACGCAATTTCAGATTCTTTCACATATTCTTCCTGGCACGGCTAAAGAAATCTAGGGTTCAACAAACAGAGACAAGGAGAATAGCTATCGATCCTTTATTAGAGAATACATACCTAGCATAGCTGAAGAATTTTCAAAATGTAGAACATAATACATACCAACTGATTCGCGAGGTTGTGCACTACCACAAATTATTACTTCTTTCGATTTCCCTCGCCGGCATAAGAGAGTCGTCGTGTTGTACTCACCGGCGAAAAAACTTCAGAAGAAATTGAGCACCGCCACCAATTCTTTCTTCTTTCGGGTCCTGCTCTCTCACGCTAATTAACCCCCTTTTGAATAAACCCTCTTTTTTCATGAGGAGCCTTTTTTTTCAATTGCGCGCCTAGTCACCTATGCAAACAGAACATAGATCCGTCAATACAGGACCTCCGCGCGTATCAGCTATATCAACGAAAATATTAGCCCGTTACTATAGGGTTCCGCCCCATTGTTATAAAAAGACTTTGCCAATGGAAAATTGAGTCCGTTGCGACAGGTTTCCGTGAATACGGAATAGCCTGAAGAACACTTTTAATTAAGATTCCTCGTCCAGCCTGAGAAACTGATTTATTCCATCCATGAATACGGGAAAAAGCCCTATCCCGAACATAATAAAAAATTGCTTCTTATTACGACCGATATAACTTGGAAAACCTAAATATAGTTCAAAGTTATCACTTCTCTAACCACAAAAAGAGAAGAAACATTCTTCGAGCATGAGCTGGAACTCCGGAGAGAAAATAATACTCCCTCCTATTCTTATATATTTGACATTTAAGCCATATGCACAATTATTAAGAAATTTTATTTTTTTCAACAGTGCCCTTAATTTCGTATTAACCTTGTTAATTATTAATTATTTTTCAGATTATGGATCCTGACGATAGAGTCGAAGAGGACTTACTGTTGGGGTTGGATGATATTGACGATGACGTCCCTACTAAAGAACCACCAGCTGCATCTACTTCGCAAAACCCTCGGAAGGGACGTGGACCGACCCGTGGGTTGAAGGTGAAGAAGGATTCTCCCATCGATTTGGTCTGGGACAAGTACCTCCGACATCATGGTGGGTCGAAGCAGCAGTTTGCTTCCTACTTGGGATTGCTGGTAAAATCCCATTGCTCGATTAATAAGGATTGGAAAGATCAAGAAAAGGCAGACAAAGACATCATGTGGCAGATGGTGCAGAAGAAGTACAAAGTCGCGGATGAACTTCGGACGAATATTGAATCACTTCTAGTGACATCGCTGCGACAGTTCAAGCATCGGTTGGTAGATGGCTGGATTACCAAACCGGGCTCCAAGAGGTCACCGCCGTGGGTAGTGTATGATGGTATGATCACGGAGGAGGACTGGAAGATATTCTACGACCATCGCCAGACTGAAGAATTTAAGGTACTTTTACAATTATTCTTTCTTAATTATTTAAGGAATAAAATTTAACAATTATTTTTTTTATTATGTATAACTTACAAATATACAAATTTTGTAACAGTTACGTCAAGAACGCAGACGTAACCGGGAAGAATATATATAAGCACTTCATGGGGCGAGCTGGATATACGGGGCGGTTGGAGAATGGAAGAGCGAGGGCTTACTGACGAAACTAATGAAGACGGCACTCAGTCAGTTATTGATGATGTTGACGATGCAAGCAGGGTGCAGACATTTATGCTGGGTCGCATGAAGAAAAATGACGAGGGAGTTATGTGTTCCCGCAGAGCGAGACTGCTGAGTTGGCTTCAAAGATTGTAAGTATATATTGAAAAGTTGTTGTTTACTAATTAGTAAGTTCATTTCTAATATTTTGTTAATTTAAAATTAATAGTCTGGATCTACTGAGCGATGGGAGGGTTCTGGCCCCTCCGTCTCAGGATGTCACTGAATAAGGCCCTTGGGCAAAAGGACCATCCAGGGCGAGTGTGGGGGCTTGGATGGTGGGACTGTTGTGAGTTGATGTAGGTGGCTAAATCATGTCATCTGTTTTCAAGTGTTGGATGGGGGACTGTGCATTTTGCATTCGGTCGGGTTTTAGACCGCCGAACACTGTTACATTTCAAGCTCATCCCACCTCTCCACGCTCGTGTGATGGTAGACGACATTGTGCGAGGTCATAAGGACTCTCCACTTCCGTTGGAGTGGAATCAGTGGAGTAAAATAGGTCAAGCATAATCTTCAGTTGTTCCATGGCCATATTCTCTCATCGATGTCAGTGACAAGGTAAACTATTTACATGCTTACTGTTTAGTTTTTAACTTAACTGTTGATTGATATGTTTTTTATTAAATTTTGTATACTATTAGATTGATAAGGAATTAAGACCGTTAAGAAGAGGAAAGTGGATAGGGGAAGGAAGTTTGAAATCAAATGAGGAGAGTCCAAAGTGTGAGAGGAAGTGGTGAAACCTTTCGATATGACTCCTAGGATCCCCCATTCTGACACCCAGTACTCTTAAAAGTTGACATTCAACAAAAAATGTTGTATGACTTTTTCATGACGAGGCCGCAGTCTTCACCAACTTCAACTGAAATGTCTAAGCATGTTTTCCACTCCCCCTGAGCCCAGAGATCTGATTATCCGTGAGCGATCCTAAGAGAATTTTTGATGGGAGACCTGCTTAACATCTCTGTGATTCAGACCTATTTGTGTAAGTATCTTTTAAATTATTACATTATCTTTCATTTTTTTAAGCTATTTAACATATCTTATGAAAAAATGTGTTTAGGTGTTTGACTAGCACTGCTAGCGAGCAAGAGATTATTTGCCCTCTCTTTCTTGTGTCCGCAATTGATGTCAGCAAATCAGGCCACATTGGAGACAAGGATGTGTAGAGCATGTGAGGCAGGGATTTTGTACTACGGTGCGAAGAAGAAGCAGATATTTGCTGATCCCATATCATCATGTAAGTACACAATAACTGGAATTTTTTGCTTCCTAATGTGATATTTAATAATTGTTACAAAACATTCTTGTTTTATCTGTGGCAGCAATCATTGGATGTTGATGGTGTTGTGTATCGACACCTCATGCTTGTGATACTAATACCCATTGGGCGGCCTGATGACCTTCGAGATCGCTGTAGAGAAATATTTGAAGGAGTGAGTATTCAAAATTTTAATGCATTCTGTATTTATTTTAAGCTTGTCCTAGATTTGACAATAAATGGCTTCATTTTAAAATGTTGTATTTATGCACGGGCCATAAGCTTGGTATAAGTGATGAAAAAACCATTCTCCATCTTGAACTTCCAATACATACGTGTAAGTAATCATTTAATTTATGCATTTTTGTATTAAAGTTAACGTTTAATTTTTTGTCTGTCTAAAGTTGGTAATCCATGGATGGTGTGATGACAGTGTCCTCAACAGCCTGATTCACGAAGCTGTGGCTATTATGTGATGCGGTACATGTTCGAGATTGTACAAATATTTCACGCTTAAGGATGATGACAGGTAACCCATACCAATCAAAGTTTTAGTTAAAGTTATTGCATTTTAAATAAAAGTGTACTAATGATGATCAGTTTCTTTTTATGGACAGATCGTTTCTTATTTCACAAAAGCAGGGAGCACGTATTCCAAAGGGATCTCGACTTTGTAAGATATCATTTATCGCCGTTTTGGTGTAAAAATTACTTGAGTGTTTCTTAGATCTTATCCTAGTGTAGTTAGACTTAGACTTTTTTTTTGCTGAAGCAACGTAGACTCTCAAGTTTTAAAGTTCAACTCTCTCTTATTTTTGAAAGTTTGAATGGGTTTGTTTGCAATTCGTTTTCAATGTTGCAATTCAAATTGGCAAGTACTTGGTTTTGTGGTCATATAGTGTGTTTGGTTATCAAAGGGCAATACCAGTTGGATGCGCTGTACAGGTTGTATATGCGATTGTAAATTGGGTTGTGTTGGAAAATATGTGGTAGAGGCTAAAAAAACAAAAAAAACTAAAAAAAAGAAAAAAAACCATGGTTCACTTAAACCGTGGTTTAAAACTCAATGGAACGACGAGTATAACCACGGTTTAGTAGAAAACAGTCGTATAACGTACATTTTATACCACGGTTTTTGTCCGAACCATCGTATAAAACTAGATCGAACGACATTATATACCATGGTTTCTGTCCCAACCGTCGTATAAGTCGTCTGATTCCCGCGACACAACGGACTTTAAACGACGGTTTCAAACCGTGGTTTATTGCAATTTTCCGATATACCACGCGAGTATTAACCACGGTTTCTAACCGTGGTATATAGGCAAAATAACCGTGGTAAAAAACATTATCTACACTAGTGCCTTCTCTATTAAGCAATGTTCGCAAACGATTTTGGTTTCTTTTGCCACTAATCCTGATGACCAACTATCTCAAAGCAGATGTAACAGATGTGCCCCTTTTGACGACATTTAGTGCATTCTTGATTATGTTTGTTTGGATCCTTGAGAGTTTTCTTCGTTCGCTGAAATTGCCGAAATTGATTTTTGTCTGCACGTAGGGTAACTTAGTCTTGAGTTGGACGAGCTCCCTTTCCTGAGATACGCTGCCTTTTCTCCTCTTATATAACCAGAGAGTACGCTTCATCCAAGCTAGGTAAGGGATTTCTCATCAAGATGTTGCTCTCGATGTTGGTGTAATCTTCACTCAACGCCATAAAAAATTGCATCGTGTTTTCCTTTTGAACTTGATATTCGTACTCTATTTTGGCACTATAGGAACAAGCAGGGCATTTCTTCATGGATTCAAGTTCATCCCAAATTCTTTGCATATTGGTGAAGCAAACCGAAACCATGTGTGTGTCTTGTTCAAGCTTGTACAATTCCTTCCTTAATCTGTAAATATGAGTCGTGTTTGCCTATTCGTACCGTAGACAGAGGCATTCTTAGGCGTCCACAACACTAGAATAGTAGACGGTCGACTTTCTAACTTCCTTGTTGGCAGATTGTGTGAGCCAAGCGATTAACATATGGTTGCATCGCTCCCACTACAAAAACATAGGATTGTCAAGATTTGGAGGCTTTAGGGTTCGATCGAGAATCCCAAATTTGTTTTTTTGCTTTAAGAGCAACGATAAATGCACTTTTCCATCCAGTGAAACCTTGTCCTATGAAAATCGGCCCTAAAGCCATCGAGCGATTATCACTAGGATGGAAATGGAGAGGATTAGTGTAGTCGATCTTGGCCGAAGACTTAAGTTCCCCGGAAACTCCAGCTCATTTCTTTGAGTCAGTCATGCTGATTCAATTCTTAAGTGACAAGAGTATCCACATATAGCCTGAGGAGGCGAAAGAAGGTTTAAAGAGAGTTGAAAAAAGGAAAGAGACGGGATTAAAACATACTCTGATACCATGTTGATGAAACAAAATGAGAAGAGTAAAGACTAAACTAGCTCACAGAGAGCAAAGTAACTTCTACTATTGAGAACTCTACCTCAGACAACTGGCTGATTAAGTAGATCATGTACAATGAGAACACGTGAAGAAGTACAATTTTTTTCTTACTACATACCTATTCTTTTACAAAACTGAAGCTGATAGCTGATATCAGTAGTCAGCTGAAGTTCAAAAAAGTAGAAGAAAAAATATATAAGAGAAAAATTAAAATTTTGATATGACAATTAATGTATGTGATGTATAGAAAGAACAAAATAAGCTGGAAAGATGAACTCGTTTTTAAAAACCTATAAATTAATGGGGATAGTTTCTATAGTAGTAATTTTCCCATTAAGATCAGTAAGTTTTAAAATGAAAAATGGGAATTTGAGTGTGAATTTTATCGATATTTGTTGGCCATTATTTCTTGTAGCAGAGGTAGGATAGTTTGTTTAGGCTTAGCCTATGTTGAGGAATTTTAAGTAACCTAAAATGTTTGAAGATTAGACTAGAAGAAAAGGTGACATGCTACATAAGTGGGGTTATTCCAAAGATGATTATATTATATCTAAAAGATGAACACACAAACCAAATACTGTAGGAAATGATGAGCTATAGTTAGTTATGAATCTTCCTGTAAGAGTGAAAGCATAAAAAACGATGAAGGTATGGATAGTAAGAATGTTGTTTTTTTATTGTGGCGTCCTCGCTTCTGGACTGGCCTAAAATTTTCATGCAGCAATCATTCCCTTAAACACATGGCTTATGACATTTATCATCCACATGTCACTTTTGTCATATTCTATTATCAGAATAAAAGACAAAGTCCGCAAACCATTAAGGTAGCGGTTAGGAGTGGTCAGACCGCCTCTACATTTTGAAAAAAAGATTGCACGTGTCTTCTCCACAACAACATGCATCTTCTTCTCCTTAGCAACATGTAAACTCTAAACGGGTCGGCTAGCTCTTAGTTACCTTGTCATTAGCGTAGTTACCCAGAACACTCAGTCCAGATCTGAGACTTCATGTTTACTAGCAGGATAAATATAATAGAGATGCAGAAGAAAACTCAGTTACTAATCTTTATTAATAGCGTGAAAAACTCCTCACCTGATCTGTTCTACACCTTGAACAATCACACTCCAATCTATCACTCTTTGAATGATGGTAACTAACCTAAAACAATGAATAAAGAATTCCTCTCAACTCTCCAAAAGGGTGACTTGCCGTAAGAAGTATATCGGTTTTGATACCCCCAAAACCCACACCGTATACTAAACCTATACAATGTTTATATACACAAAATAACTGGAGTTTCCTAAACTTAAACAAACTACCTACAAAGGATATTTACACAACCATAACACCACCTGAGTAGAGATATATTAGGAGCATATCTTAACAACCTAACAGCGCATATAACCTCACAAGCGTCGCTCCGATTCTGTTGCAGCCCAAGGGAAATTACCGAAAGAGACATATACTGAGTGCAAGACTGGCACAGTATATTAATTTGTCACACATCAAAAACCATAAGTATGTATAATGCACATACATTTACAGTTTCCCCCTTTTTTGACGTGTGCAAACTTGGTCATGGTGAATAAAGGAATCATATAGATCGTATTCCCCCTGAAGTGTAGATTCCCCTTGAAACAAAGCGGGTGTGCAACGATTAATATGATAGACAGCCAAAATCTCTATATCACCATGTTTCCCCCTTTTGCGCATAAAAAAATGGTACGTACCTAAGAACTCACGAAATGTAAAATGGTATACCGAGGAACGCGCAGTAGCATTGTATACAACGTTAATTGCAGGAAAGTATTTCAGAAGATAGCACACTTAAACCATGAAGTCAGCAGAGGAAACAGAACAGGCAACAATATTCAAAAAGGAAAGTAGTCTAAGATGGGGCATCGAAAAAAAAGACTCCAACAAACAAGGACTGATAAGCAACATCTGTAACACCCCAAACGTAACTTAACAATTAACAGGAAATCGCAGCGGAAAACGGTAACTTAAACACTAACAAAAGAGGACGGTGTTACACGCCGTTAGCCACCCACGTGGCTAACAAGGCTAAATACGTACAAACTGAATCGGTCTGATGGACAAAGACTCCCGAGCATTAGTTACTAACATCTACAAAAATACAACCAACTATACCAAGTATATATATGTACAACCATCACTGCAATTCTGATGCTATCAAAACATACCACCACGGGAGCACAGGCCCATCGCGGGTCCAACATCCAAAACTACCAAAAGTATTTCTTACACCTAGAAACTAAAGCGACTCCGCTTCCTCGATCCTCATCCTGCAAAATAAAATATGGTGCCCCGAGGGGGCTCAACAACCCTTGGCTGGTATGATTAACGTGCAGCCCGTCGGCTACCGGGATACACGCAACTAATTGTCATTAAGAACATGGGGTATATTTTAAACAAATAATATACATAACATAGCAATACTCATCGCATGTTAACAACATACACATAACACAAATGTGAACGAATCGCTTGTGGAAACGAACCAAACAACAGTTAGCCAAATTTGGTTGAGCCTAGAGAATGTTGCCATTCTCATATTAAGCTCGTTACATAACTTGTTACCGTTCGGTTTGTCGAACGTTTACTTTACCCCAAGGTGTGTTGGATATAGTGTTCCTAACATACCGTACATACATTCCCCTAGCCCCGAACTTAAGTCAAGGTAGGAAATCTATTAATTAGATTTGTGGGAGATTGCAATCCAAGAAGGAAGACAATCATGACATAAAGAGAATCGAATCTGATCCAGATATCGACACTCAAACATACACGCGCGACCGGACACCCGGATTCCTTACCCCCCGGTTAAACACTGGTTAGTAGATCCATTAATGAAACTTAACATATCAATTCAACTGTAAAAGTTCAAGCCCAGTTAGGCACACAAGGGAGATGAGATACACCGTATAACATAACTCACACTTAACACACGTATAGCCGCGGTTAGAACGTTCTTTGGGTTGGAACGCTTTAAACCGAATACCGTTCTCATATGTTTCTTAACATTAGTTAGCTAATGGGTTAGCACGTATTCGAGGTTAACGGTAACGGAACATACACACCACAATTACAACAATGACCGTAAACGCATTTCATGGTTTAAATCTTACAATGTCATAAACACACAGAAAGCAAACAAACACACAAGCCGGTGTAAACCGGTAGCAAACAGACTGCAAGAAAACCATACCTTGGTCCCTGCTGCGTTCGAGTTCCACCGAATGCAGCTCCTATACATAATTAATAACGTTGGTTAATTACCTTAGTTAACTTTCGATTTACTAAGTGTTTTACATGATTATATGACATGTTTTCACACTTAAACTTACACTCATTTATCCACATTATACCTACTAGGGTTTACTACTTAAGCCACACTTCTTTTGGTTTTTTTTAAGTATGGGCCCACCGACCCAACCCCTGGGTCGGTCCATTCCAGTAACATCCGGGTTTGAAAATTCCACTTTGACCGACCTTGCCAAGGTCGGTCCCAAGGTTGGTCCGTTCTAGAAACATTTTGGTTCAGTATTTTTAGCCGGGTCGGTCCCCAGGGTCGGTCGAGTCCAGAAACATTTTCCGCCCAGTTTATTACAGTCCAACCGACCCAAACAGGGTCGGTCGAATGTAGAAACTTCCCAAAAATTGTCTAAATTGCTCTAAACTTTTCCTCAAGTCTCTTAATGTGTTCTAACATCATTTGGCACACTAAAACCTTCATATACCATCCACTAAACTCATTTTCTAGCTCATTTCTAAATTCCTTAAACACTTACTCATTTTCTTACAAAATTTCCTAACACTTATAATATTTTTCCTTAGGTTCCTAAGTGGTAGTTTATACCTATGATATCAACTAGCTCTAGTGTTCTCCACAATCATTCTAACCACTCTCAAGCATCATTTTGCAATATTATCCTCCTTGGTTTTCTCCTCGGTCTTTCAAAGACTTAACACTCCATTTATTACCAACTCTTGCACCATTGTTAACAAGCTCCTAACGACATTGGTACATCTAACCACCCATTTGATTTCTAATTCCTCCAAGACAATGCCTAGATCACCCAAGCACTCAAGAACACTTTAATTCATTTTCTTCCACTCCACCATTACAACACTTAGCCATTCCTACTACCCTAGGTCACTAACTTCATTTGAACACTTAGAACTCCTTGTATATTACCAAATTTTGACATGGCTTCTCTAGCGCACTATCCACAAACACTTGTTTTTCATCCTTAAACAATCCAAGACATTCATCTCACAAAGAGTGTTTTTTACACACAAACTCACCCAAACTACACTACATCACAATATAGTGCATAATTTAAATTGCTTGGCACTTAGGCCCTTAAATTGCATTAATCTTAAACACTAAATTTCCCACATATTAAATGCCTTTAACCTGCAAATACACTCAACATCACATATGCCCTTAATAACCTCCTTGTGGGTATTTTACTACTCATTTCCCTTGGCTCTTTAGGTTTTTTATAAGGCAATTTAAGTCATTTTCTTAAGGTACAAACTACATTAAGATGGGTCATTTACCTCTTCCTCTTAAGACTTTGTTTCTTGTTTTTCCTTGTTCTTTCTTTGTTGAAAATTGGCAAGGAGCTTTGATCACTTGTCAACCTTCTAACCAATACATAAATATAGGTAATGAGCATTAAGCATTATACCTAAGCTCATGAATAAACCCTAGATTACAAGAGTGTTTTAAAACACTAAAATAGATGTTTACCTTGGTATTGAAAGAGAGCTTGATTAAGTAGCAAGAGAGGACTCCTCCCAGTCCTTTGAAGTTTGGAATGAAGCTAATAAAAGAACAAGAGAAGGCACCATCAAGAGGTGATTCTCGGTCATGAACAAAAACAAGAGGAAACATAAACTTTCTTTGGTTTTTTCTTACCTTGAAGCAAAGGAGAACAATAAGGTGTAAAAAGATGAGCTTTTCCTCCTTCAATGGTGAATCTTCATGGCACCGAAATGGAGTTCTTGAAGATTTGAAAAGACAAGATTGTAGAGCTTGCTCTAACTAGAAGAAAGGTAGTCTTGGAATTAAATTTGGAGCATGGAGCTAGGAGTTACAAGGAAAAAAAGTTGGAGAATGGAGAAGGGCTGTAGCAAAACCGGTTGGAGAAGGGAGGATGAAGAAGGTGACGGTGGGGAATGGAGGGAATGAGAGGAAGTGAAGAGAGAGGTTTTAATTTGGAAGATATTTATGCATAAAGCAAATAGTTACCTTACTTTATCATTCCTTCCTTAACAAACTAGCTAAGTGTGATGACTCACAACTTAGAAAAACCAGCCCCCTTTTGTCCTTAGGGTATTTAGGAGCTAGTTTGACCAATTAAATTACTTATGTTGACTTAATGCTAAACTAGCACTATTTAAGCATTATTCACTAATTAGTGCACATATTTGTGAAATTTTTGATTTCCCATTGATTTAGACTTCCTAATGTGATACTAAGTAGCACACATGTTGATTAAGGAGTAATAATGGGCATTTAGCCACTCAAAACCCATTTCCAAGACAATGTTTCAAAAATGTGCTTTAAGACTCCTGAAAGCATATTTTGTGTTTTAACTTGTTTTCAAGCTTGGTTTTCTTTAGTAATTGGTTTAACATCTCCATTAGCATGTTAGTAAATTCTTGCTAAGCTCTTTGAGTCTTAACCAAGGTTATCCCAAGCTTAGAGCATATTTTTGCTCAAATTGTCTTAATGGTACTTTATTGTGTTTACTATGGTTTAAATTGTTTATTAATGTTTCTAAGGCACTTTTTAGCCTTAATATATCATATTTTAACATTTAATTAACATATTAAGGTTTGGGGTGTTTCAATCTACCCCCCTTAAAAGAATTTTGTCCCCAAAGTTCACACTTCCCACGCATCATTTAAATTAGAACACGGGGATTACTTGCAGAACAACACTTCCATAACAGACGTACTTTACATAACAACCCTCGGACTCAAGGCCCGGGTAACATAAAAACATTCATACTCAAGGGTCAGTAACATAACAACATAGACAATGTATTTCAATACATGTCGTACATACATAACGAAACGGCTCTACCCCCCTTAAAAAGGGGTACACCCCGTACCCTATACATACGAAGACTACTGAGTAAACAATGACGGGTACCTCGCCCTCATACTATCTTCCAGCTCCCAAGTGGCCTCCTCGACTTCCTGGTTAGACCAGAGAACCTTCACCATTCGTACAGACTTATGGCGAGTGTCTCGAGTCTTAATGTCCAGAATCCGTACGGGAGTCTCCACTGATCGCATGGTCGGCTCTAATGTTAGCCTTTCGGGCTGAAGTACATGAGATGGATGAGGCATATATTTCTTCAACTGCGATGCGTGAAACACATCATGTACCTTGCCCAGCTCAGCAGGCAGATCTAGCCTGTAAGCTACCGGGCCTATCCGCTCCCTCACAACATAAGGCCCCACATATTTTGGGCTCAACTTGCCTTTCTGGCCAAAACGAAACACACCCTTCATGGGGGAAACTCTAAGAAACACCTGGTCGCCCACGACGAACTCCAGGTCACGTCGGCGCACATCGGCATTTGATTTCTTCCTATCTTGAGCTGCCTTCATGTTCGCTCGGATCTGGCGTACCTCTGCTTGTACCTGCTCCAGATACTCCGGCCTAATAATAACTGCCTCACTCGACTCATCCCAACATAAAGGCGTGCGGCATGGTCTACCGTACAATGCCTGGAAGGGAGACATCTTGATCGAAGCATGGTAACTGTTGTTGTAGCTAAACTCGATCAAGTGTAACTTATCAATCCAGCTGGTCTGAAAGTCAAGTGCACAAGCATGTAACATATCCTCGAGCGTCTATATGGTGCGCTCACTCTGACCATCTGTCTAGGGTGGAACGCAGTACTCAGCTTCAGCTTGGTACCAAGCGCTTCCCGTGTAGATCTCCAGTACCTCGAGTGGAATCTGGTATCCCTATCAGACACAATAGTCTTCGGTACCCCATGATGCCGTACAATCTCTCAGTCGAAGAGCTCTGCCAGCTTTGCCGCTTCCCAAGTGTCCTTCATCGGAATGAATCGGGCCACCTTGGTCAGTCGGTCAACAATGACCCATATCATATTCAGACCTCCCCTAGTAGGTGGAAGCCCTACTACGAAGTCCATAGAAATGTCATGGAACTTCCACTCTGGCACTGGCATTGGCTGCACCATACCACCAGGCCTTCGGTACTCAAACTTGACCTTCTGACAAGTGAGACACCTTACCACATAGTTATTCACATCCTTCTTCATTCCAGTCCACCAAAACTAACTTTCCATGCCTTTATACATCTTTGAAGCTCCGGGGTGAATTGAAGTAGTAGAACAATGGGATTCACTCAGTATGCGCTCTTTCAGCTCAGCGCTACTTCTCGTAATACACAATCGGCCATTCAGCCTAATCAGATCATCATCGTGAAGTCGAAAGTCGTACTTCTGACTCTCGAATGTGCCATCAATCAGCTTCTCCCTGATCTCTTGCATGTACTGATCCGACATCTGAGCACTTCGCACCTCCTCAACCAAGCTAGAGTGAGATACTAGCAAATGGAGGGAGTGTGCTCGGCGACTCAATGCGTCAGCTACCACATTTGTTTTACCTTCCTTGTACTGAAGGTTGATGTCGTAGTTGTTTAGGAACTCGACCCACCTTCTTTGCCTCATGTTCAACTCCTTCTGAGTGAACAGATAATTCAAACTTTTATGATCTGAATAAATTGTCACGCTTACCCCATACAAATGATGTCACCATATCTTCAAGGCAAAGACAATGGGCCCCAATTCTAAGTCGTGGGTAGGGTAATTCTATTCATGCTTCTTCAGCTGTCGGGAGGCGTATGCCACGACCTTTCCGTGTTGCATCAACACACAACCCATACCTCTGCCTGATGCGTCGCAGTAGACCTCAAAACCATCTGTACCGTCTGGTATAGTCAGCACTGGTGCAGATGTCAGAGCGTCTTTGAGGCTCTAGAAGGGACTCTCGCAGTCGTCTGTCCACATGAATGGCGCATCCTTCTTCATCAAGGAAGTCATCGGCTTCGAGACACTGGAGAAGTTCTTCACAAACCACCTATAATATCTTGCCAAACCGAGGAAGCTCCGAATGTCGGTAACCATCTTCGGCCTAGGCCAGGTGCGCACAACATCTATCTTGGCCGGATCAACAGCGATCCCAGCCTCAGAAATAACATGACCAAGGAATGAAACTTGGTTCAACCAGAATTTACACTTGGAGAATTTTGCATACAGCTGGTTCTCTCTTAATGTTTTCAACACACTTCTAGGGTGGCTTTCATGCTCACCCTTCGACTTTGAATATACAAGAATATCGTCGATGAAGACTACCACTGACTTGTCCAACTGATCTCGGAACAAGCGGTTCATTAAGTCCATAAACATGGTGGTGCATTGGATAGACCAAACGGCATGACCGTGTAACTCGTAGTGACCGTATCTGGTTCGGAATGCGGTCTTCTCAATGTCACCCTCTCGAATAGCAATCTGATGGTAACCCGATCTTAGGTCGATCTTGGAGAATACTGATGCTCCTTTCAACTCATCAAATAAATCATCGATTCGTGGTAAAGGATAACGGTTCTTCATTGTAACAGCATTCAGCTCTCTGTAGTCAATGCAGAGGCGGAGACTACCGTCCTTCTTCTTCACGAAGAGGACCGGCACTCCCCATGGTGAAACGCTCGGGCGTATAAATCTCTTGTCGAGTAGGTGTCACAGCTGTTCTTTGAGCTCTGTCATCTCAGCTGGAGCCATACGGTAGGGCGCCTTCGCTATTGGTCCGGTACCCGGCACTAATTCAATTTCAAACTCCACTGCCCGTGCTGGCGACATGCCCGATAGTTCCTTAGGAAAGACATCTAGAAACTCCGACACTTCCGGCACATCTGGGCTAAACTCAGGCTCTCTCTCTATGTCCTGGACATAGCAGAGGTATACATCATTCTTTCGTCATAGTTCACGATACATAGCCATGGTGGAGATGATCTGAGTCGAAGGCTCCCTGGGCCTCTGGTGGTATGAGATGGTAACCCCAGTCGGACTCCGAAGAAGGAGACGATGCTCGGCACATAGGATTCGACCCTTGTACCACTCCAACCAGTTCATCCCCACAATTACATCGAATCCGAGTCCCTCGAACTCTATCATGTCGATCGGAAACTCTTCATCTTTGATTCGGACAATGGCATCTCGGTAATAGCGGGTACACTTGATCCGCTCCTTGGACGGGAGAGTGACTAGGAAGTCAGGCATCTCTTCACTGTCTAACCCCAGCCTCTTTGTAAAAGAAAGCGAGATAAACGTGTGTGAGGCTCCAGAGTCGAATAAGATCGATGCGTCCACGCCATTAACTGGGAAGGTACCGGTGAGGATAGTTCCGCTCTTGCTGGCTTTTGCCTCATTACACACATTCAGTGTACCTCCCATTCCGAGTGCACAGCCTAATTTATTTGGCAAACTTATAAGCACAACGGTAACAACACGGTTTGTATACTCATGAAATTAACACTGCTTTATTCATTAACATTACTCCTTACACCATAAGTTGGTTTACATTGTCGACATAGCTAATATTTAACATGCTTAACATACAACGGGCTTTACACATTACAGGGTTATACATGGTTTCAAAATTGCCTAAAGGTCAAATTCAAACGTCCGGGTATCATGTGTGTGGCGTTGATTACTGTCGGAGGTGCCGTATTCATCTTGATCTTCTTGATACCGTGATAAAGCTTCCTCGACTGCACCCATGATTAATACATCACCTAACTTTAACACCAACTTCCTTGCGAGATCAGCACGCTTCTGCTCGCCATACATAAATACTATGGTATCACCAATGGACCAAGACACCACGGGTACTCCCTTACTCAAAGACTCGGGTGTTTCATCCTTATCTTGGTGTAAACCCAGTCGTCCACCTTTATGATAGAAGTTCACAATACACAAGTCCGCTTCAACACTCGGAATTGGATCCGATTCAACTTGCTGAGCAATTCCCATGGCGTGATTAACGACCGCAAGGAACTCTTCAGGTATTCTCGGTATTGTTGCTCCATCTTCCGCTCGCATGTCTTGATATGTCTTGGTGTAAGGATTCCAGTCCTTACCCATGCACATCATCTTCAACTTCATTTTCGATCCGCCCAGGTATTCCGGTGTGTAAAAACCTCCAGGTTCTGCTCCAAGCTCGTCGCATCATCGGATGATGTGGATTTGTGCTTCGGGTTTCAGGTATCCATTTAAGAGTAACATACCTGGCTGGATCACCTGACATTGCTCCCTCGGGAATTCGGTGATGCTGATGGTGGTCTCTTCGGGGGTTGGTGTGGGAGGGATTGGATAACAAATATTGAAGGTTCCTAAGGTTTAGAATTATCTAGCTTTGGTGAATTATACATTACACTTTAACTCATTGTTTAAGTAGTTATACATTCAGACTCGCTAACACTCATGCATGAAATGCGGTAAGCAGTCAATTACTTCACTCAACGGGTTTAAATATTACCTGGTCTAGAAGAGGGTCCAGCTCCCTCTGATCGATCAACAACATTTAGGGTGGCCTTGCCAGCTCCCGACCCCTTCCCTTTCTGGAATTTCCCCTGGTCTGAGGATGGCTGACTAGTTGCCTTAGGGCCTTCGGTGGTCACGGCGGCCTTTCCCTTTCCTTCCCATTTCGGCTTGTAGTTCCGGCTGTTGGGGTTCTGGTAGCACTCGAAGTGTCGGTGCCCCATCTTTTTGCAATAGTAGCACTGCACATCATTTCCCTCGCAGTCCTTGCCGGGGTGGTCTCCGTTGTACCACTTGCAGTAGTAGTGGTGCCCAGATCCAGAGCCCGTACTAGCTGCTATCACATCACATCGTTACTACACACTTCACAATTGGTAATACACACTTAAATTGGTACTCGGAATGATTTATTACCCTTGGGTGAGTGAGAGAGGAAGGGCTTAGCCGCAACAGCATAGGTGAGCTGCAGAGGCTCCTCAGTGACGGTGGTCTGGGCTTGGCCCTTACTGCCCTGCTGCTGGCCCTTCTAGGACTGGTGGTAGGACTTCTTTTTCTTTCCTCCACCATACCCTTGTGAGCTTTGGCCCTCGCCCGATGCCTTGCGCTTATGCGCTTGGTCCTCGTCCCTTAGACAGACGGTGATCTCGACCTTAGCAGCAGCATGATAGCACTCCTGAATTTAGGATGTCAGTCATGCCCCGCAAATTTATACTCACACTTACTTACAGTACATACTTATTCACATCAAACAGTACTTTAATTACCTGCAAGGTATTATACTCAGCTGGCCCCATTTCGTAGTGCAGACGGTGGCTGAGTTCGCTATAGAAACGGTTTACCAGAACCCGGTTTCGAGTAACCCAGGTCTGGTAGCAGGTGGATAAGGTCAGTGAAAGCGGTGCAGTAGTCGTCGACCGACATCTAATCCCCCTGCCTCAGACTATCCAGCTCTAGGCGCTTGGCTTCTTGTACATGCACAGGGTAATACTTGTTTCGCAGTAGTGCCACATACTCCCTCCAACCGAACGCCGGATCAGCGACCTTGTCATCGCGCACCAGCTTCCACCAGTTCCTTGCCGAACCCTTCAGTAGTAAGTGGAAAGACGGACCTTGGCACCAGCAGGAACATCCAAGGTCTCGTAGGCGGTCTCCAGCTCGAAGATGTATGCCTCCAACTTACTAGGGTCGGGTTCCCCTTTGAACGACGGGGTCTCAAATCTGCCAACGCCTTGACCCAGTTGGTCTCGCACGACTGTGGTTGTGGCTGAACCTCGGGCTGCTGCCCTTGCTGCATCGCAGCGACAAGCTGAGGTACCATATGGGCTACCTCCCCGCCCACTCTTGCTGACCCTTTCTGCTATTATGGGTTCCCCCCGGTTCTCTGTACCGCGCCCGCGGCCTCTTCCTCTTGGTCGACCTGACATCTGAATTCACATGAATATTCATTAGCATTGTGCTTACAAACTAATCGGTTCCAACGGTTGTAACACCTTCCGATAACAAGGTATCTCCACATTTAGTTAGCGGTTAACCTTTCCATAACTGCTCACTCAGGTAACTATGGTTAGATTCCTAACTCGGTATGTTCCTAAGCTCGGTATTCCGGTCATCAGAGCGATATTTCGCTCTGATACCACTTTTTGTAACACCCCAAACGTAACCTAACAGTTAACAGGAAATTGCAGCGGAAAACGGTAACTTAAACACTAATAAAAGAGGACGGTGTTACACGCCGTTAGCCACCCACATGGCATACAAGGCTAAATATGTACAAACTGAATCGGTCTGATGGACACCGACTCCCGAGCATTAGTTACTAACATCCACAAAAATACAACCAACTATACCGAGTATATATATGTACAACCATCACTACAATTCTGATGCTATCAAAATATACCACCACGGGAGCACAGGCGCATCCTGGGTCCAACATCCAAAACTACCAAAAGTATTTCTTACACCTAGAAACTAAAGCGACTCCGCTTCCTCGATCCTCATCCTGCAAAATAAAATATGGTCCCCGAAGGGGCTCAACAACCCTTGGCTGGTATGATTAACGTGCAGCCTGTCGGCTACCGAGAACATGCAACTAATTGTCATAATGAACATGGGGTTTATTTTAAACAAACAATATACATAACATAGCAATACTCATCGCATGTTAACAACATACACATAACATAAATGGGAACGAATCGCTTGTGGAAACGAACCAAACAACAGTTAGCCAAATTTGGTTGAGCCTAGAGAATGTTGCCATTCTCATATTAAGCTGTTACATAACTTGTTACCGTTTGGTTCGTCGAACGTTTACTTTACCCCAAGGTGTGTTGGATATAGTGATCCTAACATACCGTACATACATTCCCTCTAGCCCCGAACTTAAGTCAAGGTAGGAAAGCCATTAATTAGACTTGTGGGAGATTACAATCTAAGAAGGAAGACAATCATAACATAAAGAGAATCGAATCTGATCCAGATATCGACACTCAAACATACACGTGTGACCGGACACCCGGATTCCTCACCCCCGGTTAAACACTGGTTAGTAGATCCATTAATGGAACTTAACATATCAATTCAACTGTAAAAGTTCAAGCCCAGTTAGGCACACAAGGGAGATGAGATACACCGTATAACATAACTCACACTTAACACACGTATAGCCGCGGTTAGAAGTTGGAACGCTTTAAACCGAATACCGTTCCCATACGTTTCTTAACATTGGTTAGCTAATGGGTTAGAACGTATTCGAGGTTAACGGTAACGGAACGTACACACCACAATAACAACAATGACCGTAAACGCATTTCATGGTTTAGATCTTACAATGTCATAAACACACAGAAAGCAAACAAACACACAAGCCGGTGTAAACCGGTAGCAAACAGACTGCAAGAAAACCATACCTTGGTCCCTGCTGCGTTTGAGTTCCACCGAATGCAGCTCCTATACATAATTAATAACGTCTGGTAATTACCTTATTTAACTTTCGATTTACTAAGTGATTTACATGATTATATGACATGTTTTCACACTTAAACTTACACTCATTTATCCACATTGTACCTACTAGGGTTTACTACTTAAGCCACACTTCTTTTGTTTTTTTTAAGTATGGGCCAACCGTCCCACCGACCGACCCAACCCCTGGGTCGGTCCATTCCAGTAACATCCGGGGTTTGAAAATTCCACTTCGATCGACCTTGCCAAGGTCGGTCCCAAGGTCGGACCGTTCCAGATACATTTTGGTTCAGTATTTTTAGCCCGACTGACCCAGCCAGGGTCGGTCCCCAGGGTCGGTCGAGTCCAGAAACATTTTCCGCCCAGTTTATTACAGTCCGACCGACCCAGACAAGGTCGGTCCCCTGGTCGGTCGACTGTAGAAACTTCCCAAAAATTGTCTAAATTGCTCCAAACTTTTCCTCAAGTCTCTTAATGTGTTCTAACATCATTTGGCACACTAAAACCTTCATATACCATCCATTAAACTCATTTTCTAGCTCATTTCTAAATTCCTTAAACACTTACTCATTTTCTTACAAAATTTCCTAACACTTATTTTTCCTTAGGTTCCTAAGTGGTAGTTTATACCTATGATATCAACTAACCAAAGTGTTCTCCACAATCATTCCAACCACTCTCAAGCATCATTTTGCATTATTATCATCCTTGGTTCTCTCCTCGGTCTTTCAAAGACTTAACACTCCATTTATTACCAACTCTTGCACCATTGTTAACAAGCCTCCTAACATGACTTTGGTACATCTAAACCTCCCATTTGATTTCTAATTCCTCCAAGACAATTCCTAGATCACCCAAGCACTCAAGAACACCTTAAATTCATTTTCTTCCACCATTACAACACTTAGCCATTCCTAGTACTCCCTAGGTCACTAACTTCATTTGAACACTTAGAACTCCTTGTATATTAACCAAATTTTGACATGGCTTCTCTTGCGCACTATCACACCAAAACACTTAGTTTTTCATCCTTAAACAATCCAATACATTCATCTCACAAAGAGTGTTTTTTACACTCAAACTCACCCAAACTACACTACATCACAATATTGTGCATAATTTAAATTGCTTGGCACTTAGGCCCTTAAATTGCATTAATCTTAAACACTGAATTTCCCACATATTAAATGCCTTTAACCTGCAAATACACTCAACATCACATATGCCCTTAATAACCTCCTTGTGGGTATTTTACTAACTCATTTCCCTTGGCTCTTTAGGTTGTTTTATAAGGCAATTTAAGCTCATTTTCTTAAGGTACAAAACTACATTAAGATAGGTCATTTACCTCTTCCTCTTAAGACTTTCTTTCTTGTTTTTCCTTGTTCTTTCTTGGTTGAAAATCGGCAAGGAGCTTTGATCACTTGTCAACCTTCTAACCAATACATAAATATAGGTAATGAGCATTAAGCATTATACTTAAGCTCATGAATAAACCCTAGATTACAAGAGTGTTTTAAAACACTAAAATTGATGTTTACCTTGGAATTGAAAGAGAGCTTGATTAAGTAGCAAGAGAGGACTTCTCCTAGTCCTTTGAAGTTTGGAATGAAGCTAATAAAAGAGCAAGAGAAGGCACCATCAAGAGGTGATTCTCGGTCATGAACAAAAACAAGAGGGAACATGAACTTTCTTTGGTTTTTTCTTACCTTGAAGCAAAGGAGAACAATAAGGTGTAAAAAGATGAGCTTTTCCTCCTTCAATGGTGAATCTTCATGGCACCAAAATGGAGTTCTTGAAGATTTGAAAAGACAAGATTGTAGAGCTTGCTCTAACTAAAAGAAAGGTAGTGTTGGAATTAAATTTGGAGCTTGGAGCTAGGAGTTACAAGGAAAAGAAGTTGGAGAATGGAGAAGGGCTGTAGCAAAACCGGTTGGAGAAGGGAGGATGAAGAAGGTGATGGTGGGGAATGGAGGGAATGAGAGGAAGTGAAGAGAGAGGTTTTAATTTGGAAGATATTTATGCATAAAGCAAATAGTTACCTTACTTTATCATTCCTTCTTTAACAAACTAGCTAAGTGTGATGACTCACAACTTAGAAAAACCGGCCCCCTTTTGTAATTAGGGTATTTAGGAGCTAGTTTGACCAATTAAATTACTTTTGTTGACTTAATGCTAAACTAGCACTATTTAAGCACTATTCACTAAATAGTGCACATATTTGTGAAATTTTTGATTTACCATTGATTTAGACTTCCTAATTTGATACTAAGTATCACAAATGTTGATTAAGGAGTAATAATGGGCATTTAGCCACTCAAAACCCATTTCCAAGACAACTTTTCAAAAATGTGCTTTAAGACTCCTTAAAGCACATTTTGTGTTTTAACTTGTTTTCAAACTTGGTTTTCTTTAGTAATTGGTTTAACATGTCCATTAGCATGTTAGTAAAGTCTGGTAAGCTCTTTGAGTCATAATCAAAGTTATCCCAAGCTTAGAGCATGTTTTTGCTCAAACGTCGCACCCCCAAGTGAGTCTCCTAATGAGGCAAACGCGCTTCAATATTCTTGACAAGGGATAAAAGCTCGTCCAGTTGTTGTGGGATTGTTCCAAGAGTCTCTGAAGCACCCGAAACAACCTAGGGAGGTTGCTTAACAATCCATAAATGGCCAGCCAAGCCAAGACCCATCTTAGAAAGGGTTGTTTGAGATAGCTCATGATTGTGATCCAAGATCTTGGCAGTGTCAGCCATAAAAGATCAACAGAGTAATACTCAAAAATCATAGTCAGCCAGGTTG
Source organism: Limonium bicolor (assembly GCA_023374045.1). NCBI lineage: Eukaryota > Viridiplantae > Streptophyta > Magnoliopsida > Caryophyllales > Plumbaginaceae > Limonium > Limonium bicolor. The sequence continues at coordinate 102,293,200 of CM041777.1, read as the reverse complement.
CATAAGGTAGTGATGAAGTGCATTGGGTAATAGCATGATGAATGTGGAACATGATAAAATGGGGCAAACTGATTAGAAACTTCTGGATTAGGCACCACATTAAACAAATATCCAAAAAAGTAACCGTGCCACGTTGATCATTCCTTGGTGCATCGCCCTGATATAGAATTATGTGTAACGACCGTCCAAGAACATCGAGCATACGTTGTGGAGCAGACCGAATTTTCCGGGTCTTAGGTTCGACCCCAAAGAAACCAAAAAGATCCTCATCTTTCTGATTGGGAGCAATGGTATTAACATCTGTGGAAAATGTCTTAACACCTTCAATAGGGACACCTAAAATCATACCAAGCAACTCAGGATTCAGCTCAATATCAACCCCCTTAACCTTAGACCTAGCAAGGTACTCATCCACAAAACACAAATTTTTGTAAAATTCTTTAACAGGTCCCTAGTAAATATGTGTGCCCAGTTTAAACACGGAAGACCAGCCTTGAGCTGAGAGACAGCTTGCAATATTAGGCAGCTTATTCTTATGGAGCCAGGTAGAATCTACCCTCTTTCCCACGACAATATGTGCATTTCGAATATCTGATTTGAAAGAAGGGTAACAAGAAAATGTGTACCCAGACCAGGCGGAGTTTGTCGATGAAGAATCTGAAGAGGCATCCGAAACCGTAGTAGAGGAGCAGAGCGCCGGAGAAGCACGTCGTGGATGTTTCGAAGTAGACGCGCACTGTGCTTGAGCGGCGTGACGCTTGCGTTGGCGTAATACTGACAAGGGCACATCATCATCTGAGACAGTGTCAGGGTGCGACGGGGTGGATGGGGGCGGAGTAGGCTGTGGGCGACGCGGCCGAAGAGACTGGCGACATCGAAGAGTAGCAGCAGTGGAAGGACGGGCTCTTTTTCTAGGGTTCTGGCGAGAAGCAGGCGGGTTTTGTGGAGACGGGGGTGGAGACGTCGGAGGGGGATCAGAAGTAGGTGAATCCGCAAATGGAACTTCGCAAGAAGGGAAGTCATCAGCACATTTCTTGCGGGGAGAAGCAGGTGAAGATGGCGGGGTGGGTAAAGGTAGTGGTGGGAGGATGACATCCAAGGGTATGTGATGCTCGAGTTGCATGGGTAGAAGACTGGAGTCAACCAGGATACACAGCGGATGTGGCAAAATAAGAAAATGGGGGGAGGTAAGAGCAAGAAGCTGACGGTAAGCAAAAGCAGGATCATAAGGTACGATTTCCATGGTGGAGACAAGAATTTGGGCAAGAAGGAGGACAACGAACAAGAAAGGCCAGTCGAATTTGAAAATGGAAAGACGAGCAAGGAGAAATGGGTTTTAGACTGATATAAAAAAAGGTGACAAAACGTGTAAAAATAGACAAAGAGAGTGGACGACGGTTGGAGAGAACGTGAGGAAATTATTTTTTTGCTTTTTTTGTGTGGATACTGTAACAAGAACAGAATAAATGAACAAAGATCTAAAAAAAAAGGGAATTAATGCTTAAAACTAACAACATGAAATACGTTCCTACTATAACATTGATCCATATCATCTACAGTGTGTTCCACAATAACCAACGGAATCCTGACTGGGATGTGAGATATTTATTAAAAGATAAAGAACCAATACTCTCCACTCATATCTAGTACCATGTTTGTGCAAATGCAAAAGATGAAAACACAGAAAATAAAAGAAGTGGACCTTAATCAATGTTAACCATGCCTAGTGCTAGACTCGGACGGTTGAAAATTTCTCGAGGAAGAGGTTTTGTAAAAATATCTGCCAACTACTGCTCTGTAACACCCCTACCGCTAATACTGTCATTACTATACCAATACTTACCTTCGCAGCGGATACTCCTTACACAACGGCGGGTGTACAATGCCGTTAGTCACCCACGTGACTAACAAGGCGAGTTACAGTACTACATACTATCGGTCTGATGAACATGAACATACCGAGTACTCTACACGATACAACACTTCCCATTGCATACTCATCCATAATCCAATTACAACTCCAATTATTACTATACCGAGTATACTACAATCCTTAAATTACCGATACAGTTTAAGCTTCCAAATTCGCATTACAATACAAGTGCCAATCCCTACTATACAACTACCCATGCTTACGTAGCAGTCCCCGTCCTACCCTCTCGAACGGTGGTCAGCTTCGAGTACCTGCACACTAAAAACGGTCCCCCTAGGGGGTCAGCTTACGCTGCATATGAAATCCGCATATACCGCGTGCTATCCGCGGTACGCCGACTACTTTGGGTCGGATATACATGGAGTTTATTTTACATGCATACATACATACTCATACTACAGTAATACAATCAAAATACCTACATAAATATGCAAGTTCAATACTTACTAAGGAAGACAATTCAATAGTCAACCATTCATATTGGTTATTCATTCATTACTCTTCGTACTGTGTTCGATACTCGCTACTCTACTCATACTTACTCCTTACTCTTGCATACTTATCACTCCATGTTCAATACTTTACTCGTACACGATCCTTACTCTGTACTCGTTACTATACATGTGCATACTCACTACTCAATTCTCCATACTTACTCTTACGTACTCAATACCCAATGCTTACTCATACATACTCGATACTCGGTACCCATTACATACTCATACTCACTTCCTACTCAGTACTCATTACTTTGCCCGTACATACGCAATACTCATTACTCATTACTTTGGCCTCTGGGCGGAGTCATACACAAGACTCGCCACCGGACCTACAATACGAGGGCTATACGCTTAGCTCCTCAAATACTCAAATGCCTGCTTTTACCGGACTACTCAAATTCCCAACACTCTACTCTCAGAGTATAATACAATCTCATGGACTAGCCTAGAAGTATCTCTCTTGATAACCTCCACCAGCTTAGGGAATTACAACCGACTAGTATCCTCAGATTTAAGGGTTTCCCCAACATATCGAATACTCTCATCTTCGGGACATACTTACATCAGTCGGGTCCTCTCATAATGGGTCGACTAATTGCTAAGGGGTTTGGAGATCCCTCATCATTCTTTACTACTCTCATGGTTCACGTCTTGCACCAAGATTAATTCCTCTAATAGAGGTTACTTATATACTCCCACTACTTTTGTTTGTGGATTATTCAGTTCGGTTCTCCTACCGTCATCGGAAGGTTATTACTCCGTACACTCTCTCACATTCTAGTGAGTTTCGTTGGGTTGCGTTATCGTTCGTTGATTCGTTAGTTTAGTGCGTTGCTGCGGTTCCATTAGTTCACAACATGACTCTTACTACGAGCCACTACACCACAAGACTCATCTATGAGTCGTACTACGCACCAAATAAATCCACACAATCAATCAAGAAGGGTTAGCCCACACAACATACAGCAAGACATATGATGAAAGGCAATAAACCGTTTTCATGCTTTAGTCTTGATTAGCCGGCATACAACACACAAATCAACGTAACTCGGTTAGCATACGGGGCATGAGGAAATCATACCTTTCACCGGAGTTAGCTTTACCATGTGTTTCCTTGTTCCTTGGTTCATACGTTCTACTGATAATGTTTCCAACACTGTTATTAATACTATGCTCATACGATATACAAGTAATTACTACTCCCTTACTTACCCCGTTATCCTGGTACACTTAACGTTCTTATACTTACAACTTCCTTAACTCGTTTCCTTACTCACATGTGCATTTCCTCATCCTTCCTTTCCATTAATGTTGTGTTACTACATTTACATATACCAATGTGTATAGGCATATACTTATATACATATGATAACTCTAACCATATATTATATTTTTTTTTTGACTCGACCGACCTTACCCAGGATCGGTCCCAAGGTCGGTCGAAGTCAGTAAGGAATTACGCTGGAAAATTACAGGGCCGACCGACCTTGCAAGTCGGTCCCAAGGTCGGTCCATTCCAGTGAGTTACTTGATGGAAAATTTTAGCCCGACCGACCTTGCAAGTCCGGTCGCAAGGTCGGTCCATTCCAGTAGCTTACAAGACGGAAAATTTTTTGAGTCGACCGACCTTGCATGTCCGGTCGCAAGGTCGGTCCATTCCAGTAGGTTGCATTACGGGAAATTCTTCTGGCCGACCGACCTTGCATGTCCGGTCCCAAGGTCGGTCCATTCCAGAAGGTTTCCGTCCTTTGTAAATCTGGGCTCGACCGACCTTGCAAGTTCGGTCCCAAGGTCGGTCCGGCCCAGTACTTCAGTTTCATTTCTGTTTTCAGTCCTCTCCTTTACCCATTACTTCCCCATTGTTCCTACACTTAATCCCACATATTTTAACACTATTTAGGCCCTCAAAATTGCCTTGGTTCATCCCCCAAATACCTTACTCATTTCTAAATCCATATACACAATTTTTCCTCACTTCCTTCAACACTTGTAACAGTTTTTGTTACACTTATGCTACAGATTTTATAACTCAATCCTCACATCCAATACTTCTACTACCAATACCATTACTAGCATCCCAAATACAATTCCAAGCAATTACCATGTCTATACCCAAGTCCAACATCCATTTCACTACATCTTGCACACTAATTTTTCCTAGCTTCTCCAATACATCTTTATCACTTCTTGCTATAGACTTTTATATACTTTATCCTCATCCTCCAATTACCAATCCATGGTCATTAAACATCTCTACTAACCCCAATACATACCTTGGTTCTCCCATTCACCGAGTCATTCTTTAATGCACAATTCCTACCAAAATTTTGCCATAGCTCACCTATAATTCTTACTTATCCACACATACCCATCGTCACCAAAATCATTCCTATTCTAGCCACACCCATACAAGGGTTCTACCAGCACTCATACCAAAATCTTATTACACCAATATCTCCTCAATTACCATGCCAATACATCATTACTTCCTCAAATAGCAATATTAATACACATATACCATTCATTTGGCTCTAAGGCCTACAAATCCACATATTTGCTCACAAGTACTCAAACATTCACAATTACAATACTTAGTACAATAGTTTAGGTTCTTTTATTTGTTCACCCATTCCCATTACTCTAATGCATTAAAATTTAGCATTAAGGAAGAGCTCTTACCTTGAGCTTATATTTCCTTCATTTCCTTTCCACTTCTTCTCTTCCTCTCTTTCTTGCACCAATCGGTTTTGTGGGGAATGGAGTTGCCAAACTCCATTCCCATCACCCAAGAACACAAAACGCATTTTAATTATTCTTCTAAACCCTTAAGGAATTCTAATTCAATTACAAAGGCTTAGAGCACAAGTTAGGGTTTTACCTTTGGAGATCTTTGAGAGGGATTCTCACCCTTGAATCAAGAAGGGGGTTACTCCACCATTGGAGGGTTAAGACAATGCTCCAAAAAGAGAAAAACAAGGTAAGAGAGAGAGACCAAAAATCGCCCATGCCAAGAGATGGAGAAAAGTGAGGTCTTTCATGGAGATTTTTACCTTGTTGGAAAGGGGAGACTCCAAGCTTCACAATGGTGTGCTTTTCTCTTCAAATGGGGAAAACCCATGGAGATGAAGTTGCTCATTTTTGGATTTTGAAAAGATAGAAATGTAGAGGAGGATGAGGGGAGTTCAAATATGTGTTTTATTTTACATTTCGAGCTCAAATGGAGCTAGAGCATGAAGGAGAAAGTGAGGTGCCATTGTTATTGTTGGAGCTCTCCAAAAATCTCCAGCCCCATGGAGAAGGAGAGAGAAATCGCTGGGAGAGGAGGAGGGAGGTGAGAGAATAGAGAAACGAGGAAATGGGAGGTGAGAGAAAAGGTAAGTTGCTTTTACCTTTTATTCTTCTTTTGCTTTTTGACTCATTATTTATTTAGCTAGTGTGTGTGTGTGTGAGAGGGGGTTATTTAACTGTTAAAACCGGCCCCTTACAGTATTACTAGTTGGGGCGTTTTTCGTCTTTTACATAAAACGCTCGTTATTTTACCCGGTTTTGATACTATTCACTAACCGGGTCCGTTTTCTGGAATTTTCTCATTTCTTTATTTTTATTGGTTATTAAGCTTCCATAAGGCTTAATAATTATTATTTAATGATTTATAATTTTTACGGGTTCGTTTGACCACTTAAAACCACGTTTTCGGGTTTCCTCGAAAAACGTGCGCTAAAGCTCTTTTAGCGTTTTAATACATTTCTTGGATCCGTTTTCTTCGGGAATCGTTCCCGTATACTAATTAGGCATGAATAAGCCTTAGGAATCCTTACGATACTATAACCGAGGTCTCGTACCTCCTATGGTTATTTAACGCTTGTTTTAGCGTTTTCCGCTTTCTAAGCGTTTTTCTCATTTCTTTTGGATTTATTTTCCTTGCCAAAATTACTTAGGCACTATTAGGCCCTTAAATACTATATTAGAATATTCTAATCACCATATTTAAGTTCGGGGTATTTCATGCTCTGTAGCAGCTCCACTGTCCCTTTTTCGACTTGATCTCGAAGGAAATGATGACGAATCTCAATATGTTTAGTGCGTGAGTGTTGCACAGGATTCTTGGACAAAGCAATGGTAGATTGACTATCACAGTAGATTGGAACTGGTGATTGTGGCATGTCGTAGTCTGCGAGTTGAAATTGTAGCCAGAGGACTTGAGCGCAACATGCAGCAGCAGCAATATACTCTGCTTCAGTAGTGGACAGAGCCACAGAGGACTGCTTCTTGGAGAACCACGATACCAGACTAGTACCCAAAAGTTAGGCGCAACCAGATGTGCTTTTGCGGTCAGTAAGAGAGCCTCCAAAATCAGCGTTAGTGTAAGCCTGTAGAGTAAAAAAGGACCCTACATGATAAACCAAACCAAGGTTAGGAGTACCTTTCAAATAACGAACTATTTGTTTCACCGCTTGAAGATGAGGAACCCTAGGGTCAGCCTGGAACCAAGCACAGTAGCAGACGCTATCAAGAATATCGTGTCTGCTTGCAGTAAGATACATCAGTGAGCCAATCATGGCTCTATATTCGGTAGGATCAATGGGTTCAGCATGAGTTTCTGAACCAAGTTTGATAACGCTAGACATCAGAGTAGCCAAGGATTTAGCAGATTCAAACCCAAACTTGGACATTAATTCGATAGCATATTTTCCTTGCCAGACAAATGTGTGAGCCTTAGTTTGGTGGATCTGTAAGCCTAAGAAGAAGGTGAGTTCTCCCATACTACTCATGGAAAATTCATTTGTCATCACAGTTTCAAAGGATTTGGATAACTTTGGACACGAGGATCCAAATACAATGTCATCTACATAGATTTGAACCAACAAAATATCTGAATCATGAAATTTGAGGAAAAGTGTGCTATCCACTTTACCCCGAGTAAAACCTTGCTGGAGTAGGTAGGAAGTGAGACGTGCATACTAGACCCTTGGGGCTTGCTTTAACCCATAAACAGATTTCTTGAGTAGGTAAACATCATCGGGTTTGGACTGATCAGCAAAACCTGGTGGCTAAGCCACATATACCTCCTTATCAATATAGCCATTCAGAAAAGCACATTTGACATCCATTTGGTACAGTGGGAATGCCTTGTGGGCAGCAAAGGCGATCAACATACGGATAGCTTCTAAACGAGCAACAGTAGCGTAAGTTTCATCGTAATCTATACCTTCTCGCTGATTGTATCCTTGGACAACTAAACGGGCCTTATTACGTGCAACATGACCATCATCATCAAGTTTATTGCGGTAAACCCACCGTGTTCCAATAACCTCCTTGTGACTTGGTCGAGGGACTAAAGTCCAAACATCATTTCTTTTGAATTCATTGAGTTCTTCCCGCATGGCTTGAATCCAATTAGAGTCAGTAAGAGCTTCTTTTATGTTATGGGGTTCAATGCTAGACAAAAATCCCTCATGAGCACAATAATTCTGAAGTGAGTTACGAGTTACTCTTCCTGAGTTCAGGTCTGAGAGGAGATTATCGAATGTAACACCAGGAGCCCGACGAGAGGGAATGACAGGGGCGATAGTAGCATCATCGGATGGAGAACTCGGAACATCATCTGAATCAGTTACAGGATCAGGATTTCCAGAGGATTCGACTTGCATAGGGGAACTATTAGGGGTATCGGGTGATGGTTGTGAGGACGTCGACGGAGCAGAATTTGAACTAGTTTGTGAATTAATGGAAGAAATCTGGGTTGAAGGAGGTGTTGTATTGGAATCAAAATCATTAGAATCATCGATGCTCAACTCAGAGCCAATATTTTGTGGGTTACGAGATCCAAAGTTGGTTTCATCAAACCGAATATATGCCGATTCTTCCACAACAAGTGTACGTTTGTTTAACACTCTATAGGCCTTGCTAATAGTGTAATAACCCAGAAAGACTCCTTCATCTCCTCTTGTGTCAAACTTACCAGTATTCTGTTTGCCATTGTGTAGAATGAAACACCGACATCCAAATACCTTAAAATGTCTGATAGATGGTGGTCTTCCCTTCACCAGTTGATATGGAGTTTGATTTAGTATGGGAATGATTAGTGCACGGTTTAGAATGTAGCATGTCGTGTTGATGGCTTCTCCCCAGAAGCTTGGTGCTAATCCACTAGCGTTAAGCATAGTACGTGCCATCTCTACTAAAGTTCGGTTCTTTCTTTAGACAACTCCATTCTGCTGTGGTGTTCTCGCTGCGGAAAAGGTGTGAGTGATACCTTGATCAGTGCAAAACTGTTGAAATTGCGGATTAACAAATTTTGTACCATTATCAGACCTTATGGTACGCAGAAGCAAGCCCAATTGACGCTGTATTTGAACACAGAAGCCTTTGAACATATCAAATGTATCAGATTTAGTGTGAAGCAAGTAAATCCAAGTAAAATGTGAGTAGTCATCCACGATAACATAGATGTACTTCTTCCCTGCTCGAGTCATGGTACGCATAGGACCTACCAAATCCATGTGAACAAGTTCCAACACAGTTGATGTGGAAACAACTGTTTTTGGAATATGGGCCGATCGAGTCTGTTTATTCAATAGACATGCACTACATGGACTGTCTTCGTGAAGTACTGATGACGGAAGCCCTTCAACAAGGTGTTGTGTTCGAAGTTTATTGATCAACCGAGTGTGAGCATGGCCAAGTCGCTGATGCCACAAATTTGCACTGTCTGTGGAAACAGTTAGGCATGTGGCGTCCAGGTTTTGATCATCAACATCTACCAAATATAGGTTACCCCTTCGATATTCTTGTAGAAGAGGTGCGCCAATAGTCATATCCGTAACAATGAAGCCATAGGAATCAAAAGTGATAGAGGAAGGTCCCTTGTCACATACTTGAGACACACTCAGCAAATTGTGCTCCAAGCCATCCACCAGGCAAACATCTTCGACGCTTGCTTGATTACCTACTGTACCTATAGCTATGATCTGTCCCTTTCCATTATTCCTAAATGTCACAAAACCTCCATGTAATCCTTCTAGCTCTCGAAACAAGGTATGGTCTCCGGTCATATGTCGAGAACACCCACTGTCCATGAGCCATATATTAGCTCCGTCAGCATAGTCCTAATACATAGATAGAAAACAAAGTCAATAACGTTTAGGGACCCATTGCTGTTTGGGTCGATGTGAATATATACTAGCATATTTGACAGTATGAGAAGCAGAAATCCTAGCGCTTTTCCGCTATAGCTTAAAACATGAGTTTATGTGATGTCCAAGATTATGACAGTAGCTACATTCTAACGTTGTAGGATATGACGTGGGAGTTCTTCTTACTGTAGATTTAACTTGTGTGTATTGTTTCCTTGGTTTTAGATTTGTTTCTACTCCACGGAATCCTAATCCACTACGATTTTGATTTGGTCTTCTAACAATCTCGTTGAGCTTAATTTTCCCTGTATACCATGATGGATTTTCCAAGTTGATAATATTCAGTCTTATATCTAGAGTATCGCATTGTTTCTGGAGATCAGCATTATCTTGACGAATCCACTCATTGTCTCCTTTGAGTAATTGAATTTCTTTTTCTGCCCATTCTCGAATGGAACTCAACTTACTCTTAATTGATGATGTGAATGTGGACTGTAATACCTTGGAAGAATTTTCTACTAGCTTCCCTGCAAAATCCTGATTTTTCTCCTTTAATTCAACTATCTCCAACTCCAGTTGTTTTATTTGACTATCTCTATTAATTGTGTTATCAAGTTTTCCTTTTAGACAATCAACCTCTAATAGAGCTGCCCTTAAAGCATCAAAAATCTGATCTTTGGACGACTCCCTACAAAAATTATCTAAGTTTTGAATACTTACCTGCTCTCCCACAAGAGAGTGATGCTCCTTATCTTTCGCAACAAGACACATGGACTCGTCATATTCCGATTCATCAGTGTGAGACCGATGAATTGTCGTCATGCAATAATGCGCCTTCACCTTTTCAGTTAGCTCAGACTCCTCCTCTTCTGCACCCCATACTGCCGCAGCCATACGAGTATCTCGATTTCTATACAGTGGTGGCTTGGATGACAATGGGCAATCCTTTATCATATGTCCCAACTTGTGACACCGAAAACACTCAACTTTACTGATATCAGGTTCACGACGGATACTGCTTGTCCCCTGATATCCGCCTCTTTTTTTGCTCATGATTCTCTTCAAACCTTGAGCAAGAAGATTCATCTCCGTATCAAAGTCGTCATCTAGCTCCCAGTCATGACGTTCCGCCACTTTCTTCGCCTTCAAGGCAAGATCTTTTCTTTCAACAGAAACACCCTCCAGTGTTTGCTCTTTCATCTTACTCTCATGAACAATTAGATCAGAACAAAACTCCTCAAAAGATACAGACGACACCTTGTCCATCTTCTCCAGCATAGAAGTATAGTTCAACCAATCCTTAGTGAGTGACTCTAAGAATCTTTCGTTGGTCTATTCACTTGTGAGCGAAGCACCAACGGTCTTGATTTCTATCAGGATCTGATTGAATCTTTCAATCGCCGCAACCAGTGTCTCTCCTTCTGTCATTTTAAAATTGTTGAATTCTCTTTTAAACTGTTTTTCTTTCACCTTTCGAATGGACTCAGTAACTTGATACGCAATTTTGAGAAAATCCCATACTCCTTTTGCCGTTTGGATACTGAGAACTCTTCCCTGATCTTCATCAGAAAGAGAAGATACAAGAATTCGTAAAGCTTGTTTGTTTTTGCTGAGCAATTTTTCATCATCCTCGGTCCATTGTTCCTCGGGCTTATCCTGGGTACACCCTTCTATAACGATGGTGGGTTTGAAATCACCTTTGGTAACCACCTTCCAGACTTTGTAGTCGACAGACATCAGTTGTGCCTCCATCTGCTCGCACCATTTGGAATAATTCAGCTTGGTTAACTTGGGAGCTTTGACGTTGTACGAACTCATCTTCACGATCTACCTTGAAGCGTTAGCCTCGTGCGAAGGTAAACCTGCTCTTATACCACTTGTAAGTTCGTAGCGTAGTTACCCAGAACACTCAGTCCATATCTGAGACTTCGTGTTTACTAACAGGATAAATATAACAGAGATGTAGAAGAAAACTCAGCTGCTAATCTTTATTAATAGCGTGAAAAACTCCTCACCTGATATGTTCAACACCTTGAACAATCACACTCCAATCTATCACTCTTTGACTGATAGTAACTAACCTAGAACAATGAATAAATAATTCCTCTCAACTCTCCAAAAGGGTGACTTGTCGTAAGAAGTATATCGGTTTTGATACCCCCAAAACGCACACCGTATACTAAACCTATACAATGTTTATATACACAAAATAACCGGAGTTTCCTAGACTTAAACAAACTACCTACAAAGGATATTTACACAACCATAACACCACCCGAGTAGAGATATATTAGGAGCATATCTTAACAACCTAACAGCGCATATAACCCCACAAGCGTCGCTCCGATTCTGTTGCAGCCCAAGGGAAATTACCGAAAGAGACATATACTGAGTGCAAGACTGGCTCAGTATATTAATTTGTCACACATCAAAAACCATAAGTATGTATAATGCACATACATTTACAGCCTCAACAATTGGCAAACGCCATCAGCAACAAAGAGGCAGCCAAGTGAGGTGGCGCCCAACAACAAACCACATGCAGAGCATTCTGCTGCACCTAATCATGCACACTGATGATGGCAATGAAGCTGGAACGCCAATGATATCCACCCAAACCACCCCCACGAGATGAAGTTGCGTGTGGGGTTGCCAAGGATGCTGCATGATGATTTCCGTCAGTCGTCTCTGTCGTCAAAAGAAGATCTCCTGTCCATCAGATAGCACTATCAGATTCTTCTTCCTCCGGTCCTCATTCCGCTATGCTGCCCCGCCGTCTCACCATCTGCTGGACTACCACTGCTGACCACCACCATTGATCCATAGATTACCCTTCAGGCCTTCCTCATGACTGTGGCACCAAGGGGTTGTATTGTATGGTTGATGATACCGACTAATTCCACATCCTTCATCATACATTCCTTGACTTGAAATAAAACCACTAGAACCAGTCATAGCATAACCCCTAGAAACATTGATACCATAGATAAAGATATTAGAGGAAAAACAACATGGATATAGATTATGGATAACATAAAGGCTCAAAAGTAAGCAAAATATAAAGAAACAACGAGAACAAAAACGATCAGAAACAGGGTGAAACGGTGGATTAAACAAGTATTGAAACAGCGGATCAGATCAAAAAAGACAAGAAGCAAGATAGAGCCTAATAGAAAGACAATAAGAGAGAGGACAATAGAACAAATTTTCTTAGGCTAAGGGAGAAAGACAGGAAATGTAGACATAAGCGATGTGTTCAAGAGGCTGGAGCAATGAGAGAGCCGAGAGCAGAGAGCACTTCCCCCACCCTCACCCCGTGTTCACTTCAGAATGTTGTTATTTATGTATAATTTTGCCCGCACATAAATAATCTAAAAAATGTAATCTTATATGCTTATTATATATTGGGTATATAATTACTCCTCTAATTCAGAGCGTCTTGGCTACAGGTAGCTGTAGCCATATTTGGCTACAGTCCCTCCGCGCGCGCCCACTTTTTTTTTAATATATCACAAAAATTTTAAATTGTTGTAACTTTTAATATATAAGTCCAAAATGAAAAAAAATATATCATTGTTCATCTAAATTCAAGTTCTTCAAAATGAGACCAGTCATGGATATATTTTGACAACTTTAAAAAAAACTATTTTTACATGTATAGTGCCTAGAATATAAAAGAAAACTTGTACAGAAGGTCATACAAACCTGTACAAATGTTCACTAAAACATGTACATCCTCACGTAAAAATATGTACATTAAAACATACAGAAGGTCACATAAACCTATACGAATCACTAAATATGTATATTCTTAGATTAAAACATGTACATATAAGAAATAACACTTGTACAAACAGTCATACAAATATGTACAGATGGCCATACAAACATGTACAGATGTTCATTTAAAAATATGTATATTCTCACATTTTAACATGTACATCGTCACATTAAAACATGTACATTCTCACATTAAAACATACATACATCCTCACATTAAAATATCATGGTATACATGCACTACAACAAATATGATTTAATAGGGCATTATACAAACTATCTAAGAGGGCAATATAAAAAATGTCCTAGAGATTGATGTGAAATAAGACATTATATTTGTGTTGTTTATGAACCTATCAACAATGGCAATTAAAAAATTGTTGTATTGGTTCAGACCAAAGACAACAATAAATTATTTTGTTGCTTTCAATATAGTCAATTACATCAAAACTAAATAATGTCCTCCTTTATTTACTCAAATACAACATACAAATTAATTTGTTTTATCTTCAATTTTTCTCTTAGTCTCCTCTCCCGTACTGTCTTCCTAACTTATTTGTTTTATTTACTCTCCTCTCCGGTGTTGCCTTCCTATTTCACTTCGACATTTCAAAAGCGAGAGCGATGGTTGCGTATAGGCCGCTACTTCACTCCATCCCGTTCTTCGATCGATCTTGAACTTATGAACCAGAGCAAAACTGTAAGTTTCCTCCTTCCATCTTCCACGTTTATGTTCCTCCCTCCATCTTCCATGGCTAGGGTTCTTCAAACTTGCGAAATAGAAACAAATCGGTAGTTGATTCTCCTTTCATCTTCCATGGCTAGGGTTGTTTGAACTTGCGAAACATAGACAAATCTGGAAGTATTTTTCCTTCCATTTTCCAAGTCTGTGTTCCTCCTTCCATCTTTGCTATGGTTTCTCAAACTTGCGAACTAGAGACAAATCGGTAGGGCTTTTCAACTTCAGTTCAGTTCGCATTGGTCTCTGAGATCTGTTCTCCCTTTTACTGAAGGGATTTCTGCATCTTAATCCCTTTATAATCGATCCGTCTGTCTGTTTCAAACTTCCCAGCAGAGTTCCAACCTTCTCAATTTTCATCGTTTATGGTTAATCAGTATCATACTGGTCATAGATGTGAATTATATGGAAAAGAAACCTCAGTCACTAAGATGACTTTAGGAATAAATTAGACAGACTTTCAATAATTCCATTATGTTTTTATTTCTGCGGCAAGCTCATGTATTGCCTACTGCTTCTTGTTTTCCTTCTATATTATCCATTATAACATGACATACAGACGTGGATTGTTGATATGTTTATGTGTTTTATAAACATTTGTAGCTCTTGTTTTTCTGTTTAATGTTTGTTAGTATATCTTTCTCCTTGGTTCCTATGTAGTATATTGTTAGGGTAGGACATAGAACGGTTTATTAGTTTAGCTAGGGGATTAAGGGTAATTATGTTATAATTGCTGCATTATAATTGATTAATGGTAGAGTGTAACCTTGTCAAAGTTCTCTTTTATGGATAGGAGGTTCTTCACTGTGAATATAGCCTCATTGTAATTGTTTCTTTCTGAAATAGCTTGTGGTCGGATTTGTGTCATAAAGCTGTAAGTGAATTTTTTGCACTGATTTCTGAACATAGCTTCTTAATTTATTGATGAAAACTGCTGATCCCTGTCATATTATAGACTACACAATGGTAATCTGAATGCTTCTATCTTTGGTTGCTTCTAATATGAAGCAAGGTTGTTGATGATCCCAGCGCAAGATTGATCTGTTTTCTCCAACCGTTCAAGCTAACATGGTCAGTGCTACCTCCTTGATCATCTTTTGTGTTTTCCTTTGTCACTGTCAAAGACAAGTTGTTTGTGAATTACAATTATTTATTATTATCATCTGATATTGTACATCTCTGTTATTATTATTATTATTATCCTTATCTCTAGAAGTCCAGAGATCATTTTAGGAATTATAAACTATAGCTAAGGCATGGAAATAGAGAAGAATATATGTTTTCAGAAAAGCTATCAGCCTCTTGCACTTGTATTCAGGAGCTTATGTAACCTGAAAATTTTCATATCTTAGTGTATTAAAGCATGAGCTCAGAAACACATCATATACTTGAACCATTAGAGAATTCTGTTGACTCCTCTCTACCGTCCAATGCTTTACGGTTCTAGTTAATGGTTTGTTTCATCTTTTAGTTAGTAAAAATTGGTGTCTTATCTTGTCTTCGGAAAGTGAACGTAACAAACAGAGCACTGCAGTTAGGAATGAAAAGAGAGGAAACTTAATTTAGCTTCTTTTTTTTCTTGTTTGATATGCTGATCATGTTTTTGTCTTTCTTTGAAGGTCCTTATCGCGGTCTAAGTAGAGCATTGAAGTATAGAAAGCTAAGACGGTCACAAGCTGCTAGATCCCAGTTGAGATTCCAAAAGAATTGGGAGCAGCTGTTGGTGAAAGAGCACTGCAATTTATTGCTGAATGTTCTAATTGGGTCAAAGAAATATGCCCACTCAATGTCAAGAAATGGCGAGACATGCCTGCTGATATAATTGACAGATTGTACGGAAAGATCAAGGTAAAAATTTCTTCTCGCATAAGGAGGCTTACTATTATCTATATTGAACAAATGATTGTAGAGTAATTTATTCTCTTCCATATGACTTTAGGGGAAATATGTATTGCCTGAGGATGAGCATGTGCTTAAAGCCTTGAAGATCCAATGCTCCAATCTGTATAGACATTGGAGGGAAAGACTCAAGAAGAAATATTTCGCAAACAACACCTGTTTGAGAGATGTAGAAAACAATTGTCCAACTGGGATTGATGCAGAGCAGTGGAAATGGTTGGTTTACAACTACTGGAGTTGTCCTAGGCAAAGAGTAAGCAAACTTTTCATATTTTGAATATTGTATAAACTTAACTACCTTAATTAATTAATACATATCTTATATGATGTTTCTTTGAGTATAGGAAAGGAGTGAAAAGAATCGTGCTGCTGCTCTATCAAAGAAGATATGCTCACGCAGCGGAGCAAAGTCCATTGCTCGAATCATATACGAGATGGTAATATTCTAAATTTTTAAAGGACTGCCATATTATTCTTGGTGAATTAAATAGTTGAAACATTAATTTTGCTTTTTCAATGTAGGATGGAGAGAATGAAAGGTCTGAGATCCCCCAGACAAGCCCATCAAACTCTGATCAGGAGACAGAAATGAACTCGAGGACTGAGCCTAAGTATATCCAATTGTGGATTAAGACAAAGAGGTGATTATCTGAAAATTAAATGTGAATAAGTGGTAAAATACAGTAGTAGTAGGCATCCGTACATCTTCCTTCAATTACTACTAATATTCACCTCATTTCTTTGAATTCATTTATAACTACTTTATTTATTAGTCTACTATCTATTTGCACTAACTTCTACTCAAACAAATTAACTGGTGTACTTGTTTAACTTTGTTTTTATCATACTTGATCTTAGGAACATTAGTGGCAAAATGGATGACGAGGCTGAATACATTTTGCAAAAATTCCGAGAACTACATTTGAAACAGATCGAGGAGAAAGGATCAGATAATCTAACAATTGAAGAAGCATATCAGATTGTCTTAGGCCATGCTTCAGGATATGCTCGTGGATTGGGAAGAGCACACCCAATGCCAACCAAGAAAGCGTCTATTTGGAGATCTGAGCTACAAGTTGAACTTGAGCAACTTCGAGAGCGGGAAAAGGAATTACGAGCCGAGCTTGTAAGAAAAGAACAAGAAGCTCTAGAGAGGGAAGAAAGAAGAGAAGAAGCTGCAAGAGAAAGAGAAGCAAACCTTCGGGAGGAGTTCATGGCAGAATTGGCCAAATTCAGTGGCATGGTCACCAAGATTACAGGTTAGTGAATTTTGTATTTCATTCTATGTAACATGAGGCGTTGGAGAACACCTTCGATTATGAATGCAAATGTGAAATGATGCTGCTAGCAGTAACTGTTGAGAATACTTGTTGGTTAACTAATTAATAGTTAGTATATAGATTAGTTAACTGATCGATTAGCTTCTGTAACTGATCTATTAGCTTCTATTTTGTTCTAACGATAATTTAGACCAGCTGTTCATATATATATGACAAGCTTATACTTCTGTAAGTAACAGAACATAAGCAAAATGCTTTTCTGATAGTCAATGAACATTACAGTATCCTTCTCTTGCTCTCTGTACGTACAACTTGTAGTGTTTTTCATTAGTAAAACATCATCGATTGTCAATAGATTATGCTGGTGGAAGGCATGTTTGATTATTATGATGTTCACTTAATTTTCATTTTCTTTTAGTTTCGTGCAGGTGGTAGGCATGTTTGATTATCAATAGATTATGCTGGTGGAAGGCATGTTCAATTATCAATAGATGATGCTACAAATGTGTTGATCTATTATGATGTTTAGTTCATTTTCTTTAGTTTCATGTTTGATTATACTATTGGAAGGCATCAATAGATGCTCGTGACGTCTATATTAATGTGAAGTTCCCTTGTTTTGTGAATGGCTTCTTCTTAATATAAAATGAGATAGACATATATGTGTACTGCTACTACCATTACATTTGATTTTGTTATCTTTATGTATGTTGAAGATATGACTTGTTATATAAACTAGAAAGGCTAAATGTTTTTTATTGGTGCAATTTCTATGGTAAACGAGAATTCTACCATCTATATACAATTATATAGGTATCCTAATATTGCTTGTGTTTGTGTTGAGTTGACTCATTTTTTAAGAGATGATGACCCAACTTTTTGGGTTGTATCTAAATAAGTGAATAGTGTTTTTGCATATGTATGTCTCTGCTTATGTAGGTTAAGATGTATAAGGGTTTGTGGATATTTAATCTAAACTTTTCCACCAAACACATTCTGACCATTCTCTTTTTGTTTGCTACAGGTGCTAGAGCAGCACACCATTAGAGGCTATTATGAGGAGCTATTGCTACACAATGAAGGATTTTAGAGGATTTTAGGATCATAGTTGTTGCTGAAAATGAAGGATTTTAGAGAATTTTGAGATTCCTGATCTTATAGTTTGACAAACATTATATGTTATTACTGTGAAAATGAGTAGAACTTATACTATACCTTTGTCTTGTGACCAATTGGTCAGTTGACAATAATCAAACTTGGTTGTGATATTCCTTGTACGATCAATCTGATCAATTTTGTAGTTTGTTAATCATATTTTGATCAATGAAAACAGCACCCAATCACTGAGTGCTTTCCATATGTTGCTTCTGCATTTATATTCCACTTTCTTTTCTTACATAAGTGATTAATGTTCTACCTAGATGATGGATTATATTTTCCATTGTTAATTGTCAAATAGGGCAATTAAATTATATTGTTTCTTTCTTATATTCAAAAAGGGCAATTATAGCAAACATTGTCTTGAATGGTTAATATAAAAAAAGGGCAATTAGGAACTAATGCCCTTTCCTATCACTGTTAAATGTGGCAAGGTGCAGAAAATGCCATTCTTGATTATTGTTAAAAAGGGCAATAATTTGTTGTCTTATCTGATGTGATTCAAAGACAACAATATTTTCTTGTAGTATTTGATTTTAACCAAAGACAACAATATTATTTATGTTGTATATGATAGTAACTATAACAACATATATCAATGCCCTATTTGATGAGATTAAAGAGGACAATTCCTAACAAATGTCATGTTGATCTACCACAACAAGGATAAAAGGGCAATGTAATGGCAACAATTATTTTGTTGTTATTGACTATTAGGGTAAAAAGTAAATCAAAAAGGACAACTTTTAATGCCCTTTCTGAACAAATATGTTGTAGTGATGTAAAAATAATTTTTTTTTAAGTTGTCAAAATATATCCATGACTGGTCTTGTTTTGAAGAGCTTGAATTTAGATGAGCAATGATATAATTTTTTTTATTTTAGACTTATATATTAAAAGTTACAACAATTTAAATTATTGTTGTTTTAATAAAGATTAAAAAAATAAATAAATAAAAAACGAAATCGGCAGCGTAAGCGCCCCTAGTCATCTGTTTGTTTCTATTTTCAATTTTGTCCCACCATATTACCCTATTATAAAAGATATTTTTTATTTCAATTTGACTAAAATCTGTAGCCAAGACACCTACTAAAACTTATTTAGTAGGTATGTCGAGCGTATTTTTAGTTATAATCAAATAGACTTGACTTATACTTGCTCAAGTCGGTCATAAATTAAATTTCAGAAAAAAGCAAAAAAGATTTCACTAGTCCTTATTATGTAGAGCGGGATCGATCTAAACCTCCTAAGAAGAGGGAAACACAAAGAGACTGCTAAGAAGGAAACACAAAAAGTGAGAATAGGAGTAAAAAAGAATTAGAATCTGACCAAGATAGTGCGAATATGAAAGGGTAGGGTAGTTGATTAATGGAAAAAATTTGTAAGAACTTTTAGGGCATCCACAGTGGTGTGGATTCTACTCAAAATTGTCAGTAAAAAATTAAAATAAAGTCTACAGAGGTGTGGAATCCACCCACTTTCTTTTTCTTGGTTTTTTATTTAAGCAACTTACAGAAAATCAATTTGATTGGTTGTATTACTAACACCATCAATTTAAAAATAAATATTTACTACTGTATTTGTTTTTACTTACTTTTATTTTCAACACGGATAAAATGAAAAGAATCATGAGAAGAGAAAGGAAAAAAATGGTGGGAGGAGTGAGAAAGTTAAGAAACCCTATTAATGTAAAGATAACAAATTGATGAAGTACACATATGATGATCATATGTGGACTCATTGTGGATGCCCTTTTTTGAATGGTAAGTATTAGGGGTTGGTGGATGTGTTTTATCATTCCCTTGGTCTTTAGATAGAAAACTAGTCTTTTTCTGTCGCTGCATATATATCATACATTTACGATTTCTAACATACCTTGAACGATGACTGTAAATGGACACTTCCTCTTAAATTAAAAGAAGACTTTGAATGGAAATTTTTTTATACAATTGAATTAGTAAATCTGGAAATAGGTGTCACAGATTCAGCCTTCTGACTGAAATTCATTGTATAATAGTTGTTGTCTGATCCATTCTGATATACACAATGAAAGAGGAGGTGGTGGTGGTGACTGGTGAGCAAAAAGCTCTGCACAAAGTGAACAAATTCCATAGTTTCAATGCCCTTAGAAGAACCCCAAAATTTATTTTGACACTAATCTAGAGCAAGTATCATGAATTCTCGAGCTTTGACAGAGGAATCTACTAATTAGCCTCTTAAACTAAACAATAAATAGAAATAAAAATTACAAAACAGTACAAAGATTCTTCCCTCGCTCCCATAGTCCGATCAAGTTCAGAACTATTATTATATAATGTACGACAATTTTAAACACTATTATAACTTCACATTGTGATCCTCACGTTACCTCTTTCAATGCATACAAATGCATTCCCACTTCCCCTCCTCTCAACAAGGATGTTCTCTTTCTAAACTGATTGCATCCACCGGTTTCTCTCCTTCCTCATATACATGGCAACAACGTCGGCGAGCCAACACCAACACCGGTTTGATCATCGAGGCGGGTCAGGTGTTGGGATAGTGAGCGGCCGTAGAGCTTTATTTGGGTCTAGCACTCAGGTGCACGTAGACCGGCGTGGTAATATTGTGTCACCAGATCCTTCACGACAGGTTACAAAGCCCACAGTACGAGTGAGCCGAAGCTCAGCCTCTTCATCGTCATGGGTTGGGGGATTCAATAGCGACCCTGAAAGACTGAGGAAGAAGAGGGTTGCAAAGTACAAGGTTTATGCTGTGGAAGGTAAAGTCAAGGCTTCGTTGAAGCAAGGGTTTCGATGGATTAAGAGAAAGTGCTCCGTCCTAATTCATGGGTGCTGACAAGATCGCCTTTAGAAATTTTCTGAGATTTGAAATATATATGCAGTTAGAAGAATGTGGAATGGAAGGAGATGATACTATCAATTGTTTGTGCTCAATTATTCAAATGAATTAATTCCCTTGTTCATCTTTTCCTTCTCATTGAGTGATGAGGTTTTTCCAAAGAGGTAGACACCTTTATCAAATTATTATTTTTTCACCATTGCTAGGAGATAAAACTTTGGCAGCATTTCAAAATCGTAATTTCTTGACTACATGTATAAGATGACTACATTTACTATACAACCAACAATCAAAATATGTATAATGAGTAAGGAAAACTTATATAATAAACAATTATATTGAAAGTGTTATTTTTTATGTACAACATTTGTTAAATAAGTAATGTACAGGTTTTATTATAGATGTAATGCACAGTTTTTCTACTATATACGGTTAATATGTAGCTATATTAGCCAAAACTTGTTGTTTCTAAATAGAAGTAGGTAAACTTTCTATTTAATAGTATCTCGAAATACCACTATATGTGGTATAGTTTGTTTAGGTGATAATTCACACCCAGCCCTTTTTGCTTTTTTCTAACTCAACAGCCCTACTCATGACATCTATAGGCAAAATCATGATCTTTTTTAAACTTTAGGTGACTTTTCCATTTATAAATCATCACGTTTGATACTAATTAGCAACAACAAGTGAGGAGTTCAACGGAATCCTGTCTAAGATTTTGTTAACGATCACCCGAAATGACCAATATGTCTATGTTAATTGTAATATTCCATCATATCTCTTCTGTATAAATTAAGTGTCTAATTACACAAAAAAACAACTGCAAACATCCAACAATTAGTTTTCTAGATTAAGCATGATTCCACCGTACATCCTAATGAGAAAGGGAAAATGAGACAAGAGAGTAAAAGTTGAGATAACAGAGAGGATAGAGAAGGAAAAGAGAGAGATTAAACAAAAACAAAAAGAAGAGGGATAATGAGAGATGAGAGAAAGAAATGAAAAGAGGAATAAGAAACAAACAATCGAAATATAGAACGGGTAAGGAGGAAAGAAAATAATGAATAGAGAGAGAAAGAGTAGAAAGAGTATAGAGCCCATAACACTTATCGGCCCATATCTGTGGTAGAAGTTCTTAAAGATAAAAGAGAGTATTTATGCGATTCCTGACAGCGTACAAATATATGTAACAACATCGTGACTGTATAAATACAACAGCAATCTCATTCATTCGATTACACACATCAATACAATTCATATTAATGGTGGCCACCGAATCCGAATCTACCCGAACCGGCGGTTCTACCCGGAACCGATTGGAACCGGAATCGGGCCGGAACCGATTCAGAACCGGAACCGCCCCCTTGCGAATCGAATCCGAATACAAGTTTTGAGATTTGGGACCGAACCGGGACCGGAACCGGAACCGGAACCGTCTGGAACCGCCCAGATTCGCGTCGGATTCGGAACCGTGGAACCGGAACCAGAACCGGAACCGGTGGAACCGGAACAGGAACCGGAACCTGGAACAGGAAAAGCGCGCCTACGAACCAACAAAGTAGCCTATTAGTAACAATTAACGTCGGAAGGAAGTAGCCTAATAAACTAATAAGGTTTTAACGAGGAAGTGAATCATATAATAAATCCGCTTTGCTCTTTAATTTTTGCAATTCAATACAAAATTTAAGTCTTTGGTTCTTACACATTTAAGATTATAAACTTGAGGAATAACCTAGGTAGGAGTAAGTAGACGAAAAGAGCAACGTGTGTGCGCAAACGAATCTAAAATCAGAGTTAAAACGAAGAAACTGAAGCCCATAGAATCTTTCCGAACCGATCGGAACCGCCCCGGAACCGGTCGGAACCGCGGAACCGGAACCGAAACCTCCGGAACCGGTCGGAACCGTTGATTTGAGCAATCCGAAGCGAATACAGAGTTCCGGAACCGGAACCGCCCAGGACCGGTTCCGAATCTGAATACACATTTTCCGGAACCGGAACCGGTGGAAACGGAACCTGAACCGTTGGAACCGGACCGTGGCCACCATTAATTCATATATATATTCTTCTTGCCTATCTCCATTTACACTCATCAATGGTATTAACGCCATGAAAATAGCTCAAGCCAATAAAAATTTAATCATCTCTTATTTCTTATCTTCCTCTATCTTCATAACAAAACCTCCACCAAAGTCACCTTCAGGAGCAACTGGATTTGGAACTGGAGACGGCTCCACAACTCCCAGCACCCTATCAATCATGTCTGCAATAGCTAACCTCAACAAACTCGATAAAGAAAACTTTAGAATATGGAAAGGAATGTTTCTCCCCTTTTTAAAGGGTAAAGATCTTTCTAAATTGTAGATGAAAATTAACTCATACCTGTCCCTCTTCTACTATCAATGGATCTCGAATTCCGCCTACCTCAAATGGATCCAACATGATTAACTCATTCTCTCCATTTTGTTAACATCCTTGGTCAACTCCATTGTAGGACATGTTGTGGGAATGGAAACTTCTATCACTGTCTAGAAACACCTTCATGAAATACCGCATAAGCAGATCCATCTCCAACTCAACTTAGTAGAGAAAAAGCTAAATGAAGATATCTCTAGTTACTTCGACAGAGCAAGAAGCCTGGTTGACACTCTTTCTATCACCGACCACCATGTGTCTTATCGGGAATTTCAAAGTTACCGTCTAAAGGATTAAATATGGATCTTTTGTGTGGCATATCCTTACTCATTCAGAACCTTGCACTCTTTCTCAGCTTTATAGCTTCATGCTTTCTAGTGAATCCTGGCTTCAACAACAACAGTCACACCACAAATACCACCAAAACACTCAATCTTCCCTATAAAGACCCAAGACCTCACAGTCCTACAAAACAACTATAATCATGCATGACCAATATACAAATTCCGGGGGCAGAGCCATCGAAATAATTTCACACCCAGACCAACATTCCCACGCGCAACTATGTTGACTGCTCAAATGGATCCCTGTAAGGCAAACACCATGCATTACCCCATTATCCCTCTTCTTCTATTTCCTCTAACTGCTATGATCTTTCATTCCTCGATCTATGGGGACCAGGACATCATGTTTCTGTCAATGGTTACACCTATTTCTTCCTTATTGTTGATGGTTATACCTGTTATCCCTCTTCTTCTATTTCCTTTAACTACTTCGATCTTTTATTTCTAGATCTATGTGGACTAACACATCATGTTTCTATTGATGGTTACACCCATTTCTTACTAATTGTTAATGATTGTTGTAGATATATGTGGATGTTTCCTCTGGTATACAAATCAGATGTTGCTGAAACTTTTGGCATTTTCTAAAATCTAGTCCACACTCAATTTGGTGTAAATATAAACATGTGCAAACTAATGGTGGTGGAAATTTTTTTTCTCTCAAATGTTTTTTTCGCCAAAAAGGAATATCTCATCGCCTTAAATGCCTGCACTCTTACCCTCAAATGGATCGATCGAAAGAAATTTTGTTATGTAGTGGACAAAGGATTATGTCTCTTGTCTCAAGCTTTCATGCCATTAACCTATTGGTCATATGCTTTGCAAACCGCCACATATCTTACAAACTGCACCCCCACCAAAACCTCTCCCTTTCTACACCCTTTGAAAAACTCTTTGGAAACCACCTAATCTCACTCACCTCGATGTTTTTCAGTGCACTTGCTACCCTAATATTCGTCCCTTCAATAAACACGAGTTTCCTTTTGCACCCTAGAGTGCATATTCCTAGGCTACTCTCAAAATATCAATGGCTACCTCTGTTTGCATCTCCCAACTCATAAACATGCACTTCTCGGGATGTACACTTTCAAGAGACATCATTCCTTTTTGCCAAAAATTCATCTCATTCCATTTCTCAACCACATACTACCACAATAATAAATGTTTTGATACCCATACCTTCCACTCCACACATACAGCTAGATCCCTCCACTCCTTCTCCCACATCATCCTATCCTCACCTACAGATTTATAATCTCCTTCTTCCCCTGATACAAAAACACATAGGCTTATTTCTCCTCCATCATCCTCACACCAACAATCCCACATGTAACCACCCAGCCTACCTCTTATTTACCAGCTCCTCCACCACCACCATCCTACCCTATGACTACCATGTCTCACACCAATCCACTCAAACCTAAAACATGGATAGACAACACTGTTCCATGGACATTCTGCCTCACCTTCACACCAACCAGACAACCATCCCATAGACACCATCATTTACTCAGGCTCGGAAATATCTAGAATGAAAACAGGCAATACACAAGAATATTATGCTTTATAGAAATAGATTTACATGAAACTTTTAGCCTAGTTAGCAATGTCTCAACAATACGGCTCTTGCAATTGCAACAACAATGACCAATACAACAAATTGATGTGGAAAACTATTTTTTGCATGGTGAACTTGAAGAAAAGTACATACCTGATAAGTGTAAAATATAGAGCATTTGAAGGGTTTAATTTGCTTATTTTTCATAGTAGTTTGGCCAATATTTCTCACTTATCATGTGTTTTTTTCTAAGATTTGTATTTAGATAATAAATGGTGTATTTTATGTGTCAAATTCAGGTAAAGTTCATGGAATTTCATTCTTCACTTCACAAGCTTCACAACGCAACAAACGGGAGCAAAACGGAGTCCAAACGAAAAATCTAGGCCAAAAACAAGTTTTGCTCGTCAAATACTACTTAACATGTCCGAACTTGTATGTTCGGACAGAGGCTGAAAATGCCTGAAAATATGTCCTAATATGTGTCCGAACATCCAAGTTTGGACGTATCGATTCATTAACTTTTAGTGACTTGAAACTATTGTTTTAAGGTTTAGCGTTCACAATTTACTTTAGGATTTTATGTTTGAAGGTTGGAGTATGGTGTTTAGGGTTTTAAAATTTAGATGTTGGTAATTATAATTTAAGTGATTTAATGGTCAGTTTAAGATAAGAACCAAAAATAAAGTTCATAGGTTCTAGCCATTTTTTTTATAAATGTGGATTATATTAATATTGATGTAAAATATAACGATACAGCCTCGATGATTAACTAAAACAAGATGAAACCCAAGATCATAATATGATTGTCAAAAGACTAACATGTCACCCTTTTAAAAAGGACCCCTTCATCAACTAAACACTTGAAATCTGATAATGAAATTAGCATTTTTAGTTGATTAGGAGACCTGTCATGCCAATAAATGACCATCTCCTTCAAAATCCCATACAATACAGACACAAACATCACAAGTTATGCTTGATAATCGATTGTGTTCATAACCAACAAAACGATAGAATAAAAAACCTAGAGTTAATTAATAAGAAAGGCTCGAAAACAGCAAACATGGGACATCAACACCATGGCTAACTACAATGGCTACGCCCGAACCACTGTAGCTAGCAAGAGCTACACTAACCTTCATGGTGATTCTAAGATGGACCCAAAATCACCTTACCCTTGTCTGAAGCTCCCCACCTGTCACCAATCTCTTCTCCTGCACGAGTGTCTCCCTAGTTTTCAAACGGTTTCCCTTTTCCCTTGCGCCTTGCCTCGGGTAGCAGGAGGTCCTAGAGCTCCGATCTTGACGCCTTTACATCAGTAAATTTGCATTTACGGGGGGGAGGGGGCAGAGGAGGTATCTAGGATGCTATTTGGCTCCAGAGTCAATAAATGGATCTCGCATCCTTGCTGGTGTGAGCCTTGATTTTCGAACCACTATCCTATGTTGATTCGGTTGCTTAGGATTTGTTCAGGTTCTAGGTCCACTTATAAACTAAGGTTAATAACATTGTTATAAAACATTAATTATTAAAACATGAGCTAGCTCACTGGGACCTATTACGAGTCACCATCTAATTTTAGCCTACGGTAAATTAGGAAAGGTAGAGTTCGGGTTCGGGGGGTTGATATTCAACTTTTCCGGGTTCAGTATACTTTCGTTACCCTTCTAAGTCGTTTTCCCTCTACTTATGTAGTTTACGACTTATTACGAAGTTGGTTTTACATAAGTGCACAGGTTTCCACTTTTTTTATTATTTTTTACCATAAAATTAAAGTGGAAATTGAAAATACCTAAACTAGGGTTTCAAAGCCGAATTAAGTCAAATTTTAAATATGCCTGGACCCTAGTTAACCTAGTTATACATAATAGTTGAATTTGTAATAAACAAAATTTTGAAAAGTCCGGGGCTGGACATGGACGGGCGTCCACCACAGTGGCTTTCGTGCACTTCCCGATGGTGTTTTCGGCTCAAATTTTACAAAGACGTAGCCGGAAAGATTCCTAGTACATTAGTGATTCATTGATCTCAAATTAACTTTGAATTAAAGCTCAAACTTAATGAACAAGTTACTAGGCAGAAACAAAAACAAATAGAAACTCAGAAGCGGGAAAAGGTTGGTTCAAACCCAAATTTTAACTGAAAGCTAATAAAGTCGTGGGGAATAGAAAAAGTAGAATTCTAACCTGTTTTGCATTCAGAATTGATGGATCCTTCACGTCAGGATTCTTCGGAAGCCTCGTTGATGCCGGTTCCGAAATGGATTCGACCCGAGCTTCTGGCTATTGATTATTGGTGGTGTTCCTCACATTTTGAGGGTGACTTTGTGGCTATTTGATGATGTAGTAGCGATGAGAGGTGGAAAACATGTTTATGTGGTGATTTTGGTGAATTTGGTGAGATTTCGGTGCTCGGCAGTTGAAAAACATGAGAGCTTTGAGACGCCTGGGTATTCTAATTGTTTGGTTCTTGCGGTTATGATTTAATGAAGAGAAAAGATCCCTTATATAAACAACACTAAAGATAAAGTAATCTTGGTAAAAATCGAAGTTTATTGGGATTTGGTTGGGTGACTTCCGGAGTGAATCTGACTATGATAAGGAATATTTTAAAATTCAATTTCTTGTAGATCTGTTCATAAATTACTAGAAAATTATTGAAAATTTAAAATTCCAAAGTCATTATGCTCTAAATGTCATCCTTTATCATGTGTTAAAATTTTAAAGCATTTCGAGTTGATTCGAGCCATTTTCGGAGGAGATAGAAGTTTACGAGATGGCCTATGAGCCCTAAAAATTACAAAAATGCCCCTGATGATGACCATGCTGACGCCACTGTCCCAAAACATGATAATTAACCCGGGATTCCATTCCCTTTGACCAAACTACCCTTTGTAACGCTTGTGTCTTAAAATACCCTTTTTTGGGGGTTAAAATTTTGGGTATAACAAATTGCCCCCCGTCAACTAGTCTTTGTAATGGAAATGAAAAGACTAGCTGATGCTCGAGTGACACCCAAAATTTTACCCGATCTTGAAGAATAAACTCCCTGTCTTGAGTTTCTGCCGAAAGTCTGTTGGTTATACCGAGCTATTCTGACGCGCTAGCTACCTAAAAGAGAAGTCTAAGTTTATTGGGCTATTCAGAAGCCAAATACCTAAAGCAAGTTGAATTAAGAAAGAATACACTATACTGAGCATCTAAGGTGTCAGGAACTTATAAAAACTAAATTATGCCGAGCATCTAAGGTGTCAGAAACTTGTAAAGGAATAAAACTACGCGGAGTATATAAGGTGTCGGGAACCTATAGAAACTAAAACTATGTCGAGCATTTAAGGTGTCGGGAACCTGTAAATGAATGAACTAAGCCGATCATCTAAGGTTTCGGAAACCTGAAAATGAATGAACTAAGCTGAGCATCTAAGGTGTTGGAAACCTGAAAAAGAATAAGTTAAGCCGAGCATCTAAGGTGTCAGAAACCTGAAAAAAATAAGTTAAGTTGGGCATCTAAGGTGTCGGAAACCTATAAAAACTAAACTTCGTTGAGCATCTAAGGTGTCGGGAACCTATAAGTGAATAAAATATACCAGGCATCTAGGTGTTGGGAACCTATAAGTGAAAGAAATACGTCAAGCATCTAATCTGTCACGAAGTTGAAAGTGAAAGAGATACGCCAAGCATCTAAGGTGTCGAGAACCTAAAAATGAAAGAAATACGCCAAACATCTAAGGTGTTGGGAATCTGAAAGTGAAAGAAATACGCTGAGCATCTAAGGTGTCGGGAACCTGAAAGTGAAAGAAATACGCCGCACATTTAAGGTGTCGAGAACCTAATGTGAAAATGTGTAGTAAGGGCTTATGACGTACCTAAAAGAAAAATGATGAAAATCCTAGGGCTTATGACGAGCCTGGAAGAAATGGTAAGGATTACGACTTATGACGAGCTTGAGGTGAAGTGGTGATGGTCAGGACTTATTACGAGCCTGAGAGTGAGTTCTGCTACTCGGGTGAGAATCTGCATCTCTGAAGAATCTGTATCTTCGGGTGAGAATTTGTCTCGGGTTTATGATGAGGAGTCTCGTATTGTAAGATGCTATGGTGCAATGATAATGGTAGATGCTATGATGCAATGATAATGATCTCACACAAATGATTGTGATTGTGATGAAACTGATTGTGAAAGTGCCAAACGTGGCAATTATGAGATGTATACAGAAATTGTAAAAAAAGTTTGAAAAAGGTGCCAAATGTGGCAATGTTTGAGGAAAATTCTATCTACTGAAAAAGAAAAGTGAAATTATCATTACCTAACTAAGATTTTAGATCTGTATTTGTTTCCTAGAAGATGAACATGCCGTTGATGGAAGTGTGTGGTGTTTGTTGTGGGGGTTTGATGTTTTTGAGTGGTGGTAAGGGCTTATGACGAGTCAGGGAATTTATGTGAGAGGATTTGTCAGGCTTATTATGGGTCTAGGAAAATGGTGTTGCTCAGGGCTTATTACGAGCATGAAGTCTTATTGTGAAGTTGAGGTTTGTGGGTGGTGTTTAGGACTTATTACGAGCATGGGAATGTTTATGTGGAGTTAGGGCTTATGATCGACCTGTGGTGAAGTGGTGTTTAAGACGTATGACGAGCTTAAGCTTCAGTCAGTTGATTTTGTCATGACAATTGTTGCCCTGATCGATTGCCCCTAGTATTTTGTTCAATTAAATGTGTGAAACGAATCTCGTTCTCACAAGTTAAGGCTTGTGTTTAATGTGGTGTTTCCTAATCTACACTTAGTGTGTTTGGAATTTGCACTCGTTTCTTACTTACACTCAAAACTTATAGACCATTGAATTTGAAATTTGATGAATTTACGTGTTCGATCTGTTATTTTCACATGATTGGACACACAACTACTAAGTCGAAAGTCTTTAAAGCTTATTTCATGTCCATGAGGAGTGAAAAATACAACGGGACCATGGATGGACGTTTGTGATATGTGTAGCTTAAAGGGTGACCGAAGCTACAACTTGCGCCTTCTCTAGGATTTTCTTTTCTCATTCTGAAATCGTTTGGCTGCTTTGCGTTGACGTTGTTTTTGAGCTTTGGACTTTGAACTTTGGATTTGTCCTTTACATCGTCTCTTCTTTTTCATTCAGATTTCTTTGAGGCATTTCGGATTTGCTCTTTTATCCTTCCTTCGAGGTTCTTATGTCTCCCTTTTTTTACTTTGAGAGATGTTTTCATGTAGGCTCTTTGGATCCTGTGTCACTTTGGGACCATTTGTGGATCGCTTCATCATGCTAGTAGTGGTGTCGCTTCTTTCAGGCTAATGAAGATGCTATACGGGAGTCGGGCTCCTCGCTTCCATTGGTCACCGGGTTAGATATTCATCATGGGCTAGCTTATTTTGTGGAGCTTAATGTATAAAAAAGGGAGATATATGAAAAGCTCAGCGGGTTTTAATGTCAAGGTTCACAAGATTTTGGCTATGTGGTGTTGTACCTAGGTATTTCGTCATCCCTAATAGTTGTGTATCCGTTGTTACTTTTCGTAGGTCTAAGAGTAAATATACAAGTTATCTCCTTCGGTCGGAGTTATGTCGTTACCTTACTTTTGAGTGTGGCCTCACCGGAGACATGTAAAAATGACATGTTCGTTTGCACATGGTTTTTCCGCTCAAGGCACTCTCGTGAATTTTTCACTCAAATATTGTCTCACACGTTTAAACAAAAGATTCACAGACGACGATCCTAAACTCATATTGCCCCCAGTATTGATTTTGGAGTTTTTGACAGCAATTTAAACAAGTGCGTATTTGAAACCACCTTGTGGGTGTTTGGATGTTTTGGGATGAGTTGTGGTGTTTGGCGAAGCATGTTCAAATTTTTTGGAAACAAGAGACAAGTCTTTGTGAACCGTTTTCTTAGAAGAATTTTGTGTGAAACAAATATTTTATTTATTTAGACTCGAAAAAGTCATTCATTTTTTCATAAAATCGATGCTTTTTATTAGTGATAATAAGAGTTGTTCATTTTAAAACTGTTAAATTCTCGGGAATAATGCATTTGAATGACGGATATTATGCATGCAAAACTCAGACTCCTTATTGAACTTGAATACTTTCAATCTGTCTGGCGTTCAGAAGACTTGAGCTTTTGACTCTGATGTGCCGTCGGGAGTACGCAGTGATGATCACGATCTTCTTCTTCTTGGACTCTGAGTAGGCTCGTTGAAATTTCTGAATTAGGAATGCCTCTTGACCGGAGACGAGGCTCTTGGGCCGATATGGTTTCATGAATGTAGGTAGCTAGGCACTTGGGCCTGGATGCTTTGTGACACTTGGACCAAAATGTGTGTGGATAGGCACTTGGGCCTGAAAGAATTGAAAGCGAGGTACATGAGCTGGAATGATTCATAAGCTGTGAATTGACACTTGGGCCAAGATATTTTTAGTAATGATTGTGTTATTTGGGCCAAAATATTTTAAGAATGTGGCGTTTGGGCGAAACAATTTTGGACTGTGACTTAGTGCTTGGGCCGAAATGTTATTTGAAATATGGATAGGCACTCGGGCCTGAATGTTTTAAGTTGTAAGTGTGGAACTTTGGGCAGGAACACTTTAAGAATGCGGCACTTGGGCCAAAAGGTTTTGAGAATGTGACACTTGGCCGGAAGGTTGTGAGAATACGGTACTTGGGCCAGAATTTTGTGAGAATGCGGCACTTGGGCCGCAATGTTGAGAGAATGTGGCACTTGGGCCGGAATGTTTTGATAATGTGGCACTTGGGCCAGAACGTTTAGAGAATGTGGCGCTTGGGCCAGAATGTTTTGAGAGTGTGGCACTTGGGCGAGAAAGTGTTTGGGCTAGAAATGTGGCACCTGAGCCATAACGATTTATGAACCGCTTCTAGGTGTATGGGCCTGAATTCCTTTAAATCCGGAAGTGAGGCACATAGGCCGAAGGAAACTATATGAATTATAAAAGGGCCATTGGGCCGAGAAAGAAACTTTGAAGTCCAAGATTCGTTTGAAGTTCTTGTTGGGCCTTCAGGCCATAAACTAAAATAAATGAGTTATGCAAACTATCTTCGATTCAAATGTATTATAGTATGGGCCAAAACCTAAACGGATGGTTCTGATTGGGCCTAAAAATATAGCACCTAAATCTAGGATTTTGGGCCAAAGCCCGAACAAAAAGTTTACCTAGACTAGAATGGACCGTTAGGCCGAAAATTTTTTGATGGAAAGGCTCAATTGATTTTCAACTCTTGTGGATTACTTCAAGTTTAGGTGGATTTCTTTTTCATGGTGAAAAAGGTCGGATTCCTTTCCCTAGCAAGCTAAGTCACAAATATCTCTCTGATCCATGGTTCACGCCAGGGCGCCCATCGAATTACCTTGCTACCGAAGAAAACGCACTTAAAGAGAACTTTGCAACAGGGGAAGCAGCTAGACAGAAGGAGATTCAGTAAGTATTGATAGCGTGATCATATTACATGGGGGTGAGTCCCTTTTATAGTACTTTCCTACAGCTTTAGGGGCTGCCAGCCTATCAACTTACCTAACTGCCAAACTGTCACCTAAGTTGCTAATTGGTGTAACACTTGACATTTACAATCCTGTTTCTATTTATTTGACCAGGCGTAAGCGCCCGACCGCTATTTGTGCTTCACTCCCTTATCATCGACCGGTCACAGGCGACTGGTCGCTACTTTATACCTTACTTCTTGATTTTCATCTGGTCACATGCGACCTGTCGTTGTTCATACTTAACCTTACAACCGGTCAAAGACGACTGGTCATTGCTTTATACCTTATCCTTGTTTTTAAATTGAACATAGGCGACCGGGTGTGGCCGGCTAGACGTTGGTCGTCCTCTTGGCCTTTCCTTAGTCCTTCATGGTCGGTCTCATTTTTCCCCTCTTCACATAGGCCTAGAACTAAATGGATAATTCAGATTGGGTCAAAAGGGAAATCAACTAAATCTAGGCTTTGGGCCAAAGCCCAAAAAACGAACACTTATTTAAACTAGGCAGGGCCTTTGGCTGTAAACAATTAAGCCACAAATTTCAGGTTGGGCAGAATTAGGTCTTGTAAAGTAGGAAACTACCAACTTCTAGGGTTGGTACGGTAATGGGCCGATCGAGCAAACAAGGCATTCACACAAGTTCAACATGCCCTCACTAGACGCTTAAGGCTCTGTTCGGCATGGTTGTTTTGTTGTTGTTTCGGTCTGGATGTTTGGAGTAGAACGTAGGACCCACGTGGGACCCACTCGAGACCAACCCATTTATGCCACAAATATTCTATCAAATATGCCAAGGCGAACAGAGCCTAAATCAAATTGGGTGAGGATCGATCTGGAAAGCTGCTTGGGGCTTGGGCCCAGGTTACCGTAAAGGAATAGGGCTTGCACGCTATTTTCTTTAGGCTTCCCCACTTTTTTCACATCACCATAAGGTGTGCCTCTACGGTCGGGTCTTTGACTAACCAAACGTTGGGCTTGGTAAGGATACTGCCAGAAAAATGCTTGGGGCCAAAGCCGGGTATTAAGGGACGTGGTTAGACGACATCCTCCTCTTTTCCCCCAATTATTCACATCACATCACCTAAGAAATGTGTGAGTCCCTGACAGGAGTCACCTAGTGTGGGTCCTGGGGTGAGATCGGTTAGTGTGGACCCTCGCTCTCATATAATGCATAAGTGCATAAATTTAAAGTGCGCACGAAAGTAAACAAAACAACATAATAAAAGCCGTAAAAAAACGATTTCGAGTTAAGCCCTATTATCTTTAAATTAATAGAATTCAAATTAAGATTAAAGTCCTTAGTGGAGTCACCATTCTGTGAGCCTTGATTTTTGAACCACTATCCTATGTTGATTCAGGTTGATTAGCTAGGATATGTTCGGGTTCTAGGTCCACTTATAACCTAAGGTTAATAATTTTGTAATAAAACATTAATTATTAAAACCTAGGCTATCTCACTGGAACCTACTACGAGTTGCCTCCTAATTTTAACATACGGTAAATTAGGAAAGGTAGAGTTCGGGTTTGGGGGCTTGATATTCAACTTTTCAGGTTCAATTTACTTTCATTACCCTTCTAAGTTATTTTCCTCTACTTATGTAGTTTACGGCTTATTACGAAGTCGGTTTGACCTAAGTGCATGGTTTATGATTTTTTTTTATTTTTTAACATTTTGTTACTGAAAATTAAAGTGGAAATTGAAATTACCTAAACTAGGGCTTCGAAAGCCGAATTAAGTCAAATTTTAAATATGTATGTGGCCACCGACCTAATGTCCGTACCCACAAACCCTAGTTAACCTAGTTATACAGAAAAGTCAAATTTACAATAAAATGAAATTTTAAAAAGTCCGAAGCAACGGATAAGGTGTCCGTGGCCCCGAACATGTGTTCGAAGAACCTAAGAATTTGAAAATTTTTAAACCCACCACGGACAGTTGCGGATGGGCCGTCTAGGATGAATATAGATTATATTCAGGGGCGTTAATTATCCCTGATTGGTTCTGGAAAGAATCTGAACAATTAGATTAGGAACAATGATAATAGACGGTTTAGATTTAACTTGTTGATTTGGTACTAATTTAGTGGGTAGTTTTAATATATTAGCAATTTTTCCCAGGTAATTCTGTTCTCATAATTTCTCTCTGTGCCTCTCTTCATTCTCATCTTGTGGATGCGCCTCTATAGAGATTAAGTGGTGGAACTCTTGCATTTTGCACACCAGACTGGAGATGGAATTGGATTCAGGAAAAAATTCACGTTGTCTTCGTATTCTTCACTCACGGTAATTTTGCAACCCTAACTGGTGAACAAGTAACATATATGCTCTACACCTCTCTTCATTTTCATCTTGTTTCTTCGCCTGAAAATATATTAATATTTGTAACAGTTGCATCTCGCACACCAGACTGAAGACGAGGCTGGATTCAGGAAAAAAATTCACAATTGTGTTCATTCCCTTCACCGACGGTATTTTTACAACCCTAGCTATTGAACAAGGAGCATCTTTGCTCTGCACCTCTCTTCATTCTCTTCTTGTACTTGCGCTCTAAAGATAAATCACTATAACTGCTGCATTTTGCACCAGACTGAAGATAAGGTCGAATTCAGGAAAAAAATTCACGGTTGTCTTCATTCTCTTCACCGATGGTAAATTTGCAATGACTGCCATGTGGGTGGTAGTAATTGTTGACTTATTTCTTCAGCCAGTACTTATCATTGCAAAATTTCATCAATGTGGTTGGTACTATGTGCTGTATAATTGTTCTTCTAATTCCGCCATGTGTGTGGTATTAGTTTTTAAAATGGTTGGTATTAAATTTTACAAAGGCTGGTACTACTTACAAAGTACGGCTGGTACCATCAATGTCTTATAAGTGGGGTTTTGGTGTCATTTTGGTATTCTTTTTGTTGAGCAATGTGGCGGGCACTCTTTACTGTAAATATGTGGTATTAATTCCAAGATACTTTTGGTAATAATTTTTAAATCGTTTGGTACTAATTTTACATCCATAGTTGTTTAGCATGAAAGCTCGAAGGAAGAAAACAATGAGTATTTGGTGTCATTTTATTCTTTTTTGGTTCATTAGTGGGTTTGGTATATGCTGCAAAATTGTGGTTCTAATTCCACCATATATGTGGTATTATTTTGAAATGACTGGTATTAAATTTTACAATGACTGGTGCTACTTATTGAGTACGGTTATTACCATAAATGTGTTATAAGTGAGTATTTTGTGTCATTGTTGTCTTTAGTTTGGTTCAACAATGTGGCAGGTACTATTTGTTGTAAATGTGTGGTACTTATTCTAAGATACTTCTGGTACTAATCTTTGCAATATTTGGTACTAAATGTACATCAACCGTAGTTCAACACGAAAGCTCAAATGAAGAAAATAGTGAGTATTTGGTGTCATTTTATTCTTTCTTTGTTTAGTTCATCAGTGTCGTTGGCATTATGTGTTGCATAATTTGTGGTGCCAATTCCACCATGTGTGTTCAACTACAACACTCAAATGAGACCAAAGTTACACTGAGTAAGGATGACATAAACCGGGTTACCATCACTGTAATACCTGTGGAAAATTGACAAAGTACTGCCAAAAAAAATGTTACTGGTTATTAAACTATCAATTGAGAACAATACAAAATTCAATTACACTAACCATCGGAATGTAATACCTCTTACCCCAAAGAGAAGTACCGACACATTGCATTTTAAATATTTGAACTGGTTTAAAAAAACAACATTGACAATTGAGAGTTGTCAGCAACGTACGTTGATGACACACTAGATGTGTTTAAACAAAGTACCAGGTCATTGTCAATCAAATACAAATGTGAATTCTATAAAGTACCATACAAGCTTAACTATTAATGATTAACAGTGGAAAAGAAAAAGAATTGCACTAACCATCACGTTTATAACCTCTTCTTGCAAAGAAAAATACTAACTCATTGGACTATAAATTCTTTGACCAATTTATAAAATCACCATAAATTTGGTATGACAAAGTACCAAGTTATGATCTATGCAAACTAAACAAAGTACCACTTTCCAGCCCGTTATTTACTGCACCTTTGAATGTTGAAGATGAAGAAAATATATTTCATTCATAATAATTATGGTTCAGGATTAGTAAACCAAAAACAAATAATGAGAACAAAAACAACCCACAAAAATAGGAGAAAATTGTTGTATATTAACTACCCCACAATTGTAAATCTTTCTTTACTTCAATAAAATAAAAAACTGCTATGATCTGAATCCATTAATACAACCTCTAATCTAAGGGCTATAAACACATCCAGAACAATTCTGGGACTACTTACATGTCCAATAGTGAATCTTTTCCTGTCAAGGACCCCGGATAGGCCGTCTGAAGGCATGGTCTAGCCACGGACGGTGGCTTTTATGCACTTCCCGACGTTGTTTTCTGATCAAATTTTATGGAGACGCAGCCTAAAAGATTCCAAGTATGTTAGTGATTGATTGATCTCAAATTAACTTCGAGTTAAAGCCAAAACTTAATGAACAAGTTACTAGGTAGAAATGAAAACAAATAGAAACTCATAAGTCGGAAAGGGTCCGTTCAAACCCAAATTTTAACAGAAGCTAATAAAGTTGTGGGGAGTTATAAAAGTAGAATTCTAACCTGTTTTACCTTTGGACTTGATGGGATCCTTCACGTCGAGATTCTTTGGAAGCCTCGTTGATGCCGGTTCAGGATTGGATTCGACTGAGCTTCTGGCTACTGGTTATGGTGGTGTTCCTCAAGTTTTGAGGGTGACTTTGTAGTTATTTGATGATGTAGTAGCGATGGGAGTTGGAAAACGTGTTTATGTGATGATCTCGGTGAATTTTTGTGAGATTTTGGTGCTCGGGAGTTGAAAAAATGGGAGCGTTGAGATGTCTGGGTGTTATGATTGTTTAGGGTTCTTTTGGTTCTGATTTAATGAAGAGAAAATATCCCTTATATAGACAACACTAAAGATAGAGTAAACTCGGTAAAAACTGAAGTTTGTCGGGATTTGGTCGGGTGACTTCTGGAGTGAATCTGACTATGAAATTTTAACCACACGTAGAGTAAGAAATTCCTGATTTTTCTAAAAATAAATTTGAGTATTTAGATAAAGGAATATTTTAAATTCAATTTCTCGTAGATCTGTTCACAAATTACTAGAAAATTATTGGAAATTTACAAATTCAAAATTCCAAAGCAATTATGCTCTAAATGTCATCATTTTTATATATTAAAATTTCAAAGCACTCTGAGTTGATTTGAGACATTTTCAGAGGAGAGAGAAAGTTTACGAGATGTCCTATGAGCCCTAAAAATTACAAAAATGACCCTCATAATGACTAAGTTGTCGCCACTGTCTGGGAACGTGCTAATTAACCCGGGATTCCATGCTCTTTTACCAAACTACCTTTGTAGCGCTTGTGACTTAAGATACCCTTTTCCAGGGGTCAAAATTTTAGGTATAACACAGGGAGGCTCTCTACCAATCTACCCCAAGAGATTCATTCCTAGGTAAAGGCTCTCCATGCATAAAGTTTCTATGATCTTTGAGACTGATCCCATGCATCTAGTGGTGTCGGGTAACCCTGCATACTCCTCCTTGCGAGATGGGCCTTCGTACCGAGTCCCATACTAAAGGGTCCCTGCATCATTTCTTGACTCAGACATGCATAAGAGGAGTGCAAAAACAATACACATGTTGAGCAGATAAGGGGCGGATTATCATATGAAATTGGTAAGACCTGATACTTTCCAATGATAAACACCGGAAGCGAACGAAGAACATGAATTTGAGCACTAAGTCCAACCTTTAGACGAAGATAACTAAACCCGGAAGCAACACCTTTTCCCATGATCTCTGAGAATCGACCAAGATTTTGTGCGGCCGTGAGTGCAAACTCCAAGGTATGTAACTTCCATGGAATATTGTAGATTTCACCCAAAATGGGATCCAATAAAACACATGCTAGTCCAAGGTCTTTGTAAGATCAATCGGTTGAAGAGCAAAATGTTTGTTATTAACAGTCCAA